>OU343221.1:298752303-298984285 GCA_910596185.1 Chrysanthemum makinoi
ATATCGAAAAGAATGACTAAACTCCACCGTCATAAACTTAGTTAATTAACCATTATATACTTCCATTTAAAATTAAGTTTTAATAAAAGCACAATATGTACACCTGAAAACTTTTAACAATCACCAATTCCAGATTTAACCAAATCAAGCTAAGTTGTTAAAAAATTGAAAGACAACATACACCCAGAATGTCCACTATGAAGTTAGTAAAATTTTTATAAAATCTCATAACGATGGTTTTTGTTTGCCTCCATCCTTCTCCTCGCTAACGTTGTAAAACTAAAAACTCCAAAAACCTTTATCCGATATTCACGCTAACAAGAAAACGTAAAACTCACAAAACCCTGCTAAACTAAAAGTCGATAAAACCAATTAGGGATTAGTATTTTTACAAATAACATAAAAGGGTGTATTTTAAAAATATATAAGGTATAATTATCTTGTTAGGTAATATATATCAACTTTTTTATAAATTGTTATCTTCAAAATATACATTACTAAAATACAAATTAGTAATTTTTTTAGCATGTCCTTATTTTATTGATTTGGAACATATAAATCAAAAACAATTTAGTCTAATGGAAATTGTTTAGATTATTTACGAATTAATCCAAGTTCAACTAATACATGTCTTCTTTTAATTAAACATAATCAAAATTTAAAACAAATAAATAACAGCAAACCAAATTTAAAATAAAAAAATTTAAAATCCACAAATACAAATACAAACCAAATTTAAAATAAAAAAATTAAAATTGAACATAAATTTAAAAAATGAAGCCACATGTTCATAAAGCCACATAAACTAACGCATGACATGGAAATATGACATGGCATTACGGATGCCAAGTGGCAATATATGTGGCATGCCTACTTATATATATGTATAGATATGAGTATATATTATTATTATATAATATATATATATATATATATATATATATATATATATATATATAAACAATTTCATACAAAATAAATTTAAACACTGCAACTAATAATATATAATTTTTATATCTTAAAATGAGTATAAAAATATATCCGGACAATTGTCGAAAGTGTTGGATCAATTAGCTTCAAAATCCTGAACGTCCGGATAGCGTTTATTTAATAGAAAAATATATTCTTTGAAATATGCAAACCCATGCATGAACTAATATGAAAATGATATTACTGATGATATGTAGACTAACTCTAGTCTATATGAAGTGATCTCAATGATGTTCCATGAATAGCAATAAACCCCACTACGCCACGTGAATTTGATACCGTGAAACCTAGTTTACTTAAAAATGATGAATAAAAATCATGAATATAAATTTTTTCCGGAATGAATAGTGTTTTTGTAAATAGTAAAATTTTGGAAATAACTCTCAAAATATCAACTCGACTTCAAAAACGATGAATAGTAATGAGTGAATAGTAAATTCCCGAGATGAATAGTAAATTTGAAAAATGTCCGGAAATTGAGAATTGTGACATTCTTCCCTTGAATCACGTCCTCGTGATTCAATTATTGATAACTATAACCGAACCGCGATAAGGGTTCTAAAGTTTATGCGTGTGAATAGTCTAGTTGACATGTCACTGCTCATGCATATGGTTCCTCGTCCAACTAGGTACGTTCTTGTGCTATCGTGACCATTTCCCATTCTAAATACATGCTCTTTTATAGTTTAGGTTTGATGAGGTAAGCTTTTTCATTCTCTAGCAAACCCTCAAAAGACTGTAACCGATTTTACTTAATCCCACAACTCATCAAACAAGAACCGCATGCGATTAGCTAAATCGTTTAAGTAACAACTTGATTCTAGCTTGATCTTTGCAACTCATCAAACAAGAATTGTCACTCGGATCAAACTGGAAACAAGTGGTTTTGAAGAAAGTCTTTTGAAAATTTGGCTCAATAATGGAAATGCTTACACATATAAGATCGATATCCCTTCATTTGCATGATTCTTCCTAAATTAGACATAGGTGATCAGGATATGTATAATTTAGGAGTAACTATGCAATGCTTAGACTAATCGACTCATATGATGTTTGGTGTTGGGTCAACTAATGTTAAAATTGTGATAGGGGATGTCAAGGCATTCTCCACATTGGGGTATGAAAAAAGGATAATGGAATGGGTATCTGAGGACATCTATGTGACAATCGATGTGAAATAAAAACAAATAAAACCGCATTTATAATGAATATGCACTTATAATGATATGATGAGATGCTATGATGATGTAGTTATAGTCTAAGGTCAATGATGCAACCTAGTTCTCTATAAACGACACCTCTTCATGTCTTTTTCCTCGTTATCCATCACAAACTCAAAATTGACACTAACCGGAATTCGTGGATCAATTTTTGTTGGGCGAATGACAACTGTATTTTCGTCATATTTCAAAACATTACTCATGCTTCATCATTTATCATTTATCGTGAACTATGTTTAATTTAGTATAAACACAAACGTAATGGTTTAGCCAAATGAACATATCATCGGACATTCCATATAGACTAGGTTTAGTCTACATAACATCAATAACATCATTTCATATCGGTTCATGCATGGTTTTGCATTTCTCATTCAACGCGTAATTTTCCTATTAAATAAACGCCATCGCTAATTAATTATTTTTTGAACATTTGATCCCATACTTTCAAAATATTCCTAATATATTTTTATACTCATTTTAAGACTATAAAAAAATTATATTATTTATTTTACCCGATGTTTTCAATTTATTTCAGATATAATTGTTATATTTAAATAATTACGACGGTTTTCTTAAATACTACACGACAATTATTATTTCACTCAAATTTTGTAAGGAATGTATTTTTATAATTTTTATGACTTCAATATATTTTATTTTGACCCGTTAAAATATATTTTTAGTTAATGCTACCCTACAAGCTCAAATATTTACACAAGTTACTAATTATCCTTAATTAACTACACAATTACTCAACATTAAAACACTTGATTGTTATTTAATGCATCTAGTCTTATTTTTTTTTTTATAAATGTCCAAGCATCAAGATGACTCAACCAAATGACTCACTTATACTTGCTAAATATCTACTCATGATATTAACACATACACAAACATATCTTCAAGATCAAAAAACCATTTTCTCATCTTCCTCTTCCTCTTGCAAACCGGCCAACCATGGAGACCAATGAAGGATCATCATAAAAATTTCTAGACAAGATTTTTACACTCTAGTATCACTCTTGATTAAGGTTTTGCAATAAAAACCTTGGGTGATTAGGAAAAATCCATTGTCCATAAACCTCATCAAGTAACTAGTAAGCATCCATATTCATCATCATATTTCATATTCATTGTTATATTCATTTCATCATATTTGAGAAAACATGAAAGTCATATGAGGTTTATGTAGGGAAACGGTTACACTTTTATTAATAAAATCTAAATAAATAAATAAAATTAACTTATAAATAAATAACAGAAAATTAAATACAAACAGAATGTAAGCAGATAAACGATAATTAAATAAAATAATAAAATAGTCAAAAGACTTACTTGATCACCAAAATAAAGATCAACAAAGAAGCACTAAAAGCCGATGCACGTGTTTGACACGCTTCCTTAAAAAGATTCGCCGTCTGCTTCCCTGTGGTACAACAAACCAAAACAAGTAAGTTGTTGTCGGACTTAACTAAACTGCCCAGAATTTCATCTTAAGAGATGCGTATTCCATATGTTGGAAATCAATAATAACTATTGATTTGATGTGTGTGAAACTTGTGGAATTAGGGCCTCTATTTATACACAATAGACTCCCTCTAAGTTTACTCATCCCATCGATGTGGGATTGAAAATAAACTACTTTTCCTCTTTAAGCATGCACCGAATGCCTAACTTTGAGACCCGATATCTCATTCACATCAACTCTATTTTGGACACATAAAAGCTTATTGCGAAGCTCTTCGAGGAGAACGCGAACCTACAAACTATTACTCATATATGTGACATATACATATAGATAATTGTGTCCAAAGTTGGTCAAAAGTCACTTTTGCCAACCAATTTTCCAACAATCCCCAACATGAATGGAGATCGGTCGCACACAAAAATTACGATGAAATTCCAATAGTTGAATCTTGCAAAGGATAGGTAGGTGTGACCCTTTGAACCTTCCCTTGGGAGATGCACTTAGTCTCTAGATCCAGTAGGCGACATGTCCTTGAACTCACCTCTGTTTAGAGACGACAATACATTTCACACAAGACTCTCCCTAACATTGTTAAGCCCTCATAGTCCTGTTCATTATGGTCCTAACATTTGCCGGTTCGCAAGAGCTCTTAGGATTTTGCCCCACAATTCCCTTCAAAGCGACCCCACTTCTCTCTCACATAGGTGATTTCATCTTGAATCATTAAAACATATGTTTTGTGATTTCATCTCGAATCATTATGCTTTGTGATTTCATCCTGAATCATTAAAGCCACATGTTTAACCTCTCAACAAGTCACATTTGTTATAGGAATGGACTAGGAAGTTACAATGTTAAGTAACTCCCCTATATTGACGTGACTTCCCACACATTTATATGATTAGGTTGTCCTATTGAACCCGGATCTTGGGATCTCCAGTCAACTGGGTTAGGTTTTCCTTCATATAAACTCATTCCTTTAAGGGCGTTAGTCCCATTCCTTTAGAAGACTTACTAACTAACTCTCCGCTAAGCCTTTCGTAGCGGATCCGCGATGTTATCCATTGACTTTACGTAGTCAATCGTGATAACTCTAGTTGAGAGTAGTTGTCGCACCAATCAACGTCTATGATGGATATGTCTCGACTTACCGTTTTACATTGTGATATGAGCTATGTCAATTTCCAATTGACTATCACACTTTATATAGATGGTCGTTACCGGTTTACGCCATCTTGGTATGTCCTCTACAAATTAACGCAGATATCCGCATATTCTATAAATTTATCTCAAATGATAAATTCAAATTCCATCATAGATTTAGCTATAAAAGTCTGTTTGAAATACTTTCAAGATTTCCAAGACACGCCTTCCCACGAGTCAATACATCCGCTCTAGTGGATCTAGATTCTTTTATGTAAGAATCCATATTTGCATTACTCTATCATTAGATAGCAGTTGGATATCTTCCAAAATGCAATATCGTAAGTATCATAGTACTTGTGTAATACTATTCAAATGGTCATCACTTGAATTAATGGTATATTTACTTAACTTGATTATAACTTCTAAATCAAGTCTTACACACGTCATTAGACACATAAGACACCCAATATTCTTTGAGTATTCAAAATAGGCAACACCTCTACCTCTATTATAACGAGATTTAAAAGATGTCATTGGAGTTCTAGCTAGGCCGAATCCCCACATTGAACCTCTGAAGAATATTGTCCTTATAGTGTTTTGACTTCAAAACAAATCCATTTGGTTTCATATGATCTTAGTTCCAAGAACCATATCGAGTGTACCAATGTAGTTCATGTCAAATCTTGACTCCAACATTTCATTAGTGGATTTGATCATCTTGTTATCACTTTCATTGATAAGTATACCATCTATGTATAGACACATGATTACATATATACCAACAATTATTTCTTTTCACAAACATCCGTTATTTTAAATCCACGCTCGACATGACTTTAAAAAAAAATTGATGTCATTGTTTGGGAGCTTGCTTTAAGCCATATAATGACTTAACAAGCCTACAAACTTTGTTCTCTTGTCCAGGAGCCATGAAACCCTCGGTTTGATTCATGTATATTTCTTCTTCTAAATCTCCGTTTAGAAATGCCGGTTTCACATCCATTTGGTGAACTTCCAAATTTCTTAAAGCGGCAATAGCAAGTTTCATCCTAATCGAGGTTATTCGCAGTAACAAGCGTTTAATAATATGTATCAAAGTAATCAAGACCTTCGTTGTCTAAATCCTTTGATTACTAATCTTGCTTTATACTTGTCAATGGTTCCATCGGCTTTCATCTTCTTCTTGAAGATCCATTTATAGCCTAGTGGTTTACAACCAAGAGGTAAATCCATGAGCTCCCAAGTATGATTTTGTAAAATAGAATCTATTTCACTTTTAATGGCTTCTTCCCATTGAGGCCCTTCTGAGGAAGTAACCGCCTCTCGATATGAAGTAGGTTCGTTTTCAACCATAAAAGAAACAAAATTGGGTCCAAACGATTTCTCGGTTCTTGCCCTTTTGCTTCTTCTAGGTTCAACCTCTTCTTCCTCGGTTTGATCTTGTCTCTCATCTTGGAGATCATTATCAACTCCTTTGTTGTCTCTTATCACGAACAACATTATCATCTTGATGTTTCTCATCATGAAGGACTTCATCATTTGGTTGCCTCTCATCATGGACAACTTTACCACCAAGCCTAGATGAACATCCATTCTTCTCTAATAATCAAGGAAACACGGTTTCATACAATGAAAGTTTTCCTTGATTTGGTTATCGTATCTTTGTGTATATTTATCGCTTCCTAATCACATACAAAGAAATGATAAGCACAACTGCTATGAGCATATCCAAAATTATGCAAACCACGGTTTTAGGTCCAATATTTTGAACCTTGGGTGTCGAGCAGATAGACACCCCACATTCGTAAGTACTTATAGGATGGTTTTCTTCCCATCCATAGTTCATAAAAACTATCTTCTTTTCCTTACAGGGGATCTTATCTAAACGATAAGTAGCCAATAAAACCGCTTTCCCCACATGCCATGGCTTAAACCATGACTTTAACAACATGGCATAACCATATCTTTAAGGCACAGTTCTTTCCTATCAACAATTATGTTGTTGTGTATAAGGAGCAATAAATTTATGTCTTATTCCATGTTTAGAACATACATGAAATGGAAACACATATTCACCTCAATATCATTTCAACCGCCTTGTTTTCGATAATAAGTTGATTCTTAACTTATTTGTATAGATCAATCTTTTCTATATCCTTACTCTCAAGTAAGTAAAGTATAATATTTTGTGCTACCATCAACAATTACGATGAAGTACCTAATTGCTACCTTAGTAGGCATCGATTCCAAATCACATAAAACTATGTGAATCAAGGGTTCGGTTAATATACGGTCAACCGAGTGAAAAGACAAGCTTGTCAATTTGGCTTCAACATAAGTTTTTCTTTTGTAATCCGTGTTCGTTTATTTAATTAAACAAGATTCAGCTTAAACATTTAATGAAGGGCATAACCCGCACTCTAACCAAAATTTTGTTCAATGTTAACTCAATTTTATTTGATTAAAATAAAAATAAAGCCAAATGTATTAAGCAACCATCCGCACACAAGATTCCTAATAATCTCGGCACATACAACGTGTTGGTTCACTTAAGCTTTTTTCCACATGTGAATTTCAACATCACATTTCTTTTTCCTTGCTATTAGCAGTTATAGAGTTGCCCATAGATTGCATCTCTCCATTTTCTGCTACTTTGAAAGAGTTAACCAAACTCTTATCATTATACTCATGACATGATGCCCAAGTGTTAATCCACCATTTTCTAATGTCGGATCCCGCTTTGGCAACAATTTTCATTTCATTCAAGCCATTTAACCCATAGTTATGGCACATAAAATCTGAATGCTTTAAAGCATCTACAGCACACATAACTCGAGTATCGGTCTCCCTTTCATCAAGTTCTAGAGCAGATTTTTAGATGTCACTCATGACATTCCGAACATTATGTTAATATTTCGTTATTAGTGTAACACTAAATTTGGAATAATTAACAACTTGCTATATCACAAAGTGTTTCTTAACAAACACGATAACATTGAATTTTGTTTAAAACACTCTTTGTTTTGTAAGATCCATTATACAAAACCGTTTTTAAACAAGTATTTCAATTAAACAATATCGCATATTACATAATGTTTTTAAACAAAATCAAATTTGTAATATGATTTTGTCAATCTTCTTTAACAATATCTTAATAGATCTGCATCACATGGTATATAATTCTACAATGAAACTCGACAAGGTTTCAAAATAGATTTACTCTTTCAAAGAAACTCAACAAGGTTTCTATAGATCTACTTTCAAATGCATAAAGTTTCAAGAATTATATTAAGTTTATAATTAACTCAACCTGGTTTAAATAAGCTAAACAAGTCAAAGAAACTTTTCCACAAAATATGATAACAAATTGTATATTATCAGATTTTGTTTCAAACAAACTCATCTTGGTTTCAATAAACACGTTCTAGTAATCTAATAAAATAACAACTTGTATTTTATGAGATTTGTTTCAAAGAAACTCCACTTGGTTTCAATGAATCTAATTTCATCATGATTTTTTAACCATGTTAGTAATCAAGCACAATTACATTCGCAAGATTCACTAGGGTCACAAATTATGTTACCATCGCTAACTTGTGAATATTTAAACACTAAAACAGCTTAAAAAGCTGTTAAAACATTATGGTATCTAATAAACTCGACATGGTTTATGTAAACTTGTACCAAATATGATTCTATGAAACACAAGCTTGGTTTCATATCCATTTAAATAATAACACATGCAATAAACAAACTAAATAAATCGGTTTGAAAAGAAACTCATCATGGTTTCAATATAAACTGATTCAATAAACCTGTTTTAAAATCGCTTATAACTGTTATACCAAATCATAATTAAAATTACATTTAGTTATAAAACTGATTTTCAAAGAAACACAATCTTGATTTCAGCAGAAAAACAGTTTGTATAAAATCATTAATTAAAATAAATCGATTTTAATAAAAGTGTTTTAATTCATTAAACGTAATCTGTTTTAAGACTCAGAGGGAACGGTTACACTTTTATTAATAAAATCTAAATAAATAAAATTAACAGTAAATAAATAACATAAAATTAAATACAAACGTAATGTAAGCGGATAAACGATAATTAAATAAAATAATAAAATAGTCAAAAGACTTACTTGATCACCAAAATAAAGATCAACAAAGAAGCACTAAAAGCCGATGCACGTGTTTGACACGCTTCCCTTAAAACAGATTCGCCGCCTGCTTCCTGGGTACAAACCAAAACAAGAAGTTGCATCTGTCGACTTAACTAAACTGCCGTGAATTTCATCTTAAGAGATGTGTATTCCATATGTTGGAAATCAATAATAACTATTGATTTGATGTGTGAAAACCTTGTGGAATTAGGGCCTCTATTTATACACAATAGACTCCTCTAGTTTACTCATCCCACCGATGTGGGATTGAAAATAAACTACTTTTCCTCTTTAAGCATGGTACCGAATGCCTAACTTTGAGACCCGATATCTCATTCACATCAACTCTATTTTGGATACATAAAGGCTTAGTGCTAAGCTCTCTCGAGGAGAACGCGAACCTACAAACTATTACTCATATATGTGACATATACATATAGATAATTGTGTCCAAAGTTGGTCAAAAGTCACTTTTGCCGACCAATTTTCCAACGTTTATACCACTTTTTCATTGATTTTAAGAGTTATATATATATTTGTCATCCTATAATTACTCCTTGTTATAAATCACTCTTGGTAATGTCTAGGAACCCATGACACCCTAAGAAGGTGTATGGTAGGATTAGAATAGCTTCGGAGTTGTATTGAATGGGTTAGAATCAGGTTTTATGCTGAGAAAACTCATTTCGACAAGTCTAATTTAGGGTCTGTCCATATTTTGAAAATCTGGAAAATCCGACAGTTTGTAAAATATTTTGGGCTAGATATTTGGAAAATATACTTTAAAACGAAAACGTGGCGCTTGAAGCGGGTTAAAACGGAGCTATAACGAAGAAGTTATGAATTTTTGTTTGACTAACACGACTAAAGCTATTAATTCCAGAAAATTCAGCAAGCTGTCGCTCGACTTTTACGAGTCAAAAATGAGTCTTAAGCGTTGTTAAATGTGTCGACTTATCAAAATATATTAGTATATGTTATCACGATTCCGTGGATATAAAGAACGTGAGAAAACCGACTCATAACGACAAAGTTATTCACATTTTAAAAGTTGCCGTAACTTTATTCTATTAGCAAAATTAACATATTTTCTATTAAACACATACTCTACCACCAAGGACCATGTTGAGGGTCGCTTTTAACAATGACGGTACTTTTATAAAGTGATGTCTTCTAGTATAAGTAAGTTCCCTAGCATATTTTTCAAAATGTCAAACCATTTGTCAAGCGGAGTTGTAATGAGTAAGATACGGTCACTTAAACTTTGTCGAAAACCATACTTTACCTATATTTTTCTCCGTGATCGAGACCTCTAGGACGTAAACTTAAACACTAAAACTTTGAGATAATGATACAAGCTTCCCAAAACCGTTGAGTTTGTTTCTTAACACTCGGCGTACACCATTTTACGACTAGCTCTACAAGGCCGTTTAGTCACTTTCATGAAAATATTTCAACAACATTATTTTCTTACGAAAAGTTATAATTTCATAATAAATCACTAAATGATTATCGTCGGATATCATTTCAACGTAAATACATTTGGAGTAATTTAAAAATGGTCAAGACGTTAAAAGATTATTTCTCGACGAGAAATATTATTTTCAAAATTCATAAGTGGTATAGATATCATCCCAATTGCATGCATAACATTACATCATAACTTATTATGTATCATATCATTCATAATAGGTCAAGTTTAGAGATTCACGCTACATTTCGGTATATCCACTTTTGTCATTATAATCATTGCAACAGGTGAGTTTTCATAGCCCCACTTTTAATTGTTTTGTACTATTTTTGAGGGAGATACATGCTCAACTACTTGCTTTCATTTACACAAGTACTTTAAACTTTTACGGATTATCGTGAGTTTCAGAGCCCTTCTTTTTTATATGTTTTGAACTATTTTGGGGGAGATACATGCTTAACTATTTTTCACAAGTACTTTAGATTTTAAGGATAACTTCTATCATGATCACCATTGTTTCAAAAACCGAATGTTGTACTATATTAATTGTTCTTGTTTGAGTGGTATAGTTCTACGTCGTATAAAGTTCTAAATTAGTTGACTACTAAAACATTGGGTCATGTACTATTGATTATGTGCTATAGTTCTACGTCATATAAAGTTCTATGTCAGTTGACTCATGATACATTAAGTCATGTGCTATTGATTATGTGTTATTGTTCTACGTTGAGTTAGTTACTATTGTGAATTCCTTTGACATCATGTGCTTGAACATAAACTATACATATTTTGGTAATGGGTTGTAAACACACAGGTTGCAAGTTTTGTATGGGCGGAACTTGGAACTGAGTGGATTTACAATGCCTTTGCTGCATAAACGATTTTGAAAGGCTTTACATTTCAACTCAAACTCTATGAACTCACTCAACCTTTGTGTTGACACTTTTTAGCATGTTTTATCTCGTGTATCTAAGGCATCTTCATGGCATGCATGTGGACCTATCATATCGAGTCGTAGACGACGCCACACATGGGATTTATGCATTTTAAAACATCGTTTGGCTTGTAACAAACTTATTTCCGTACAAATTGATTTTCATTTGGGACCTATCTTTATAAACTCTGATTATTTTATTAAATCAAACGATGTATTTTCCAAACGACACTTTAGGTCGTTCAATACATCTGCAACTGTGATGCTATGACAGTCAATCCCCAGGAATTCCATTCACGCCGCAAAGTGTAATTTGGGGTGTGTGATTGGCATCGAGCTTCAGTTATAGAGAACTAGGTTGCATCATTGACCCTAGACTATAACTACATCATCATAGCATCTCATCATTTCATCATAAGTGCATGTTCACTTTACATGCGGTTTATACGTACATTTTTCAAGTTATTTACTTTCATTTCAAATCGATTGTCACATAGATGCCTTTAAATACCCATCCCATTATCATTTCCTTCTACTCCAATGTGGAGAATGCCTTGTCATTCCCTATCACAATCTTAATATCAGCTGATTCATCACAGATAACTTCGAATGCCGAGATAAACCTTTAAGTAGGGCAAAGTCACTCTCACTCCTTTGTTCCACCACTAACATGTCGAGTTACACGTTATTCACGCATTAAGTCACTAGACTATCATACATTTGAAGCACTTACGACACCTCATATGTAACCACCCGCATTTTTAGGTTACTTTTTATTTTCGAGAATTTACTATTCACATTTACTATTCACTTTCACTATTCATCCTGTAAAATTTTTAATTCACATTCTCGTAAGATAAATTATTTTAGTAATAACCTGAGAGTTTGACCATCGTTAGATCATTTTCGCCAAAGTTATTAAGTAAACACCGTTTTAAAGTTTCGTTTTAGACGGTCCATCGTTTAAACATCACACACATAACGAAAATCAACCCTGACAATTTTCCTCGTGATCGATAAATTTTAGATCACTCATGATTAATTTGAGAATTTTTAAAGATTCATTATTTTTAATACTACCAAATAAGCCCAGTATGAACAAAACTAAACTTACGTTTTAAACAATTCTACTTACATCCAGACTTAACGATTCCTGCACTGTGTTTCTAATATGTTTTGACACTTTTACATTTTTGGAAAAGTCAAACATATTTCCCTCCTCCTTTGACCATAAAGGAATTAACCTTGTACATTCTACATTTTTGCTTAAATCGCGTAACTTTTAAACTTCACAAATAACTGTAAAGTTATCCCGCGTATGACGAAAACCAAAGTTTGACATCTCATATCACTTTTAGACTAATTTTAGTCAACTCTAAATAAATTCACTCGTTTCCGAAATTTCGTTCTTTTCCGATAAACTAATTACGCTGCTTTTTACCCGTATTTCCGGCTTTAGCGGTTTTGCACCCAATGAGACTTATCACCCATTTTATATTTTTAGATGGAGTATAATGATGAGTCTCATCATTCCTACAAGTTTCGTATTTTTACGATACCCGGTTTTACTTTTTATGGCTTAACGACTACGTTGGCATTTAACGAACCAAAACTTACTCTAAACTCAAGATAAGATCAAAAATAACCACCTAAGTCATCTTATCATGTCTTGGCCGACTTAGGGTTGGGGAGTCATCATTTTGTGGCATCATCCTAACCATGGTTCATTTAGATCTTTACAAGTGTCCTAACCTAACCATGGTTAATAATTAACCCAATATATGGTTAACCAAACTTACCCTCCTATAAATAGCAAGTGATATGCATCCTAAGAACCCTCACAATCTGTTTTGGGTCTTTCATATCACAAATCATACATATCTTCCATCATTTGATCCATAAACTCCAAGTTTATGCAAGGAAATTCCAAAGATCAAGCTTCTACATCAAATCTCTAGCAAGTTTAAGTGATCTTCTTGAGTTTAAATCCACTCAAGTCACTTAGTACTTCATCACTAACTCTTCAAGTTTGCAAGGGTGCCAAGGTGTGGAAAGCTAGCTCAATCCAAAGTCTTACGCGATCAATCAAAGTCCCATCCTTACTAAGTTACTCCTTTCTTATTGAAAGCCAAAAGTTGTAAGCAACTTATCACCACCATCATCTCATCTTTATTATTCATAATCTTAACTATTTCATGCTATATATATAGTTACTATGTTGATTCATGATGTACATATACTCAACCACTTGTTTTAATTCACATATTGTCATAAAGGTAACAAACGAGTAAACTAGTCATATTCTACACATGTGAGACCATTAAAACAGTAACATAAGGACTTTCTAACTTACATAATATGGTAGACAAGATAAAAAGGTAAACATAGCAATTTGAATCACACGAAACGGACAAACAAGTCAAAAGTTATAAGTAAAAGAAGTTAGCTTAAACCTAAATGCCAAAACTACCATGTACAAGTTTTTTCGTTCGTTTTTAAAAGTGGTACTTCTGGTCCGAATCATCAAAAGTTAAAACACGAAGTTGTCGAACGACGTTTTCCTTTAATAGCAAAGAAGCTCGGACCTTGAAAACGCATAAATAGGCCAAAATCTTTCAAAACGCGAACTGCCAGTAAATATAGTCTCACAACTATACTTTTGTCACAACTAAAAGCAAACCAAGAGGCCTAATGGCCATAAGCCAAGACCACGCTACGGCTAAGGTCAAGGTTGAGTCTCAAGATCATGGTAGTCAAGACCAAAGTCACGGCGAGGCCATGGCTAAAGCCTCAAGGCTTGTTTGCCCAAGACCGTTAACTAAGGTAATCATATTTATGAAACGAGGAGAACTTATAAGAACATGATAAACTTATTTATATAACAATCTTCACTCAAAACATATATTATATCTACTAAGTGCTACAATAGTAGGGAGCTTCATGTGAGGGGTTTCATTTGAGTAAAACGTATCGACGAGTTGCTGGATTTACGATTTAAAGTTTCCTAGCTCCTCGAACGCTTCGCATGACCTCTCAATTATGATGGCCCGAACAGTAGTACGATATCTATAAACTAAATATGTTTTCACAACTAGACCATTTCTATAAATGACATACACAAATACCATGTACTACATCATGATCAACATAGAGACGTATATAGGATGGTTTATGTTTTCCTAAACATTGTTCCAAACGTAAGTCGCAACATCCTATTTTAGGTTGCTCGAGAAGTTCTCACGCATATCCATCATGCTCATTATACATTTGATATCATTTACTCTGAGGTGAGTTCATAGCCCCACTTTCTATTATTTAATTGTTTTACAAACTCTTGGGGAGATACATGCTTTATTTTAAACCAACACATTGCTTTCAAAACAAAGCGGGCTCAAGTATTACAACGATTGAGGCGTACCAGATCAAACAAAAGCGGGCTCAAGTATCACATACTGGAAGTACCGACAAACAAAGCTGGCTCAAGTATCATGTACTTGAGGCGCCGCATCATGCAATAATATCTCTTTTGGTTTTCAAACCATTGGTGTGAATTTATAACTCACACTACAAACATTATGTGTTCAACTGATTTCCAAAACTCTATGAATTTCACTCAACCTTTGTTTTGACAGTTTTAAGCATGTATTTCGAGTCCATAATGTCGGAAGCCGGCACGGAAGAGCAAGGATCTTGAAGAAGGCTATAAATTTATTATCATTCGAAAACCTATTTACTATATTTTGTAAACAATGGAACCAACTGGGACCTCATTTTTGTAAACTCTGATATTTATATAAATCGAATGATAAATCCTTTTTAAAACGACTCCTTTAGAGATCGTTTTCTATTGTTATGACTTGTGTACCATGAAGTAACACCCAGTTTGAATTCACGCATATCACGAAATTGGGAGTGTTACAGATTGGTATCGACCGCCACAGTTATAGAGAAACGGGTCTAATCGAGACTTAAACTATAACTACTTTTACAAACAAAAACATTTTATAGCCTTCCCTTCTCCGTGCCTTCCATCCTCCAGACGATTATGTGACTTTTAGGCATTTTAAGCTATACAAACATACTAGTATATTGATATATACACTTGACATAATTTCAATCATAAACAATGTACTCAACATATCTACGTATGCCTATTCTAAGGCATTACGGCACAATCATATTTTCCCAATCTCCCAATCATGCATCTACTCATGCATTTTAGGATTACGAAACTTCCTCCAAGACATTGTAACTGACTACAATGGTCTTTCCTACTTCCCAGACATTGTGAGATACAATGGTCTTTCCTACTTCCCAGACATTGTGAGATACAATGGTCTCATTCATTTTCAGACACCACAAAGGGTCTCTATACATTCTCGGACACCAGTAAATCCTGGTTCTTACATTTCCGCACATAATCAGAATCCTACAAATCTACATTCTCTCAAATCCTTCGTGAAATCCTGGTCTCATTTATTTCTCAAGACATTGTGGGTTACACAATGGTCTCTCCATCATTTCTCAAGACATTGTGAGTTACACAATGATCTCTCCATCATTTCTTAGACATTGTGAAGTTGACAATGGTCTCTATTATTTCTAGACATTGGAGTTACACAATGGTCTCAACTATTTCTCATACATTGTGAGTTGCACAATGGTCTCAACTACTCCTCAGATATTGTAAGTTATACAATAGTCTCTAAAAATTATCTTATAAACATTATATGATATTGTTTTACATGAAACCCGTCACAATCTATCAATTTCCCTAATGGAAATACAAGAAATGGGATTTCTAAAAGATAAACTGACTCATCATCTACAAAAGCTGAAGTTCAGCAACTTTCTCTACATTCATCAAAATTCTCTTCTGAAACCTTCATTGTTAAAGGTCTGTAATGCTAGCCAAGTATGGACTATTTTAGGATTACTCAAGATTTCCTTTCCACACGTATCTACCCATACTATCTTCTATGCAATGGAATGTGAAAACATAGGTTATAAGTCTTTTATGGCCGGACTTGCAAGCTGGATGGTTTGATATCGCCTTTGCTTAGTGGACAATTTCTCAAAAGCTATGGACATATCACAAGTATACCTAATTTAGGTATTTGAAAATTTTATCGAACATCGGCTAAATATAGCCTACTCACCTATATTTAACCTAGGGGTATTGGATCATAGTCCATTAACTATGTTCGACTTAAATTTTTCAAACACCGAGAACAGTTATACGAGGGTTATATCCGTGTTAATTTCCTACTTAAACTCGATAAACCACCAGAATTCATTAAAAGATCTAGAGACACGATAGTGTCTTACCACTCAAAGAAAATCTTAACATCTTATTTATACTACCTAATTTCATTCTTGAAATTTTCATACATGAGATAATCCGAACTACTATCTTGGGATAGTCATCAAATCTTCTCGTCATTTCTTAGGAGTACTAGCCTGTTTAGGTTTCAAGGATCTCATTCCGCCATATTCCTTTAAAATTCACTTTTGATTTTAAAACAAACTTGACATCTCTACCTAAGAAAAATGGTAAACATACGCTACACTCTTCTAATCGTCAACATATCACATCATTATCTGAACCCCATGGAAATTCAATTTGTAAACTTCACAAGTACACGTTTCTTTCAAACACTAGTAGACATAAACACTATACGATATAGCCTTCATCCCGAAACCACCTAAGACATGATCAAATTTGGAAATGGTTTGGATAACCACTTGCCTCTAGCAATACTTTCCTACAACATCATTATAAACTATTTCATATCAACAATATCTTACACCTTTGATTAACAACAGTTAACTTAACAACAACAAAACTATTCCATTTGAGACACTATATAGACGAAAGTGTTAGTTAACCATTTGCTGGACTAAGGTATTCAGAGATCACCCACGAAACAACTAAGGAAACCATACAAATATAAATTAGGCTCCATGCCGCACACTATCACCAAAAACTCCATGATAGAAATTAAGGTTTTATTGATAGCCTCGATATAATAAGATATGATTCGTTTTGAGAATCGAGAAAAGCCAAACTTGAGGTGTATAGAACTCAATAAGATTTTAACAAAACCCTTTAGATTATCAACTTAAGCCACATGGTACATAATACATTCTATGACCAGAAACTTGAGAACACAAAGATTAGAATTCGGCGTATACACCCTCATTTTCCTAGACATTTCAATATCGGATAACACACCTGAATTCGACCGAATTCCCATTGGAAGTGAGACTCAGTAACCACCAGCATTTTTAGGTTACTTTTCATTTTCGAGAATTTACTATTCACATTTACTATTCACTTTCACTATTTATCCCGTAAAATTTTTAATTCACATTCTCGTAAGATAAATTATTTTAGTAATAACCTGAGAGTTTGACCATCGTTAGATCATTTTCGCAAAGGTTATTAAGTAAACATCGTTTTAAAGTTTTAGACGGTCCACCGCTTAAACATCGCACACATAACGAAAATCAACCCCGCAATTTTCCTCGCATCAGATAAATTTTTAGATCACTCATGATTAATTTGAGAATTTTTAAGATTCATTATTTTTATTATTACCAAATAAGCCCAGTTGTAAGAACAAAACTAAACTTACGTTTTAAACAATTCTACTTACATCCAGACTTAACGATTCTGCAGACTGTGTTTCTAATATGTTTTGACACTTTTACATTTTTGGAAAAGTCTAATATATTTCCTCCTCCTTTGACCATAAAGAAATTAACCTTGTACGTTCTACATTTTTCTTAAATCGCGTAACTTTTAAACTTCACAAATCACTGTAAAGTTATCCCGCGTATGACGAAAACCAAAGTTTGTCATCTCATATCACTTTTAGACTAATTTTAGTCTACTCTAAATAAATTCACGGTCGTTTCCCTGAAATTTCGTTTTTTCCGATAAATCAAGGATTACGCTGCTTTTGACCGTATTTCCAGCTTTAAGCAGTGTTTTTGCACCCAATGAGACTTATCACCCATTTTATATTTTTAGATGGAGTATAATGATGAGTCTCATCATTCCTACAAGTTTCGTATTTTTACGATACCCGGGTTTACGTTTTATGGCTTAACGACTTACGGTTGGCATTTAACGGAACCAAAACTTACTCTAAACTCAAGATAAGATAAAAAATAACCACCTAAGTCATCTTATCATGTCTTGGCCGACTTAGGGGGGGGGTCATCATTTTGGTGGCATCATCCTAACCATGGTTCATTTAGATCTTTACAAGTGTCCTAACCTAACCATGGTTAATAATTAACCCAATATATGGTTAACCAAACTTACCCTCCTATAAATAGCAAGTGATATGCATCCTAAGAACCCTCACAATCTGTTTTGGGTCGTTCATATCACAAATCATATATATCTTCCATCATTTGATCCATAAACTCCAAGTTTATGCAAGGAAGTTCCAAAGATCAAGCTTCTACATCAAATCTCTAGCAAGTTTAAGTGATCTTCTTGAGTTTAAATCCACTCAAGTCACTTAGTACTTCATCACCAACTCTTCAAGTTTGCAAGGGTGCCAAGGTGTGGAAAGCTAGCTCAATCCAAAGTCTTGAATGATCAATCAAAGTCCTTACTAAGTTACTCCTTTCTTATTGAAAGCCAAAAGTTGTAAGCAACTTATCACCACCATCATCTCATCTTTATTATTCATAATCTTAACTATTTCATGCTATATATATAGTTACTATGTTGATTCATGATGTACATATACTCAACCACTTGTTTTAATTCACATATTGTCATAAAGGTAACAAACTAGTAAACTAGTCATATTCTACACATGTGAGACCATTAAAAACAGTAACATAAGGACTTTCTAACTTACATAATATGGTAGACAAGATTAAAAGGTAAACATAGCAATTTGAATCACCCGAAACGGACAAACAAGTCAAAAGTTATAAGTAAAAGAAGTTAGCGAAACCTAAATGCCAAAACTACCATGTACAAGTCTTTTCTCGTCTTTTTAAAGTGGTACTTCTGGTCCGAATCATCAAAAAGTTAAAACACGAAAGTTGTCCGGAACGACGTTTTCCTTCAATAGTATAGAAGCTCGGGCCTTGAAAACGCATAAATAGGCCAAAATCTTTCAAAAACGAAACTGCCAAATATAGTCTCACAACTATACTTTTGTCACAACTAAAAGCAAACCAAGAGGCCTAATGGCCATAAGCCAAGACCACTGCTACGGCTAAGGTCAAGGTTGAGTCTCAAGACCATGGTAGTCAAGACCAAAGTCACGGCGAGGCCATGGTTAAAGCCTCAAGGCTTGTTTGCCCAAGACCGTTAACTAAGGTAATCATATTTATGAAACGAGGAGAACTTATAAGAACATGATAAACTTATTTATATAACAATCTTCACTCAAAACATATATTATATCTACTAAGTGCTACAATAGTAGGGAGCTTCATGTGAGGGGTTTCATTCTAGTAAAACGTATCGACAGTCGGATTTACGATTTAAAGTGTCCTAGCTCCTCTAACGCTACTGCATGACCTCTGAATTATGATGGCCCGAATGAGGTATGTCGATATCTATAAACTAAATATGTTTTCACAACTAGACCATTTCTATAAATGACATACACAAATACCATGTACTACATCATGATCAACATAGAGACGTATATAGGATGGTTTATGTTTTCCTAAACATTGTTCCAAACGTAAGTCGCAACATCCTATTTGGTTGCTCAGAAGTTCTCACGGCATATCCATCATGCTCATTATACATTTGATATCATTTACTCTGAGGTGAGTTCATAGCCCCACTTTCTATTATTTAATTGTTTTACAAACTCTTGGGGGAAATACATGCTTTATTTTAAACCGAACACATTGCTTTCAAACAAAAGCGGGCTCAAGTACCACAACGTATTGAGGCGTACCAGATCAAACAAAGCGGGCTCAAGTATCACATACTTGAGGCGGCACCAGATCAAACAAAGCGGGCTCAAGTATCATGTACTTGAGGCATCCGTACCATGCAATAATATCTCTTTTGGTTTTCAAACCATTGGTGTGAATTATAACTCCACTACAAACATTATGTGTTCAACTGATTTCCAAAACTCTATGAATTTCACTCAACCTTTGTGTTGACAGTTTTAAGCATGTATTTCAGGTCCATAATGTCGGAAGCTAGCACGGAAGAGCAAGGATACTGAAGAAGGCTATAAATTTTATTATCATTCGAAAACCTATTTACTATATTTTGTAAACAATGGAACCAACTGGGACCTCATTTTTGTAAACTCTGATATTTATATAAATCAAATGATAAATCCTTTTAAACGACTCCTTTAGAGATCGTTTTCTATTATTATGACTGTTGTGCCATGAAGTAACACCCATTTTGAATTCACCTGATATCACGAATGGGAGTGTTAAGATTGGTATCGAGCCACATTATAGAGAAACGGGTCTAATCGAGACCTAAACTATAACCACTTTTACAAAAAAAAACATTTTATAGCCTTGCCTTCCATCCTCCGAACGATTATGTGACTTTTAGGCATTTTAAGCTATACAAACATACTAGTATATTGATATATACACTTGACATAATTTCAATCATAAACAATGTACTCAACATATCTACGTATGCCTATTCTAAGGCATTACTTGCAATCATATTTTCCCAATCTCCCAATCATGCATCTACTCATGCATTTTAGGATAACGAAACTTCCTCCAAGACATTGTAACTGACTACAATGGTCTTTCCTACTTCCGATACATTGTGAGATACAATGGTCTTTCCACTTCCTTACATTGTGAGATACAATGGTCTCATTCATTTTTCAAGACACTGTGAGATACGATGGTCTCTATTACATTCTCGCATCGTAAATCCTACGTGGTCTCTATTACATTCTCGACACCTGTGAAATCCTACAGTGGTCTCTATTACATTCTCAGACACTGTAAATCCTACAGTGGTCTCATTTATTTCTCAAGACATTGTGGGTTACACAATGGTCTCTCCATCATTTCTCAAGATATTGTGAGTTAAACAATGATCTCTCCATAATTTCTTAGACATTGTGAGTTGCACAATGGTCTCTATTATTTCCTAGACATTGTGAGTTACACAATGGTCTCAACTATTTCTCAGACATTGTGAGTTGCACAATGGTCTCAACTACTCCTCAGATATTGTAAGTTATACAATAGTCTCTAAAAATTATCTTATAAACATTATATGATATTGTTTTACATGAAACCCGTCACAATCTATCAATTTCCCTAATGGAAATACAAGAAATGGGATTTCTAAAAGATAAACTGACTCATCATCTACAAAAGCTGAAGTTCAGCAACTTTCTCTAGATTCATCAAAATTCTCTTCAAACCTTCTGTTAAAGGTCTGTAATGCTAGCCAAGTATGGACTATTTTAGGATTACTCAAGATTTCCTTTTCACACGTATCTACCCATACTATCTTCTATGCAATGGAATGTGAAAACATAGGTAACAAGTCTTTTATGGCGGGACTTGCAAACGGATGGTTTGATATCGCCTTTGCTTAGTGGACAATTTCTCAAAAGCTATGGACATATCACAAGTATACCTAATTTAGGTATTTGAAAATTTTATCGAACATCGGCTAAATATAGCCTACTCACCTATATTTAACCTAGGGGTATGGATCATAGTCGATTAACTATGTTCGACTTAAATTTTTCAAACACTGAAAAGTTATACGAGGGTTATATTCGGTTAATTTCCTACTTAAACTCGATAAACCACCGAATTCATTAAAGATCTAGAGACACGATAGTGTCTTACCACTAAGCAAAATCTTAACATCTTATTTATACTACCTAATTTCATTCTTGAAATTTTCATACATGAGATAATCCGAACTACTATCTTGGGATAGTCATCAAATCTTCTCGTCATTTCTTAGGAGTACTAGCCTATTTAGGTTTCAAGGATCTCATTCGCCATATTCCTTTAAAATTCACTTTTGATTTTAAAACAAACTTGACATCTCTACCTAAGAAAAATGGTAAACATAATGCTACACTCTTCTAATCGTCAACATATCACATCATTATCTGAACCCCATTGAAATTCAATTTGTAAAACTTCACAGTACCACGTTTCTTTCAAACACTGGTAGACATAAACACTATCTATATAGCCTTCACCCGAAACCACCTAAGACATGATCAAATTTGGAAATGGTTTGGATAACCACTTGCCTCTAGCAATACTTTCCTACAACATCATTATAAACTATTTCATATCAACAATATCTTACACCTTTGATTAACAATGTTAACTTAACAACAACAAAACTATTCCATTTGAGACACTATATAGACGAAAGTGTTAGTTAACCATTTGCTGGACTAAGGTATTCAGAGATCACCCACGAAACAACTAAGGAAACCATACAAATATAAATTAGGCTCCATGCCGCACACTATCACCAAAAACTCCATGATAGAAATTAAGGTTTTATTGATAGCCTCGATATAATAAGATATGATTCGTTTTGAGAATCGAGAAAAGCCAAACTTGAGGTGTATAGAACTCAATAAGATTTTAACAAAACCCTTTAGATTATCAACTTAAGCCACATGGTACATAATACATTCTATGACTAGAAACTTGAGAACACAAAGATTAGAATTTGGCGTATACATCCTCATTTTCCTAGACATTTCAATATCGGATAACACACCTGAATTCAGGACGGAATTCCCATTAAGGGGTGAGATGTAACCACCCGCATTTTTAGGTTACTTTTCATTTTCGAGAATTTACTATTCACATTTACTATTCACTTTCACTATTCATCCTGTAAAATTTTTAATTCACATTCTCGTAAGATAAATTATTTTAGTAATAACCTGAGAGTTTGACCATCGTTAGATCATTTTCGCAAAAGTTATTAAGTAAACATCGTTTTAAAGTTTCGCTTTAGACGGTCCACCGTTTAAACATCGCACACATAACTAAAATCAACCTCGGCAATTTTCCTCGCATGATAAATTTTAGATCACTCATGATTAATTTGAGAATTTTTAAAGATTCATTATTTTTAATACTACCAAATAAGCCCAAATGAACAAAACTAAACTTACGTTTTAAACAATTCTACTTACATCCAGACTTAACGATTCCTGCACTGTGTTTCTAATATGTTTTGACACTTTTACATTTTTTGGAAAAGTCTAATATATTTCCTCCTCCTTTGACCATAAAGGAATTAACCTTGCACGTTCTACATTTTTGCTTAAATCGCGTAACTTTTAAACTTCACAAATAATAAAGTTATCCAGTAGTATGACGAAAACCAAAGTTTGTCATCTCATATCACTTTTAGACTAATTTTAGTCTACTCTAAATAAATTCACGGTCTTTTCCCTGAAATTTCGTTCTTTTCCGATAAACTGCGAATTACGCGTTTTTGACCGTATTTGCTTTAGCGCTGTTTTAGCACCCAATGAGACTTATCACCCATTTTATATTTTTAGATGGAGTATAATGATGAGTCTCATCATTCCTACAAGTTTCGTATTTTTACGATACCCGGTTTTACGTTTTATGGCTTAACGACTTACGGTTGGCATTTAACGGAACCAAAACTTACTCTAAACTCAAGATAAGATAAAAAATAACCACCTAAGTCATCTTATCATGTCTTGGCCGACTTAGGGGGGGAGTCATCATTTTGGTGGCATCATCCTAACCATGGTTCATTTAGATATTTACAAGTGTCCTAACCTAACCATGGTTAATAATTAACCCAATATATGGTTAACCAAACTTACCCTCCTATAAATAGCAAGTGATATCCATCCTAAGAACCCTCACAATCTGTTTTGGGTCGTTCATATCACAAATCATACATATCTTCCATCATTTGATCCATAAACTCCAAGTTTATGCAAGGAAGTTCCAAAGATCAAGCTTCTACATCAAATCTCTAGCAAGTTTAAGTGATCTTCTTGAGTTTAAATCCACTCAAGTCACTTAGTACTTCATCACCAACTCTTCAAGTTTGCAAGGGTGCCAAGGTGTGTAAAGCTAGCTCAATCCAAAGTCTTAAGCGATCAATCAAAGTCCGATCCTTACTAAGTTACTCCTTTCTTATTGAAAGCCAAAAGTTGTAAGCAACTTATCACCACCATCATCTCATCTTTATTATTCATAATCTTAACTATTTCATGCTATATATATAGTTACTATGTTGATTCATGATGTACATATACTCAACCACTTGTTTTAATTCACATATTGTCATAAAGGTAACAAACTAGTAAACTAGTCATATTCTACACATGTGAGACCATTAAAAACAGTAACATAAGGACTTTCTAACTTACATAATATGGTAGACAAGATAAAAAGGTAAACATAGCAATTTGAATCACCCAAAACGGACAAACAAGTCAAAAGTTATAAGTAAAAGAAGTTAGCGAAACCTAAATGCCAAAACTACCATGTACAAGTTGTTTTCAGTTACTGCTTTTTAAAAGTGGTACTTATGGTCCGAATCATCAAAAATTTAAAACACGAAAGTTGTCCGGAACGACGTTTTCCTTCAATAGTTAAGAAGCTCGGGCCTTGAAAACGCATAAATAGGCCAAAATCTTTCAAAAACAACTGCCAGAAATATAGTCTCACAACTATACTTTTGTCACAACTAAAAGCAAACCAAGAGGCCTAATGGCCATAAGCCAAGACCACTGCTACGGCTAAGGTCAAGGTTGAGTCTCAAGACCATGGTAGTCAAGACCAAAGTCACGGCGAGGCCATGGCTAAAGCCTCAAGGCTTGTTTGCCCAAGACCGTTAACTAAGGTAATCATATTTATGAAACGAGGAGAACTTATAAGAACATGATAAACTTATTTATATAACAATCTTCACTCAAAACATATATTATATCTACTAAGTGCTACAATAGTAGGGAGCTTCATGTGAGGGGTTTCATTTGAGTAAAACGTATCGACGAGTTTGCTGGATTTACGATTTAAAGTGTCCTAGCTCCTCTAACGCTATCGCATGACCTCTGAATTATGATGGCCCGAACAAGAGTACAATATCTATAAACTAAATATGTTTTCACAACTAGACCATTTCTATAAATGACATACACAAATACCATGTACTACATCATGATCAACATAGAGACGTATATAGGATGGTTTATGTTTTCCTAAACATTGTTCCAAACGTAAGTCGCAACATCCTATTTTAGGTTGCTCGTAGAAGTTCTCACGGAATATCCATCATGCTCATTATACATTTGATATCATTTACTCTGAGGTGAGTTCATAGCCCCACTTTCTATTATTTAATTGTTTTACAAACTCTTGGGGGAAATACATGCTTTATTTTAAACCGAACACATTGCTTTCAAACAAAAGCGGGCTCAAGTGTCACAACGTATTGAGGTACCGTATCAAACAAAGCGGGCTCAAGTATCACATACTTGAGGCAACCGTATCAAACAAAAGCGGGCTCAAGTATCATATACTTGAGGCAGCCGTATCATGCAATAATATCTCTTTTGGTTTTCAAACCATTGGTGTGAATTTATAACTCACACTACAAACATTATGTGTTCAACTGATTTCCAAAACTCTATGAATTTCACTCAACCTTTGTTTTGACAGTTTTAAGCATGTATTTCAGGTCCATAATGTCGGAAGCGGCACGGAAAGCAAGGATACTGAAGAAGGCTATAAATTTTATTATCATTCGAAAACCTATTTACTATATTTTGTAAACAATGGAACCAACTGGTACCTCATTTTTGTAAACTCGATATTTATATAAATCGAATGATAAATCCTTTTAAATGACTCCTTTAGAGATCGCTCTATTGTTATGATGTTGTGCCATGAAGTAACACCAGTTTGAATTCACGCAGTATCACGAAATTGGGGTGTTACATCATAACCCATCTTTTGGGAACCCGTCGATTATTTTGAAAAGTAACCTCAAACTTATCACCTCACATCACATCTCTTTAGAGAGCTTATTCTTAACATAGGACTTTGCTACGTCTCATTTTTCCTCTTATTTTGAAGAGTTTTGGCAAGAAAGCCTGCACGTGAAATGACACCACCGCTATATAAAGGTATATAGAGGATAGTATACCCAGGCACTAAGGAAAGAACGAGCAACCAGAAGCTGCCGCTGCTGAGGCCACGGCCGCTGCCGGTCTGCTAGACTTCTTGCCGCCACTTGAGCCGCAGAGGATCCGGAGTTCGAATTATACATACAAGGACTTTAAGAACTGTGATCCTACAAAGTTCAAAGGCACGAAGGAGCCACCGCTATGGTTCGATGGTTTGAGAAGATGGAGTCGTGTTTCTTCTATGCATTGCCAGGATGACTACAAGGTGAAGTTTGTCACTGGTACACTCTTAGATGGCGCAATGTCATGGTGGAATTCGATGCGAACCGATTGGTATCGAAAATGCTTACAAGCTCACGTGGGATCAATTCAAGAGGTTGTTGACAAAGAAGTATTGTCCACGCACGGAGGTGAAGAAATTAGAAACAGAATTTTATGAGTTAGTAACTGTTGGTTATGACATCGAGACC
The DNA here is from genome assembly GCA_910596185.1 of Chrysanthemum makinoi. NCBI lineage: Eukaryota > Viridiplantae > Streptophyta > Magnoliopsida > Asterales > Asteraceae > Chrysanthemum > Chrysanthemum makinoi. The sequence continues at coordinate 298,779,336 of OU343221.1, forward strand.
TACATTAGGAGGTTTCAAGAATTGGCTGCACTATGTCCATCAATGGTTTCGGACAATGAGAAACTACTGGAAAATTTCATTGGAGGACTTCCACAAGGTATTCAAGGGGATGTAATTTCTTCCGATCCACAAACAATTGAAGAAACTATCAGGATAACTCAAAAACTCATGGCTCAAGTTGTGAAGGGGGAAAACATTATCAACAATAACCGCAACAACAACAACAACAACAACAACCAAACTAGCAACAACAAAAGGAAATGGGAAAATGACCAGGGAGGTTATGATAACGACAACCATAACCATAACACTAACCATCACCAACAACTGAATAGAAGACAAGAAGTCGCCGGGTCTATGTTCTGTTGCACCAACAAAGGGAAGAGCTTACTTTGGAAACTTACCACGATGCCATCAATGCACGCTACATCATAATGGTCCATGTGGTATATGCTTTTAGCTGTCACAAAGTGGGACACCTTGCTAAGGACTGCAGGCGGGGCCATAGTTACATGTTACTTAATGCTGGGGAGCAAGGACACTATCAGAATCAATGTCCTCAAAACCAAGGTCAACAAGTTGAAGGTGCTCATGGGAATGCATACATGTTAGAAGGAGGAGAAGCTCGTCATGGTCACAACAATGCGGAAGACCGAAGAAGTTCGAAACTAACAGTCTCATTTTCCTTATGTACTATGTCGTACTAAGTTTATGTCTTCCATCGTATTCGGATCTTATGAATTAAGATGTACTACTTTTGATAAACCACTCATTGTAAAATATTCTCATTAAGCGCATTTCTTTCTTTTCCTCGATTCATTATCACTTACAAGGTTTAGATCTCTGTAAACATCGAGAGTTATAACAACTAAACCGAACGTCACATTATCGTTCCTTAATTATACATAGCCTAGCTAACTATGTCTAATTCCGGAGGGATATCGTTCCTTAATTATACATAGCCTAGCTAACTATGTCTAATTCGGAGGATCATGTTATGTTGGGAGCGTTATTTATAAGTCTTAGTGCAGCGGTTTTCACATATTCATAAAAGTCAAAGTGTTACTCATGGGAGATTCATCCAATATTTTTTTTACTATGATGTTTTGTACGCTCTAAATCATCGATAACCGTAACGACACCTCTTCATGTCTTTTTCCTCGTTATCCATCACAAACTCAAAATTCGATAGATTAACACTAACTAATTCGGGATGAATTCCTTTTTGTTGGGCGAATGTGACAACTCATATTTTCAGGCCATATTTCAAAACATTACTCATGCTTCATCATTTATCATTTATCGTAAACTATGTTTACGAGTATTAAATTCACGTAACCGTAATGGTTTAGCTGTGAATTCATGAACATATCATCAAGGACATTCCATATAGACTAGGTTTAGTCTACATAACATCAATAACATCATTTCATATCGGTTCATGCATGGTTTTGCATTTTTCATTCAACGCGTAATTTTCCTATTAAATAAACGCTATCGCGTAATTAATTATTTTGAACATTTGATCCGACACTTTCAAAAATATTCCTAATATATTTTTATACTCATTTTAAGACTATAAAAAAATTATATTATTTATTTTACCCGATGTTTTCAATTTATTTCGTATATAAATTGTTATATTTAAATAATTACGACGGTTTTCTTAAATACTACACGACAATTATTATTTCACTCAAATTTTGTAAGGAATGTATTTTTATAATTTTTATGACTTCAATATATTTTATTTTGACCCGTTAAAATATATTTTTAGTTAATGCTACCCTACAAGCTCAAATATTTACACAAGTTACTAATTATCCTTAATTAACTACACAATTACTCAACATTAAAACACTTGATTGTTATTTAATGCATCTAGTCTTATTTTTTTATAAATGTCGACCAAGCACAAAGATGACTCAACCAAATGACTCACTTATACTTGCTAAATATCTACTCATGATATTAACACATACACAAACATATCTTCAAGATCAAAAAACCATTTTCTCATCTTCCTCTTCCTCTTGCAAACCGGCCAACCATGGAGACCAATGAAGGATCATCATAAAAATTTCTAGACAAGATTTTTACACTCTAGTATCACTCTTGATTAAGGTTTTGCAATAAAAACCTTGGGTGATTAGGAAAAATCCATTGTCCATAAACCTCATCAAGTAACTAGTAAGCATCCATATTCATCATCATATTTCATATTCATTGTTATATTCATTTCATCATATTTGAGAAAACATGCAAGTCATATGAGGTTTATACCACTTTTTCATTGATTTTAAGAGTTATATATATATATATATATATATATATATATATATATATATATATATATATATATATATTTGTCATCCTATAATTACTCCTTGTTATAAATCACTCTTGGTAATGTCTAGGAACCCATGACACCCTAAGAAGGTGTATGGTAGGATTATAATAGCTTCGGAGTTGTTTTGAATGGGTTAGAATAGGTTTTGCGCGAGAAAAACTCATTTCGACAAGTCTAATTTAGGGTCTGTCCATATTTTGAAAATCTGGAAAATCCGACAGTTTGTAAAATATTTTGGGCTAGATATTTGGAAAGTATACTTTAAAACGAAAATGTGGCCGCTTGAACGGGTTAAAACGGAGCTATAACGAAGAAGTTATGAATTTTTGAAGTTTGACCACGAAAACTATTAATTCCAGAAAATTCAGCAAGCTGTCTCGACTTTTTACGAGTCAAAAATGAGTCTTAAGCGTTGTTAAATGTGTCGACTTATCAAAAATATATTAGTATATGCTATCACGATTCCGTGGATATAAAGAACGTAGAAAACGGACTTATAACGACAAAGTTATTCACATTTTAAAAAGTTGCCGTAACTTTATTCTATTAGCAAAATTAACATATTTTCTATTAAACACATACTACGGCCACCAAGGACCATGTTGAGGGTCGTTTTTAACAATGAAGAAGTACTTTTTATAAAGTGATGTCTTCTAGTAAAAGTAAGTTCGCCTAGCATATTTTTCAAAATGTCAAACCATTTGTCAAGCGGAGTTGTAACGAGTAAGATACGGTCACTTAAACTTTGCCGAAAACCATACTTTACCTATATTTTTCTCCGTGATCGAGACCTCTAGGACGTAAACTTAAACACTAAAACTTTGAGATAATGATACAAGCTTCCCAAAACCGTTGAGTTTGTTTCTTAACACTCGACGTACACCATTTTACGACTAGCTCTACAAGGCCGTTTAGTCACTTTCATGAAAATATTTCAACAACATTATTTTACGACGAAAAGTTATAATTTCATAATAAATCACTAAATGATTATCGTCGGATATCATTTCAACGTAAATACATTTGGAGTAATTTAAAAATGGTCAAGACGTTAAAAGATTATTTCTCGACGAGAAATATTATTTTCAAAAATTCATAAGTGGTATAGATATCATCCGAATTGCATGCATAACATTACATCATAACTTATTATGTATCATATCATTCATAATAGGTCAAGTTTAGAGATTCACGCTACATTTCGGTGTATCCACTTTTGTCATTATAATCATTGCAACAGGTGAGTTTTCATAGCCCCACTTTTAATTGTTTTGTACTCTTTTTGGGGGAGATACATGCTCAACTACTTGCTTTCATTTACACAAGTACTTTAAACTTTTACGGATTATCGTGAGTTTCGTAGCCCCTTCTTTTATATGTTTTGAACTATTTTGGGGGAGATACATGCTTAACTATTTTTCACAAGTACTTTAGATTTTAAGGATAACTTCTATCATGATCACCATTGTTTCAAAAACCGAATGTTGTACTATATTAATTGTTCTTGTTTGAGTGGTATAGTTCTACGTCGTATAAAGTTTTAAATCAGTTGACTACTGAAACATTGGGTCATGTACTATTGATTATGTGCTATAGTTCTACGTCGTATAAAGTTCTATGTCAGTTGACTACTGATACATTAAGTCATGTGCTATTGATTATGTGTTATTGTTCTACGTTGAGTTAGTTACTATTGTGAATTCCTTTGACATCATGTGCTTGAACATAAACTATACATATTTTGGCAATGGGTTGTAAACACACAGGTTGCAAGTTTTGTATGGGCGGAACTTGGAACTGAGTGGATTTACAATGCCTTTGCTGCATAAACGATTTTGAAAGGCTTTACATTTCAACTCAAACTCTATGAACTCACTCAACCTTTGTGTTGACACTTTTAGCATGTTTTATCTCAGGTATCTAAGGCATTCACTTCATTGCATGCATGTGGACCTATCATAGGGTCGTGGTGACGACGCGTCACACATGGGATTTATGCATTTTAAAACATCGTTTGGCTTGTAACAAACTTATTTCCGCACAAATTGATTTTCATTTGGGACCTATCTTTGTAAACTCTGATTATTTTATTAAATCAAACGATGTATTTTCCAAACGACACTTTAGGTCGTTCAATATATCTGCAACTATGATGCTATGACAGTCAATCCCCAGGAATTCCATTCCGCTGCAAAACAGGAAATTTGGGGGTGTGACAGTTTTGCAGCGGAATGGAATACCTGGGAGATGACTGTCATGGCATCAAAGTTACAGTTATATCGAACGACCTAAAGTGTCGTTTTGAAAATATCGTTTGATTAAGTAAAATAATCAGAGTTTACAAAACGTAGGTCCCAAAAGATTTCCAATGTACCAAAATGAGTTTGTTACAATCAAACGATAGTTAAGTGCATAAAATATATGTGAGACGCGTCGACACCGCGACTCTATGATAAGTCCACATGCATGCCATGAAGTGAATGCCTTATATACCTGAGATAAAACATGCTAAAAAGTGTCAACACAATGGTTGAGTGAGTTCATAGAGTTTGTCTAACATGTAAAGCTTTTAAAGAACGCTCATGCAGCAAAGGCAAAGTTTTTGGTCATTTAGAATAGTCCACAAAGCAAAGGCATTGTAAATTCACTCAGTTCCAAGTTCCGCCCATACAAAACTTACAACCTGTGTGTTCACAACCCACTGCCAAAAGTAGTATGTCTAGTAGTCACGTATACGTTGTCATAATAGTTCACAATATAGCACCACGTATATAATAATGTATGCCAGGCAAAGCCCCTAGAATAAATAATATGCGTCCCGTAACATAGTGAATGCGAGGTTGGCCGACCTCTAATAGCGCTATCCATACTACCTACTAATAGGAGACTAACAATGCGAATGTACAAACAGTACATCATACAACTATTATATACAGTTAAGAACACTCCGAACATGGGAGAATTTGCACTGCTCTGTACAAGGGAGACTTTAAGTCGATAACGCTCCGTAACATGGGGAGACGTAAAATAAAGTGAGTACGGTTCATTAAGTTCAAAACAGGTCGTAAGTTCATAATTAAGTTCAAAACAGGTCGTAAGTTCATAATTAAGTTCAAGTGTTCCATTCAGAAGTTCGTAATTATGTTTAAGAGTTTAAGTCGAGTTCAAAAGTTCAAAACAGTCAAAGAGCTCGAAACATATCAAAAGGTTCAAAATAGTCAAAGGGTTCAGTGTTATGTTAAACAAGTTCAAAATAGTCAAAGGGTTCAATATAATATCAAACAAGTTCAAAATAGTTAAAGGGTTCAATATAAAGTCAAACAAGTTCAAAATAGTCAAAGGGTTCAATATAAAGTCAAACAAGTTCAAAATAGTCAAAAGGTTCAATATTAAGTTAAAAGAGATTAATTATATGTCAAAATGTTTTAAATCAAGTTAAAAGAGATTAATTATATGTCAAAAGAATTAAATCAAGTTAAAAGAGATTAATTATATGTCAAAATGTTTTAAATCAAGTTAAAAGAGATTAATTATATGTCAAAAGAATTAAATCAAGTTAAAGTGTTCAAATCTGTGCCAAAAGGTTCCTATCAAGTTAAAAGAGTTCAAATATATATGTCGAAGGGCTCAAAATCAAGGAAAGTGGTTCAAATAATAGTGTTCATAACATAGTATCAATTTAGTTCGGGCATGATCTACTTACTAGCATAAGTAGTGAAACAACAGTTATTTAAGTTCATATAAGTGTAAAGTAAAAGCAAGTACTTGAGCATGTATCTCCCCCAAAGAGTTTATAAAATAATTAAACGAGTAAAAGTGGGGCTACGAACTCACCTGATGCAATGATTATGATGACAAAAGTGGATACACTGAAATGAGGTGCAATCTCTATCTGCAACCTAATATGAATGATGTGTTCTAATGTAAGCCATGAAACAATGTCGTGCATGCAAACTCATATGATATCCATACCACTTGTACATTTTGAAAAAAATGAAATTTATCGTCGAAATACACGTTTATGACATCTCGTCATGTTATAAAATACTTTACAAGTACTTACGTTGAAACGACATCCTACAATAGTTGCTTAGTGATTTATCAAGAAATTATAGTTTATGAGTAGTTTTCGGAAAAGTTCGAGAGATCGTATATTACTCGATACAACTTTTTTTTTGGGTAAAAGGGGATCACCCTGGTAAAATATGTTACGCCAAAAAACGTTTAAGTACAACGGATGAGAGTGTATCTCTTATCTCGGCCCGTTTCATGGGCAAAAAACAAGCACTTAAAATGCAACAACCAAATCACTACATAAGAAAGACATGTCAATCTTATGACCTACCAAATAATATAATTACTTCCTACCACGTCCTCGGAGCTTGATATCATACTGGTCACATAAATCATCAAAGTGCCCTGGTAAATCATAGACTTGAGCCGCATAATCATCAGAGAAGTAGTCTTCAAGCTCGTAACCGCCGTCTGCTGATGCAAGATACTTAGCCATAGGGTTATCCGACTCAAGAACCTCATCCTCATCACTATCAGAACAAACCACATCCCCTACTTTAGAGAATGGGTTAACCACCTTTGTTGTAGAAAACCACATCCCATACTCGTTACAACTTCGTTTGACGAACGGTTGAACATTTTGGAAAATAGGCCAGGTGAACTCACTTTTACTTAAAGACATTATTTTCTCAAAAGTACTCTATCGATAGGAAAAACGGCTTCAAACATGGTCACTTGCGATAACCATTTTGGTCTAGTAGAAAATATATATTACTTGTGAAAATAATTACGATAGCCATAATTAAAAAGCGTGTAACTTAGTCGTTAAAGCTTGGTTTTCTACGTTTTATATATCCTTTGTTTCATGTTAATGTATACTAATATATCTTTGATAAATTGACTCATTTGGATAATGCTTAAAACTCATTTTTGCCCCTTAAATAACCCTTGACAGCAAGTATAATTTCAGAAAATTAGTTTTCGTTGTTAAACTTGAAAATAGCGTAACTTCTTCGTTATAAATCCGTTTTAACCCGTTCAAGCGACCACGGTTTCGTTTAAAGTATATTTTCTGAAAATATAAACCAAAATATTCCATGACCTGTCGAAATTTCCAGATTTTGTAAAAACGATCAGACCTCAATCTTAAGTTGTCGAAAATGATTTTTCTTGCGTAACTCTTGTTTCAATCACTTCAAATCAACACCAAATCTATTCTAAACCTACCATACACCTTCTTAGGGTGTCATGGGTTCCTAAACATCATCAACAATGATATGTTTCATGGGAATAATTATAGGATGATTAAAACTTATAATAAGTACTAAAAACAAATAAAAGTGGTATAAATACATATGATACTTGCATGTTTTCTTACTAGAATGATAAAATAGCTCAAGTATGATTATGAAAGAGTAATAAAAGTTATGAAAAGCTTACTAGTTGTATGATGAGGTTTAAGGTAACTAGGTTCCTAAATACTCCTTGGTTTTTATTTCAAAACCCTAAATAGAAGTAATCTAGAGTTGTTTAGCACTTGATCTTTGAAAACTTATGATTTCTTCCTCTTTGTTCTTGCCTGGCCGAATATCACAAAAGAGAGGAGAGAGTTTTTGGTTTATTTTCACCTTTGAACTATGTGTAACTATGTGTTTAAGTGCATAATATCTAGTATTTGGAAAATATCTAGCAAGACATGTGTATGTCTACACTTAGGTGTAGTTTTAATTAATGTAATGGTGACTAGGGGGGAGGGGAGGTGGCGGCAAGATATTATTGGGGAGGGTTTAGATGAGTTTTGATTGATTAAATGTATATAATGTTATGTATATAGTGTATTTTGTACATATAAGTAATTATTAAATGTAGCGTTAGCTAGAAATCGATTTTAACGGAACAAAGTAAAATATATCGAATTCATAAAAATTATAAAAATACATTTCTCGCAAGGATTGAGTGAATAAATAATTATCGAGTTGAATTTTTGAAAACCGTCGTAAATATATATATATAACAATTTATATACAAAATAAATTTAAAACATCGGGTAAACTAATAATATAATTTTTATAGTCTTAAAATGAGTATAAAAATATATCTGGACAATTGTCAAAAGTGTTGGATCAATTATTCAAAATCAGTGATCGTGCGATAGCGTTTATTTAATAGAAAAATATACGTTACTGAAATATGCAAACCCATGCATGAACTAATATGAAAATGATATTACGGATGATATGTAGACTAACTCTAGTCTATATGAAGTGATCTCAAAGATGTTCCATGAGTACGCAGCTAAACCCTTACGGTTACTTAAATTTGATACTCGTAAACCTAGTTTACGAAAAATGATGAATAAAAATCATGAATATAAATTTTTTTCCGGGTAGAATAGTGTTTTGTGAATAGTAAAATTTTGAAATAACTTCTCAAAATATCAACTCGACTTCAAAAATGATGAATAGTAACCAGTGAATAGTAAATTCCCGAGATGAATAGTAAATTTGAAAAATGACTGGAAATTGAGAATTGTGACAATATCCTAATCAAAAACCGGTTACAAATTGTAACACCCCCAAATATCGGTACAGCGGAAGACTTAAAAAAGTTTTCAGGGCATTACTGGATTGGTACATCACACAAGTATAGCAAACAAGATAGTCATATAATAGTTCAAAAACCAATCCCTAATTTAATTATCCTAATAAAAACATCCCAAAATAGTTAAATGTAAGGCCCAACATGATTTATAAAATAGGTCCACAATATTATTATCAGAGTTTAAATATGATCCTTCAACCATGACTCATTGCCAAGCTTCCATAGAACAAGCATTCCAAACATCAACTTAGATACCTGAGAAAAACATGCTAAAAGATCAGCTAACGCTGGTGAGTTCATAGGTTTAAGTACAAATTCAATAGTGGACCTGTAAGAGTTTATTTGCTATGCGAGACTAAGATAGATACACAATAACAAACCAATCACATATCATTCACAAGCCAAATCACAACGGGGGGCCCAAGCGACTCTAGCCAGCACAGTCATAGCAAGGCCTAGAACACAAGCTACCCTGGTCTAGGTCGGAGTAGATATCTATTCTTAGCTAGGCATCGCATTATAGCATCGAAATGCTACCCTAGTCTAAGTCAACATCTACCACATATCTATCTTAGCTAGTCAGCTCATAAGCAAATCACAATAGTTTAAGAAGGTCCAAAAGAGTAGCATGATTTCTCACCCCAATTTAGTTAAAAACAGAGATAAAAGTGGGGCTATGAAACTCACCTCAAGCAAGCAAAGCACAAACAAACACTAGCGACGAAGATAACAGCTAACACGGCTCAACAACTACTGACTTGGCATAACCTATTAATATAAACCAATTCTTAATATATATATTTCCAAATTCAACGTTATCTACCTCAATGTATTCCTTTTCTTATCTCCAAAATATCTTGTTTCACCATTTAGTCCTAGCGTTTGGTATTGTCGTGTGTGTGGTATCGACTCAACAAGACACCATGAATGCACTCAAATGACCACAATGCGACTCATAACGACACAATGAGACGTCTAAGCGATAAGCTTTATAGTCCAATAAGTTTCAGAATAAATAGTTAGACCTTATCGAATTCGTCAATTCGATAAACTCAATCATTTATTCGTGTCGCTTATTATCCCAAAAACCAGTCACATCCTAACGAGTCATAAGGATAATTCACCCATTAATAACGTTATCCTACGTGCCTAACGGGCTCTTATTAGATTCGTCAACCTAATAAGTCCGCTATCCACGTGGATTGTCGCTATTAATGTTAGGTCATCCATAACCCATGCACAAGACGTAAATAGTATTAAATGCTCGTAAATGGCATTAAATGTTCATAAATGGCACATTTCGATAAACGTGCACTTGAAACATTAAATACTCATTAATTAGAAAATGTATCCATTTTTAGACGTTAGTTTCCATTTAAAATAGCGAATAACAAGACAAGTCTTGTTATCGATGGTTTATTATAAAAACCATTTATTATTTATGTTTCTTAGTTTTATTAACATGTTTATATATATATATATATATATATATATATATATATATATATATATATATATATTACGTCAATTTCAATATAAGTTTCGAGTCGTTATCCGTTTCGAGTCCACAAGCTCGAGTCATGACTTCTCGGCTTTTATACATTCAGTAGTCCAATATATACTAAATTCCATGTTACGGCGTTGTCGGGGTCAACTATGACTAAAAATTCAAAGTAACACAGACGTTGCGCAAAGTTGACAATTATAATAAAAGTCCAAAGTAAATAATCACAATATCTCACTTCAATCTCCAATCAACCCATATCAATCTCACCATCCAAACAAACTACCAAATATACCCGTAACCAATGTCACGACCCTAATGGTCTTGACACGGTCCCGGTTAAGACCACGTGAACCAAACAAGCTCTAGAAACTTTTCGGCTCCACGCGTCTCATCCAAACACCAACAACAACTACCAACATGTTACCACAACGACTTGACCCGGACCCTTGGTCCATGTAGGTCTCGTACACCAACCCAACACCTCACAACGAGGCCATAGTGGCTCGTTTTCCTACCCATCTCCATCCAAACACTCCCAAATGGCTTCTCCAATACCCAAACACAATCAAACAACATCCAATCATCAAACCCATCAACTAGTCTTGACCAAGAACATGAAAAAATAATAAAAATGCAAAAACACAATAAAATGACACAACACACGATACCAATACACTAGTTTACATGTTTTAATTAGTTATAAACTTGTTTTAGACCCGTGTTCATCAAACCCAAGCCAAGTCGCCATATGTACGTGACATATAGGTCACGTACGTGGCTTAACATGGATAAAACAAGTCACAACCAAGCTCCATTTACCTTTTCCAAACTCGATCTACAAAAGTACCAAGAAACCCTAAATTTTTGAATGGTTTTTGGATGATTTGGGGATGTTAACGTGAGAGTTATGGCGCGTGATATATATGGATGGAAAGAGGAGAAAGAGATCTATCTAATGGTGGTGGAGGTGTAATCCCACTCGTCAGAATTTGGCTGAAAAGTGGCCGGGAAGGGGCGGCGGCCGTGGTTATGGTGGCTATGGTTAGGGTTTTGTGGTGGAGAAAGAGAGTAGAGAGAGAAAGTGGAGTGTGTGTGTGTTTTTAGTGAGAGAAAGTAAAGAGAGATATGAGAAGGGTGAGGGGATTTTATACTTAGGAGCTAGGGACCTCAAAATAAATAAAAAGGGGAGGAGGGGGGGCGGCTACACCAAAAGGAGGGGGACCGAACCCGTTATTTTTGTTAAACTATCCCGTTTACCCTTTCTCGAGCTCATATTTTGTCCTATGAGTGTCCCACGACTTTCCTTCGAATTTCTATCGCTTTTATTTACGTTTTTCCACGAGTTTTGATTATTTATGTGTCAAGTTTCGTGTTACGGTTTATAAGTTACGTTACCTCTCGTTATAGGATTTTATTGCGCCGAATCACATAGTGCTTAACGTAAAGGGCTAAAACTCATATGACGACTCATACGATAATAAAATAAATCATAAAAACCAATAAACGATATCAAAACAAGTCACGGTTAACCGGAATAGTTCTAAAGGAAACTACTCGGTTTAACTTAGCGTAATGCAGTTACCTAAAATGGGTTCCCTAATTGCCAGTTGTCACATCCTCCCAGCCTCAGAAGAAACCCGTCCCGGGTTTCACTCCGAGTTGCTTGATGTCACGAAGAGTTTAGGGTACTTCCTACGGAATACGTCCTCACGTTCCCAAGTGAACTCTGGTCTATGACGAGAGTTCCAACGAACTTTGATAATCGGAATACGGCTATGCTTCAGCCGTTTAACCTCACGATCCATGATCTCAATCGGTTCCTCAACGAAATTCAATTTCTCATCTATACGGATATCTCTTATAGGTACAACTATGTTTTCCTCGGAAAGACTTTTCTAAAGATTACTAACATGGAAGACATCGTGTACACTGCTCAACTCCGAAGGTAGATCAAGACGGTAAGCCACTGGTCTGATTCTTTCCAAGATTGGAAAGGGACCAATGTATCGGGGGTTGAGTTTTCCAAGCTTGCCAAAATTTATCACTCCTTTCCAAGGAGAAACCTTCAACATGACACGATCTCCTACCTGAAACTCTAAGGGTTTACGTCTCCTATTGGTGTAACTCTTTTGTCTATCACGGGCGGTTTGCAAACAACTGCGAATCTGAACTATCTTCTCACTAGTTTCTAGAACAAGTACGGGACCGGTAAGCTGACTCTCGCCAACTTCCGCCCAATAGATCGGGGAACGACATTTTCGGCCATATAATGCCTTAAATGGTGCGGCCTTAATGCTAGTATGATAACTATTGTTGTAAGAGAATTCGGCCAAAGGTAGGTATTTCTCCCAGCCTTTGCCGAAATCGATGACACAGGCACGAAGCATATCTTCTAAGGTCTGAATGGTTCTTTCACTCTGGACGTCGGTTTGAGGATGATAAGCAGTGCTCATATCCAATTTTGTTCCCAATGCTGTCTGTAAGGATTTCCAAATTTTGGACGTAAAACGGCTATCTCGGTCGGAAATGATAGATATAGGTACTCCATGACGCGATACTATCTCTTTGATTTATGCGGCGAGCTTGTCGATACTATCGACCTCGCTAATGGCCAAGAAGTGGCAGACTTAGTCAACGATCTACGATTACCCAGATAGCGTCATTGCCGCTAACTGTTCTCGGTAATTTGGTTATGAAGTCCATGGTGATTTGCTCCTATTTCCATACAGGGAGTTCGATTTGAACTAAAAGTCCTGAGGGTTTCTGGTGTTTGGCTTTTACTTTGGAACAAGTCAAGTACCTACTAACGTACAGAGCTATGTCGGCTTTCATGTTCGGCCACCAGTAGAGTTTCTTCAAGTTATGATACATCTTATCGGCTCCGGGATGAATAGAGTATTTTGATTTATGCGACTCGTGCATAATCAACTCACGGATTCCGCCATGAAATGGTATCCAGCTTCTGTCTCTGAAGCATAAGGTTCCGTCGGAATGCTTCAAGAAGCCATTTTCACTTTCTACCATTCCATGAAGGTTCTTAAATGGACGGTTCTCTTCCGTCAACGCCGCAGCTTGGGCGTCTAAGATTTAAGACGGTAATGGCGAACTAATGGTCATTCTTAGGGATCGAACGTGTAAAGGTGGAATGTTCTCCTTACGGCTGAGTGCATCTGCAACGACATTGGCTTTACCAGGGTGATAACGAATCTCACAATCATAATCACTGAGTAACTCTAACCAGCGACACTGTCTCATATTCAGCTCCTTCTGGTCTAAGATGTGTTTCAGGCTTTTATGGTCGGTAAACACTACACACTTAGTTCCATACATATAATGTCTCCAAATCCTAAGGGCAAACACTACAGCACCTAACTCCAGGTCATGGGTGGTGTAGTTTTTCTCATGCTTCTTAAGTTGTCGGGAGGCATAAGCTATCACCTTCCCCCGTTGCATCAAAACAGCTCCTAAGCCTTTATGCGAAGCGTTGCAGTACACGAAAAAATCGTCGCTTCCTTCAGGCAAAGCTAGGATGGGCGCACTACACAACTTCTCCTTCATAAGTTGGAACGCTTCTTCTTCCTTTTCTCCCCATTCATACTTAATGTCCTTCTGCGTCAATTTGGTCAGCGTCTTAGCTATTTTTGAGAATCCCTCAATGAACCTCCGGTAATAGCCTGCTAAACCTAGAAACTGGCGGACTTCCGATGGGTTCCTAGGGGCGGCCCATTCCTTAATGGCCTCAATCTTGGCTGGGTCAACATGAACTCCTCGACTATCTATCGCATAGCCTAAGAATTGGACGGTCGGAATCCAAAATTCACACTTAGAGAATTTGGCATACAGCTTCTCTTGCCTCAACAACTCTAAAATGAGCCTCAAATGCTCTTCATGCTCCTTTATATTCTTGGAGTATATCAAGATGTCGTATATCAATACTATCACAAACTTATCCAGATATGGCTTACAAACTCGGTTCATGAGATCTATTAATACCGCTGGCACGTTGGTCAAACCAAACGACATCACTTGGAATTCATAGTGCCCATAACGAGTCCTAAATGCCTCCAGACCGCAAGTCGATCTTAGAATAGACACTAGCTCCTTGGAGTTGGTAAAATAGGTAATCTATTCTAGGTAGTGGGTATCGGTTCTTCACTCTCAACTTATTCAACTCCCTATAGTCAATGCACATCCGGAACTATCCATCCTTCTTCTTCACAAACAGTACCGGTGCTCCCCACGGTGACGAACTTGGCCGAATGAATCCCTTCTGTGACAACTCTGCCAACTGCTTAGACAATTCCTCCAATTCTCTTGGAGCAAGTCGATAGGGTGCCCGGGATACAGGTGCAGCACCAGGTATCAACTCAATTTGGAATTCCACTTGTCGGACAAGTGGAATCCCCATGCATCGTCGGAAACACATCCGGAAACTCTCTAACGACGGGTACATCCTTAAGGTGTCCTTCGCTCTTCTTCTCGCTTTTCTTTTCAGAAATTCGAGCCAAGAAAAGACAACCTCCTCTATCGATGTACTTATGGGCCTTAATACAAGAGATGATGCTCAACCGGGAGGGACCTCCATAGTCGCTCCGATCTCCTTGTATGCTCAGAACTTTTCCGCCATACGGTACACGCACTATCTTCTCATCGCAGATGATGTGTGCACCGTTCTTCGACAGCCAATCCATTCCGATGATGACGTCAAAACTTCCTAAGGTAACTGGAAAAAGGTATATGCTAAACGGGTGGTCTAGGAAACTTAGTGTGCAACTTCGGACTACAGTGTCTATCGGTAACATGAGATGGTGATGAGAAGCCCGATTTCAATGTAACGGTAAGTTATAAAGTTTAACCAACTGAATATTGAACTTATATGTAACATATCAAAATATTGAATACATTGTTTGAGTAGACGAAAATGTTTTTTCTAGTAAAATAAGGCTAATCCAACCCTTTTTAAGTTATATACTTGCAAAATACATGGTTTGACTACATAAAATGACACTTGCTTTGTGGTATTTCAAATCGGTAACATGAGATGGTGATGAGAAGCCCGTTAACTAACCCGCGAGCTATACCATTTTAACCTGCTATGCCCCATTTAACATATTGCTTGGTCTCATCTTGAACCTGCATAAAAATATGAAACTGAAACTGTAAGCCAAAGCTTAGTGAGATGACGAAGCTTAACTATAATCCGAAACGTAATCATAACATGGACTAGTATAGGCTATGACTGAGTAATTTCTAACTTGGCTAGTATCCAGCTCACCCAAAGCAATATCGGCTAACCTCGAGCAAATTATATAATGTATAATATCCGGTAAATCTCGGAGAACTTAAACATACCCATATCTGGATGACCCAAAGCACATATTATCATGGCTATATCCGACTTACTCTGAGCACTTGAACATATCTATATCTGGCTAACTCGGAGCACACATTAACATAACTATACCCGGCTCGCCCGACTCATAATCAATATTATAACATTAAGTTGCGCTACTAGTCATGCTACTTATCCGCCACTCACTTTGAACATGAAATGCATGCTATCGATACTCGAATTTGAACATGTTTAGAGTGTGGGGGTGTTTGTGAATTATTTAGTTAGTCATTTATCTTTATGAAAGAAGCAATTTAATGGTATTAATAGATTTAGTATGAGAGTGGAGAGAAAGACGGTTATACCCTTATCTGCAAAGCATATGTCGGGAGTTAACAGTAAAATTTAACGGGCGTTACAGATAAGGACGAAATGTGTTACACCAAGTTTTATTATAAGGACGGTTCATGCAATAAAAAAAAAGTCGATGGACGAAACTAATGATTTCGGTAAAACCACAAGGACAAATGTAGTAATTTACTCATGATTTTATGATCGTCATAACTCATAACAAATAATTATTTATTTTAAGTATATAGGTGCGGCTCGGGTGAGGATTGCAATCTAAGTAAGGATGGTGCAGATGAATCTCAACTATCCATCTGGTCAAACCATTTCAGATTTGGTAAAAAAAGCGGCGTGGCAAAATGTTAAATATCATTTTATTTTATTTTTACAAATTTTCGACTAATATCACTCTTCCTTCTTTAACTTCACAATTTAATTACTACTAGCAAATTAAGTTTGTTTTTTTTTTGTTTTTTTTTAAAATTTTATTTTTAAAGCGATTCTTAAACATATTAACTCTAGACATTGTCAAAATTGCTTAGATTTTTTTTTACTAATATGAGAGTTGGTCCTTAACTTCGCAATTTAAGTACTACTAGGAAATTAAGTATTTTTATAAATTGTTTTCGGCGATTCTTAATTAATTTAACTCTAGTATATTGTAAAAATAAAAATCAAAATTTTTGACTAATATCATCGTTGGTCCCTAACTTTACGGTTTATTTTAACCATAAAGACTGACTTTTTTTCTAAAACTTTTTCCAAAACAATTACTCATTTTACATGTAGTTTTTTTGTCAAAACCTTTCACAGTAAACCAAACATTTTTTTCTCTCAATTTTTTTCGCATAAAATGAACAATTTTTATATTTTACGTTAGCATCACAGTTCAAAGAAACAGTGATATTATTATTTTATTTTTTTTACTTTTTTTCCCCAGTGAATATTACTTATTTTGCTTCTAGTTTATTGTCAATTTTTTTTGAGTGCATACATACAACAAAATCAGCAATGATATTAATTTTTTGAAAAAAAAAAAACTTATGTTCATTTTAAGGGAAAAAAACGTTTAATATCAATATTAATATCATAATAACATTGTTAATATCAAAACAATTAGCAATTTGTTATTAACATTTTTTGAAACTTAACACTAAAAAAAGCTTAATATATATATATATATATATATATATATATATATATATATATATATATATATATATTATAATCATAGTTACTTTAGACGATAGAAAATCAATGTTTTTAACCTTTAAATATCATAAACATTGTTAATATCAAGAAAATTAGCAATGATATTAACTTTTTTTTAAAAAAAAACATAACACTAAGAAAAGCTAATATCATATTTGGTCTAAGAATATCATTGTTAATCTTATAATCATAATTACTTTAGACGGTGAAGATAAATGTTTTTCATCTTATTTTTGAAAAGTTAACACTAAAATCCACTATGAAAATTGCATATTCATATAAAACAAACTAAAAAAACAACTTTTGACGAACGACGATATTAATATAAAGAACATCAAAAAAATAAATAATAAAAGTGCTAAGAAAAATCTGGAAAAAAAAAATAGAAAGAAGATAACAATAGTAAGGATCGTTGAAAAGAAAAAAAAATCGTTTTCATGGTCAATTGATACCGTGCAGTTAGCGTATGTATGTGTAGATTTAGATATAGTCAAAGGAAGGATGATCAAGTCAAAGAGATAGACAACCCAAATCAATTAGCACATCCTTACTTAAAAATCACATTCAAGACTGGATCCAAAACCTATGTTTTAAGGTCTTTTTTTTTCTTTTTTCTTTTTTTTAAATTTTTTTTCTCTTTCTCTCTTTTGAAAAAGGCAGATATAACATTAAAAGGCCACAAAAGGCACAACATCACAACAATATAAATCCTTATACATGAAGGGGAGATATCTAATATTATGAAGGTTTAAGATTATTATTTTGTAAAATAAGCTTTGGTCAAAAAATAACATTTGTTTGGCAAACCAAGATTGTGAATTATTTCAAAAAAAAGAGTTCCTCAAAAATAAATTCTCAAAAGCAGCTTTTAAAAGATTATGGAGATTATTTTTAACAATTTAACTGATTTTAATCTTTTTCAGTAACAACACAACGCCACTGCAAAAAGAAATAAGAAAAAAAATAATAATAAGAAAAAAAAAGAAGAAAAGAAGCTATAGTTTTAATTTTTTTTAGCGACAACACCAACATCAGCAGTAGCACCATCAATAACACCAGCACCACCAACATCTATTTTTACGAAATATACCCGAAGGCCAAACCAAAAACCACAACCATGACTAGCGGCCAAAAGGAAAAAATAGACCAACAAGATGACTGGAGTAAACTCGTAAGACCACTAAACAAACCCAAAAACCTACTAAGTGTTGGAAAACTAGTTTTGTAAAATGAGTTTTTGCAAATTTTGGACATTATTTAATATATGTATATGTTATATATATTTATATTTCTTGATAGCTTTGCGTTCTACTCGACGAGAGCTTCAAGAACGAGCTAAAGTATGTCCAAAATGGAGTTAATATGAATGAGATATCGTGTCTCAAAGTGGGACATGTGAAACACAAATTTGGGAAAACAAACACATCCCACAACGCCTAGAAAAGGAAGTGGGAGTGTGTTTATATAGAAATCTTGATATGAACCTTCAAAATGATTTGTTGGTTTTACTCCATCACCTACGTGCGCGCGCCAGGGTGCATTTCAGGATTTCGGGCCAAAATGGGTTCGAAGCTTCGAACTCATGCGACCGCGACACGATGCGACTCGAAATCTCGCATACCCGCGATCTTTTGCTGCAGATTTCGGTATCATTATTTCCAGATTTGTGTCTATTTATTTTTGGAACTGATTTAAACTTTGTAAACAAGTTAGACAGAATCAGTTTTAAATAAATACAAGATATTGAAACCGTGTTTAATAATTAACGATTTTCGTTATCCATTGTATATACTGAGCGAATATCTTTCTTGGTGACCAAGATAGGTTTAGCCTATATATTAAACACATCTCATTCAGTTTTAATATACGAAAAACGCAGCTCAATCATACTTCCACCTTTCTTCGATCGGAAACACTCAAACCTTCGGTGAATTTTCGGCAAGTGAGTCGTCCGGTGCATTGTACCGTATCGTTAATTCCGGGAAACGACGGCGAACTGTTTTAAGGGAATCGTATTCAATACGAGCCTCGTACAAGTGTCTTTCTTTGCTTTCGTTTATTACTTGTTTTATAGTGTCCGTCTTACGCTTCTACCCGTTCAATCATTTATTTTAATTTTCTTTCGTTAATTATATATCGTCATAGTATTTCGATTTTATTAATAAAAGCGTACACCGCTTTCCCACAGTCTTAAAACAGATTCGGTTTAACCGAATTTAGAACACTTTGTTATAAAATCGGATTAATTATTAACAGGATTTTATAAACTGTTTTCTGTCGAAACCTTGTTGAGTTTCTTGAAATCGAGTTTCTTTTAAACAGTTTTTTTCATACGATTTGGCGTTGAACTATAGCGCTTTTTTAAGCGGTTATCTTATCGGTTTATAACGAAACCAAGATTGAGTTTCTAAATAACTGATTTACTTGATCCATCGAAACCAAGATGGAGTTTTGTTGAATCGATCGGTACAAGTAGATACCAATTTTCAACAAATTGTTTTTGTTTGTGTTTGAATTTTCGGATGACAAACACCAATACCCTCCTGTGACTACTCCGTGAACGTAATCGGTGCGCCTTGTTACCAACACGGTTGCTAATCATGCGAGAAACCAGAGAAATTCAATGGGCGGGATTTCAAAGGTGGCAACAGAAGATGTTTTTCTATCGACTACTTTGAACCTTGCGCGGTTCTTAAAAGAAAACCCACCTAACGTGGAACCTCCTGCTGAAGGTCAATCCTCTAATCAACAGTACGTTCAAGCCTTGGAAGCATGGAAACATTGATTTTTTGTGTCACAATTATGTTCAATGGTTTGGTTGATTCTTTGTACAACGTGTCTTTGCAAGACCAAGACGCCAAAGAATTATGGGAGTCATTGGAACGCAAGTACAAAACTGAGGATGCCGGTACAAAGAAGTTCGTGGTAGCTCGTTTTTTGGATTACAAGATGGATGATTCAAAGAATGTGATGAGTCTTCAAGATCTGCAGGTTTTGCTACACGACATTCATGCTGAGGGAATGACGTTGAGTGAAACTTTCAAGTTGTGCTATTATTGAAAAGTTACCTCCAAGCTGGGTAGAATTCAAGAACTACGAAGCATAAAGGAGATGAGTGTTGAAGACTTGGTTGTTCGTCTTCATATTGAACGGACAACAAGCTGGCTCGAGAAAAACACGTATACTGATTCGCAAAGGCAAATATGGTTGAGCATGTTTCGTCATCTTCAAAGTCCAATGTCAAAGCTAAAGGCAAAGGAAAAGGAAAGAATGACAAGAAGGGCAAAGGGAAATCTGATTACCTTGCTCCTAAAGCCGCAATTGTCAAACGAAGTTTCAAGGGGTGTGTTTCAATTGTGACCAGCCAGTCACCGCGTCGCTAATTGTAAGATGCCGAAGCGGGTGACTCCACGCCAGCCTAATATGGTGAATGAAGATGTGGACATGATTGCTATGGTGTCTGATGTCATTGCCATGATCTCGGGTTAACTGGTAGGTTCAAACAACAGGAATGGTGGGTGGATCTTTGGGGCTACCCGTCATGTGTGTGCTGATAAGAGTATGTTTCACTCTTTCAGAGCGGTTGATAGTTGAGAGAAGCTGTACATGGGCAACTCGCATGCTGAAATCAAGGGTGAAGGAGATGTAATCTTGAAGATGACATCCGAGAAAGAGCTCAAGTTGACTAATGTCTTGTATGTACCAGAGATTCGCAAGAATCTTGTGTCCAGTTGGCGTTGAACAAGTTTGGTTTTCGTCTTGTTTTTGAGTCTGATAAGTTTGTTCTTTCTAAGAATCAAGTGTATGTTGGTAAGGGATATGCCCTGAATGGTATGTTTAAACTCAATGTAATGGTTGTTAAGAAAGGTATCAATAATATGAATTCTTACGCTTACTTTATTGAGTCTTCGAATATGTGGCATGGCCGTCTTGGACATGTAAATTTTAATTCGATCGCGTCGTTTGATTAAATTTAATTGCATACCTAATTTCCATATTGACTCAAAATATAAATGTGAAACTTGTGTTGAAGCCAAACTTACAAGAGCATCTTTCAAATCGGTTGAACGAAAAACCGAACCACTTGATATGATACACACTGACATATGTGATTTGAAATCACTACCCACAAAAGGTGGCAATAGGTACTTTATCACGTTTATTGATGATTGTACAAAGTATTGCTATGTTTACTTACTGAAAAGTAAAGATGAAGCTATAGACAAGTTTGTTCTATACAAAAACGAAGTTGAGAATCAACTTAGTAAGAAAATCAAGGTGGTCCAAAGTGATAGAGGAGGTGAATATGTGTCTCCATTCGCTGACCTATGTGCAAAACATGGAATTAGACACGAGTTCACTGCTCCCTATTCACCTCAGCAGAACGGTATTGCCGAAAGGAAGAACCGTGCCTTGAAAGAAATGGTTAATGCCATGTTGATAAGTTACGGTCTAAGCCGGGACATGTGGGGAAGCCATTTTAACGGCTACTTATCTTTTAAATAAGATACCTCGTAAGGAAAAAGAAGAGACCCCTTATGAATTATGGATGGGAAGAAAGCCATCATATCAGTACTTACGAGTGTGGGGGTGTCTAGCAAAGGTAGCTATACCGACTCCCAAGGCCCAAAAGATTGGACCTAAATCCGTGGATTGTATATTCATCGGATATGCTAAGAATAGCAGTGCTTATCGCTTCATAGTACATGATTCGAAAAATCCGGATATACAAAAGGGTACATTAATGGAATCAAGGAATGCTTCATTCTTTGAAACTATATTTCCTTGTTTAACAAAGGAAACCGGAAGTTCATCTAGAATAGATGAAGAAGTTGTCCAAGATAAGAGACAACGAGATGATAATGATCTCCAAGATGAGAGACAAGATCAAACTGAGGAAGAAGAGGTTGAACCTAGAAGAAGTAAAAGGCAAGAACCGAGAAATCGTTTGGACCCGATTTTGTTTCTTTTATGGTTGAAAACGAACCTACTTCTTACCGAGAAGCGGTTACTTCCTCCGAAGGGCCTCAATGGAAAGAAGCCATTAAAAGTGAAATAGATTCTATTTTACAAAACCATACATGGGAGCTCGTGGATTTACCTCTTGGTTGTAAACCACTAGGCTATAAATGGATCTTCAAGAAGAAGATGAAAGCCGATGGCACCATTGACAAGTACAAAGCAAGATTGGCGATCAAAGGATTTAGACAACGAGAAGGTCTTGATTACTTTGATACATAGCCGTGTTACGCGAATAACCTCGATCAGGATGATACTTGCTATTGCCGCATTAAGAAATTTGGAAGTTCACCAAATGGATGTGAAAACGACATTTCTAAACGGAGATTTAGAAGAAGAAATTTACATGAATCAACCTGAGGGTTTCATGGCTCCTGGACAAGAGAACAAAGTTTGTAGGCTTGTTAAGTCATTATATGGCTTAAAGCAAGCTCCCAAACAATGGCATCAAAAATTTGATCACGCCATGCTAGAGAGTGGATTCAAAATTAATGAATGCGACAAGTGTGTTTATGTCAAAGACACAAATAGTGGATATGTAATCTTATGTTTATATGTTGATGATATGCTTATTGTTGGCGTGCGACAAGATGATCAAATCTACTAAAGACATGTTGAAATCAAAGTTTGACATGAAGGATATGGGTTTGGCTGATGTGATCCTTGGTATAAAGATCATACGAACTTCGAATGAACTTGTGTTAAGTCAAGCACATTATGTGGACAAAATTCTTAATACTCATAATCTTGGGGGATTCCGGCCTAGCTAGAACTCCAATTGACACCAGTAAGCATCTATCTAAAAATAGAGGCTTAGGTGTTGCCCAATTAGAGTATTCAAGAGTTATTGGCATGTTAATGTACTTAATGACAGGTACCGACGACTTAGCATATCTGTTAGCGGGCTAAGTAGGTATACTAGTAACCCAAGCTATGCACATTGGGCAGCTATGACTAGGGTAATTCACTATTTGAGATACTGATCGCGATTATGGACGCATTATGATCGATATCCAGTGTTATCGAAGGATACAGTGATGCTAATTGGATATCGACATAAAGGATTCTAGATCGACTAGTGGATATGTGTTTACACTAGGAGTGGCAGCTATATCTTGGAAGTCTTCCAAGCAAACTGTTATAGCTAAGTCCACGATGGAATCAGAACTTATCGCGTTAGATAAATGCGGACAAGAGGCGGAATGGCTACGTCAATTCGCAGAGGACATACCAAGGTGGCCTAAACCGGTAACGGCCATTAGTATACATTGTGATAGTCAATCGGCAATTGGCCGAGCTCATAGCATAATGTATAATGGAAAGTCCAGACATATCCGTCGTCGACATAATTCGATACGACAACTACTCTCAACAGGAGTTATCTCAATTGACTATGTGAAGTCAAAGGATAACATCGCGGATCCGCTTACAAAAGGCTTAAGCAGAGAGTTAGTAAGTAAGTCGTCTAGAGGAATGGGACTAAAGCCCTTGAAGGAATGAGTTTCTATGAAGGAAAACCTAACCCAGTTGACTGGGGATCCCAAGATCTGGGTTCAATAGGACAACCTAATCATAGAAATGTGGGGAAGTCACGTCAATGTGGGGGAGTTACTAAATATTGTAATTTTCCTAGTCCATTCCTATAACAAATGTGACTTGTTGAGAGGTTAAACATATGGCTTTAATGATTCAGGATGAAATCATAAAGCATAATGATTCAAGATGAAATCACAAAACATATGTTTTAATGATTCAAGATGAAATCACCTATGTGAGAGAGAAGTGGGTCGCTTCGAAGGGAAATGTGGGGGCGCAATTCCTAAGAGCTCTTGCAGAACCAGGCTAGTGTTCATGACCATAACGAACAAGACTATGAGGACTTGACGATGTCGGAGAGTCTTGTGTGAAGTGTAATGTCGCTCACATAAATGGATGATGAGTTCAAGGACATCGCGTCTACTCAGATCTAGGAGACTAAGTGCATCTCACAAGGGAAGGTTCAAAGGGTTACACCTACATATCCTATGCAAGCCTTAACCGCAGAAATTTCACCAAAACTTTCGTGTGTTTTCGACCGATTTCCATTCATGTGGGGATTGTTGGAAAAATAGTTTTGTAAAATGAGTTTATGCAAATTTTGGACATTATTTAATATATGTATATGTTATATATATTTATATTTCTTGATAGCTTTGCGTTCTCCTCGAGAGCTTACGAACGAGCTAAAGTATGTCCAAAATGGAGTTAATATGAATGAGATATCGTGTCTCAAAGTGGGACACGTGAAACACAAATTTGGGAGAACAAACACATCCCACACGCTTTAGAAAAGGAAGTGGGAGTGTGTTTATATAGAAATCTTGATATGAACCTTCAAAATGATTTGTTGGTTTTACTCCAACACCTACGCGTCGCTTGAGGGGTGCAGATTTCGTGGATTTCGGGCCAAAATGGGTTCGAAGCTTCGAACTCATGCGCGACTGCTGGACACGAATCTGCAGCTCCGAAATCTCGCATACCTGCGTATCTTTTTCTGCAGATTTGGTATCATTATTTCCAGATTTGTGTCTATTTATTTTTGGAACTGATTTAAACTTTGTTAACAAGTTAGACAGACCGATTTTAAATAAATACAAGATATTGAAACCGTGTTTAATAATTAATGATTTTCGTATGCTGTATATACAGCGAATATCTTTTCTTGGTGACCAAGATAGGTTTAGCCTATATATTAAACACATCTCATTCAGTTTTAATATACTGAGAAAAACGCAGCTCCAATCTACGAATACTTCCGAGCCTTCTCTTCGATCGAAACACTCAAACCTTCTCGTGAATTTTCGGGCAAGTGAGTCGTCCGGTGCGGTAACAAGTATTGTGTGCGTATATCGGGAAAGCAGACGGCGAATCTGTTTTAAGGGAATCGTATTCACACGAGCCTCGTACAAGTGTCTTTACCTGCTTTCGTTTATTACTGTGTTTTATAGTGTCTGTCATTACGCTTCTACCCGTTACGTCGTTTATTTTACTGTTTTCTTTCTGTTAATTTATATACTGTCATAGTATTATGATTTTATTAATAAAAACTGTACACCGTTTCCCACAGTAAGATCTACTGCAACAACCAAAAACCATCACGAAAATAAAGCTTTGGATTCGACCACACGTCAATTACATGTGCCATCAACCACTTGAAAGGAATTCCACACGAACTGGTCGGGGGTTCTAAACCAATGTTCCCAAATCAAATTACTCTTCATTGATCTCCTTTTAATCCACTCGTAACTTCTAACCTGTATTTTCAGAAAAACATTTTCCACCGGATCAACCTTTTTACCAAAAACACAACAGTTTCGGTTGGTATATACACGATGATAAGTTAAACCCGAACAAATGAGAGAATATATATTTGAAACACAAATTATAGATTTATATACATCATTACAATCACGAATATATTTTTCTAACTTGTCCATATATATCATCGTGTATATACCAAACATTCTGAGTATTTGGGACGATATCATGCATTAGCTTTACACGGGGTAAAAGCTAATGTAAATTTATAGCATGTTAGGCTAAGCATAGTAGTGATCATGGGCGATATTCATTTTGCTTGACACATCAGCTTTCTCTTTTCGACAACCTATGCATGACTTTTTAACACGTCAAAACGACCTACACTACAAAATACATAACCCACGAAAATACATTTTAATTTAATTTAAACACACATAAAATAAACCCACGACCGATGTCGTGATCTCGACCAAAATGCACCGCGATCATCACTCGACCTTCATTTCCAATCGGTCGACCGATTGTTTTTGGTAAAAAGGAAATTAAACAAATGTTTTCTTCTAGAAATTTAGCAGCTGCATGCATAAACATTGCTCATTTATTTTTTTCGTCCACGTATCCGAACATGTTTTAATTGTCTACCTATAACGTTGCAAAGATTATACTATTATTCTAAACACGTGGCTAGGCTCAAGTGAATGCGAAATTGGTTAGTATATAAAAAACACATCCTTTACCAAAGAAACTACATACATGATACTTATAGAAATATTTGACCTGTTTTTATTTAAAGTTTATTAAACCTCGTTCATGAAAAACAATATTTGAACGACAAAACTGTCTACGACTAGTTTAAGATGTAGGTACCAAACTTATGACACATTGACACGGCACGTAAAATGGCCATATTAGTAACATACAAAAATAAACAAATACAATGTAGGCCACTAACCTTTCTTGTCATTAATTTATTCTTAAAATACTTGAGGTCCAAACTATATAAGAGAAATTAAGTACCACCTAATATTGTCATACATTTCCTTTATAAACACATTCACAACTCAAGTTCACAAAATATTGGTTCTAAATTAATCTGTGTAATACAAGTAAAATCCTAAAGACGAAAGTCGAAACGAGATCTTAGTAACAAAGGTGGTCGGTCGACGTGCATTTGACAAGAAATGGCTTCTAGCACTACGATAGGCGACATGTTTTATCAAGGTGGCGTATTCGAAGGATGCATCAATCTAGACGATCTAGGCGTGTCGAGAAGACCTTACCATCGTAATTGCAATTGTCCTCTTCATAATAAGATGTGTGAGCATAGTTCTCGTGCATCTACTATAAGTAATGTTTCGTATCCCATAAAACGTATTGGGAGTCAAGGTTCGCTAGCTATGATGGTTTCGAGAAATGACTCTTCATCTAGTAATTCAGCTATGGCAACTAGGCCGATACACAAAGTAACGTGTGATCGGGAGAAGTCACTCTTTGATTTTTGTGGCGATAATTGATAAAGAAGTGGACATTTCTTTTGTTCTTTGTAATTCTTTTTGTTCGTTGTATACAAATTCTTTCGGTAAAATGTATTAATGAACAAACGTTTAAGTACAAATGAATGTGAATGAGTTCCACATGAACCTCACAAAACACTAGTCGTGCTTGTGATAACTACATAGGCTCGACAGGCCGAGACTATGAGACCAAATAACGGTGTCAAACAAGGCTAGAACAAAACCAAAACTAGCCAAACTGAAATAAACAAGCGAACACATGCCCTAAAACCAGATTAACGATCGTAAATTGTAAAGCCCTTCTGCATCTTCCAAGCATTAAGCATCTTCAAAACATTTGTTATTGACATTTGCAGATCAAGTTAATGGCTTAATGAACACGTAAATATATAATTACATACTTTCTTGGTAAAACTAAAAAATAACAAACTTATCTCACTAGACAATTATCTTTCTACTCTTTTTTTTTTTTGAAATTGTGAATTTTGAGCATAAATTGACATGACGCTAGACTCATATAAGAAATTTTTTAAAAAATAAATAAAATAAATAAAAAATTACACGCTGATGTGTCAAGCAGTGATGACTCACATAAGAAATTTAAAATAAATAAATAAAATAAATAAGAAATCACACGCTGATGTGTCAGACAGTGATTGGTCTAGTCAGAGAGAAGAGAGAGAGAGTATAACAAAATAGACCCATCACTGTATGACACATCAATGTGTGATTTTTTTTTGTGAAATTATTATGTGAGTCTAGCATTACTCTTATTGGTTTGTGAATGAATCTCGCTGTCGTCACCAACAAAGGGTGTCACACAGTTTAGACATCAATGTGTTATTTGGTTTGTGAAGAATGAATATTTTGTTGCTCTCATTCCGAAGGTTATTGATGCTAAATTCGTTAATGATTTCCTTCCTATAAGTTTGATTGGATGTATCTATAAAGTTGTTACTAAGGTTCTTGCTAACAAATTGGTTTCGGTCATCGGGGACCTTGTTTCCGATACTCAGCTTTCATTATTGGGAGACAAATCTTAGATGGTCCTTTTATTCTCGATGAAATTTTGCATTGGTGTAAAAGGAAGAAAACCAAAGCTATGTTCTTCAAAGTCGGTTTTGCTAAGGCGTATGATTCGGTTCGATGGGATTATTTACTAGATGTTCTAGAGGCATTTGGGTTTGGTCACATTTGGTGTAACTGGATTCGGGGTACTCTCTGCTCCGCTAAAGCATCTATCTTGGTTAACGGTAGCCCTTCCAAAGAATTTTCTTGTTATCGTGGGCTTAAGCAAGGAGACCCCTTAGCTCTGTATCTTTTTATCTTAGTCATGGAATCACTTCATTTGTCCTTAAGTCGGGAGGTTGATGTGGGTTTATTTAAAGGTATTCAATTGCCGGGATCGATCTCCATTTCTCACCTTTTCTACGCGGATGACGCTATGTTCATAGGAGAGTGGTCTGATCAAAATTTAAAAGGAATCACAAACATTTTGAAGTGTTTTTTCCTAGCTTCTGGTTTACAAATCAACATTCGCAAATGTCAATTGTTGGGTGTGGGAGTACAACGTTATATGGTCGAACAGGCAGCTTCTTCCATTGGATGCTCCATTTTGAATAATCAATTTCGCTATTTAGGAGTAATGGTGGGAGAATGTTCTTCTCGGCTCAAGGCTTGGGACGACACTATCCTTAAACTTAGATCTCGTCTTTCTAAGTGGAAGGTGAAAACTCTCTCGATAGGTGGCCGTCTTACTCTTTTGAAGTCTGTTCTTGGGGCAACGCCGATTTACTCTATGTCAATTTTTAAAGTCCCTCCTGGAGTCCTAAAGGTTATGGAGGCTATTCGTAGCCGGTTTTTCAATGGAGCAGATCAATCGGAAAAAAAATTACTTGGGTTGCTTGGGATAAGGTTTTAGTGTCCAAGAAAAATGGTGGATTAGGAGTCTCGAGTTTTTTTGCGCTTAACCATGTTCTACTTTTCAAATGGGTTTGGCAGTTCGTGTCTCAAGACGGTTCTCTTTGGTGTCAGGTAATTCACCCTTTATGTGGCTCTTCGGTTGTATCCCACCCGACCCATTTTTCTTCTAACTGGTGCTCCATAATTCGTGAACTAAACAAGCTAAAAGAGAAAGGTTTTGATTTTTGGTCTCACTGTAACAAACGTATTGGGAATGGAACTGAAACGCGGTTCTGGTCCGATTGTTGGATTGGAGATATGCCTCTTCGTGATTTATTTCCTCGATTGTTTGCCTTGGAGCTGGATAAAGAAGCATCGGTGGCTATTAAATTAAGTTTTTCTGTGGATAGTTCTTTCCGTAGAAGTGTTCGGGGTGGTCTCGAACAGTAGCAGATGGAGGCTTTGAACACCATGCTGGAACCAATATGTTTATCGAATACTTGCGACAGATGGTACTGTGATTTGACAAGTGATGGCGATTTTCGGGTTAAGGAGGTTCGTAATTTCATAGATGACTTATTTCTGCCTGTTCAAGACGTTCCAACTAGATGGGTTAAATCTAATCCTATCAAGGTTAATGTCTTTACCGGGCGAGCCCGTCAGGATTGTTTACCAACTAGGGTCAATTTGGTGCGTAGAGAGTTAATATGGAGTCATCTATTTGTCCGATTTGCTCATCTTGTGAGGAAGATATTAATTACATTCTTTTTCGCTGTGATTTGGCTCAGTTTGTTTTACGTCGCATTTGTCGGTCGTGGGACTTAAACTCTAATGGTTGGTCTTCGTTCCAGGAATGGCAATCTTGGCTCTTTTCGATCAGGTTCTCCTCCAAGCTTAAATCTTTACTGGAGGGAGTTTTCTACATTGCATGATGGTCCATTTGGAGATTTAGAAACCGTTTCATTTTTTAGGCATCTCATCCTAGACGGTCGGAGGTCTTTGATGACATAGTTTTTTGTGCTTTCAATTGGTGTAATAGTCGTTGTAGTAGGGTGCTTTCTTGGGTGGATTGGTTAAAAAAACCTCTATTTAATTTCTTTGTAATGCTTTTTCTAGCATCTTGCTAGTTTAATAATATCCGCCGTTAAAAAAAATTAAGTATGTCAATCAATGTTCTTTTCTCTTTGTTAATTTTTGGTTACTTTACGTTGTTGGTTGTTTGTAAACAATGTACGTGATTTGCTACTTGTTTGTGTGAACAAAATTTAAATACCAATATACCATCAAATCATCAAAGATATTGACGTTCTATATTTTGGTTCAACAAGTTAATTAACTAAGCCACACAAAAAAATCTGTGTTTGATTTAGACTCTTTATAAGCTGGCTCAACAACTAAAGTTAAACATATACAACATATTTATTCAAAACAGACGATTTACCCAGCGAACTTTAAAAATTACCATTTTACGCAAAATACTTTCAAATTTAGAACGATCTGTGTAATATGATCGGAAACAAGTAGATTACCATGTTATAAACTTTGAAAAATTACAAAAAATGGTCCTTGTGGCTTGCGTTCACTTTTACTGGTCATCCCTTGCCTTTCTTTTTCACTTACAAAATTTACAGTAATGGTCCTTATGGTTTGCATTGACTTTCACTTTTAGTATGTTTTTATACTTTTTTGCTCGTTCTTTTACGTTTTTATCTGTTTTCATCATTTTTTTACGTTTTCGTTCGTTTTTATACGGTTTAGCTTGGATTCTTACGTTTTTGTCCATTTTTTATTTGTTTTCGTCCGTTTTTATACGTTTTCGTTCTTACGTTTTTGTCCATTTTTTATTTGTTTTCATCCGTTTTTATACGTTTTCGTCCGATTTCATACGTTTTTATCCGTTTTCGTCTGTTTTTATATATATTCATTCATTTTCTTACGTTTTCATCCCATTTTATATGTTTTTGTTTGTTTTTTATACGTTTTCGTCCGTTTTTATAAATTTTCATCCGTTTTTATACGTTTTCATATGATTTTATACGTTTTATTTCGTTTTTCTTATATTTTCATAGGTTTTTATCTGTTTTTGTCCATTTTAGCCCGTTCTCTTACGTTTTTATCCAATTTTTTTTACGTTTTCGTTCGTTTTTATACGTTTTAGCTCTATTTCTTATGTTTTTATCCATTTTTATATGTTTTATACATTTTTATACGCTTTCTTCCGTTTTATACGTTTTCATCCGTTTTTATTAGTTTATGTATTTTTTTATACGTTTTTGCTCATTTTTCTATGTTTTCTTACATTTTCATACGATTTTTTATACGTTTTCTTAAGTTTCATACGTTTTCATCTATTTTTATACGTTTTCTCCATTTTTATACGTTTCGTCCTTATTTGTACATTTTCTTACATTTTTGTACGTAAGAAAACATATAAAACTGATTAATAACGGATAAAAACATATGAAAACATACAAAACAAATAAAAGCGTACAAAAAAGTATAGAAATGTACTAAAACATACAAATACGTATAAAGCATATAAAACGTACCAAAGAAACCCGGTCCATTTGTTTGTGATTTTACTCAAGCGGGCTTTTTCATTTCAACTTTTCATTAACTCGCCTCTTCACCAATTTTTTTTCATGGCCCGCTACTTTACCAAAAAAAAATTATTTCAACTTTTCACACAAAATCTTCTTTACCAAACTTCATAGTCCTCTAACCCTAACTAGCTTCTCACTTCTACTTCATCACAACCCTTATGTCAAAACCCTATCTCACAAAGAGCAAAATGTTAGTAAATAAATAATTATAAATTTAAAATAAAAAGATGAGAATTGGGAAATAACCTAAATAAGAGAAACTAACTGAGAAAATGGTGTTCGGTGAGACTGATAGTGAACGGCGGTGGCTGGTAGTGTGGTGAGAAAGGTTGTGAAAAATCCATAAACTAATTTGACACAAGTTCCTCACAACACTACCAGCCACCGCCGTTCACTATCAGTCTCACCGAACACCATTTCCTCAGTTAATTTCTCTTATTTATGTTATTTCCCAATTCCCATCTTTTTATTTAAAAATTATATCTATTTATTTACTAACATTTTGCTCTTTGTGAGATAGGGTTTTGACATAATGGTTTGATTATTTTCTATATTTCTTAATTAGTTTATGGATTTTTTATTTAATGGAATAAGTCGTGCTTGATTAATTGTTTATGTCAAATTCACAGTGCTTAACGTAAGCTAAAGTTGAGAAACCCTAAAAAATCCTTATTCTATACTACTACTAGCCTATAAACCCGTGATAAATCACGGATAGCTTATACATGTGAAAAATTAACACATGAAATAAAGTGATAAATGTTAGTAATTATCAAACGATTAGAGTTGTTTGCAAAACAATTTGAAAGGTACGCGAAGTATGTGAAAAGATCAAACAAACAACAATAAAACCTTGGATATGATTATATAATTACATGAAATAGAAAGTTTGCATTGAGCTGTAGAAATATAATATAGTCCTTAGAGATATAATATAGTTCCTTAAAGACGAATAGCCTCATCAAAAATTAAGTAGCATTCCATGATAAAAAAAGTTCGAGGCACCATTTACTAAAGTATATACCAAACTTTATACTAATAACATGGCTAATTAATCATAAAATGATGCATCATTTACCTGTTGTAGATTAGACACAATATACAACAAAAGTCAAAATATGAACATAGTAAACATAGATGTTAAGTTATAACATATAAACAGTTCGGATATTCACAAACAAAACTGACTTGAAATTCATAATAACATATCCTTAGATGCTAAAATCATAGCTAAAAAAACTCACATCCTATTAACAACTCTTATTCCAAATAGATGCATCAAACTGTGATGTGACATAGAAGAAGATTTACTTATACGATATGGGCGGAATATTTGCTAAATATCTCACTTAATTACTGAGACATATATTTTTAGACACAACAAGTGTACAGTATACTTTCGTTAATATATACAAGTTATCAGACTAAAAAAAATTACGTTGACCTCACAATATATCAATATGTTCCGACTTGATATAAAACATTAGTTACAACTTTTCATTTGAGGCTTACTATTTGGTCTTCTACTAATTGGCCTCAATGTATTTAGCATTTTCATTTGGGGCTTGTGGTCTAGTGGTAGAAGCTTAAGCAATTAAGCGAGCCACAAGTGAGAGTAGTACCGGGGGTGACCTACCGGGAAGTCCTCACTTGTGGACCACAAACTCTGTTGATATTAGGCAATGAAGAGGAGAGCATGTAAGCCATTAGTTGCGCATGTTCGAATCCGAGCCGGCCCCGGCTTTCATCCGGCCGTTACTCCAGCGAATAATAATCGTGTGGAGGCGGTACGGTTTCCGGGCGGAAGCCGTTAAAAATCCCCACTACGCCAGCGTGGACCCCGGTTAAGACAACAAAGTCTGGGTATGTGGTAGATGAGGGCCTACCGTGGGGTGGGTGCGACTCTATCCAAAAAATGAAAGTCACCGTTCAAAAAAAAATTCTTCATTTGCAAAATTTGTCATTTAGACTCGTTCGAAGCTCAGTACATAGCAATCTACATTCTTGTAGCATTAGCATGTAACTTGAAAGAAACCACTTGCATACGGAGAGAAAAAAAGAAAACTAAATCATTTTCAATCAACTTTAGAAAAAGAAAAGCATCTCTATTCATGGCCAGTTCAATCTTCTTATATCTTCAATGATACCCAAACCTCACAGTTATCAAAAAACCGCCATAATCATCCTCTTTCTATATCAAGATGTGCCAATCATGATGTCGTTAAACATATTGATTACATAGATGATGGTCATCTTTTATATATTTTCTGAGGTAAGAAAAAAAGTTAATAATAAAATACTCCGTACGAACCAAGAAAATCAATCTTTGGTCTTCGAGTTTTAACCCGCCTTCTTAAATAATGCAACTTGATGATAAATAGCATATAAAATGCAACATTGCAACTTCATGTCAAAATATCATTGCCATCCAACCAACAAGTTGTGATCATGATCTCTTATTGTTCGAAACTGATTAATGAAACTACTTAAAAAGGGTTGTTCAATAAGCAATCTGAAACAACTTTCGCCAATCCAACTATCTAAAGATAATGTTTAACACAAGTAGACATGCCTATAAGTAAGGAAGCCAAACCCATATAGTAGACATGCCTATAAGTAAAGAAGCTAAACCACATCTATATGTATCCATATAGGTGCAACATGTAATCTATAAGATTTAATCAACAAATATTTGCACTTATTTCTATTCATAAATTAAACACATGACATTTCTATGTCTTACTTGCACAATGATGGATTAGTGAAAGATGCGGTGATCTCATTCGAATTGCCATGTAGAAAAATATTGCATGGAATAACATATTTGAACGGGATAATCTAATTACCGGACACCATGTTTGTACTCATGAATAGGAAATTAAAGGTTATGGAGAATACCTTAGGTGTCCATGGGGATTTAGCAGACTCTTAAACTCGATGAATTGGTCAAAGTCAAATTTTCTTGAGAGAAACATTGCCAATCTCGGTGTTACTAAATTTGCCATATTAAACATAATTTGACTCTACATGAGCACATATATTAGAGCAAACTCTGTAAATAGCCTAATAGAAATAACTTAGATTAAGAAACAAAACATGTCCATGAATATTTCTTAAGACATTTCGTCGAACACTTTTCATGCACTCCTTAAATATCATAAATCTATAATAAAAAAAGCTCAAGCTATCAACCTAATATCAAACTCTTTTCAAACACAATATGTGAAAATAGATCTTAAAAACCATTAAAAAAATGTCGCAGTTGGATCAGAAGAAGGAAAGTAAAGACAATCAAGCAAAAAAAATGGATGTTACTCGAATGAACCAAACCAAACCTCTGTTAGCACAAAGGAGATGCCTTATCAAAAAGACCTTCAATTCAACCTGTAATAAAATAACGATATCTATCAGAACAGGAAGAAGAAGAAAAAAAAAAGTGTAATAATGAGGTTAATATATAACAGTCAATAGAAAAAAGAGAATGAGGATAGAGATGAAATAGGCTTGATAAACCGAATAAATTGTTGATATGTAATTAACTGAAATTTGAACAGCTAATACAATTTCTCATGTTTAAGCTTAAATTACGGGAGTAGTTTGACCTTCTTTAGTATCTACCAAACTGTACTCAATTGTAAATTAAATCCCTGCTGTTGTGGCTTTTATGACTTGGCATATATGCCAACATGGCTTAAATGAGGTGTCAAGGTTTAAAAAAACCTTCTTTTATTATATAGATAGATTATTATTAAATGTTGCAGCATGATTGGAATAGAAGTTATGGAAGTTGTGTTGTTTAAGTTGCTACTATAGTTGTTTTACTTGTTTTGGATATTTTTTGAACTTGTGCTTTGTAATGGCCACTGAAGTAATAGTTGTTTAGGGATGCTTTGTAATGGAATTCTTTTGATTTGGCTATTGTGGTACTTGCCCATGACTACTGTAACTGCACTATGATAACTAAGACATGTTGGACTGTAGATTTTCTTGCCGTGTATTCCTTATGGTTTGCATTAACTTTCACTTTTAGTATGTTTTTATACTTTTTCACTCGTTCTTTTATGTTTTTATCCGTTTTCATCATTTTTTTACGTTTTCGTCCGTTTTTATATGTTTTAGCCTGGATTCTTATGTTTTTGTCAAATTTTATTTGTTTTCGTCTGTTTTCATACGTTTTCGTCCGTTTTTTACGTTTTCGTCCGATTTTATACGTTTTCGTCCGATTTCGTACTTATTATCCGTTTTCGTCTGTTTTTATATATATTAATTCCTTTTCTTACGTTTTCATCCCATTTTATACGTTTTTGTTCTTTTTTTACGTTTTCGTCCATTTTTATACATTTTCATCCGTTTTTATACGTTTTCATACGATTTTATACGTTTTTATTCTGTTTTTCTTATATTTTCATACGTTTTTATCTGTTTTCATCTATTTTTAGCCCGTTCTCTTACATTTTTATCTAATTTTTTACGTTTTCGTCCGTTTTTATATGTTTTAGCTCTATGTCTTATGTTTTATCCATTTTTATACGTTTTCTTCCATTTTTATACGTTTCATCCGTTTTTATTCGTTTTTATACGCTTTTGTTCATTTTTTTCTATGTTTTCTTACACTTTCATATGATTTTTTATACGTTTTCTTACATTTCATACGTTTTCGTCCATTTTTATATGTTTTCTCCATTTTTATACGTTTCGTCCATCTTTGTACATTTTCTTACATTTTTATACATATGAAAACAGATAAAAATGATTAATAACAGATAAAAACGTATGAAAACATACAAAACTCGTAAAAGCGTACAAAAAACTATAGAAATGTACTAAAACATACAAATACGTATAAAGCATATAAAACGTACCAAAACGAATAATAACGTACCAAAACGGATAAAAACGCAAGAAAAACAATAGATAAAAATGGATAACAATTGATAAAAATGTACGTAAACAAAAGAAAACGTATGAAAACAAATAAAAACTGAAAAAAAACGAATAAAATATATGAAAATGGACGAACACATATAAGAATGGACAAAAACGTATAAAAATAGACGAAAACAGATAAAATTTATGAAAACGTATAAAAACGGACGAAAACGTATAAAAAGAGATGAAACAATATAAAAATGGACGAAAACAGATAAAAACGTATGAAATCGGGTGAAAACGTGTAAAAACGGACGAAAACATATTAAAACTGATACAAACGTAAGAAACCAGGCTAAAACGTATAAAAGAATGGACGAAAACGTAAAAAACGGTTAAAAAGTTAGAGAACGGGTGAAAAGGTATAAAAATGGACTAAAAGTGAAAGTGAATGCAAACCTTTAGGACCATTACTGTAACTTTTTTAAGTGAAAAAAAGTCAAGGGATGGCCGGTGAAAGTCAAAGCAAGCTACAAGGGCCATTTTTGTAATTTTTTAAAGTTTGTAACATGGTAACCTACTAGTTCCCGGTCATATTACGTAGATCGTTCCAAATTTGAAAGTATATTGCGTAGAACGATAATTTTCAAAGTTCTTTGCTTAGATTGTCTGTTTTGAATAAATATTTTGCCTTCTCTTTAGCTAAAGATATACTATGGCTCAGTTTGGCTAAATACTTTAATGGGTTAATATGTCATCCAAGTAAAAGTATACCATGGTTGTGTTTGGCTTAAGAGGTTTATGAGGCTTATAGTGTCATAATAGAGATGATTCCCATATTAGCCAAAAATCCATACGATATTTCAAGATTAAGCAAACATAAATAAATAAATAAATAAATAATAGAAAATAAATAAAATAATAATAATAATAATAACAATAACAATAACAATAATAATCTCAAAATAAATTAGTGTTCTTTTAGATTTTTGACACACATCATATTTTTTAATAATAAAGTACATTATGTGTAATAATGGTGTAAGATACTACTATTTATTATACCTTTGTACTTTTTGCGACTGACGGCATATATTAAATATTTTTGTGCCACCGCCGCTAGATACAAATTACTTTTTAACTTTCTTTTTTTAACTTCTTAATGGATGCCACAGTTATTTGGACTGCTCAGTAATTCTGTTTGTTCATGTCGCACTATCGTCCTGTAAAGTGCACATGCAAACTTATCTACATATATGAAAAAAGATTACCACTCTCTGACAACTATCTGCATAAACCTAACAGCATACAAATGAAAGCGGTTTTCAATATGTTACGTAGAGTGGAAAATGTCGATATTATGTGCCATATGAATATATGATTATCATAAAATAGTCTACAACCACAATTTGCAAGCAATTTGAGAATTCTAAAAAGCCTAACCAAATCACAATTCAAAAGAAGAAAAACATTTGACAAAATACATTGTTGAACAAAAAGTAGTTGATCAATCATCAAATATCTAAAACCCATTAGTATCAATTGATAACTGTACACTTCAAGTTTGTACAGTAAAAAAATTGTAACTATAACCCCAGTTTTGTTTCACAGTTACCTAGGATTGCGGGGTGTTAATTAGTCTGACGGGCTCATCAACAAAATCGCCTGTAGGAACCTCTTTCTCAACTTGGGCATCCTTATTTTGCAACTTAACCACTCATTTTGCAAATTCTTGCTCGCCTACCATCACAATACAAGGAATCCCAAACTCTTTTGGACGGTCGAAGTGCTTTCTCAGCCTTTTGTTGACCAAAAACCCTGCTTTCAGTTTCGCATCCCAGCAGATACTTACTAGTTTAGCTGCTAAAGATAAGTCGTCACCGAATATGCTGACTAACACTTGTGTCTCACTGGCTCGAAACTCTACTATTTCTGCACCAAACAAGACATGCACAAAATACACGTTTTAGTGATTATACCATGAGTTAGCTCTACCATAACAAACTTTCACAATTTTGTCATTATATACAACATACTTTGTTTTTCTCTCCTTTGTATCTAACTATCTTACGTTTTAATATCAATGTTGCATTTTACCGCAATTATTCTATCCAGAAAAATGACATCTAGTGATCATTGTGTATCAATTCCTACAACTAAGTGGTTGTTTGGGATTGATTATTTTTTATGCTTTTCTACTTGTTTTTAAGTATAAATGCACACTTTATATCCTAACAATCTATGCTTATCTGCTTACTTTTAAACAGATAAGCAGTTGTTCATAAGCAAGTGCGGAGCTACTTATTTGATACTTTTTACTTTGACATTTAACGTAAAATATTTAATAAACGAATAAATTTCAACTACTCTTAAATTATTATATTATCGAGTATTATTGTATTGTTAACAAAATACGCAAATCCAAACACTAGCAAGATAAATATTTTTAATAAGGAAGCGTAAGCAGAAATATTAAGCAATCCCAAACACCCCTTAAACTAGGAACACATATATTGAAAGATTAATAATATTAACGAACTACATTCCTCCCGATCTCATCAATTTACTAACATTCATATGTATACTACGCTATACACTGTTTTTCAATCCAAAATAATATTCTTCGCATTGTTATTGACTAACCTAAACCAAGATATTTATCTTAGAAGCCGTCAGATACCATAACAATCTTGCTATTCTTTACACGTATGCAGTGTTGCAAAAATCGTTTTAGGCAGTATGCCTTGGTGATTTTAGTTCATAGATCGTATAAGTCGTCCTGGTAAAAAGTTGGTCACAAAATCAGCCGCAAATTACGTTTTTAGACAATAGCAGTTGCAATTTTGAAATATGTTGGTGAAAACCGATTCGAAAAAACTAAGTGAAGTATGAACTATTTGAAGTATCATGTTGACATGTACATTGCATACACATAATTCCAAATTTATACATAGAAAACTCTAATCCAATTAATCACCGATTAATCTATGCCTAGGCCAATTACTAGCTACAACAGCCCGACTAGTGCATGTTGGGTTTTATTTTTTGTATTAGAAAATAAATAAAGGGTAATTAGGTTTTATTTTTTGTAAAACTTGTAGAAACCTTAGGATTGCATGTAATTTTATGTGGTTATTATGAATAATTATTATGTGTCATGATTATATGCGTATCTTGGGATTATAATTGTTATGAGGGATCCATGGTAAAACATGCATGTTTTGCCATTGATTATTGATTTGTTTTGATTAATTGTCAAGTAGATTCACATGTAATTCGTTTGATATATATTGAATTGGGAAATACCTCAATATATCTAATAAATCAATTATGTGTATGTGGTATATGATTAACTATGGCTTACGCAATCGACTCGTCGATGTATGTGTTTTACCTTAGTAGGTGAAAGCCCTAGTTGATATATGCATTATTATAAACCTAGAATTGATTATTAGGGTTTTATCGAACAAATTATACATGTGGCTATTTGTTTTACATATATTAATTGTTAAGTTGTATGTACATTATTTGAGTTGGTTATTTTATTAATTGCTTTTTGTTTATATTGTTTTGACTTGTTTGTAAGCAAAAAGGGTTCTTTTGATAATATAAAATTAACCGGACTAAATAATGGTGAAATTGGATTTTTTTTCTAAGTATTAAATCTTGAACTTTTAATCGATTGATGCGACTGTACCAAATAGTTAGAAAAGCTCACCCATTATGACAAAATATGTGAGGGGTATAAGGAGGGTACGCATTAAATTGTGACCCGAAAGAAGAAGGTTTTTAGTACGCTTCGCGCTGACCCGCTTCTCAGCTCCTTTGTGCGTCATATTTGGAGCTACCAAGTATAACTATTATATGTACGAAGCATCGTAAGGCAAAGTAGTAAATTTCTCAACGCCTCGATTAAAACTTTGTAGATTTAATCTTAGTAATTTAGAAATAACGAGTGAAGTTTTGTAAATTTTATGTTATGAAGATGTGTGCATACTTCTTTATACATAAGTTTTGATCACAAATCAAAATTTTTACCCTTAAATTTAAGTTTATGTCATCTAATTATAAGAAACACTTGAAGTTGCAATTTATGTTATGTGAGATCTTAGCTAGATTACAATGACAAGGTAAATCTCCATGTTGTGTGAGAACTTAACTGGAATAAATTTGCAACTTCTAAATTAGACAACTTAATTAAGTTAGTTAGTGAGATCTATGACTTATGGCACAAGATGCGGTGAAACATGCTTACATTTGCATAAAAGTTTGGCAAATTGTAAATTCCATAATTTCTAGGTATTGAAAAATGTTTGTAAATTATTGTTCTTCGACAATTACCTTGTTGAATACTTTTATCACTAGCAGATCAACTGATGTGGTTGAACTATGACAACTTAGGTCCTAGGTTCAAGGAAAATTCTATGGTTAATATTAATATTTACCAAGGGTAATAAAAGGTTGAATTATTGAAAGTACTAACTTTTGAACTTTTTTCTGTAGAAATGGCTCAACCTGAAACCAACACTAGGTTCCTCGTTCAAATCTATGTTTGAGCGAGAAAAATTGACTGGCAGCGCTAATTTCAATGACTGGTATAGGCAATTGAGATTGGTTTTGCGTGTTGCCAAAAGAATAGAATACTTGAATATACCTTGTCCTCCCGAACCGGATGCTAATGCTACTCCTGAAATAAGAGCAACCTGAGAAACTGAGTATGACAAGCATAATGAGGTTGCCTGCCTTATGCTTGGAAGTATGACTCCAAATATGCAAAAACAATTTGAGCATTACCTTCCAAGGGACATGCTCACTGAACTCATTCGGTTGTTTGAAAAGCCTGCAGCTGTTGAATTGTATGATTTGATCGATGCTCTACACGGTTGCAAACAGGGGGATGGTAAACCTTTGAGTGCCCATTGTTTGGAAATGATGAGTTACATGGACCAACTTGGGAGGCTCAACTATCACTACCCGCAAGATATTTAAATTGGCCTAATCAATAGAGCTTTGAATAAGGAATTTGATGGTTTTGTGCGCAATTTCAATATGCATTGCACGGGGAAGACAGTTAGCGAGTTACATGCAATGCTCATTGACTATGAAAAGGGTTTGCCAAAAAAGGCTCCTACACCTGAGGTACTTGCTATTCAAGGGGGTAGGATCACTAAGCCAAAACCGCAAGTGAACAAGAAGGGTAAAGGAAAAGGAAAGGCTGATAAGTGTAAGCAAGTTATGGCCTATCAACCTGAACCAAAGAAACACGCTCCTAAGAAGAAAGAGAATTCAAAAAAGGATCAAGCTTGCCACCAGTG
Source organism: Chrysanthemum makinoi (assembly GCA_910596185.1). Taxonomy (NCBI): domain Eukaryota; kingdom Viridiplantae; phylum Streptophyta; class Magnoliopsida; order Asterales; family Asteraceae; genus Chrysanthemum; species Chrysanthemum makinoi. The sequence continues at coordinate 298,821,222 of OU343221.1, forward strand.
CACTGAGGTAGGACATTGGAAGAGGAACTGTCCGCTCTACCTCGATGAGTTGTGAACAAAGAGGTATAAGAATGTTGGTTATGTTGCCAGTACTTCAGGTAACCTCTTTATGATAGAATTATTTGCATTTTCTCATAAAATAAATTCCTGATTATATGATACTGGATGTGGTATTCACATTTGCAATACACTACAAGGACTTAGAGGTGCAAGGAAACCTGTTGTCCATATGCGAGTTTCCTTGCACCTCTAAGTCCCTGCAGTGTATTGCAAATGTGAATACCACATCCAATATCATATATACAAGATTTTATTTTATGAGAAAATGCAAATAATTCTATCATAAAGAGGTTACCTGAAGTACTGGCAACATTACTACCATTTTTGTACCTCTTTGTTCGCAACTCATCAAGGTAGAGCGGACATTTCCTCTTCAAATGTCCTACCTCAGTGCAGTGGTGGCAAGCCAGATCCTTCTTCGGATTCTCTTTCTTCTTAGGAAGGTATTTCTTAGGTTCAGGTTGATAGGCCATAACTTGCTTACCCTTATCAGCCTTTCCTTTTTCTTTACCCTTCTTGTTCGCTTGCGGTTTTGGCTTAGTGATCCTACCCCTTGAATAGCAAGTACCTAAGGTGTAAGAGCCTTTTTCGGCAAACCCTTTTCATAGTCAATGAGCATTGAATGCAACTCACTAACTGTCTTCTCCGTGCAATGCATATTAAAATTGCGCACAAAACCATCAAATTCCTTATTCAGAGATCTGTTGATTAGGCCAATTTGGATATCTTGCGGGTAGTGATAGTTGAGCCTCCCAAGTTGGTCCATGTAACCTATCATTTCCAAACAATGGGCACTCACAGGTTTACCATCCCCCTGTTTGCAACCATGTAGAGCATCGATCAAATCATACAATTCAACAACTACAAGCTTTTCAAAAAACCAAATAAGTTCAGTGAGCATGTCCATTAGGAAGTAATGCTCAAACTGCTTTTGCAGATCTGGGGTCACACTTCCAAGAATAAGACAGGAAACCTAATTGTCCTTATCATACTCAGTTTTCCATGCTGCTCTTATTTCAGGAGTAGCATTAGCATCCGGAGGACAAGTCTGATTCAAATATTCTCTTCTTTTGGCAACACGCAAGACCAATCTCAGTTGCCTATACCAGTCATTGAAATTAGCGTTGCCAGTCAATTTTTCTCACTCAAACATAGATTTGAACGACGAACCTAGTGCGTTGGTTTCAGGTTAAGCCATTTCTACAGAAAAAAATTTCAAAAGTTAGTACTTTTGATAATTCAACCTTACAAGAAATATAAAATACCATTGGTAAATATTCATATTAACCATATAATTTTTTTTGAAACTAGGACCCAAATTCTCATAGTTCCACCATATCAGTTGATCTGCTAGTGATGAAAGTATTCAAAAAGGTAATTGTCGAAGAACAATAATTGACAAACATTTTTCAATTCCTAGAAATTATGGGATTTACAATTTGCCAAACCTTTATGCAAATGTAAGCATGTTTCACCCCATCTTATGACTTAAGTCATAGATCTCACTAACTAACTTAATTAAGTTGTCTAATTTAAAAACTGCAAATTTATTCGAGTTGAGGTCTCATGCAACATGGAGATTTGCCTTGTCATTGCAATCTAGCTAAGATCTCACATAACATAAATTACAACTTCAAGTGTTCCTTATAATTAGATGGCATAAACTTAAATTTAAGGGTACAAAAATTTTATGTGTAATCAAAACTTATGTATGAAGAAGCATGCACACATCTTCACAACATAAAATTTAACAAAACTTTACTCATTAGTTTTATATTACAAAGATTAAATCTACAAAGTTTTAATCGAGGCGTTGAGAAACTTACAACTTTGCTTTAAGATGCTTCGTACATATAATAGTTATACTTGGTAGATCCAAATATGACGCACAAAGTAGCTGAGAAGCGGATCAGCGCGAAGCGTATTAAAAACCTTCTTCTTTCAGGTCACAATTTAATGCGTACTCTCCTTATACCCTCACACAGTTTGTCATAATAGGCGAGCCTTTCTAACAATTTGGTACAGTCGCATCAATCGATTAAAAGTTCAAGATTTAATACTTAAAAAACAATTCCAATTTCACCATTATTTAGTCCGGTTAATTTTATATTATCAAAAGAACCCTTTTTGCTTACAAACAAGTCAAAAAACAATATGTAAACAAAAAGATAAAACTAATAATCAATTTAATAACAATAACCATAATTGATTTATTAAATATAAGGTCTTCCTCTCAATATATCAAAAATACATGTATCAATACATGACACATAACAATACTTAACAATTAATAAAACCATAGAAACCATATGTAAAACAAATAGTAGTAATACAACATACACTACTACAAAAATGGACATAGAGCCCATGTATAATTTGAGGGGTTCTTTATGTTATGTAATATAAAACCCTAATAATCAATGGCTCTATTGATTTTTTATTATTATTATTATTTATGTTTATTTCCTGACACAACAATAAACAAAGCGAGAATCAACAACAAAGCGTACCATAATCATGAAGGTCTATACAAAACCAATATATTGAAGATCCAATATCATCTGGACTACCAAGGGCTTTCACCTACTGAAAAAGGTAAGTGAGTTAAGGTTCGTTCTTCCATACAAAGAACATATTATAAGTAACACATACATCGAGAATGTTTCTTAATTAGAATTGTATATGATATACTATACTCGAGTCTTGCGTAGAATGACAAACCTCTTTTCTTCGACTATCTCCATGAAAATGTATTAAGTTAGAAGTTAATCGAAGTTTGAGAATCGTAAATTTAATACATATACGACACATAGATTAACTAATAAAATATGTCATTTACACATCAAACAAATCGAAAGCACTTGATTCAACTTGGCCTAGGTGTTATTAATGCTAAACCATTTTACCACATCACAATTCATCCATCCTATATATTGAGGTCTTCTCAGGATGAACTTCTACAACTTATTAATTAATCGGCTAAAGTTACATCAACACCAATTATATCATTAAATATCATGAATACAACACCTTTTGGCATGGTCTTGGTTCTTTGCTTTACATGTGAATCTACTTAACATTATTTGTTTCTCACCATAGAGAACAGTGGGGAACCCGTGCCGCAAAAACACAACCAAATTAGATTAGGCTAAAAAATGAAAATCAATAGCGGAATGATGTAGGACAATGGAAAGCTAAAAGGGGTCAATGGACAAAAACATGCAGATGTCGGGTGAATCTTATTTTTAACAAGATCGTTTGTTTTCACGGTCAAAATGAATAGCTAATTCCTTACCTTTCAAAAAACTATGGGTAGAAATTTGGGTTGAAAATTGGCACATCAAACTTTATGGATAAGCGAAGCGATTTTTTACGTTTATTTTATAGCTTGTTTGATAAAAATTACTGAATAGACCAATTCCACATGTGCCTGCACATTAGCGAATAAGACCAATTATGACATACACAATTATTACATCAAAAGTTAGAATATATACCACAATGAAATTATAAAAATTAAAACTTTAGTACGAGTATAAATGTATACCTTTTAATAAATCTACCTAGGGATCTTTATTACTTGCACCTTAAATTTGACCCAAAAAAGTCAATGTGATTTGTATTTATAAAACTAAATTACAACTCAATAATTCTTCATTTGACATACATAGTTGTTTAGAAAAAACCTACAAGGCTGCGCTTTCATAGATAATCCCATAAATAAAGGGTAATCGCAACAAAATATCTATTTTGTGGATAGAACGACAATTTCAGTTTATTAAATGAATTAGTACCTAAACACAAAGGACACTAGGTACAAAATGGATGGAGTTGGATGCTCAGCGTCTGATATCTTGAGAATTGTAGCACCATCCTTTGTAGATAGTACATATTCATTATCAAGCTACAAACCAAACAAAATTGAAAAATACTCTCACTTATACCCATTTAAAGTCTTAAACTTGTCTAATTTTAAAACCATAGACACAAGGATATTACAACTAAAATTGAAAATTAAAACCTTTAACCACTTGAACCAAAATACACTAATTTCAAAATAATTGTTAGTTGTAATAATACAAATTATTTGTGAATGTGTACTCACAATGGATCAAGATCAAGTTAATTTATCAAACCCCAAGAAGAACCCTAGTTTGAGGATTAATTAACATATGTAGCCCAAGAACTTGAGTTGATAATAAAACTAATGTTGGATGATGTTTTCGGCTATTTGAAAAATTAATTACCAGATCAGTGTTTGAGGTACAAGTAAACTATGGTTGGTGTGAAAAAAAGTGATAGATAATGGGTAGGGTTAAAAAAGATAATGGGGAGGAAATGGTAAAAAAAATCAAGTTTTAGTTTGGTTTAATGAACCGCCTAAATATTAACAAATGGTATTTAACATAAATCGGTTTTGTAAATGAAAACATGCCATGTTTTCAATATATGTCTTTTGGGTTTTTTCACTTTTACAATTTATAACACTTATATAAAACACATAAACATCATCAAAGCATGCAGCGGAAGTAAAGAATAATACTTGTAATGAATTAACCGAATTAAAAGTATATGCGTACCTTTTGTGAATTCAAGCAATACAACTAATCAAGAACCAAGGAAAACGAACCCACTGTTCATATAAGCTAAATATCAGCTGATCGATCTGATGCTCTTTCAAATAAACTAGTCCGTCACAGCGTATTTAAACACTTAAAAGCCTTTAAAATAACCTTAAAAGAAAACGAACCCACTGTCAGCCAAACCATTCGTAACCTCCAAAACGATGATAAACCAAACACGTACAAAGTTTGATATCAAACCTGTTTCAAACTACAAACCCTTAAATATATATTGTTTACATGCAAGAATATTAACTGAATAGATTGTGGTTTAACTAACAAAAGATGGAATACACAACTAATGTTAAAGCGGTTGAAAATTGAGAAAGTGAATAGATTAACCATACCTTAAAATCGTATTTTTTTTTTTGTCGACAGATTGATATTTAGGTTTGTATGAGGTTTAATATTATTGAGGCTCGGTGTATGTATAGTGTAGATTAAAGATAGAATTACGTGATATGTTACCTTGCCATGCAAGTCAAGGATTTAATGGACTTGTTTGATTATATTTAGGAAACAAATGTGTCAGAAGTTTAGAAACAAATTTTTTCTGCGTAAATTAGACTTTTGTTTAGAAGCCGGCCCAATACTATGTCAATATTGAGAAGAATAAAGCCCGGCTTGAACTGGCTTTGATCCGGGCTTTCTTTGCCTCGGCCGCCCACTTCAACCTGATATTTTTTTTTAGCCCAGAGTGACCAGGTCAGGCGGACGACTTTTTTTACCCCCTCTTCCTTTTTTTTTTTTTTTTCCAGTTTTTATTTTTAAGTAAAATTTTATAAAATCTTATCAGTTCAAAACGTCCATATGACACTTTAGTATTGCATATTCCAGCTTCTCTACCAACGGTAATGAACGGAATCGTGGTCTAATTCCAACTCTAAGTCAAACATCATGTGCCATTTTTAGGTCAAACATAATGTGCTAATTCTGAAGCCTCTGCACAACATTATTAACCTATACACCCTCCTGGCATAACGTACCAACCGTACAAGAACCTTACAAAAGTACCCAAGAATCTTTAGATTTCTAGCTCGGGTCCATACAAAAGAAGTCATCAAATTTGATATTGATTATATTCGATGAGCCGTTGGCAACTAACAGAATCATTTGTTGATAACGAAAAAGTTTTACTGCCCGCGAGTTAGTGTCATGTGCAAAGAATTAACTTATAAAAAGCTTAATGCAAAAGAAAAAATCAAGTTAAGTTGCATAAGTTTAAAGGCAAAAAAAAAATTTACGCGGAAGTTGAAAGTGAAAAACTGTACTCCATAAAAATTGATGCAATAAGTTAAGAAAAGTTGGTTTTAAGTTTTAATCTTGCTTTAAACCGGGCCAAATCGGGCTTGGTAGGAGCGGGTCGGGCCAGTCCGAGACCATGAAATACAACTACTTGATTGTATTTGTTGTCATTTGTCAAGTGTGCGTGGTTTGCTACTTGTTTGTGTGGCATAAACATTTTTAACATGAAGATTTGTGTTTGATAATGCCTGTTTGTTTAACAAAACAATTAATGGGCCATAACAAAAAGTTTGGTAAGCCTTAGGCCCTTAGCCCAGCGGGAATACAGTCATTAAATCTTTTCAGTTGTATTTGTCAAAAGTAGCAGTAACAGTAAGCGCTAAACAGTAATAATAATAAGGAGTTGTATGCAATAGAGCTATGAGCCTATGAGTAGTAGCAGTTTTTTTTTTTTTTTTTTTTTTCCTCCTCCTTTATAAAAACATTTAATAACGTAGTTGTAGGTGTAATTATAATGTCTAGAACAACTCATAAATGCTCAACGCTCCTAAATGCTATTTCATGGAGCGTTGAAAAAATAGTATTCCGAAAAATTAGATAAAACTAGCTTGCCAAACGAACATTGAAAATCACAACACTCAATGCTAACCGCTCATTGCTCCTAAATACTTTACGCGAAACACACCTTGTGTCAATTAAATTATAAGACTATTCGTGCGATACAATAGTGACAAAGATGTGTCTGGTACAATGGTTCACGATATTTTCTGCCTAAATATAAAAACCTGAATAATTTTGTAATCTGCGCATATGGTAGAAAAGAAGCTAAACGGCGTATTTGTTATTAAAAAAAAGAAAAGAAGCTAAACGTCAAGACATAAAACATTAAGATTTACAATACATAGAAAAACCAGAATATGTTATTTTCAAATACCGTTCTTACTTAAGTGTTATGGTTTAAGGGTGGTGGCATTCATGCCACACATACCTCACCCATACCTCACCACCCACCAATAATATCATTTCATCTAATCTCATACCTCACCATACTTTTCTAGTAGCAACCATGATTCCATACTTCACTCAATTTTATTTTAATATTTCATATTGTTGCCCAATGGATCTTTTTTGCTCCCTCTCCCAAACCGTCTCGGCATTGCATACCGAAGGTTCTCCATACCGAACGAAACCGCAACACGGGCAACGGTGTTGCCGAACGGTTTCGATGCATACCGAACGAAACCGAGCCCAGTTGCCACCACCCTAACAGTTGGTTTTCATTAAATAACAACACATTAATCGTTATGATTGGAAAATAATGACCAAGAATTCGTAACTAATACTTGATTTGTGATTTGATAAATAATTTCATACTAACGTAATGTAATAAAATTTTGTGTAATATTTATTAATGGATTATTGAGATTACATATGAGTCAATATATAAATTAATGACTAAACCTAATATTTGAACTTGGGCTTAAACGAATACTAATACAAATACAATTCTAGTTAAACTACAAGTCTACTAACAGCTTCGTGTAGTTAGGCGAGAGTAAAATGAACACTCAAACTGTCTCGAAACTTTAAAAACAAATCAGATGAAAGACTTTTGTTGAATAGGTCAACAAACTGGTAACGCGATGAAACATGCAAAATATAATTAAATCCCGAACAAAATGTACGTCTATATATCTCAATATGCTTCGTGTGTTGATGCTTCACGGGATTAGAAGGCTAGTAAGCCGCAGTAATATTATCACAATAAACAAGCGTATCGGAAGATAATAACGTGTGAAGCTCACGCAAGAGATTACGCAACCAACAAGTCTCAGCAAAAACATTGTCAACACCACGGTACACAACCTCAACACTAAACCTAACTTGACACTTAGAGGACTAGGATAGAAGTTTGTAGCCAAAACACACACAATGCCTTAAAGTAGACCGCCTAGTAGGGCCATCAACCTAATCAACATCAGAATATGCAACAAAAGAAGATGTCGAAGCTGGAAATTGTTTGTGGAAAACTAGAAGGGGGTTGAATAGTTTACCGTTTAAAATCTTTGTTTTGAAACTTATTGTAAAATCAATTGATATTGATCAAAGATATGTTAGTGAAGAATAAACAATATCCAAGCAATATATAATGAGTAAATAAGGATAGAAACAATCAAACCACGACAAGTTGTTTATAGTGGTTCAGTCTACAAGGACTCTTTTTCTTTGCCCTACTCCACTCCCCGAGTCTCCAACTCGAGAGTTATCTTCACTAATCAACAAGCTCCTTTAACCGGCGGAGAGAACATTTACACGTCGCTTATACAATATTTCCGACACAAAGCTAGATGTCGAGTTCTTTTACAAGGGTACAACCACTCCCACACACTATGTAATTTGAGGACTAAAATACTAACCACTCACACTCAGAGGTTTAAGATGGTTCGATACAACAATGATGTATGAACAAGACTAGATCATACAACAACAAAACAAACAAGCCTTCAAACTATTTGTTGAAGCTTGATTATGCCTTGATCTTCTTTGCTACAAAAGAGGATCACTAGAATGAAATGAAACTGAGCTAGAAGTAATAGAGAGAGAGAGAGAGAGAGAGAGAGAGAGAGAGAGAGAGAGAGAGAGAGAGAGAGAGAGAGAATGTATGTGTTTATGCTAGAAATGGATGAGAAAACAGCTTGGCTTGGCTTGCTATTTATAGGCCAAAATGAACAGCAGTGGCCACGGACCACGAAACCAAAAAAGGGTTCCGCCCTTGTATTTTTTGGTTTCGCTGGTCTGAAAGCAGATTACAAAGATCTTTTCAAAGTCAACCAAATCTAACCAAGATCATGTAAGATATGTAGAATCCAAATCTAAACAAAATATTATATGAAATCTTTTAAAGATTTCAATGTGATGCAAGCCATGATGTAATATGTTGTTTTCTATTTTTAGAATTATTATGTTAAAAGTAAATACATATGTAATGTTGTGTTTAAGAAACTAAAACATAATTGTTCTAAAAATGTTGACACACATTATGGTTTAGAATGATATCAAAGTTAATTGATACATAACTAATCAAAATGTAAATGCTAAAGTGATGAAGACTTTATTTAAGAAAAGCTTGTTTTAATATCTATTGTCGTTAACAAAACTTAGGTAAAGTTCTATAATATTCTCTCCCTTTTTGTCGAAACAAAAGGAAGAGGTGAGGCGGAAAATGCGATGAGCCCGAGCCTCCCCCTTGGCCAATACTCCCCCTTAATTGGGTGCCAAGATAAGGATACATGGATTGTAAAAAGCTACAAAAGAAATGTTAGTAATAATCATCATCACAAGTATATAAGTAATTCCAATCACCAAGTAATAACCAACAACCATATAAGAAACATCATTCATTTTGTTAAAATTTTCATGACTTGAAAATCTTGAAATGGAACACAATGGATGTGTTGATACATAAAGAAATCCTAAAAATTAGAAAAATAATTTAGAAAGAAAAAAAATCCTAGAAAATAAAAAATACAATAACTTAGAAATTAAAAAAAAAATCCTAAAAAATATCTAGAACCATCCTATTGAGGAGGTGGATGAGAAAGAGTGTTGATACGCTCTAGGATGTGATTGACGATGAACCTCATCTCATCTTGTAGCTCATGGACCATGATCCGGGTCCGTTCGCTAATGTGGGCGGTCCGCTCACAATTTGAGCAACCATGTCTAGGTGGGAAATTAGGATCATGATTTGGTGGTGGTGGATTGGTGGAAGTGTTGTTGGAGTGACGAGGGAGGGGAGCAAAGCATTTTGCATTTGCATAGCTTCACTAAGGTGAGAATCCACCATATTGGAGAAGTTTTGGAAGTTTTCTAGTTGGGCATGTATCTCCGCTTGGGATTGTGGGTGATCTTCCCACATAGATTCATCGATGTCATCGATATGAGGAGACAAGGATGTTGGTGGTAGAGCATGGTCCCCATACAATGGTCCATGAATGTCATTATGGATTGGGTGGAAGAGGCGAGGTCGAGGTTCCAAAGGGGCGTTTGGGTCAAATGATGGACGTGGTGACTCATGAGCGATTCGCTCAATGGTACCGAATGATGGAAGTGGAGGTGGATTTGCGGGCCTAGGAGGTAGGTCTTCTAAGTCTTCCAAGAATGGGTTTGGAGATGTTGGTGGAGTTGAGAATAGTTATAAAGGTATGAGCTTTGGAGATTTGGGTGGTGATGGTGATTTGGATGTTTGGATTGGAGCCGGTGGTTAATAGGTGACAATGGGTGTTTTTGTAGGTGGTGGAGTGGTGATGGCAATGGGTGATTTTGGAGGTGGTGTAGGAGTGCTTACAGTAAGGAAATTTTCATCTCTTATTGGAGATGAAATGGTTAGAGGTGATGAGTCGGAGGAGGAGCTAACGTTCACGATACAACAAGTTCTAACACTCATTATTGCCGTTTTCTTACATGGTTTGTTTGGTGGGGAAGATGTGGATGACTTTGTCATTTTTGCTTAAGCTTATTCTAGGAAAAGATGAGGGAAATTGTTGAGGTGTGAGGATGATCATCTTTGAAGCTCTTAATTTATAGGATTATGAGATTATAGAGAATTGTATTTGATTTGATGTTAAGCCATAGAAATGAAGTGATTTCTAATAATTTGGAAAAGTTTTAATGCTAGTCATATCATCTAAGTCAAGTCATACAAGAAGGTTTGAGTGAAGAGACTAAGATATGCAATAAATGTGTCTTAATGATTGCCAGATCTTGAAGTTCAGATCACCCACGGATTTCAATTTTGGTTTCTTCCTTTATGAAAAAGGATTCATTGGGTGAATTTTGGGAATTTGAATTTTGGTGGGAAATAGATATCCTATATGTATAAGTAATAAAAACTAGTTCTAATATGAATAAAATAAGTAAAAACTATCCTAGAAATAATTTTTGGTAAATTAGAAAGTGGGAATGAGCGAAATTCATCAACATACCTGGGCATCCCACGGTACCAAAAATATACACAGACGGATCCCAAATTTTGGGTCCGGCTGGTCCGTCAGTGCAGAAATGGCGGCACCAAAATTTGAACGGACGGAACCAAAAAGTTGGTTCCGTGAGATCCGTCAGTGCAGATTTTTTTGGCAGTGGCGTTTTTTGACCCCCAGGGAATTTTCCGAATCCTGAAATTTTTCTGAAAACATATGGAGATAATTATTTCTAGTTAGGAACAAGCAATAACGCACATATAAACATAAGGGATCATCTATTTTCAGCAAGAGCTATTGATTTTCACTTAAAAGTGAAAACGGGTAAATTTTGATAACACCCGTGTTTTATCCCCCTGCATGAAAAAGTTGGTATACATCAATGTTTTAAGTTAGTTTGTCATCCTACGAAGCGATAACACATAAATAATATCATACAACATTGTTTCTTGTCTTGTTCCAAACACCATCTTAAACCTCAACTCACTTATCCAACTTCTTGTAAATTTTGGTCATCATCCTACCAAGGCATTTGAACATCCCCTTGGTTTGCTTGAACTCCTCCGTAGGGTTCTCCACTTCTGGAAGTGAGGCATAGTACTCATTTGGTTTAAGCCTTGAGTTGGGAAGACCGTCTTCGGAGCTATTTGATGATGATGAAGGAGTTGGAGGTTTTGGCCTTTTTCCCTTTGCCTTAGTCTTGGATACTCTTTTATCACTCAAGGGCACAAATATGTAAGGGATGAGAGAATAGTCTTGTATCAACCCTCTAGGACTTGGCGGAATGGGTGCATAAGCTCTATAAAGAGGGGTAAGAAGCATCCCGTATGGAACAGCAACGGAGCCTTGAGTAGGAATGTCTACCATTATCCTAGCAATGTAGTAAGCCAAGTTGAATGGTTGATGAGTAGACAAGTTATAGAGCATGTAACAAAGGCAAGCATTGATGTGGTCTCGGTTTCCTATGGTGCTAATGACATTGGCTCTAAGGAGTTCCTCCCACTTTTTGAGTTGAGGCTTAAGCTCATTGAGTTCCATACCGTATGGATCTCGGTTGACTTCCTTTCCCACTCGAGTAACACGGGTTGGTGATACCCTATCATTAAAGAGGTGCTCACGAATGACGTACTTGTCGACCAAAGGAGTTTGGTAAGGAAGAGAACGATCATGAATAGCATCAAGGATAGTGAGTGACCACTTATCCGTGTAAAGACAAGTACCACGGCAAGGAATTCCTAAAACTTGAGCAAATTGGTTGAGAGAAATGATGTAGTCATTTTGGTTGATCTTAAATTTGAGAGCCATTTGATCATCCTCATTTTTTATGAAAACAACACTAGCATAGAATTCTAGGACAAACCTAGGGCAAATTAGCTCATCGATGTCAAGGAGACAATCGAAGTTGATAGTGGCTAGTTCTTGATGGATATTTGTTCCGTCGACAAAAGATGAATGAATTGTCCTACCCTTATGGAAATACCTTTTCTATAGACTCTTAAAGATTTCAACTTGTTCTTTGGTTAGGCCCTTAGTTTTGTGGTGTTCAGGGATGTATCCAAGAGTGTCTTTGTGATCGTAAAATTTTGCGGCTGCCATGTTTGTTCCTAGGAGCAAGAATTTACAAGTTTTAGTAAAAACGAAAACAAAATTAGCGTTTTTGTTCTAGTGTGTGCCTATATGCAAACAATTTGGAGTTGCGGTTATCTCGACTCATTTTATGCATAAAATAGTTATTATTGGTAGTGTTTGGAAAAAATCAAGAGATAACCCAAACGCTCCTAATTCAATGTGGCTTCATTTGAATATACACGGGAATGCATATTAGTTATGCATTACCTTTAGTATTCAAGAGACATTATGCAAGTGATGAAAATAACGTTTTTATTTGTATGAACAATGAGAAATTGTTTTCCTACTAGTGAGAAGTTTATCAAAATTTTGACATGGGGTTTTTAGTTTAATTAGGATAATGCCTTATGATAAGTAGCCTCTAATTAGTGGGAAACATGATTAGTTATGCAATTTGACAATGTAGTTCATAATTTCTGTAATTAGCTATGCAATTTAACAATGTAGTTCATGTTTTGTCCAAGAATATACATAATCCCCATGTATTGGTTTTGTGCATAAATTAGAACCCTAGACTCAGAATTAAGAGAAGTAATGTAGTTAGGATACTTACAATGATGTTTTTGGCTGTGATTAGTTGAGGAAGAAACCTTAATTGTGAGTTAGGTGTGTTTGTGGCTCGTTTGGTAAAGTAAGTTGTGAAGAATAAGGTGTTTTGTATTTCAAAACATTGCTACTGTTAACACCACGGACCAGACGGACCCAAAAAACTGGTTTCGTCCGTGTTGTCATTTGGTATCGTGGGTACTGCAACAAAGTTTTGCTAAATTGATTTGTTTTGGTTATTCTAAGGTCTAGGCTATGTTTTAACTATATATTTGGTTCCATTAATCCTAACCCAAGTCTAAGAAGATTAAATGGTTCTCGTTTAAGAGGTTTAGTTAGGATATCGGCAATGTTATCTTCGGAGGATACTTTCTCGATTGAGATGTTTCCTTTTTGAATATTGTCGCGAAGGAAGTGATGGCGAATTTCAATATGTTTCGTTCGAGCATTGTTGGACGGGGTTTTTGCTGAGATCAATGGCTCCTTTGTTGCCGCAAAGTATAGAGATGTCATTGAGATGAATTATGTAATACACTAGAGCTTGATTCATCCAAAGAGCTTGTTGACATGCCTTTCCTGCTGAGACGTACTCTGCTTCAGTAGTTGATATAGCGAGAACCATTTGTTTCTTTGCGAACCATGAGGTGAGACAATGTCCAACAAAAGTACAAATACCACTTGTACTAGTTCTATCGACATAATCACCGGCATGGTCCGAGTTGGCATACACTATGGTTTCTACACCCGTTCCTTTGGGATACTATAATCCTAAACATGTAGTGCCTTTAATGTATCTAAATATTCGTTTCAAGGCTTCTAAGTGTGATGCTTTAGGATCTTCTTGAAAGCGAGCACATAGACAAACACTAAACATAATGTTGGGTCTACTAGTCGTGAGATAAAGTAGGCTACCAATCATTCCTCTATATTTAGTGTTATCTACGGATTCATCTTCCTCATCCTTGGTGAGTTTCGTTTCTGAGGACATAGGTGTTTTAGTTGGTTTTGAGTCTTCAAGACCGAATTTCTTAAGCATATTCCTTATGTATTTAGATTGGTTAAAGAATATGCCATCTTCTAGCTATTTAATTTGAAGTCCTAACAAGAAGTTTAACTCACCCATCATACTCATCTCAAACTCGTCATGCATGATTTTAGAAAAATCATCACATAGCTCTTGACAAGTTGATCCAAATATGATGTCATCAACGTATATTTGAACAATGATAATGTGTGATTCTTTTTTCTTGGTAAAGAGAGTATTATCTACTAATCCCATGGTGTATTTGTGTTCAACTAAGAAAGTCTTAAGCCTGTCGTACCAAGCTTTTGGTGCTTGCTTAAGTCCGTATAATGCCTTTTTAAGTTTGAAAACATGATGAGGTTTTTCAAAGTCGGTGAATCCTGGAGGTTGAGCAACATATACTTCTTCATTAATGAACCCATTTAGAAATGCACTTTTAACATCCATTTGAAATAATTTGAAGTCATGAGCACATGCATATGCAAGTAAGATTCTAATAGACTCAAGCCTAGCTATCGGTGCATAAGTTTCGTCGTAATCAATTCCTTCTTGTTTATTATAACCTTATGCGATAACCTAGCCTTGTTTCTAGACACCACACTGTGTTCGTCTATTTTATTTCGAAAAACCCATTTCGTTCCAATTATAGCTTGATTTTTAGGTTTTGGAACTAATTTCCAAACATCATTTCTAACAAATTGGTTTAGCTCCTCTTGCATAGCAATTACCCAAGATTCGTCTTTTATTGCTTCGTTTATGTTTTTCGGTTCAATGGACGACACAAATCAAAAGTAGTTACTTTGATTTTGGGCTTGTGATCTTAATGTTCTTTGATTTAATTGTCCTATGACTTTTTCTAAAGGGTGACTTTTGGATTCTTTGATGTTTATAATTTCTTTATTTAATGGTTCATCTTCCTTGTCATTTTCATTAATTTCTTGACTTTCAACAAGTTGACTTTCAACTAAGTCATCATCTACCAAAGGTGATGTCTTAGAGGGAGGTGGACTTTCGTCGAATGTTATGTTCAACGATTCCTCGACTCTCATTGTTTTTTTGTTTAAAACTATGTATGCTTTGCTAGTTTGTGAGTAACCAAGAAACACACCTTCATAAGAATTTGGGTCAAATTTGGTGAGATAGTTTTTGGTATTAAGAATGAAACATTTACATCCAAACACTCTAAAATATCCTAAAGTAGGCTTTTTGCCTTTATATAATTCATAGGATGTTTTGTTCAAGAAAGGACTTATTAAAACTCTATTTAAAATGTAAGTGGAAGTATCAACGGCGTTACACCAAAACTTTTGAGGTATGTTTTGTTCATTAAGCATTGTTCTACTCATTTCTTGAAGAGTTCTATTTTTACGTTCTACAACCCCATTAGATTGGGGTGTTCGAGGAGCCGAAAAGTTATGAGTTATACCATTTGTATCACAAAAGTTTCCAAATTATGTTTCATTGTCGAACTCGCGACCATGATCCGTTTGGATCGACACAATGTTAACACCTAGTTGATTTTGAATTTTCTTACTAAGTATTTCAAATTTATCAAAAGCTTCATTTTTAGTTTTCAAAAACATTGTCCAAGTAAACCTTGAGTAATCATCTACTATGACCAAAGTGTAGAGGTTGCCTCCATAACTTCTTATAGCGGATGGACCAAACAAGTCCATATTCAAAATCTCTAGACACTTAGATGTGGAAACCATATTTTTAGCCTTATGGCTACTATGAATTTGTTTACCAATTTTGCAAGCGTCGCAAAAGTGTTAGTCATATTTCAATTGGATTAGGTTTCTAACTAGCTCTTTTGAGGATGTTGGTGTGGTTATTCCCAGAATAGGGTAAGATAATCAGTAGCAATGCAATACCACTAGGTGGTTACCGGATATCACTTGGAATCGTGTAATCACTGCAACACTACCAGTAGGAACCATTACACTAGCAGCAGGAACCATAACACTACCAGTAGGAACCATCAGTTACTACACTAGCAGTAGCAACCAATACACTAGCAGCAAGAACCATAACAATACCAGTAGGAACCATCAGTTACTACACTATCCGTAGTAACCAATACTACCAGTACAAACCACTATTGAGTCAGGGTGTTCAGGGACCTCATGGGTGTACACTCCGTAACTCCTTACCCAAAACCAGGTGTGAACTAATCCCACAAGTGCACTAAATTTTCCAACAATCCTCCCCAAATTTAGTTCACTTAATTTGCATGAAACCAATCATCAAACAAAACATGTGCATAAACGAAAATATCCTGAGGATTGAATTTCCATCTTAGTACATTACATGTTCAAATATTCAAGAATCAGGGTGTTCTAAGAATTGAACCCTTCAACCCATTTGAATACCTGAAGATAAAATACACACAAGTTTTCAAACACTTAAAAGCTCCTGACACTATACAAGCCATGTGTCCATATCCAAATTCATAAATGTTGTAAGAGCCAAAAGTCCAAAAGCTCCCTGAAGCGGAAAAACTTCAACATTCACATAGGTGGTTCCTCTTTATTCATGCTTCTACAAGCACTTTTTCAAAGAAAATTAACCATTAAGAAGTAAAGACTTCATCCTCCTTTCAGCAGGTTCTGAGCACAACCTTGGGATGTAAAATAAACATGTGCTCGAGTCCACTGAATGTTCAGCTTTCCACATTGAACTCAGCTCTCAAGTTTCCTTAGGAGGGAGTTGGGTGTCCTAGCATTCAGTGACTAAAATGGACTTAAACCCATCCCTTTAGCAGACTTTATAACCAAGTCTCTAGCCAATCCCTTCGTTAAGTGATCAGCTAAATTTTGTTGAGATCTAACAAACTCTATAGATACCACCCCATTCATGATAAGCTCACGAATCATGCTATGTCTGACACCTAAGTGTCTAGACTTACCATTGTACATTTTGCAATAAGCCTTAGCCAATGTAGCTACACTATCACAACGGATAGAAATGGGTGTTATAGGTTTAGGTCACAATGGAATCTCAAGAAGCAAGTTTTTCAACCATTCAGCTTCTTTACCAGCAGCTGCTAAAGCCACAAATTCAGATTCCATTGTTGAACTGGTGATGCAAGTTTGCTTCTTGGATGCCCAATAAATTGCACCTCCACCAAGTAGGAATACCCAACCACTGGTAGACGAGTTGTCTTCAATGTTACTGATCCAACTTGCATCAGTGTATCCTTCTAATACTGAAGGATAATCAGTATATGAGAGACTATAATCCATAGTTCTCTTCAAATACTTCAGTACCCTCTGAACTGCTTGCCTGATAACGCTACACGCGTCGTTCGGGGTCAAAGGAACTTCCTTTTTGTCGAGCAAGTTTTTCAATACCCTAGGCAGTGAACCTAATCATTGTAGTGTAGTATTAGGGTAAGCCACGGGAATTGATATCGTTCTCTAGGGGAATAGGAATGCTAGTGAGGAGTTACTACGCTAAGGTTGGGGTTGAGGAAGATTATTTTTTATCTTTTTATGTTTTTTAAGAAATGGAAAGGTACGAATCTCGGGGTTTGGATTTGGGGGGTTGGTATTTCTACCGATTACTCTATTATCTAATTAACTAAGGTGAGGGTAGTCTATGTCTAATTAATGTGTGCTCGTATGATAGTTTAAGAATGTGTTTACTTAGGTTGTATTACTCCTTAATTATCTCCTATTGACGGTTGAATTGTCACGTCCTTATTCCTAATCGCGTTGTGTGTCTAAGGTCGTAGGCTATGCGTTTATCCCTAACTCTTTGAAACTACCAAAGGGTCTCGTCTACAAAATCTCTAGGATTTATAAAATCTAACTCTAAGGTACTCTTTGGATGGTTTAGCCTACAACTACTCTAGGTGTTATAGTCTAAGGTTCGCAAAGATTAATCAAGCATTAGCTACACAACGAATGACCTATCGCATTACTAGATCATTAACAATTAAGATAAGAGACAACCAATCAATATTCAATAGTTAAGTTTCATATTCCCTAAGCAAACACACAAGTAAATTAGCCGGACATGCAGAACATGCAAGCATACACACAAATAATTGAAGACATAATTGAATTAATGAAGTAAAACATTTATCTTAATGTAAGATAGGGTTTGGAACCCTAAAATACTGTACAAGACAGCCTTGGTTCGGTTTAGGATTTTACTCCAAAAGACTACACACTGAATAATGAAAAATTCAGATTCTATATATAAGATTACATTCGCGACGGCGTCACCTTATGATTTGTGACGCCGTCGGGTCGCCGTCATTAGGGTTTCGTCTTGGCCACGTTAGTCTTACGACGGCGTCACCTTATGCTTGTGATGCCGTCCTCTTCAGCCTCTGACGTCGTCTGGATCAAATCTAGGCCGTCTGAGTTGCGACGACCTACTCTTTTAAAGCCTGACACCGTCACTTGAAAATAAGCAATTTGGCTATTGTATCGTCACAACATGTGCTCCGACGGCGTCGCAGGTAACACCTGACGCCGTCCCCTTGTATTTCAGCAGCTTGAGTGTCTCGATTCTTGACTTTGGCCATTTTCTTCGTATATCCGCGCCTTTTCGTCCGAATAAGTGTCATTCCAGCAATTTGCCTTCAAGAGACCTAAAAAGTGAAAAAGAACGATATTAAGTAATAACGGATACAAAAATAAGGGCTTAAACGACCCCTCAAAATGGTACGTTTTAAAACCTTATCATTGCTAGTGATGAGCACTAGGATTACTAGTATACCTGCTCAATTTACCTACTGCAAAAGCAATATCAGGTCTTGTACAAGTCATGGCATACATCAGGCAGCCAATTACCCTAGAATACTCAAGTTGAGATACAGCTTTGCCATTATTAGGCATCAGCTTCTCACAAGTATCCATAGGTGTACTCACTGGAGTACAATCAAAGTAATTAAATTTCCTCAACACCTTCTCAATATAATGAGACAAAGAGATAGAAATTCTTTTACTTTCATGTTTAATCCTTATACCAAGGATAACATCAGCCTCCCCCATGTCCTTCATGGAGAACCTTGATGACAAAAATTCCTTTGTTAGGTCAATCTGATTTTGGTCAGTGACAAAGATCAACATGTCATCAACATATAGACAAATGATGACTCCTTTACCAGATTCATCAAATTTGCTATACACACATTTGTCAGCTTGGTTAAGAACATAACCAGTAGGCAAAACCACTTCATCAAATTTTTGATGCTATTGCTTAGGTGCCTGCTTAAGTCCATAAAGAGACTTAATCAGTTTACACACCTTGTTTTCATTGCCAGGCAAGATGAAGCCCCGAGGTTGTTTCATACAAACCTCCTCATCCAATTCACCATTCAAGAAAGCTGTCTTCACATCCATCTGATGAATAATCAGATTGTGAATAGATGCCAAGACAATCAGCAGTTTTATGGTACTGATACTAGCCACAGGGGCATAAGTATCAAAATAATCTATCCCTGACTTTTGTTTAAAGCCCTGAATGACTAGTCTTGCCTTGAACTTTTCAATAGTTCCATCTACCTTCATTTTCCTTTTGAAAATCCATTTGCAACCCAAAGGTTTACAACCAGGTGGTAGATCAACCAACACCCAAGTGTTGTTGCCCATGATGGAATCCATCTCATCATTGATTGCTTCTTTCCAGAAAGCAATATCTTAGGACTTCATTGCTTCTTCAAATGTATTGGGATCATCCTCAACAATGAAACAATAGGAGTATTGGTCAGATACCTCATCCCTTGTTCCTTCAATTAAGTATAATTGAAACTCAGGTCCAAATGACTTTGGAGTCCTGACCCTTTTGTTCTTTCTAAGCACATGTTCAGGTTGTTGAACCACAAGCTCATCAGGGACCTCTGATGGTTCTTCATCAGGGGCCTCTAATACAACAGTGTCATGAGTTCCATTAGGGATCCTCTGACTTGGTCTAGGGACTGATGAGAATCTATTCTCATCAAAGGTTGCATCCCTTGATTCAATTATAGAGTTAATTGAAACATATTCATTAGGTTCAATGACATAGAACCTAAAAGCCTTGGAATGCTCATCATATCCAACAAAGATGCAATCAATTCCTCTTTCACCCAAAGTTTTCAGCTTTGGATCAGGGAGTCTTACAACAGCCCTACCACCCCAAACCATGAGATAGTTCAGGTTGGGTTTCCTTTTAGTCCAGATTTCATAAGGGGTAACCTTGTTCCTTTTGTTGGGAACCCTATTTAATAAATAGCAAGCTGTTAACATAGCTTCACCCCAGAACCCTTGACTCAGTCCTTAATAGGACAACATGGAATTAACCATCTCCTTCAGCACCCTGTTTTTCCTTTCAGAAATACCAATTTGCTTAGGAGTATAGGGAGCAGTCGTTTCATGGATTATACCAACAGACTGAAAATACATAGTATCCATGTACTCACCTCCCCTATTAGTCCTTAATCTTTTGATCAGGGACCAAAGTTGCAATTCAACTTCAGTTTTAAATACTTTAAATTTATCTAATGCTTCATCCTTAGTATGTATCAGATAGACATAACAAAACCTAGAAGCATCATCAATAAATGTCACAAAGTACTTCTTATTCCTCAAAGAGGGAGTGGCATGCAAATCACACAGGTCACTGTGTATTCCAAGAGCTTAGATTCATGATTAACACCCTTAAAAGGTTTCTTAGTTATCTTGGTCAACATGCAAGTTTTACACTTTTCAGTGTCCATGTCAAATGCTGGGATTAACCCATCCTTAGACATATCTTGCATCCTTTTATAGTGAACATGGCCAAGTCTAGCATGCCATAGGGTAGAGTCATTCTGGTCAGAGGTGGTCATAAAGGCTGAATTATCACTATCAGTGACAATATTAAGCCTGAACATTTGATTACACAAATAGCCAAAACCAATAAACACACCATTTTTAGACAAGACAAATCTATCAGATTCAATAACTTGTTTATATCCATGATTATTCAAAACACTACTTGAAACCAAGTTTTTCCTTATATCAGGAACATGAATAACATTAAACAAAGTTACAATCTTTCCAGAACTAAATCTAAGATCTACACAACCACGACCATGCACCAAGGCTGTTGACTCATTTCCCATGTGAAGAATAGAACCATCATTCAGTGACTCATAAGTCTTGAACCAGCTTCTATCTTTGCACACATGAACTGTTGCACTAGAGTCAACCCACCACGCAACATCATCATCCTGCACATAATAAGATTCAGATACATATGTAACATAATAAATCTGAAAAGACTTATTAAACATATTCTTACCTTTCAGTGAGTTGGTAGAATCACCACTCCCTAAACCATTAGTTCCTGATCCATTGGCTTTACCACCAACTTTAACACCTTTGCAATCCCTTTTAATGTGACCAGTTTTGCCACATTTCCAACAAGTAGGTGTTGCCTTCTTGTTAGGATCTGCCCTTGTGTTACCATGATGTTTACGTTTGCCTTTGTTGTCATTGTACCTGGTGGAGTTGTTATGCTCCACCATATTGACAACAGATGCACAAGTAGCATTGCTACTCTTTGGCTTGTCATTATCCTGCACCCTGAGGGATTCCTCAATGCGTAGATGAATGCCCAACTCAACCAGAGTTAACTCCTCCTTCTTATATTTCAAGGTATGCTTGAAATCTTTCCAAGAAGGGGGGAGTTTGTCAATGATACAAGAGACTGAAATAGCCTCATCCATGTGCATATTGTGTTGTGTAAACCTTCCAAGTGTACCAAGAAGTTCATTGTATTTTTCCATAACTGGTCTTGAATCAGTCATTTTGTAATTAGTGAAATTACTTACAAAGAACTTCTTACTTGATGCATCCTCAGCCATATATTTGGCATCCAAGGAATCCCACAGTTCTTTGGAAGATTCAAAGTTCTGATAAATGTCAAATCTCTCCTATTTGCTCCTCCTTCTGATCTGCTCCACAGTAGCATCATCCCCATCATCAGGATTAGGAGTGGTTAGCACATACACCACACTCATGCTGGAAAGCAAGAAGTGCATCTTCTTCTGCCATCTCCTGAAGTCCACCCCTTCAAACTTGTCCAGATTGGCAAAGTTTGAAGCCGTGTGTTTCATTGCAGCAGCAGCCATTGATTATCACAAATAGTTTACTTTGATTTTTGGTGTGGTTATTCCCAGAACAGGGTAAGATAATCAGTAGCAATGCAATACCACTAAGTGGTTACCGAATATCACTTGGAATCGTGTGATCACTTTCCAAAGTAAACTATTCGATCCTAATGCCTGGGTATCACGACTATCTACTTGGGATAAGACCAAATGTATGTTATTGAATTAGGCACAAATCAATAACCCTTTGCTTTCAAGTGTTTAAGCTTTCAGTTTGTTTATGCTAGTTGTATATCTTTTTCAGTATGTTCATGCTGATGAAGTCCATCTCTATTTATAGTAGAGAATGCTCACTCCTAGTCAATGGACATTATGAATGATTAACGGCCAATTAATCACCCATAATAAGCCTCCATTATCATAGGAATAGTGGTTACATGACCAAATAAACGTGGTTATAAAGCAGTCATAACAGCCACTTGAATGAGTTAAAGATGTTACAAAATAATCACTGCAACACTACCAGTAGGAACCATTACACTAGCAGCAGGAACCATAACACTACCAGTAGGAACCATCAGTTACTACACTAGCAGTAGTAACCAATACACTAGCAGCATGAACCATAACACTACCAGCAGGAACCATCAGTTACTACACTATCCGTAGTTACCAATACTACCAGTACAAACCACTATTGAGTCAGGGTGTTCAGGGACCTCATGGGTGTACACTCCGTACCTCCTTACCCAAAACCAGGTGTGAACTAATCCCACAAGTGCACTAAATTTTCCAACAGAGGATAGGTTTTGGATGAGTCTCATATTAGCGTGACCTAATCGTCTATGCCAAAGAGTAGAGTTATCATCTAAGGTTGTCAGGAAAAGTTTGTCTTTAGATGTTCTATCTATTTTCATGACATATATGTTATCTTTCCTAACTCCTTTAGCTATGGTGATACCATCTTTTAGTATTTTACTACCATTTTCTTCAAATAGTACTTTATATTTTTTATCACATAATTGGCTAATACTAAGTAGATTAAATCCTTCTATCAACATGAGTAACATTTTCAATTGTTAAGGAGTTATGAGCGATCATACCACTACAAAAAGGGGCCTTTTAGGACCTTTTCCTGCGACACCTTTTTAAGCAGCGTCCTAAAAACACATCTAATATGACGAGCTAGTTTATGAGTCCTATTATTATAGAACATAATAGAATATTTCATGTATTGGTCTTATTAGATGAGTTTTATAGGACACTTACTCATTTGAGTCTCGTTATGATATAACATAATACGACACTTGTTATTTAGGTCCTATTATCTTACGCTTTATAGGACTCTAAGCCATAGAGGTCATATTATGTATTAACTAATATGACACAACTATATGCATCCTATTAGATTCGATTTTATAGGACACATTTATGCTTTGGTCGTTTAATGAAGAATTTTAATAGGACACTTAGTATACATGTCCTATTAAATAAGTTTATGGGACACTTATTTACTTAGGTCTTATAATGAAAGAAACTTGATATGACACTTGATATTTTAGCCTTATTATCACAATTTTTATCGAATATTAGTTTATTGGTGTCTTACTGTATTTGACCTTATAGGACACCTAATGTATACGAGCTCTAACACATTTGATATACGTTATTATCATATTTTACAAAACTTAAAAATATTACGTAGATTTATACAAACGTCGTGACACTAGCTTTTTATAGTATTTTAAAACCTATACGTACACCACTTTATCTTCGAACAATTAGCTAGGTTGAAAGTGTCATTTGATTCATTGAACTCAACTTCAAGCATGAAAGTAAATGCTCGGTTGAACTCAAGTGATGTTTTGATCATTGAGTTTCATAGTCAATTGAAGTTTTGATATTTCAATTCTATAGTCAAGTCAAGCTTGGCAAGTTCGTACTACGTGATGTGAAACATCGGCTACAAAACTCTTCCAAATGAAAAATCTTTATGTAATTTGAGTTTGTGTGACGATCTAAACTCAAATTTGCGTGGACTCGTTGACCAAAATGTCAGACACTGTAACACGTTAGCATAAAAAACATTATGTGAAATTTTGTACTGTAACGATTACGTCCTAAATCTAATACTGAAAACGTCACATGTAATTTATAATGAATCAATCATAACAAATCTCAAACTTAATGATACAAAATTTTGATCAATAAACCAATTGCTATATTACATAAGTTAAGTGTTTGTAAATTAAACAAAAATTCTTTTGGTGAAACAAAAGGAGCGTTTGTTTAAGATTATATGTGAGCTTATGAGCTTATTTGATTTCGGTTAGTATTTTTTAAGCCTAAATTTTCTGGCTTATTTTGAGACTTGTGGGCTTATATAAGTTTATTATATTATACTAAACTTATATAAGCGCACAAGTATAAAAATAAGCCGGAAAATTAAAGCTTATAAATATAAGCCGAAACATAAATAAGCTCGTACAAACACCCCCAAAAATATATTTCGCACTTCCCTCCCTCTTTTCCCCCCATCTTTTTATTTTTATGTACATCCCGCCAAAGCCCAAAGCTATAAAACCATTGCTCTTCTCACCATTTATGTAGATCTTCTTTCCTCCTCCTTCTCATCACAGTTACAACCACGAGAACTGATATCACAAAAACAAGGTAAAATCATCTTTCACATTCTTTTACTAACCATCTAAGCATTATATTTATGAGAGATATATAGGTTTATCATAATTTTCGAAATATTGAAACCCTAGTTTTTTGTTCTTTGATTAATCCTGTTTGATTATCTACGATTTTTTTATCTAATTGATAAATTGAGTAAATGATAAGTAGATGCCCTAATTTTTTGGTTATATCTCCAAGCTTATTAATCAAATTAGGGTAAGAAGAAAATATGTAATGGTTTGAAGAATTAGCGTCCTTATGTTCAAACACTATGTGATTGAATTTTAATTTCATCGACTAATGTATCATTTCTAGATGGGTTAATACTAAAGCAATTGTGATTCATTTGTTTACTGGATATAATGTTCTTATATGTAATTGGAATAAAATATGCAACCCTCAGTTTTAAGCCTTGGAAAATAAGTCAACTGTGATTAGATATGCATATACAAACTTTTCAACTAAAAATAATAAACTTAGCATTTGCATTTGTAGGACAGAACAAAACATTGTTTATGATACCTTGCATTTGTTGTAACTT
Organism: Chrysanthemum makinoi; assembly: GCA_910596185.1. Lineage (NCBI taxonomy): Eukaryota > Viridiplantae > Streptophyta > Magnoliopsida > Asterales > Asteraceae > Chrysanthemum > Chrysanthemum makinoi. The sequence goes on from OU343221.1 coordinate 298,846,639, forward strand.
AGTAGAGTAAAAATATTTCTTAACTTTGAAGATTAACTAAATAATAGTTACTGTTATCGGAGAACATGTGTGCTTTGAACTCAGACGATGCCGCCAAGGAAGGATAAGAGAGCAAGGAAGGATAAGAGAGCTCACACGAGAAGTGGCAACGACAACTAACAAGCTGAAGATGTACTTCAGATGGAGTCAAACCATTCGGATGATGATGAAGGTATGTATTAATTTTATAGCATGTTTATATGGTTCAGTATAAGCTCTTACTCTATTATAATATTTATTTATTGCAACTGTTCTTTTTTAGTTCAAGTGATTCAACGCAAAAGAGTTAGAGGACCAAGATTTATGCCAAAAGTTTAGACCCTATCTGACAAGGAGCGTATTAGTGTTTCATTCTATGAGTATGGACAACCCATTGATAAGAAAACAACAAGTACGTTGACCCATTTCATGGGATCTCTTGCAAGGAGTGGAAAATATTGTCCGCTTCACAAACCATGGCCTAAAGTTGGGAGTGCCAAGAAAAAGATTTTGCTCGAAGTCTTAAATGTATCTTAAAACTACATTCATATTTAACTGCCGAATACATATATGTTTCCACATCTAATGGCATTACTGAATTTTGTTTTTTTAGGATAAGTTTAATCTTCCCACGGGCTGCGATGATTGGATTTTGAAGTCCTTTGGAAAGAAGGTTAGGAACTGGAGGGCGAGAGTGAAGAAAGACTATTATGTTCCGTCATTGCCTTATCGTGAACAAATTAATTCCAGGCCAAAACGTGTGAGCGTGGCTCAATGGAAGAAACTTGTTAAGAATTGGAATAAAGAAAACTCAAAGGTATGTTAAATTGTTAGTAAGTGTACCTACTAGTACTTCTTTTGATTATTGATTCTTTAAATTGACCATCAAACTTGAATCTACTAGTACTTGTTTTGGCCAGCTCATAATTGTTACTTTATTGAAAGTTAGTCTAATGGGTGCAATTAAGGATGGTTAGACCAGATATGTGGAGCTTAATTAGAGTAGGCATTATGGAACTTACCATGGGAATGAGGTCTTCTCCTTTTTTCCTTTCCCATGCTTGCGGTCACCCTGTGGTGATCACAATGAGTGTTTAGGTGGGGTATCATCATAGGTGGACAGGGCATTTACATGTGTATGGGCGTCACTTTTATGTTCATGCACATGTAGAGAGTAGATTATGTGAGGTAGGATGGGTTGGGAATGGGTCAAATTTTCGGTTTGGTGATATAAGGGAGTGCAGGGTAGTTTGTTCAAACGTTACGGTTTTGATGCATAGGATTGGGAGTCATAAAGGTGGTGGTATGTTATTGATTGATGGTATATTTGAGTTATGGTACACTCATTCCCTTGGCAGTTGCATAACCTTCTCAGTTTTCCTTGGTTTCAAGTTACTTTTTGTAGCTTTAACTATCTGAGTAAGTCTTATTCTCTGTCTTGGTTTTTCTAATTTGTTTCCTTGGAAACTGAAGACATAAGAGGTGTTTGGATTAGGTCAGACAATGGGAAGTTTCACATCAGTGGGTTAATTAACACTCTTTTTACCCATCTTACATCTGCAGGGTGTGCCACTATATAAGGTTCATACTACTAATCTAATATACACATCAACGGCCATTTAGCCACCCTGCGGATGTAAGATGCAACAACAGTGAGTTAGGACTAAAACCAATATTGTATATAATAGCCATTTTGGCATGTTTAGCTAAACAGGTTCTACTATAACAGGTTCTATCATTTTAATATAACTCACTGCAGTGACTAAAACCATGCAACAAAATAACTCACTGCAGATGTTTAGCTGCTAAACAATATTGTATATAATAGCCATTTTGGCTATTAATTACAAAAATTAGAGTGCGCAAAATAACAGTGAGTTAGGACTAAAACCAGAAATAATAGAACCAAAAAAATTGGCTATTAATTACAATATTGTATATAATAGCCATTACAAGTTTACAACCATTGCAAGTTTGCAGCAGAACCTATTGCAGACCCTTGAGACAGTAAACTTGAAAAACTTAAAAAAAACTTGAGGCTTTTATTGCAGCAGACATGATATGCAAAGTGGATATTGTTGGGTATACATTGATCATATTTGGTGCTTTCAATTAGGGGTGTTATCGGGTCGGGTTGTCGGGTTTATCGGGTCGAGTTGAATCGGGTTTTTAATATAGAACAATTACCCGCAACCTGACTCGGTAAGTAATCGGGTTATCGGATAACGGCAGTACTAAACTGTATATACAAGAGCTAACATATATAAATTGTTACTTTATGCATATCTTAACTCTATTTTTGCGATGTTTAGATGATTGTTCACGATTGTTTCTTTCTTACTACAGAGAGTCAGTGAAAAAAATAAGGCAAACAGGGGTAAAAAGAAGATGGTTCAAGTCACGGGTAAAAAAAGCTATGCTATAAAGTGTGAAGAAGTTAAGGTAATCATATTTAATTGTACAAGTGCTAATATTAAATCTTGTATGTACGTATTTTTTTTTGTGAAACAAGAATCTTTAGGTCGTGAACCAACACGAAGTGAATTGTTTCGTGCTTACTTTTCTACTGATGGAATTGCAAAAAATGAGGAAGCTGCAAATGCAATTGTATGTACTATCTTTCTAATACTTGCCTTTTTGAAAGATAACTAACATGTACCTTGACTCACGTTCATTTGTTTGATGTTTCAAGTGTAGTAGTTTTAAGGACAATTAACATATTTAGTGTCTTTAATACAGGATCAAGTGGAAGAATTGAGTTCTCAACTTCCGGAGGGTGCAACTGACGAGCCTAGACCACAAGATGTATATTCAAAAGTTATGGGTAAGGATAACAATGGACTAGCAGACTTGTATGGCTTAGGTGTTCGTGCTTCTGATGTTTGGGGCGTTGTTCCAAGTCATGCCGCCCGCCTTAGAGATAAGCTCATGTATAAGTCTAGATGTGACCAACTTAGTTATGAGCTCGCTCAGTTAAAAGAGAGAGATTCTCAAAGGCAAGGGTCGAGTGAAAATGCTTCTTTTGGTACAAATGTAGTTAACGAACCTCAACCTTTACGGGTATGTGTCTATCTTAATTAATATATGTACCCTTACCAATTAAACTGTGACTTCTATTAATGCTACATATATTGTAGGTCGGAGCTGAAGTTTACATCAGAAGCATTTTTAACTCTACCGAGATTGTAGCGAAGGGAAGGATTAAGAGCTTAGATCCTAATGAGATTGTTGGAGGTGAAGTGTTAGGACCGAATTGGTGCGAGGTTAATGTTCAAGTGCCTATCAAAAGAGATGAACACTTAGTGAGACGATATGGATTGTTTGTCACAATTAGTGATGCTATTGGTGCAACGGTCGCATGGGCTTGCCCGTTTGTTTCGGTATGTTAACTCATTAAACTTATGACAACATATATATGTAGTATTAGTATGTTAACTTATTAAACTTACGGCAACTTATATATGTAGTACTCAATGTTAGTAATGGGTTGGGGCTGCAAAAATTAATAATCTGATTGCTATTAAAACTTAAGTAGGTTTTGATATCTCATATATGTTTATTGGTTGTATAATTTTAGGTCGTACGTGAGGATGATGCATGAAGATGATGCATGATGACTCAGATAATCTACTTCGACTATAGTTCTTATTTTTCAATTTCCATGTAATAAAATGTCGAAGACTATTTTGGATGATGTTAACCTTAATCAGGTTAAACCTTTTTGTTATGTATATGAAAATTCTTAATGGTTTTCTTGTTACGACTTTGACTCATCAATCTCTTATATGTTGTGATTTAAATCGTGTTCAATTAGAATTGTTCTTAGGTCCTACAATTGTTTCAAGAAAGTATGTTGGAAACAAAATTCTGTAAAAAATAGAAAGCGTCTGATAGTGTATGTATGTCAGGACCACTAAATTGATCCCAATAGGCACATGTGTATTAGGACCTTTTTCTTGCACTCAAATAAGAGTTAATGCAACACACAATTTCGTTCCAAGAAAACACTTTTTAGGACTCATGAATGCGTCTCAATACGTGATAGAAGGTTAGCGTGTTTTTGAACACTTTAAAGCATCCTATTAACTTGTCTATTAGGACACAAATTGCGTAGTATAAAATGTTTTATGAGACTATTTTTTTTATTTCATAATATTGGCACTTAATAGGATGCTTATAAGCGTCCTAATAATTTTTTCACTTTATACAACACCTTTATATGTGACACTTATATCATTGGTCCTATTATGCTAAAGGTTCTATAAAGTAACCTCACATGACACTATTCGGCGTCCTATAAGACCTAATTTCTTGTAGTGTACCTTTGCCAATGATTTTGCTTTTGAGATTGCTACCAAAAGTGACATTACCTCCGTCATACTCTTCGTATGTTGAGAAGAGACTTTTGTTACCCGTCATGTGTCTTGAGCATCCAATATCTTTTATCCATTCATCAGGTTCTAAGCCAACTTTCAAGCATACCTATGACACAATTAATTCAAGCGTTTGGTCCCCAATATCTCATGGGTCCGTTTGGGTTAAACATACCATTTACTTGGTTCATGTATGGAAAGGATGGGTAAGGATTCCATGGCATGTAATTTGGAGTTTGATATGGTCTAGGGTAGTTTTGATTCCAACCGGTATGTTGATAGTTGGGTTGTATGTTGTAGTTGCTTTTGGGAAATGGGCGTTTGGCAATAGGTGTTTTAGGCTGTTGTTGAGTAGTTTTAGATCTAAATTCATTTCTAGCAAGTCGTACTCCTAATGTAACAGAAGGTTTTAGTTTAACAACATCCTTGGTTTTCTTTGTTACCTTGACAAATTCATTACGGTCCGTTTTGCAAACCTGATGTCCTACTGCAGACACCACAGACCCAATTTTGTCAACGGACGGAACCAAATTTTTGGGTCCGTCTGGTCCATGCTGTACTGTTGCAGATGTGACAGTTTGTTTGTCTTTTTCGGCCGTTTTGGTTTGAATACTTGGAATCATTACTTCATTAAAACCGAATCCACTTGTATTTTCTGGTACTTTTTGAATTCTTAATATTTCATCGGCACAAGAAATGTTTTTGTTAAATCTTTTAAATTTAGAGTTATGTTCGATGAGAACTTCTTGTGTGAGCTTTAGCTTTTCTATTTCAGGTCTAAGCTCTTGACATGATTTACAACCATCGTCATTTGCTTTGCCCTTTTCTAATCGTTTTGCCTTTTCTTTTAACTCATAAACTTCGTTTTCTAAAAATTCCTTTTTAGTCTTTAAAAACTTGTTTTTAGTTTTGATTTTTAAGCTAAGCTCACACAATTGGTTATATTGTTTTTGCAAAGTGTCATCATCAATAGAAGAGTAAGATGAGTCGGAATGTACCTCGTTTGATTCATGTGCCATTAGAGCGATCTCATCCTTGCTTGATTCTTCATCATCCTCACTATCACTCCAAGCACCACTTACAAAAGCTCGTTGAGTTTTGTTTTTAGGTGGCTTGGGGCAATCTCCTATTAGATGACTTGTATCACCGCATTTAAAGCACTTCCTTTCACCTTTTCCCTTTTTGTCATCTCGGTCTTTCTGGAATGACTTCTTTTCATCTCGGGGTTGCCTTACGAACTTTCCTCTTATTCTAAAAAACTTTTTGACATCTCTAACGGCCATGGCATACTCCTCGTCTTCACTATCTGAGCGAGATTCTTCATCATCACTAGATTTCGTTCTTGCCTTTAGAGCAACAGATTTGACTTTCTCTCTTTTTCCTTTGATGATCTCCGAATCTTTCTCCATCACCATTTCGTGTACTTTGAGATTTCCAATTAGCTCGTCAAGTGACATTATTGAGAGATCTTTTGATTCCTCAATAGCCGTTACTTTTGCTCTCCACTTCGGATGGAGTGCTCTAAGAAATTTCCTGACAAAATTCTTACTACGAAAAGTTTCATCAAGTGCTTTAAGAGAAGTAACAATAGTATTAAAGCGAGCAAATCCACAATCAATGGTTTCATCTTCAGGGATAACAAATTGTTCATATTGTTGAACAAGAAGATCAATTTTGTTATCCTTATCTTGTGAATTTCCTTGATGTGTAATAATTAAAGATTCCCAAATATCTTTTGCGGTTTCACACATAAAAATTCTTTCATATTCTTTTCTAGGAAAAGCATTATAAAGCATCATTTTAGCTTCATTATTTTTAGCTATTAATTTCGTTTGTTCATCACTTGAAATATCTTTTGTTGTAGGATTAAAATCACCTTTAATAATAACAAACCAAAGATCTATATCTTTTGACTTTACATATGTTTTAAAACGGTTTTTCCAATAGATAAATACATTGGTTTCAAAGAGTGGTGGTCTTTGCATAGATTGCCCTTCTTTAAAGTTTTTGGAATCCATGGATCGTTTCAAATTTATAAAATACAATATATTTTAGAAATTCTTGAGCAACGAGGCTCTGATACCAATTGTGAAAAACTATAAGGGGGTTGAATAGTTTACCGTTTAAAATCTTTGTTTTGAAACTTATTGTAAGATCAATTGATATAGATCAAAGATATGTTAGTGAAGAATAAACAATATCCAAGCAATATATAACGAGTAAATAAGGATAGAAACAATCAAACCACGACAAGTTGTTTATAGTGGTTCGGTCTACAAGGACTCTTTTTCCTTGCCCTACTCCACTCCCCGAGTCTCCAACTCGAGAGTTATCTTCACTAATCAACAAGCTCCTTTAACCGGCGGAGAAAACCTTTACACATCACTTACACAATATTTCTGACACAAAGCTAGATGTCGAGTTCTTTTACAAGGGTACAACCACTCCCACACACTATGTATTTTGAGGACTAAAATACTAACCACTCACACTCGGAGGTTTAAGATGGTTTGATACAACAATGATATATGAACAAGACTAGATCATACAACAACAAAACAAACAAGCCTTCAAACTATTTGTTGAAGCTTGATTATGCCTTGATCTTCTTTGCTTCAAAAGAGGATCACTAGAATGAAATGAAACCAAGTTAGAAGTAATAGAGAGATAGAATGTATGTGTTTATGCTAGAAAGAGATGAGTAGACAACTTGAGTTGGCTTGCTATTTATAAGCCAAAATGAACAGCAATGGCCACGGACCACGGAACCAAAAAAGGGTTCCGCCCTTGTATTTTTTTGGTTCCGCTGGTCTGACAGCAAGATTACAAAGATCTTTCTAAAGTCAACCAAATCTAACTAATATTTTGTAAGATATGTAGAATCCAAATCTAAACAAAATATTCTATGAAATCTTTTAGAGATTTCAATGTGATGCAAGCCATGATGTAATATGTTATTTTTTATTTTTAGAATTATTATGTTAAAAGTAAATACATATGTAATGTTGTGTTTAAGAAACTGAAACATACTTGTTCTAAAAATATTGACACACATTATGGTTTAGAAAGATATAAAAGTTAATTGATACATGACTAATCAAAATGTAAATGCTTATGTGATGAAGACTTTATTTAAGGAAATCTTGTTTTAATATCTATTAATCTTGACAAGCTTTATACTTTACAAAAATGAAATTTACTTTTGCCGTTAACAAAACTTAGGTAAAGATCATAAAATATAAATAACGTTTAATGACGATATTTGTATTAACACTGTTAAATGATGTAAGCCCCCGTAGTTTTAACTTTATTATTGACCACTATTTATCGATTACAAAGATATGATAGCTTTATCCTTAATGGACCTGAATCTCACAGAGGGCCTCGGTTGACTAACTTAATTTATCTAAGGGACAATCTAATCTTGCACCCCATGTATTCCTTCGCATGCACCTCAATAGACTAATCATTGGTCCCAATCATTGGGCCAATGATTGGATTTTTTTTATGTATTGTTTTTTTTATTTAATTGTGTAATGTTTAGGGTATATGCATAGTGTATTTATTTGTGTAATGTTTTTATATGTATATTGTATTTAATTGTGTAGTGTTTTTATATGGTATTTATTTTACGTTATTTTTTTAAATTGTGTATTTGTTTCCATTTAATTAAACAATAACAATAAAACATTAGACACTAAAATATTAAACAAGTACATCAACAAATGTTACTAATATTACAACGAAATCTACTCCACATGAAGATTATTAATGTCATCTATAAGCTCATAGAGTATTCCACTCGACTGACATGCGTGATCAACTGGATTTCTTGCCAATTCCAGTGATGCCTCCAACGTCTTTGTTCTTGTCTTCAACAAATTGTTTTGAGCCAATAGCATGTTGATCGTTTTATCTTGAGTTTCGCAGTTTGAGCACTGCGTTGAAGAAGAGGCTTCACCAAAGTACGTTTGTTGAAATATTTCCTTCCACATGAAGTATCGACACACATAGTCTTTAGTCCCTGGCTGTTACATGACGAAACAATTATAAGAATTTGTATAATTATTCACAACATAAATTAGTAATATCATGGTTCACAAAATTAGAAGCTTCGAATACATAAAATTTTTTTTATAAATTTTTTATAAACCTTTTTTATAAAAATTTTATAAATTTCTTATAAATTTTTATTAAACTTTTTTTATAAACTTTTTATAAACTTTTTTTATAAATATATATTGCGTTTTAAAAAAAAAGTTTTTTCCGATTTAAAAAAAAATTGCGTTTTTTTTTAATCTGATTTTGGAAAAAGTTTTTTCCAATTTAATTTTTTTTAATCTGATTTTTGAAAAAAAAATTTCCGATTTAAAAAAGTTTTTTCCAATGTGTATAAGTCATGGCTATTGGTATTGATCGGTGGTCTTTTAATATGGATTTAATTGTTGTAACTTTTGACTGGTCTCATGGGTCCCTCCTCTTATTCTACTGATGTTGTTTGATGTGGGTCCCTCGCTAATTGATCATTGACAGCAGTAATGGTGACTGATTAATTTGTTCTGCTCCCCACTTGTCTGCATGTGAATATGTTGTAAAGTATGAGAGAGAAAACCCAAACACCCCCTACATGGGGTGTTTGGGTAGTAGGACCCTACTTTTTACAAAACTACTTATGCTTATTTTAAAGAAATTGGTTACATCATGGCGCTTGAAAAGACTGTAGACGTTGAAGATATGCAAAAGTCTAAAAATTAAAAAGATAAGGATAATTGGTGAGAATAAGTAACGATAAGATTTTTTTTTGGCAGCGGGATTTCATTTGGCAAAATATAGTACTTCAAAAAACAGTTAAGTACCATGAAATGTGGCTGAGATATCACATTAACTTCAAGCAATCACTTGAACAACCACTAAATCATTCATGACATGTCATAAATGATCCAACTAGCTACACACAACTAGAAAGCCAAAACAAAACCAAGCATAAACTAAGACACATCAACCTTTATGATAACCAAAGAAAAAACAACATATCCAAGTCTAATGTCATGGATGGCAGCAACCTTTACTTGGGCCACAGATAGACAACAATCATCAAAGTAATCATCATCATAATCATTGTAGTCACATGTACCAACTTTCCATTGCTCCAAAAGACTCCTCTCGTTCCCTCTAATACCGAAATATATAGTCTCGTTATGATATCCCAGAACTTCATCGTCATCACTATCAGAATCAACCACATTACCCACCTTGAAAAATGGGTAACCCACCTTGGTTGAAGAAAAATCAACATTTTTAAGAGGTTTACCATCATCATTCACAAGAGTAACTTTTCCCTTAATAATTAGTTTTTAAAGCTTCCAAATTTTCTCAACAATAGGGGTAGTACTAGTGCTACCATAGGGGTCGTCTGCATAACTCTCCCTCCAACTTTCTAATAAACTTTTCTTCCCCCGCCCGCATTTCCACCCTTAGAAGAACTAGCAACAACATGCATACGAGATGCTAAGAAACTAGCCATATCGTTTTGGCAATCAAAAACCTCATTGTCACTATTTTCTTCAGCCACCTTAGTTTCCTTCTTATTATCAAACTCCAAATCAGCCCATCCTTAGGAGAAACACTTGTTGCACAAGGAATACCATTATCATCAGTACCGGCCATATCAAGAGCATCAAATGGGGTTGATGTAGCAATAATCATCCCACTAGTACTTGCCTCTTTAGTGATTTTCTCCTTAGTAGCATCCGGCTTCTTCGAAACAGGTACATACTTCTGCTTAGGTTTTGAAGGTGTGACAACTAGTAAATTCCTCGATGCGTCGTAATCGGAGAAACGTCGATTAGAGCGATCGTTTGATTTAATATGAGATACGAGTCGTATTTTATATCGTTTTTATTGGAAAAATTATTTTAAAAACAATGGCGTAACTCTCGAGTCACAAATCCCTCGTTTACTAGTCAAAACGAGCCCCGAACCTAATATAACGAGAATTTTTCGAAGTTACATCTAGGGTCCTTGTGTTACGTTTCATCTTCACCCTTGTGTTTACTCAAATTGCAAAAATGGTCCCTCCAGGGGTATAAATACCCCCACACTCCCACTCCCTCCCATTTCACTCATTTTAATTCTCTCTCTACAATTCACACACACAAAATAACTCTCTCTCTCTCTCTCTCTAAATTATCCGGCGACCCACCTAGGCTTCCGGCGCCGCCACCGGTCTCCGGCCAAATTCCGGCCACCTCCAGCTTATACACCGCCACCTTCATCTTATGGATCGGGCTCTTGTGGTTACGATTTCACAACGTACTTACCACGAAATGAACACACGCGCTCTAAAACTCAAACCCTAGTTTCGTAAACTAGGGTTTTGTGATAAAAACGTGTTTAAAGGTTCAAGGTTTGATGGCTACAGGTTGTACCCGTTGGAGATGGCGTCACGACCCTCGTTCCATTCTTCTAATCTCGGTAAACGTGACCCCCTATTTGATATTGTTTTCTTCTACTAATCTTGATTCGATTCATAATGTTGTTACTTATTTAGTTGTGTTTTCGTGGACATAAGACAAGTAACGAGTATATTACATTCAAAACTATAAACGAATCTGAATTTTTGCTAATAAAATTGGTGGTAAGAACAAGATTCAAGTAAGGTTTGTCCCTTTTTGGTGTGTTGAACGAGTTGACTCAGTGAGTCGAGTCAACTCAGTGGGTCAATTATTATTTTGAAACTTGGGCTGTTTGGAAGTGTATTCGGGTCAACATGAACGGGTCGGGGCAAACCTATACATGGTGTCATCTTGGTTGGAATTCAGATTTGGTATAAGATTTGAGGATATTGACCACGTTAGGACGTGTTACGTTGCGCTCGGGTCACGTTTGACCCGGATAATACTTGGTGTTTTATTCATTTTGGTTTATAGGTCGGATATTGCATTGATAAAACTTGTTACGGGTTTAATTCGATAAGACACGATAACAGTTTATAATTTGTAAATAGTTGTTAATATGAATTAACGATTACTAATAAGGAAAAGGTAAATGATATATGCCGACGGATAAACTCGTAATAGATATACTTAACGACGAGATATGGTAACGAATCAATCGGAATAAAACCACTGGGATAAACTAGATGCTTGTAAAATGGGATGGTAAGTATTAAAACTAGTTACGTGATTAATAATTAATAATACATATTACGTGTACATTATAAAGTTTAACCACGTTTTATAAATTTGGAATAGTAATTGATAACAAGTTAGATCGATTTATAAGCCGGATTTTATTTAACTTGTTGGTCTAAACGAGTATAATATGTTAGACTCGGAAATGAGTTGATATATTGATTTCGCGATATGCCAAGTATTTCCTTTTCACATTTTAGCTAATAACGAGATGTCTAGTTATATATTGACGATGAATATGATTTTATTTAATCATAAACTCTTATTGATTAAAGATAGCACCTCATGTTTTATAAATACAAAATATAGTTCATAAACTTTTCGATAACAGTTATTTTGATTAGTATATGGTACTCTTCAAAACATTTTGTCTAAATAAGTTTAGTATAATTGTATTAGCGATAAAACTAAATATCCCGTTTTCACATCTAAGCTGCTACTGAAGTATATAACTGTATACATTATTGACGGATATAGTTTAATCTATTATAAACCCTTATTAAAATACGATGGTAACTCGTGTTTTATAACGCATGTTAGCTTTTATAAACTTGCTGGGAAATATTATTTTGATAATATAACCTATTGAAGTCATATTGATTTGGAAATGTTGGAATAAACGAACGTTTCATTTATAATGTACTACGATAATATACTCTATATAACGTACTCTGTTGTAAACTTGTATAAGTACGTGTAACGATTGAGAAACCCTTATTAATTGTGCAATAGATGGAAACTTGTCTTTTATTATTAAACATGTACGTTTGGGGATTATTGGGTAAATTACCGAAACTCACTAATTAACCTATTTATCTTATATAAATAGTTGTCGTCGTTTCCTAGTCTTTGACTAGCCTGAGTATTGTTGGTATTTCTTAACTTGGTCAATGTCTCTTCCCATTTTGGCGTGAGTTATGGTCTGTATGTCTTGATTTTGTCGATGATTACTCTTCTTTCGCGTAAGTTGTACGCCGTGTCTATGTTTCTCACCACCACACGAAATGTTAAAGCTAAGCTTTTGAGATATCAATTATAAACTTTTGGGAACGATAACGTACTTTTGAAAGTAATGACACGAATGATCCACGAAAACTACCACACATTACTTTTATCAACTTCTTTATCATATGAGCTGTATTTTAAGATTATCGTATACGCATTATGTTGCGTCGCTTCTATTCTGTTGTACTCGTCGTACATTCTTTTGGATGCCGTGATGATTAGCTTTAGATGCCAGTCGTGTCAATAGTGAATAGTGCATTGCTGTGGCAAAGGTTAGTTTCATAGCCCCACTTTTATCTACGTTTTTAACTATATTGGGGTGAGAATCATGCTACTGTTTTTGGACTGTTAAAACTATTTGGATTTGCTTGTATGCTTGACTGTTTAGATAGATGTGCGGTAGCTGTTTCCTTAGTCTAGGTTTAACCGTTGCCTAGCTAAGAATAGACTTCTACCTCGACCTAGTCCGGGGTTGGCAACTGTTCTAGAGGTTGCCACGACAGTGCTGGACTAGAGTCGCGGGGCCCGAGTAATCCCTGGATACGGGATGTGAGTATATTGTTGGTGATCCGGGTAGGATCGGTGTGTGCAAATGGTATTATTATATCTTAGGTCTTGCCTAGCAAATCAACTCTTACAGGTCCACTATGATTTTGTTGAACTTAAACCTATGAACTCACCAGCGTAAGCTGACCTTTTAGCATGATTTATCAAGTATTTGAAAGATGTTTGGAATACGTGATTGGTGGAAGCTTGGCAAGAAGGCGGGGTTCAAGGATCATTTCTGACTCTGATAAACTTTGGGGACCTATTTTATTAAATCACGTTTTGGGCCTAATATTTACTCTTTTGGATTAAATGTTTTGAATACTTAAATTGGTATTGGTTTTGAATTGTTAAATGACCATCTTTTTGCTATACTTGTGTGTGATACCAATCCAATAGTAACGCCCCGAAAACTTGATTAAGTCTTCCACTTGTCGAGATTTGGGGGTGTTACAGATTGGTATCGAGCTCAAGGTTATAGAGAATTAGGTATTTTATAAACCCTAAACTATAACCACTTTTGATAAAATTGATCCTCGACCTTGACGCCCGCTTGCCAAGCCGAAGCTTCTTAATTGATTATGGTAGGAACTGCGATTTGAATTATGAGATGATCTGTTAAGGGATATTGTGAATTGATTATGGAAACATTATGACTTGGAGATATGATTATTGATTTTGGGTAAATGAGATGTGATTATCGAGATACTACGGATTTGAGTAAACGGTATATTATGAGTTTGGAAATTTGAACTCGATTGATTTGATATGGATGATTGAGAACACATTAGACGAATTGATTGATAAGATGATTGATGAGATGTTTAGGGCTGATTTGGTAAACGGTTTGATTGAACACTTGATTGAGCGTGTGCCCTGTTAGTAGACGATTTAAGTCTGCCTATCTTAGTAGTTCACTACAAGCATTTCACATGCTTATACACACACAGTAAGCATGTCCTCATGCTTACACATACCCCATAAGCATTTCTATATGCTTATGCATGCCCTATAAGCATGTCCTCATGCTTATACATGTACTGAAAGCATGTCCTCATGTTTTTGCACGTACTATACCTATCACCGAGTGTGGAGTCCCAAACCTTAAATCTATAACACTTAACTTATACTAAGTAGTTGCCTTGGGACTATCCCAAAACAATAAAGAGAAAACTTTGTATGAATATACACAAATACGTGGGATCTATTGGAATGTATTTGGGAGATTAAAGTGAACAAGTGAACACAGAATGTGATAACCAATAATTCAACATTATTTATCAATAATGCGGATACTCTCAAAGTATAAGGGTTACGTAATTTCTTGGCGTAATCTCACCACTTGATTTAAAACTTGCACACTAGTAGTAGTCGTGGAAATGATTTGGGAATATAAAGGAAATGGTACTATTATAACTAAGTCAGGGAGTCACAAACGAGGCCTTTTGTCTCATGAACGTGAGTTCCACAGTTAAGTTTTGACGAACACGAGTCTAAAACGCGTTAAAGCTAATAAAGCATTTAAACTGGTGTGTTGGTATCGTGTGTGTGTCATGTTCACGTGTTTTGCATCTTATCATGTTTATGTGTCCTTGATCATAACTAGATGATGGATTATAATGACTTTAATGATGTCGATTGGTGATGGTCTCGTGTCACGATTTTTGAGTCGAAACTTTCGTAAACCGTTGCTTTATTCTTTAAAATTGTCAAACAAGTGGTAATCGGTTTTGATTATTAATAATGGATTCATTTCCGTTAGTGTTATAATGATATGTGAAACCTATAAGTGTTTTCAAATAATAAATTGGACTAACGTGTGGTTAGTTGGTTAACGTTGAATCATTGGTATTAATCAGATTTTTGGAATCGGACAACATTTCAATTAACAGCCTTAATTGAATAACAAATTAATTTTGGTGTTTGGGTAATTAGTAAGTTAGTGACAAACATTGGATTTGATACCCGTTAATCGGTTGTGTTTGGGAATTGAAAGAGTCAATTGGAAGAGTTTAATGGTATTGGGTATGTTTGATTGTCCGTCTAGATGGCGGGATTGGTATGAGATTGTTTGGGAGATAATTAGAATTGTGAAAATTGTTTATTTTGGATTTAATGGTATATATGTCGACTTTGCGCTACGTCAGGTGTTATCGTGACTTTCTAGTCTCGACTACCCTGACAACGCCGTAACATGGTCTTAGTATTTATATGGGCAATATGATTATGTAGAAGCCGAGAGTCATGACTCGGATTTGGGAACTCGAAACGAATAATGACTCGAAATTTTAAATCGAAATTTTATATCGAAATTTTATATCGAAATTTATATCGAAATTTTATATTGCAATTTTATATCGAAATTTTATATTGGAATTTACATTGGAAATTTATATTGAAATTTATGTTGAAACGAATAAATTTATATTGAGATTATCTCGAAATTTATATATGTATATATACTAGTAAATAGCACTAGAAGATATAAATGATAAATGGTTTTGTACTAAGCATTCGATAACAAGGCTCGCCTTGTTATTCGACATTTTAAAGAGGGAACCAACGTTTAAAAATAGAAATGTTTTGTAATAAATGAGTCATTAAATGTTTCGAGGGCACGTATATCGAAAGGTGTTATTTATGAGTATTTAATACCATTTATGTGTTGTGCGTGGGTTACGAATGACCTAACATTAATAGCGTCGATCCACGTGGATAACGGACTTATTAGGTTGACGAACCTAATAAGCGCCCTCTATGTACGTGGAATAACGTTACTAATGGGTGAATTATCCTTATGACTCATTAGGATGTGTTTGGTTTTGGGATAATAAGCGACATGAATAAATGGTTGAGTTTATCGAGTTGACGAATTCGATAAGATCTAACTATTTATTCCGAAACTTATTAAACTATTAAGTTTATCGTTTAGACGTCTCATTATGTCATTATGAGTCGCATTGTGGTTATTTGAGTGCATTCATGGTGTCATGTCGAGTCGATGCCACACACACACACGATGATACCTAACGCGAAGAACTAAATGGAGCAACGAGATATTTCTGAGATAAGAAAATGAATACATTTTGAGCATATAACATTGAAGTTGGGAATATGTATTAAGAATTGGTTATAAACTGGTTGTGCCTTGCTTAATAAAAATTTATCGAACCTCGATTGAATATAGACTGATCACCTATATTCAGCCGGAGACAACAGGACATGGACTGATCACCTATGTCCGTCTCAGAGGTGAATTTTACAAATACTGAGAATTGTTATAACAAAATTGTGTTCGGATTTGAGATTGGTTTGAAGAACGATAAGCTTAAGGTGGACTCGCACACTCACACTCGCTAAACATCACGAAAGCCCGCACTCACACACGACACACTGGCATCGTAACACCTCTTGAATCGTAACACTTCTGGCATCACTATACGTCTCCGTTTATGTGAAATTCTTGGTTGTAACACTTGAGCGTAGTTCGCCATAAATAGGGTGAGACCCGATTGGCACTGTTTTCATCCGAATTGTTTTTCGACATAAGCCTCGTTGATCTTATTCGAGCATTTGAAATTATTTTGGGCTATTTTTGGATTTGGTCTTGACTATTTTGGATTCGGTGTTGGATTTTGGTCCTTGGGTTTTTGATTTGGTAATTTTGATCTCATTCCGAGTTTTAACTCGTCATTTGACTTCGAGTCATCGTTTGGCCTCGAATTATTATTCGGCACCGTTTCGTTGATAACCTTGTTAAAATCATCTTTCGACCTTTAGTCGGTATTCGATTTCGAAACGTCATCCGGTCGCGAGGCGATAGTAACCGTATTGGAATTATCATTCCACCGTATTTTGATAGTAATCTTGTTGGAATTATCATTCCACATCTTTTCAGTAGTAACACCGTTGAATTTGTCATCTAGCCTCGTTTCGTTGGTAACTCTATTATCGAAACTTATACCTCAAGCCTAGTCTTGAACCGATTGTTGAGAAAACTTCCGAAACCATACCATTCACTCGAAGTTGATCTAAGCGATGTCATCGAGTCGACGTTGCTCATTTCCTAAACCGATAATGTTATGGTCGACGTTGCTTCGCCAACGGCTTTCAGTTAAGGTAGTACCTTACGTGCTGTTGATATCGTACCTTATCCTCTATTTAGGTACCTCTATCGATAACGATCTAATGACTTGTTTTAGAGAAGTAGTTCACCAAGGTTAACCTGTAGATATTATTCTATCAAGGATAGTCTACCTACCCTGTCCTATCAATGTTGTACCTTACACTCCATCGATGCGAAATTCCTAAGTAAACCAACTTAGAGCCGTTAACCTTCACTCGTATTAAAGAGTTGAATTGATATTGATCGATAGTCGAGCTTCTTTTGGGAACTAGAACTTTGGAGTTGAATATTGAACCTTTTTGCGCTAAGTATTAAGTGCATCAATAAGTCAATCGACTGACTGCGGTTAGAACCAATAATCTCTTTTAAGAATAGTACCTTTTATCTCTAACCTAGATATCATGCTAAGTCAATCGACCGATTGCTGGTAGCAATTAACGCTTTCTAATAGAGACATACTATGAACTTACTAGACTTCTCATCTAGTAGAAATTTCATGTTTAGCAGAAATCGTGAAATCCTAAGGAGAAACCTGAACCACGTTCTCTAGGACAATCACATAATCCTTCTCTCATCCTTCGAGAAGCACCTGCTAACCCTTCGGACCTCTCACCAAACGATAAGCTACACCACAGACGAAACCTTGGAAGTAGATTCCCGCCTTTACCTAAGTGGTTGTTAGTAGTCTTACCAGCCTATTCACCTCCCGCTAATTAGTAAGATGGAAAGTATGGACGACATTGTTCGTCTCTCCTCATATAGTTATAGCAACACTAGAGAACCCAGCTATCTTCTTTTAAGGAGGTGAGGTAGTACCCAATCCTCTCCCTCCGGTAAAGTGACTTGCTCCGATAAGCTAGACCTCACTTTCGAACCTTAGCTCCCTACCTTCTTTCAATTATGGAACTTCGATTAAAAAGGAAATTCCCTTGATCCGTTTTCCCTATCTGAGGTTCATTTGGTTAGTTTACACCTGATCCTCCTTCCTCAACCTTCAACTCATTTCGATACTCTTTAAGGAAGAAGCACGATCGAAAAACCTATGTTACACAAATGAACTTCTTCACACGTAAAGGAAACCGTGTGCTTTAGGAAATGCTAATTTCTATCTTTTCCGGATTATGGCAATCGCCACACACCCATGTTTCATCTATCACTTCCTAGGGCCAAGAAAACCGATCTGGATATGCTTGCAGTGTATCATCTCCAGACTAATGACTGAAGTAGAGAAACCATTCGAACCCTAGTAGAAAACGTTGCGTGCCTATCAAGTTTGGAAATGGTTAGGATAGACACCTTCCATTGGCCAACCTCTCCTATAACCGTACCTATCACGTTAGTACCTCAAGGCACCATAAGAGATCCTCTATGGATGTAAGAGTAAATTCAGATGATTGGGAAGAAATGGAAATACCCCAACTTAGCAACCCTAAACCTGTTCAGAATAATACCGAGGAAGCCGTTCTAAGTTGAGATGGATATGTAAGTTACTCACAAGCCATTTGGAGACATAGACAATGTGAATCTCTTGAACCCTCCGAGGTAACCTAGAATTAAGCTTTCGAACCCACCATAAAATTATGTGAAGCGAGT
The DNA here is from genome assembly GCA_910596185.1 of Chrysanthemum makinoi. Classification (NCBI taxonomy): domain Eukaryota; kingdom Viridiplantae; phylum Streptophyta; class Magnoliopsida; order Asterales; family Asteraceae; genus Chrysanthemum; species Chrysanthemum makinoi. The sequence goes on from OU343221.1 coordinate 298,865,493, forward strand.
AGCAAACGTGAAAACTTAATCCCCGCTATATCAATCCTTTGGAAAATCCTTGCTAGATTGAGACCAGTAGCTCAGAGCCTTAAGCTACCATCGAGACTCAGTAGAGAGTTCCCAACATTTCGTGTGTACTAGAAAGAAACGACTCGTGGATGAAGCAATCGTTATCCCTTTAGGAAATCCTAATCTTTGGACGTTTAAACTTCATTGACCTATCGAAACCATAGATGATGAAACTTAGCAACTTTGGTAAAGTTGCCTCTCTATCTTCGAAGTTCCTAAAAACTTGCAGTAAGATCCTAGATTCACGTAGGGAACGTGAAGATAAAGCCACGTGCTTTTGCACTCACCCATTCTAGACTCTAACGGATAACTTGAAAATTGAATCGCGAGGACGCGATTCCTTTTAAGGAGGTGAGGCTGTGACAAATCGTAAATTCCTCGATGCGTCGTAATTGGAGAAACGTCGATTAGAGCGATCGTTTTATTTAATTTGAGATACGAGTCGTATTTTATATCGTTTTTGTTGGAAAATTTATTTTAAAAACAATGGCGTAACTCTCGAGTCACAAATCCCTCATTTACTAGTCAAAACGAGCCCCGAACCTAATATAACGAGAATTTTTCGAAGTTACATCTAGGGTCCTTGTGTTACGTTTCATCTTCACCCTTGTGTTTACTCAAATTGCAAAAATGGTCCCTCCAGGGGTATAAATACCCCCACACTCCCACTCCCTCCCATTTCACTCATTTTCATTCTCTCTCTACAATTCACACACACAAAATAACTCTCTCTCTCTCTCTCTCTAAATTATCCGGCGACCCACCTAGGCTTCCGGCGCCGCCACCGGTCTCCGGCCAAATTCCGGCCACCTCCAGCTTATACACCGCCACCTTCATCTTATGGATCGGGCTCTTGTGGTTACGATTTCACAACGTACGTACCACGAAGTGAACACACGCGCTCTAAAACACAAACCCTAGTTTCGTAAACTAGGGTTTTGTGATACAAACGTGTTTAAAGGTTCAAGGTTTGATGGCTACAGGTTGTACCCGTTGGAGATGGCGTCACGACCCTCGTTCCATTCTTCTAATCTCGGTAAACGCGACCCCCTATTTGATATTGTTTTCTTCTACTAATCTTGATTCGATTCATAATGTTGTTACTTATTTAGTTGTGTTTTCGTGGACATAAGACAAGTAACGAGTATATTACATTCAAAATTATAAACGAATCTGAATTTTTGCTAATAAAATTGGTGGTAAGAACAAGATTCAAGTAAGGTTTGTCCCTTTTTGGTGTCTTGAACGAGTTGACTCAGTGAGTCGAGTCAACTCAGTGGGTCAATTATTATTTTTTAAATTGGGCTGCTTGGAAGTGTATTCGGGTCAACATGAACGGGTCGGGTCAAACCTATCCATGGTGTCATCTTGGTTGGAATTTAGATTTGGTATAATATTTGAGGATATTGACCACGTTAGGACGTGTTACGTTGCGCTCGGGTCACGTTTGACCCGGATAATACTTGGTGTTTTATTCATTTTGGTTTATAGGTCAGATATGGCATTGATAAAACTTGTTACGGGTTTAATTCGATAAGACACTATAATAGTTTATAATTTGTAAATAGTTGTTAATATGAATTAACGATTACTAATAAGGAAATGGTAAATGATATATGCCGACGGATAAACTCGTAATGGATATACTTAATGACAAGATATGGTAACGAATCAATCGGAATAAAACCATTGGGATAAACTAGATGTTTGTAAAATGGGATGGTAAGTATTAAAACTAGTTACGCGATTAATAATTAATAATACATATTACGTGTACATTATAAAGTTTAACCACGTTTTATAAATTTGGAATAGTAATTGATAACAAGTTAGATCGATTTATAAGCCGAATTTTATTAAACTTGTTGGTCTAACCGAGTATAATATGTTAGACTCGGAAATGAGTTGATATATTGATTTCGCGATATGCCAAGTATTTCCTTTTCACATTTTAGCTAATAACGAGATGTCTAGTTATATATTGACGATGAATATGATTTTATTTAATCATAAACTCTTATTGATTAAAGATAGCACCTCATGTTTTATAAATACAAAATATATTTCATAAACCTTTCGATAACAGTTATGTTGATTAGTATATGGTACTCTTCTAAACATTTTGTCTAAATGAGTTTAGTATAATTGTATTAGCGATAAAACGAAATATCCCGTTTTCACATCTAAGTTGCTACTGAAGTATATAACTGTATACATTATTGACGGATATAGTTTAATCTATTATAAACCCTTATTAAAATACGATGGTAACTCGTGTTTTATAACGCATGTTAGCTTTTATAAACTTGCTGGGAAATATTATTTTTTTATAATATAACCTATTGAAGTCATATTGATTTGGAAATGTTGGAATAAACGAACGTGTCATTTATAATGTACTACGATAATATACTCTATCTAACGTACTTTGTTATAAACTTGTATAAATACGTGTAACGATTGAGAAACCCTTATTAATTGAGCGATAGATGGAAACCTGTCTTTTATTATTAAACATGTACGTTTGGGGATTATTGGGTAAATTACCGAAACTCACTAATTAACCTATTTATCTTATATAAATAGTTGTCGTCGTTTCCTAGTCTTTGACTAGCCTGAGTATTGTCGGTATTTCTTAACTTGGTAAATGTCTCTTCCCATTTTGGAGCGAGTTATGGTCTGTATGTCTCGATTTTGTCGATGATTACTCTTCTTTCGCGTAAGTTGTACGCCGTGTCTATGTTTCTTACCACCACACGAAATGTTAAAGCTAAGCTTTTGAGATATCAATCATAAAATTTTGGGAAGGATAACGTACTTTTGAAAGTAATGACATGAATGATCCACGAAAACTACGACACATTACTTTTATCAACTTCTTTATCATATGAGCTGTATTTTAAGATTATCGTATACGCATTAGGTTGCGTCGCTTCTATTCTGTTGTACTCGTCGTACATTCTTTTGGATGCCGTGATGATTAGCTTTAGATGACAGTCGTGTCAATAGTGAATAGTGCATTGTTGTGGCAAAGGCGAGTTTCATAGCCCCACTTTTATCTACGTTTTTTAACTATATTGGGGTGAGAATCATGTTACTGTTTTTGGACTGTTAAAACTATTTGGATTTGCTTGTATGCTTGACTGTTTAGATAGATGTGCGGTAGCTGTTGCCTTAGTCTAGGTTTAACCGTTGCCTAGCTAAGATAGAATTCTACCTCGACCTAGTCCGGGGTTGGCAACTGTTCTAGAGGTTGCCACGCGATCTTTGGACTAGAGTCGCGGGGCCCGAGTAATCCCTGGATACGGGATGTGAGTATATGGTTGGTGATCCGGGTAGGATCGGTATGTGCAAATGGTATTATTCTATCTTAGGTATTGCTTAGCAAATCAACTCTTACTAGTCCATTATGATTTTGTTGAACTTAAACCTATGAACTCACCAGCGTAAGCTGACCTTTTAGCATGATTTCTCAAGTATTTGAAAGATGTTTGGAATACGTGATTGGTGGAAGCTTGGCAAGAAGGCGGGGTTCAAGGATCATTTCTGACTCTGATAAACTTTGGGGACCTATTTTATTAAATCACGTTTTGGGCCTAATATTTACTCTTTTGGATTAAATGTTTTGAATACTTAAATTGGGATTGGTTTTGAATTGTTAAATGACCATCGTTTTGCTATACTTGTGTGTGATACCAATCCAATAGTAACGCCCCGAAAACTTGATTAAGTCTTCCGCTGTACCGAGATTTGGGGGTGTTACAGATTGGTATCGAGCTCAAGGTTATAGAGAATTAGGTATTTTATAAACCCTAAACTATAACCACTTTTAAGAAAATTGATCCTCGACCGACGCACGCCCGCTTGCCAAGCCGAAGCTTTTTAATTGATTAGTAGCCTATAAGTAGAAGCAGCCTTAGACGTACTAACACCACTAACCTCCGGAACATGAGCAACCCCCCCCCCCATGCAGAATAGATGAAGTATTAATAATTGAATCAAAATGAACTGTATACATATACCTCAAATCAGAAACCGGATGATCAGGAGTAGCCATAGTGAACGAACCAGTAAACATATTACCACTACCACTCACATTATCAGGAGCAGCATAAGGAATGAACCATCTACATGTTTAGCATCAACAGTAGAAGTATTCATACCCAAGTCATTATGGCCTGGTTCTATCACAAGCAATCATTAAACGTACCACCAATAGCTTTACCAGGAACAGAAGCGAGGCCTTACCCGAAGATGATCCTATACTCGTTGCAGTAGTTTCACCCAATGTTTTACCATCAGATTTCACCCCTTTAGATGCACTAATATTGTTAATAAAACCCTTTTCCATCTCTCTTAAAACCCACTAACAAACACCAAATAAGAGTCGAAAACCACCAAAACCTAACAACATGCAGCAATAACCAATCACATAAAAGAAAACCCTAACAAAAGTTAGGGTTTTAACACGTTAAAGAATAAAGTTAACCTCCCGTCATGATGATCGTATCAGTGATATTTATAAGATCGATTTAGACAAAACCCTAACATCGACAAGGGATGAAAAGGAATTATAAACCGACTATAATTATTCAAAATAGGTGATGCGATCAAAAGAGAAAAAACGATTAACCAAACCCTAAACAAAAAATGATTCCACCAAAAACCCTAAATCGATGTAACTAAACAGCTAATTGGTCAAGCTTGTAAAAACATGAATGTTATGCGCTCATTTTTACAAACTGATGCAAGGAAACACGGGAATAGGGTGGATTTGGACCAAAAGAGGATTAAACTTGCAAAACAATTAAACACACTTTTATTTGTTTACTATTAAGGAGGAAAAAAGAAACATAAGATAATAACCAAGCAAATGTCTAAGCTATGACTTGTTCACCATAGGAGATTTTTTTTTTTTTTTTTTTTATAAAAGAATTTTTTTGTTATTTATTAAATTCTAAATTTATTTTGCTTTATAAAATAGAAGTAAACAGATTGGAACAAGGAAGAAAAGAAGTTGACAAATCACCGAAGACTTATTGAAACAAAATAAGAAGAAGATAACTAAAAAAGCAGACAATAAATTTTTGGATTAGTTAGAAAAAATAAATAAAGAAACTTACAAAACCGATTTCTAGAGAAATATTGATTTGACGAGGTAGGACAACTAAATACACGGACAAACCATAGAGAATGAACAATTGCCAACAAGTAGGTCGGAAGGTCGGAACTGCTATGATACAATGTTAAATGATGTATACGGTAAACCCCAATATGATTAAATTTATTATTAACCATTATTTATAAATTACAAAGATATGATAATCTTAACCAAATGAACCTTAAGCCTACAGCCGGGCTTGGGCCGACTAATTTAATCCATCTAATAAAAACAACTGTAAAACATAACCCATAGTGCCTCAAACATAGCGTAAAATACGTTCAGAGCCGAAAAATGAGGCACACATGATCATGCATAAACAAACACACCTGCTGTACCACATAAAAAATATTGGGACGAGTAAATGTAAGATATTCAAGAGCACATGCTAGACTGCGATGCAACGTAGGATCCTCAACCGGGTCACTATCACCCAGCTTGTTATCAGCGTCAACCCGAATAGTAAAAGGATTTACAATTGAGCATATGTGCACACTCAAGAACCTCATAATCATATTTCTCCTGAGACAAGAACATCCTTTGAAAGGTTTCAAATAGAGTTAGAAAAATCCGAGATTTAACTATGGAGTCCGCTTTTAGCCATTCTGCGGCTGGAGGGGCCGAACTAGTTGCACTAGAAGATGTACACGTGATGTGTTTTACCGCATCAAAATTTCAAAAGAATTTTGAAGAAGTAACACCAAGCAATATAGTCTGCTTTCTCTATATTAAGTTTAATGGGAATTTGATTAGTGATTGAGTTTACGACACAACATTTATCGATATGTGATAGGGTAGGGGTTAGAAGAGCATTGTTCGTCATTATAAACGAGAGGTGACTAAAAGATACTACCTCCGTCCCATAGTAATTGTCCTCTTTGACGTTTTTAAGTCTTTTTTATTCAACTTTGATCATAAATATTTTTATTTGTGTAATATAATACTTGATGAAAAATATATGAATAGATTAGGTTTTAAATGTATTTTCATTTGATATAACTTTTATCAAGTATTATATAACATAAATAAATATATTAATGGTCAAAGTTGAACAAGAAAGACTAAAAAAAGTCAAAGAGGACAATTATTATGGGACGGAAGGAGTAAGAAAGAACAAAAAAACCCCAAGCAGTCGATAGTGTTTTAGTCGACGAATGGATAACAAAAAACAATGAGTCGACTTTGTTATAGTCGACTAAAATGACAATCTTAAAAGCAAAACCAAATAATTTGATTGTTGTTGTAGGCCCTTAAACAAGCAAAACCAATTAATTCAATCGTGTTGGACACTTGAAAAAAAAAATAATGTTGACGAACTAATGTAGTAATTTGCACCTTAAAAATCAGATTGTCTTCAACTTTTTTGTTTTAAACTTAGTTTTTCTTTGGTGTCGAAAATTCCAAATGCTATAAAGCTTAATTGAGACATGATAGTTATTGATAGATGCAAAATATATTTTTACACATAACTCTTCCAACAACCCACATGTCTTCGAGATTTCTAGAAAGAACATGTCATTAAATTTAATGGAATAATTAAATGTATCTCACTTTCAATCTAACGATTGCTTGTTGGTTTGGGTAGCCTAAAAAGAGTGTAACTATATAATTTTTGATAGAGAGGGGTGAGTTTTTTTTTTGAACAATAATTTTTTTCACACATTATATTATTTATTTCACAAATGCTTTCAGTGAGATTTGAACCTATAATGCGTTTGGTTCACAGTATGTTTTGAAAGGAATTGTAATTTGTCAAAGAAATTGTAATTTCAATGAATTGTAATTCAAAGAGTTGGAATGTGTTGTAATTGTAATGTGTTGTAATTGTAATTGATATATTCTGTCACTGTGTTTGGTTAGATCTCAACGTAATTAAATTCAAAAAAAAAGTTAATAATAATAATAATAATAATAATAATAATAATAATAATAATCGTATTATTATTAATATGATTATTATTATTATTATTTATCATTATTATTATAATTATTATTAATATTATATAAATATGAAAACAATAACAATAAAAATAATAAATATTATTATTATTATTATTATATAAATATTATTATTTTAATAATTATATTTGTTATGATTTAGAAAATCAGGTAGTTAAAGAGACGGTCGCCTCAAGTATATGTTATCGTTAGAAAGCTCGTAGTCGTAGTCATTTAGTGTTAGTAAGTAGTTTGTTAAGTAACACCGTGGAGGACGGACGGGTCTTTACCCACTGTATGCCTGATCCACAGCCCGTAGGAGGCGTGTGTAACACCCCTAAAATGGCTCAGCGGAAGCACACAAGTATTGGGGTGCTACTAAATTGATATCACAACATAAGCATAGAACAACTGATTTTTCATAAAGAAACTTTTATTCATTCTTGGAAACAATGTTTACATTATTGATTTAGTGCGGAAAATGACCCATTATAAAAATGTGGTCCCAATACATAAATCAGAGTCGTCTATGACCATGCCATGCCTTTGCCTTGCGCCTCCAAAGATAAGCTATCACCTCAAAACCAGAAGATACATGCTAAAGGGGTAAAATTTCTCTGGTGAGTTCATAGGTTTATTTAAAAGGTACTTCAGTACACTATTTCACATTTAGTTTTTGATGATCATTACGTCTTGCATAATGTCATAAAATTTATGATTACATTTCATAAAAGAATTTCATAAAAGAATTTCATTAGTGGACCATAAAAAGGGTATATGCACATTACAATGAATATAATGCCAAATAATATAAATCTATTACGCTAGCACTAAGCTCATGCAACCGAATTTACGAGCGGTTTCGTATGCACAAGAAGTCATACAAATAAGGAGCCCATGGCGAGTGTTTATCCCAATACACTCGGTCCCGAAATGCTATATGTTTCGCCTTGACCCAAGCGGGGCCAACCGAACAAGGGAGTCACCCCCAATAGATCTATTTATAACATTCAAGCTTCCCAGAATTGACGGTTCATGAAAAGGGCAATTTGGGATCTAAGGACTTAGGTTAAGCTGCGTAATATTCTAAGTCAAACATTTTGGTATGGTCCTTAAAACATCAATGTATAATGTATCTTTAAAACATATCAATCATAAAGCATAGTATGCATGGAAATGTACCATTAAAATAATTTAAGTAAAATGAGCATGTATCTTCCCCCAAAACAAGTATAAAACAGATTAAAGAAGGGGCTATGAAACTCACCTTGGCCATGTGCAATATGAAGTCTAAAGGGAATTAAATCAAGGAATGATAGTGCATGACTCCGACACGCAACCTAATTAAGTACGGCATATTTAGTCTTCATGTTTAAGACTCGATAAAGTTTAACTAACTTTATAAATTTTAAATGTTTTTGTTGTTTTTGTTGTTGTTGTTGTTGTTGTGGCATCATTTATCTTAGAAAAATTTACAAGGAATTGGGTGGATTTCGGCTTAGGAGGGTATGACATGGAAGGAAATATCGATGAAGGAATTGCGACTTTGATTTAATGGTGACCAAATGATAATACACGGAAGAATATTAAGGACGGACGAGACTTTGGCTTGATGATGACGATGTACGAAATATAATAACCCATACTGTTAGATGTTAACGGGTGATGTAATGTATTGACTAATTGTACATATGTTTATATATTTCCATATAAACGTATTCAAAAGTTTAAGTAATATCCTTATTTAATACTATTGTATGAGAGATGTAGGTGATGTATAAAAACTCCTTATTGTTGGCTATTATTAAATATAATAAGCTAAATATGTATATTGACGAAAATCGGGCATGATTCGTGTATACACGTTGGTTCCTCGTGGTAACTAATAGTTACAAAAATATAGGTTTAAGTAATAGGCGCTTTATAATTTTATAAAACTTAAGTATGTTTTTACATCACCAACTTGAGAGTATATAAGTTTAAATTAAATAAACACGTTTAAGATGTACCAGCTTAGTTTTGATTTGATTTTTAAAGGTCGAAAATGCATAAAAAGTCCGGTTGTTAAGTATATAGATCTCTTTTACATCATACATTAGCATAACTCATGGTGATTTATTTTGTGAGCTCGTGGTCGAGTGAAATGAGGCGAGACGGGAATGAATCCGTGGAATAAACCGAGCGTCCACTTGTGGGCCGTTAAACGACAAAAAAAACACCGCCGACGGGGGCTGCTTATCAGCAAAACGAAAGCAAACCAAACGCACCTATTGGTGCAGAAATTTAGTAACCAAACGCACCATTTAGTGCAGAAAAATCAGCAGCTAAATGCACACTATTGGAGCTGGGAATCAGCAGTCAAACGCACCCTTGTGGAGCTGAAAATCAGCGGGCCAACGCACCCATTTGGAGCTGAAAATCAGCAGGACAAACACACCTTTTTGGAGCTGAAAATCAGCGGGCAAACGCACCCATTTGGAGCTGGAAATCAGCAGGCAAACGCACCCATTTGGAGCTGGAAATCAGCAGGACAAACACACCTTTTTGGAGCTGAAAATCAGCGGGCAAATGCACCCTTTTTGGTGCTGAAAACGCAACGCAAAACACACCCCTCTAGGGTTAAAAATAATGAGAAATGTACGCACCCTTTGTGTAGAAGTAGAAGGGTACCCGCGCAATGCGGCGGCGGGTACCCGATGACTATTTTTATAGCGAACAAATGCTTTTCATGTGACCTTTTAAGCAATTAAGGCGACCGACATCTTCTTTTTATGTTCTTTTGACAATAAATTTACAGATATCAAGAATTTCGTTTAGCGCGTGCCCGTTCGGGCTCAAGCCCATTTGGCTCGTTGCCCGTTCGAGATTGAATATTTGTATAATGTGCTTTATTATTTGTATTAGTGACATTTAATGCAGGAATTGTGTTTAATTTGGTTGTACAATATGCTTAATAATTTGTATTTCTTATGTAAGGGGTGTTTTAATAACTGTATTAATTGTATTTATTGACCCGTAAATTAATTGACTATATTAAATAGAATTAATGTGGTGTTTTGTTTTTTAATATGTGCATTAAAGTGGTGTACACTATGCTTCTTGTCTTGTACGTCTGAAAATTATGTGCATTGAACAATGTGATGTATTGAATTTTAAGCCTTCCTCTTATAGTAAGTGTGTAGACTTATTTTTTTAAGACTTCATTTTAAAGAAAGTCCCAAACACTTTATATAGTAGTATAGATATAGATATAAGCAGGTTCAACACAATGACATACACCTTGAGGGTACATACGGTTTATGACCCAGACTTGGATTCTCGTGTGTCAGGTACTACCCGACTCGAGTGGATAGCTCGACATCATCACCCCTTATGGGTCTAAGGGTTATGTGAATCCTACGCGAACAAATAAAAAATGAGTACCCTCCAAGAGGGGTTTCTACCTCAGCTGTGTTAATCAAAATTAAGTAGGGGAGAGGACTTTGAAAGTCAAAGAAGTTGTGCAAGTTTTAAACAGCATATGCCGAAACTAAATATGCCAATAAGCCAAGACCTAAGGCGAAGGTTACAAATAAGATATTAAGCCGAAATCTCAAGCCGGTTAACACCAAGTTAATTTACACGAAATAGTGAGTTGGAACTACACAAGCTGAAAAATATAAGATGAGGCCAAACAGGCTCCATACAAAACTAGACACATGACGAGAGTACCTTTTGGTGTCTCGTTGATTTAACCGGGCACGGAACACACATTGGTGTATCCTAACCGATCAAGACCTAGAACAAACGTCCCTAGAGAGGGGTTTTCTTCCCAGTCAGGGCAAACACGAGGAGGCCAAAAAAAGAATGAGTAGGAACTTAGCCGAAAATCGCATTAAACCGACAAGTTTCCTAAGCCTTGAGTCAAGTTTTAATGTTTTCTTTCCTTATCTTTTACCATTCTTACGAATTGTCAATGTCAACAATTTCTAATGAGTAGCATAGTTCTTGTGTTAAAAAATTTAACACCATCAACAACAACATACCACAATATTTTAGCAAATCTTAATTTCCATTAGACATACGATACCGTATAACTCTAAATATTACAACTTGACAAATTAAATAGTCACATTAACAAAGTGTTATTCTTACATTAAGTCTTGTGGGTCGACTGGATGAACACCGAAAACAAAGAAACCCGATTGGAGGGGACTCGAGATGGACTGGAACCATTAATCACTTGGGGTAGCTTCCTTATGCATCCAATTACAAAACCCCCAACTCAATTTCAAAAACCCCTTTGATTCTTGGAACCCTAGTTTTTGTGATTTGTATGAGATGTGAGTAGAAGCTGTGAAAACCCAACTCTATTTGTAGTGAAACAAGAAGAAGGCCTTGAATTCTCTTTCCTTGGATTTCGAATGGGTGATACCCGTTTTAGCTTCCATCTTTTTCTCCCAACATCTTCACGTAAGGCTAGAGTAGAATAGGGGGCTTAAAATGGTTGGTGCTAGTGATGGTTTTCTTGTGTTGATTATCAAAAGAGGAAGAGATATCCATTTTCATGTTTGTTTTCCTGCTTTTGTCGACCAGAAGAAGAGGAAAAGGGGACAGATAGGGTAGGCTAGAAATAATTGGAGTTGACAAAGTTTTTATTTTGTTTTATTATCGTCATGATGTTTTTCGTACCCGTGTTTTGTCGAATCCTCAAGTAAACGTACCTTCCCAGTACCCGAAAAATATAGAAATTATAATTTTGGAAACGATTCTTAAACGTAATAATATGACATTCTTAGTACGTTGAAATTTGATTATAAATGTTTGCCGTTATTAATTTGGTGTCGGTATGCATGCGGTGCCGTGACTTTCTAAATTCACGAGATAACCTCTCGTTTTCTTGGATTATCAACGAATGATGAAAATGTACATATCACCTATCTCGGTATTTATTTTTAATCTTGTATGCTACTGCGCTGCAGTAAGCGGAATAACTTCTCGAAAGAATGGTTTTAGCTTATGTATGCTTAAAATTTGGACAAATAATAAATTTCACAGATACTTAGTTGGCAAGCATCGTATGTGCGGTGTCTTATTATTAAAGAAACGAGGTGACCTCTCGTTTTTAAATCTAAATATTGACATCTATCAGAAAATAACCGATTTGAATTTTCTCACGTGATAAATATTATTATAATAATCTGAAATTTTACGGGTTGTTATAGCGTGTTTTGTAAGAAACTATAAATACCCTCTACCTCCCAAGGTAGAGAGTTGGAGCTTTCAATAATCATTTTTCTTTGTCTCACTAAGTTCCCTAAACTCTTCTACTTTATCTCTCTAAAACCTCATACTATACGCCCCTTATTGTGATTGTGTATGTGTTTATGAAAACCAATATGTTACAAATGGTATCAAGAGCCATGGTTTGATCATTCATCTTTCATGTTCTTGGATTTCTAGTGGTTTTCATAAGGTTTTTGGGTTTGAATGAGTTTAGAGTAGTTTGCTTCATTTGGATCATCTCTAGTGTTAAACTTTGGATTTTGATAGTACTTTTGTATGTAGAATCATTATAAGTGTTTAGGTATTGATTTGGAAGGCTTGAATCAATGTGGTTGGGTTGTTTTTGGATTGAAAAGTGGTGTTTTAGAATATTTCTTGAAAGCGATTTGTGTCTCGGATAAGTTCTCTTGTATGCGATTTGTCCCTGTTTTTATGCGATTTGTCTCTAGAAATATTGCTTATTGAAGCGATTTGTCTATTTCTGGGAAGCGATTTGTATACTATGCGATTTGTCTATTGAGACAAAATGAAAAGAAAGGACAAAATAGTGGAAGTAGTGGTTGTACTTGTGCGATTTGTTTGGTTAAGCGATTTGTCTGTTTAAGCGACTTGTTTATTTAAGCGAGTTGTCTATTTAAGCGATTTGTCTGTTTAAGTGACTTGTATGTTTAAGCGATTTGTGTGTTTGAGCGATTTGTCTGTTCTAGCGATTTGTCATTTAAAGCGACTTGGGAACCAGTGTGCGATTTTTCTATTGAGCGACTTGTCAAGTGAGCGATTTGTCTTTTGAGACTTATTGTTTCTTTGTGTTACGTTTTACGGTTTTCTCTTGATTTAGTAAAATCCCGTGAAAGAATCTATTTCCCGGTTTAATCAAAGAGTTGTGAAATCTCGTAGAATCTGTAATCATGTCTACAATCACCTCTTCCGTTGCTGATGATGTACAAGCTGCAGGATCTGACACTCGTCCTCCCATCTTTGGACGAACCGACTATGACTCTTGGGCTCAAAGAATTAGACTGTATTGCTTAGGAAAAGAAAACGGTGTTAACATACTTAAGTCAATTGGTGAAGGACCTTATCAAGTTGAGACTACCAGAGACATTCTTGAAACTGCTGCTGATGGTTCAGTGATTTTAGGATTGGATAGACCAAAGACTTATGATGAACTTACCAATAAGGAGAAGAAGAGATATGATGCAGATATCAAGGCTTCAAACATCATACTTCAAGGTTTACCTAAGGACATTTACAAGCTGATCAATCACAAAACTGAAGCTAAGGCAGTATGGGACAATGTTAAGATGCTTCTATCTGGTTCTGAATTGACTAAAGAAGACGGGAGTCTCTTGTATGATGACTTTGAGAACTTTAAGATGAATCGAGGGAAAGTGTTATCTTGAATATCATGTAAGATTCCACAAGCTTGTGAATGACATGAGGAATATTAAAATGACAATGCCAAATATTCAACTCAATTCAAAGTTTGTGAACAACATGAATCCCGAATGGCACAAGTTTGTCACTGCAGTCAAGCTAAACAAAGGTTTGAGGAACACCAAGTATGAGCAATTGTATGCTTATTTGCTCCAAAATGAGAAGCATGATGTGTTTGAACGAATGATCCTTGAGAAGTTCAAAACCAATTCTGGAGATGCAAGCTCGTCAAATGATTCAACTGCATTCTATACAAATGTAGGAATAACCACCAAAGCATCACATGTCATACCAACTGGCAATGGTAATCACAAACTCATTCCAGATCCAGGGTATAAGCCTCCAGATTCAGACACATTTATGGAACACCTTGTCAATCAATTGGCTCTAATGGTTAAGCAAAACTTGAACCTCACTCCACACACCAACAATCATATCAGAACAGCCTCCAATCTCCACAATCATGCAACTATCAAAGAAGGAAAGATAGTGGTGCAAACTTTGCAAGGAAGACAAAATGAACAAGGAATGGCAGGAAGGGGTTACTGAAATGCTGGTATAGGTGGAGGATATATGGGTAATCAAAATCATGGAAGGAGCATGGCTCAGGGTCAAGTAAAGCCTATCAAGTGTTACAAATGTGGTGGAGAAAGTCACATCGCAAGTAATTGCACTCTTCCAAAACGCCCACAAAATGCAGAGTACTTCAGGGACAAGATGCTGCTGGTGCAAGCTCAAGACAGTGGAGCTTTGTTGAATGAGGAAGAATTGCTATTCCTTCTGAGGAAATGCCGAACTTATGATCTGATGTGGATGAACAACCGTCTGAGCGGGGTATGGGTCGAAACAATCCCAACGCATTTCAAGTAGCGACTGTGATGCATTTGATTCGATGTCGATGATGAACCCACCGCCGACCATTTTCATGGCTAGTATCTCACCAATGGTCTCTCCAAAGGTTCCTTCACCACAACAGGCCAGTCCTTCCAAGGAATCAATCATATCTGAGGTAGTAAAACTATACGATGACATTGATGTGCAAAAGATACACGACAAGGTACAACCAACTGAAATTTTGGAATCAAATATTGAAAATATGGGTAATAACAATGTTGTCCCATATGATCAATATGTGAAGCAAAATGAAAGTGAAAGTGTACCAAGCAATGCATCTTCTGCAGTCAATGATGACTATATTTTTTATGAATACACTGCATGTGCCTCTGATGACTCTATAACCTCTAAACTTAATGTCTATAAAAAACAAGTTGCCATTTATGAACAGCGTGCTAAGTTTGAATTGACCACCCGTGAGCAGGAGATGGATAACCAAATACGTACAGTCATTAGAAAAAGTAACTTTAGGGAAGAAATGTTGAAAAAAGAGTTAAACTCCTTACAAGAAAAGCTTACTAAAACTGCTAAGCAAAAGCAAGAACTTCAAGAAAATGTAAAAGTGCTTAAACAGGAATTTAAGGCTAAGGAATCAAAACTTTTAAATGATTTTTCCAAAATAAAAACTCTGAAAAACAAACTTGAAAATAAACTGTACGTACAAGGGAACACCATTCAAACTGCTCACATGATCACTAAGCACAGAGTCTTTAGCGATAAGCATAGTATTCCCCTTATAGAGGAGCCAAATCCCGAGTTCTGTAAAAAGGCCAAAGCTTATCATAAGGTAGTATATGATGGTAATGAGATCCTCAAGCCTAAGCAAACACCATCATGTATTGGAAGCACTGAAGAGGATAAAAAATTAGAAGATGCCTCTAGGGAGAAAATGGAAAAGAAGCTAAAAGATCCTCTGTATAAAAAGCACAATATAACGTTTAAACCCCATGATTACACTAAAGAAAATTGGATTTCCTTGAATAAGTTTAAGCCTCAAACTCAATTAACTCCAGAACAAGTTTTTTGGAAAAAAGACATGGATAAGCAAAAAGCTAATGAACTTGTTGAAACAAACCCTCCCCTTAGGAAAGTGCCTCCAGCTACTGTGTATCCTCCGAATACACCAATGCATTTAGTGCCTAGAACTCTTCCCACTAAGAGCAAGACCTTAATCAGCCTGTATGTTGTTTACCAACTATTCGTTGATTTTGAGAAGACATGTAAGAAGAGAATCACACCTACAGGGATAACTGAAGTGGAAAGGGGTTTTGAGCAAACTAAAGAATGCTATTTAACTGATGCCATGCCTTTCTTTAAACAATTAAAAAATCAATTTGAGAGTCTTCAAAAGGGCATATATTCAGAGATTAAAGAAATGGAAAATTTTTTTGATGAAATGATAATTGAGGTCAATAATTATGAACGTGAACTCAAATGTAATGAAATTGAAAGGAAGAATCTGCATATCTTAAATGAGAACTTGATTTCTTATTGTGTGGCTCAAAATGTGTTTTATACTGTTACAAAGTATTCTATTACTGCTTCTCAATTTCATGAATTATCTGTTGCTTTGAAAGTTTCCCATGATCGTGTCATTGAGCTTGAAAACAAAAACTCAAAACTGAATGAGAAAATAGAACAGGATAATCATGATAACTTGGTAAAACATTTTTCTAAGCTGGAAGTTGAACATTTTGCTTTGCAATTAAAATATCAACATTTCAAAGAAAATGTTAAAACCTCAAATGCCAAGACATCCTCGAATGCTCCTGAGTTTGAAGCAGTTTTTGAAATAAGCAAACGTGATGAACATATTCGAGCTCAGTGTAACACGATCAAAAAATTGAAAACCAAATTTCACAATTAAAGGGTGATAAGAATAATTTGAATGGCTCCCAAATGCCTCCTCTTTTAGATTCTCAGAATTCTCAAAACTTTCATCTTCAAAACATCATTAATGTTTTACAACAAGAAAATGAGAGTTTTCTTGAAGAAAATGAAAAGGTTAAACAACATTTCAAAGATTTATATGATTCAATGAAAGTCACTCGTGACAAGAACAATGAAAAAATAACTTCTTTACAAAAGGAAATTAAGAATCTGAAGAGTTAGGTAAAAGGGAAAATGCCACTTATGCGTGATGAGAATGTTATATCAAAGGCATCTGCGGATTCTAAGTATGCTGTTACTGTAAAGTATATTCCTCCTCGTCTTAGAAATAACGAACTTGTGTTTCAAGAATATTTTTCGTACCTTAAGGATAGTCTAGAATGTCTTTGTGAGATTGTCGAAGAGGATAGCATAAATAAACCACTTGATAGTGAAATTAGGTATGCATGCTTATATGCCAAACGATCTCAGGAACTTTTAGAATGTTTAAGAGCATCATGCCCTAAATCTTTTTGTAAGAAAGATAAAGTCGTATGCCTTGCTCTATGCCTAGTGTTAAGCATGCAACCCATGATATGCCTTGTTCTGTGCCGAAAGTCAAGCATGTGAACTTTGATGTGCCTTCAAGTACTTCAGATCCCAGCACTTCTAGATCAGGAATGCAAAAAGTACCAAAACCAACTAATGTTCCCATCATTCCCTCTATAATAGTAATCAGTGATACAAAATCAAGTGGGTCAAAGCCTCCAGGCAATACAAAGCAAGATAGGACCTCGCAAGCTAAAAGTGATCAATGGAAGAAAGTAGAAGACCACCCTAGGAACAATAAGTTTGTGTTGAATAAGACGAATCGTGTTGATTCTAGTATTAGCTATAAGCGTACTGTAATTAATTCGAAATCTGCTACTACTTGCAAAACATAAAATGAATGTTTGATTTCTGGTATTAATCATGAATGTATTGTGAATGATTTGAGTAATGTTGTTGAATCTCCGGTAAAAAATGTTAACGCTAGAAAAAAGAATAAGAAAGTCAGAAAATCAAGGTGGAAGAGGGCTAGAAAACATTGGAAACCAACAGGAAGAAAATTTAGTAATGTAGGCTATCAATGGATACCTACTGGCCGTAAATTCAATCTTAATGAGTTGTGCCCTAAATTATCTAGATCAATGCCCATTAGGAAATGGATGCCTACTCGTAGAACTATACTTTTAAAAAGTGAACATACTTTGAATAGATCTACTGTTACTACTAGCCTGGCATCTACCTCTAATGATATCATTATTTCTACTTCTGATGTGGGTGCTCCAATCACATTTACTAACCAAGTGGAACCCATTCTTGCGTGGGGATCCCAATTGTCGATCATCCATTCTTGTGCGTGTTCAACCTGCAGTCGTTCAAATCGCTTCGTGGTACCGGACTCAAGCCGTTCCAAGCATATGACCGAGATATGCTCATGCTCATGAACTTCGTGAGTAATTTATCGGGACTATTAGATTCGGAAATGACCATTTTGGGGCAGTTATGGGTTATGGAGATTATGTGGTTGGTGATGGTGTAATTTCCCGGGTATATTATGTTGAAGGTCTTGGTCATAATTTGTTTTCTTGGGTCAATTCCGTGATTCGATCTAGAAGTGGCCTTTAGAAAACATACTTGTTTAGTTAGAGAACTTGATGGTGTGGAACTTTTAAGAGGAAAACGTGGAACAAACTTGTACACCATCTCTATCGAAGATATGATGAAGTCTTCTCCAATCTGCTTGTTATCAAAGGCCTCTAAAACAAAGTCATGGTTATGGCATCGTCATCTCAATCACTTGAACTTCGGAACTATAAATGATTTGCCTAGAAAGGACCTCGTAAGAGGTTTACCCAGATTGAAGTATGAAAAAGATCATCTTTGTTCAGCGTGTCAATTGGGAAAAAGCAAGAAATATGCCCTTAAACCCAAACCTGCAAACTCAGTTATGGAAGTTCTTCATACTCTTCACATGGATTTGTGTGGACCCATGAGAGTGCAAACTATAAATGGGAAGAAATATTTGTTAGTCGTGGTTGATGACTATTCTCGGTTTACTTGGGTTAAGTTTTTGAGGTCAAAGGATGAAACTCCAGATGTCATCATCAAAGTTATTAAACAGCTACTGAGTTCGACTTAATAAAACTGCCGTAATTATCCAACAGACAATGGAACTAAGTTTGTTAACAAAGAACTGAGTCAGCTTTTATGAAAGCATTGGAATCAGCCATCAAAGAAGTGTTCCACGTACTCCTCAACAGAACGGTGTAGTTGAAAGACGAAATCGGACTCTTGTCGAAGCTGCAAGGACTATGCTAATTTTCTCAAAGGTTCCAACGTTTCTATGGGCTGAAGCCATTGCTACTGCTTGCTACACCCAAAACCGTTATCTCATTCACACCTCTTATGAACTTGTCCACAACCGAAAACCAGATCTATCTTTCCTTCGTGTGTTTGGTGCCTTATGCTATCCAACAAATGATTATGCTATGTTCAAGACTTAGGAAAGCTTCCGCTACTCGATGGAAAGATGCTAAAGCGGACATTCGGTCCAAAAGTCACAACTTTGGCTATGGCAACACAACAATGGAAAGGATTTATCGATGATCTACAATCAAAAGAACACGTGATATCATGGAAACAATTCACGACCTCCACTTGAATTAACAAAACATTGAAGAATCAAAGACTGGCTGAGCAAAAGAACAATCAAGAATCCAGAATCAATCAACATGTAATATCGGTTTGTAGTCCAATGTAAATTGAGGTGACATCCTCTAGGGGAGATTGTAGGATTTAGAAAATCCTCACCTCGGTTCCTTAAGTATATGTACCTCCTTAGAAAGAAGATTTAGCTGTTTGATCTAATGTTTGATGAATATTTTGAACGTATTGTTAATGATCATTTACACCATGTGGACGGCTTCTAATCCAATCAACACAGATAATCCATCTGTTTCATTGACTCTGTCTCAAGAAGAGACCTCTCATCGTCATCCTCAAATCCTCATTCATTGAGTGTAAATCATGGAAATGTTTCTTGCAACTATGATGGAGATAACCCCTTTGCTACTCCCGAAGATGCTCCATTTGAGAACATATTTGCTCAACCAACTTGTAAGCCATCTTCATGAGATCCAAATTCGCTACTTGAGTCTCAACAACAACCATATGCACCTTAGTAAAACAAATGATGACACAGTTGACCATCCTTGGGCAACATCATTGGTTTATGTATCCACTGTATTAGGACAACTTGCAATTGTTGCCTTGTGAGTGATTAGGGTTTCAACTTGCGTACTATCTAAAAGGTCGAACCATAATACGTTTGTAATAAAAAAATAAAGAAAAAGGTTTTTCAATGCCATGCAAGAAGAACAATATCAAAACATAGAGTTTCGATCGATCCATGTATGGGAATCTAAGAGTTCTTAGTTATTATAACTTGATCATTCCGCTCTAAAATGGATCTTCAATTAGTAAAACTTGTGATTACATGAACACTGATGTGCTTAAGATCTACAAGGCTCTTTGTGTTTCTACAAGGATGACCGTCGAGGAAGGTATTGACTTTGAAGAACCATTTGCTCACCCTCATACAACCAAACATACCCTCAATGCCCTTCGATAATGGTTCACCAACACAAACAACGCCATGCAAGAACATGATAGTCTATTAGATGGATGTAAAGAATTTCTTAAAACGGAAGATGATCTTTGGACGAAAATGGAGGATTTCCAATATTGATTGGAAGGTTTTGTGAATCCGAGCATCCTACTCATGTCTATCTCTTGAAGAAAGGCCTCTACGGTTTGAAGCAAGCTCCAAGGGCATGGTACGGCTATCAAAGTTTCTTCTAATCTAATGGATCCTCAAAGAAAGCGGTTGATCCACATTGTTCACCGAAAGTCAAGCAAACTACTTAATTCATGTTCAAGATCTACCTGTTGATGATTTTATTATTTGGATGATGCCTCAAAGGACATATGAATGTGACCGCTCTCAAGGAGATGGGAAATGAAGAATCGAAGAGAATGTCCAATGATGGGACAACAATTGTCATTTATCTTGGGATTACAAATTTCACAAAGTCGGAGGCATAGGATTTTATCAATCAATCTAAATATGCAAATGAGATCTTAAAGAAATGGATGATTGAGTTCTTGCGATCTGTTGACACTCCCATGGTGGGCGTACATGTAAGTATGAGGCCCTTAGGGATCATGGTTGACCAAACTAAATATCGTAGTATGATTGGACTCGATGTACTACCTAGACCGTACATCTTCTTGGCCATGCAGCTTTGTGTTGGCTAGACATCTAAGCCTACCAAAATGGTAGCATGCTCCTTGAAGCGGTAAAACGGGTCTTTCGGTATCTCCAAAGAACCATCAACATGGGACTTGCACCCCACTCCACCACATACCACTCGTCCAACTCCACCATGTTCGGTGTCAAATACTAAAACGTAGCACGTGGAGGATGTTCTTCATTCATTTGTTGGATTATGATAAGCTTGTGCAGGTATTGAAGACTTTGAAACAAATGGAGGTACCTCAATATCCTCTGAGAGAATACATAGCCATGTCATCTTGTTGTACTCAAATCCTATGGAGTGAAGGATGCTTATCAAGGGACTATGGCTTTGAATTCAACAAAATCCTAGTGTTTCTCTTGATAACAGATGGGTGCCATTGCTCTCTTATGCAACAGACGAAGAGTGGAGATGGAGCAAACTACATTTCCTATCGCCATTTCGACATCACTTCATCGAGGAGCAAGTGGAGAATGGTGTGGTGGAACTATATTTTGTGAAAGGCATGAATACCGTTAGCCTTGATGGGACTATCTTCACCAAAGCTGGTTTTCTAAGAACGAACTTGAGTGATGCTATGAAACCTTAAATTGGTCTAAAGAGTCTATGTTGAAAAAACACTAAACTAGCTTCAAGAGGAAGACAGTAAAGGCTTGGTCTTCAAAAGAATCCATATCTTGTACATATTTATTCAAAAGCAAAATACAAAATTATAAGAACCTAGAGCAAAAAGTCGAAAATAGCTAGGAATAATACAAAATTTCAAAAATTTATAAAAATCAAAAAATCTTTGAAAAAGGCCAAAAAGTATGTATTTTCCGTAGAAGCTAGGTATGATTCGATCAACATCTACGGACTTTAATTTGTCACTAAAAGGTAACTTGCATGGTCTTTAGATGAATTTCGAATGTACATAAACCTTTATTTAATGGAAAATCAATATGGCAAAAAAAAGAAGGAGAAATCTAATGATGGTTTATTGTCATTTCTGCATTGACAATTCATCGGATCAAGGGCCATACCTTAACCTAAATTTTGAAACCACATGCTCTGATTCTAAATACAAATGTTTGTCGCCAAGCCCTCAAGCCTACACCCAAGCACACCCGTTTCCTACAAATATTTTTCCTTCTAATCATCTTATTCTTCAGAAAAATATTTGTCATCTATGTTAAAACAATTCCTTGAATTGCTTTGAAAATAACTTACTATATTTTTGTAATCATCCTGGATTTATCATTTGTCAAAATCTTCTAACACTCAATCAACAACTGTATGTAAATTTCATTGATTGAGGAGAAGATTGGGTGCATTTCAATCAAATCAAAGTGGACCAAGTTAATTTTCAAACAATTGGCACAATCGAGCAAGGTCTGACTCTTTGGAGGTTAATCTAACCTCAGAACCAATGTTTTACCACCTATGTTTTAATACAATTGGTTCAAGACCTTGGCTAATGTTATGTTTTGGGAAGATATTTATGCATGTTTGAAGCCCTCAATGGAGCTTAAAGACCCAATCATCAATCAAGAACAATGGTGATCCTCTAGATCTTCATGTTAAAATGTTTTTCAAAAGCAAGTCGTAATGACATCTCCTTTGATTTTTCAAAATTTTGTTGTTGTTTGTAATTTAAATCAATAGAGATCACAAATGTCGGGAAGGATTTGAAAATTGTGATCTATAGAAGGGGAGAATTTGTGATTTAAGTGATGGGATATAAAGGCATCATAACCT
The DNA here is from genome assembly GCA_910596185.1 of Chrysanthemum makinoi. Lineage (NCBI taxonomy): Eukaryota > Viridiplantae > Streptophyta > Magnoliopsida > Asterales > Asteraceae > Chrysanthemum > Chrysanthemum makinoi. The sequence continues at coordinate 298,888,215 of OU343221.1, forward strand.
TCGGATAATGTGGTTTAGAAATCAATATGAACAAAGCTCTTCTCTCGAGAATGACATGTCTTGTGTCAAACGATTCAAACTCCCAAACTTTTCTCACATGTTCGAGAGCATTTATCTTAAACCTTAAGGAATTGAATGGTGATTGCTTTGTCTCAAAGTGTGCAGGTTCCTCTAATATGAGTCTAAACTCTTTCAATCTCGATGCACATAGGAGGATGGCAATCATGTGAATTTCAAGACCATAAACAAACTCATCCTTCCCAAAGTATTTTAGGTCTTTCAAAGTATTTAAATGATCTTGATTTGCATGCAACAAAGTGGTGAATGAGCCTCATTTTAGAAAATGTTAGCATCAAAAGATTGGATCTTTCCAATTCTCAATCTAAGATTTCACAAGTCCTCTTGGTTATCACTCCATGTGCTAAAATAATTTCTAATACTTGAAGCACATGTTGAATTCATCACCCTCGTTAAAATATCAAAAACAATTAAGGTATAAATGCTTGATTATATATGGGACACAAGAACCTTATAGATTGTCAAAATGGTTTTCAATTGTTTCGAAGGGACTACACAATACCAAAGAGACCCCAAACAACGCATGGGGTGGTGATATAAGAAAGAATGGACCTTAATAGGTTACGGATATTCGCGATCAGAGGGTCTCCATTACTAGACCTCAATCAAAACACCATAGATAGTGGAAGAGTCACTACCTAAAAGGTATGATGACCATTCTAAACAAGTGAAAATCCGTGAGAAATGGGAAGAGTGCGGATGAGAAAGAGCTAGAATGGAATAAACCCAACAAGGTTCTAGTAATGATGTACAATTGGTAAGCCTTTGAAGGGGTTGAAGAATGAAAAGAATTGAATGAAAAGGGATTTTTGGAAGATAAGCCCTCCATTAATGTTCAAGGACCGGGTTCAATACATACTTTTGACCTTGACTACTATTAGGTTACACTAGACATCTAGCTAACCATGGACCTCAGTGACACATGCAGTACCTTAAACTGATGACTCAATGAGTTCCTCTTGAAGATGATGCTTGTGCCTTCTTTCTCCCTAATATTTTCCAAGGATATTCTCACCGAATCTACATTATCCATCAGGACCTTCTAGCTTAGAGATTTTGATAAGCTTGAAGAAGGAGACCCTCTCCCAGTCTGCTAATGAAAGGATAGGAAACCATGTTTCTGCAAGTTGAGTCTCACAGCCTACCATCCACAATATCTCATTAGGACACTAAATGTTGATGAAGTGTCTTCAGACAATGTGGAAAGTAAGAACCTTATACCGCTTTCCAAACCCTCGGATCTTGGAAATCATCAACCCAAAGTGGCATCTTCACCTCACCTTCTTATGATATTTGAACAAGTGATATCACTAATCTTGATTCATCCAATTGAAGAATCCTTCTAGAGGATCAATATTCCTCATCCTCAAACATGGTAGCTCTTGGTACTCTCTCACATGTGAGATATTTGTTAATTTAGATCAAACTTGTGAGTTATTTGATGGGGTTATTCAATTTCGTGAATCAACCTTGGTCCAGAAATGAATTGACACTAACTTTTGGAAAAACCGTTCGATGTTGTACAATCGATTCTTTTTCTAGCACATCTTGTGTATTCAAAGAGTTGGCTATCCAAAGTTCAAGACACAAAAGTATCTCGATTGAAAAATAATTTTGCTCAAAACCATTCATGTGCAAATCTCTTGCTTCTCTATGGTCATCAATATGGTATTCTTTTGGAATCCAAATACAAAAGTATATGATTGGTAAAAAATTGATCCTTCTCTTCAAAACCTTCGTATTGCAAAACTCTTTCTTCAAGCAATACACGCATTATTTTTAAATCAATTTTTCATACCATATCGAATCTCAAACATATGGTTCACTCACTCCAGTGTTGTCTTCTTTGAGAGCGTTCGGCTATTGAGAGACATCAAACCCATTATTTTCAACCTCAAGGAGATTCTTGAATTATACACGATCACACGGAAGTGATGAGAATAGTATGAAACCGTGGGCCATGTACCCTCAATTCATACTGATTAAAGACACCGTGTGTTTCATGCATAGAATGTCCTTTTGCGTACATTTCTTTGTGATGAATTGAGAATCAATCCTCTTAATGCTCAGAAGTTTAATGTGAAGAAATCATGACTAGTGCATATCTACATAACCCAGCTCGATATTGTTTACTTTTACTATGATGGTACAATCCTCAACGAAATATCATGAACTTAACCTAGTCAAAGCTTCCGCTTTACGATGGAAAGGATGTCATGATCCCGAAAGTGGATCGCGAAGTATCGGTCCAAAAGTTTCACATGATGGCAACACAACAATGGAATGGAGTGCGAGATTTATGGTGGTGATGATCTACAGAGATCGCTCAAAACTCATCAACCGCGTGGATCGGTTAAAGACCTCCACTTGAATTAACAAAACATGCGAGTATGAAGATATCAAAGAGCTTACTCAGAGCATAAACAATCAAGAAGTCCAAGAACAATCATGAAATGTAATATCGGTTTGTATTCAATGTAAATTGAGGTGACATCCCTTAGGGGGAGATTGTTAGGATTTAGAAAAATCCGAAGTTAAAAGTCTTGAACAAGTATATATGTTTCTATAATCAAAAGATCCATAGAGGATCTAAAGCTTAGTTATTATCGTAGTCATTTAGTATTTGTAAGTAGTTTGTGAAATAGGCAACACTAACGATCTCCGAGTGCTTAAGATCTATCAAGGTCTTTGTGTTTTCTACTGTATGCCTGATCCACAACCCGTAGGAGGCGTGTCTTGTAAGAAACTATAAATACCTTCTACTTCCCAAGGTAGAGGGTTGGAGGCTTAGAGCTTTCAATAATCATTTTTCTTTCTCTCACTAAGTTCCCTAAACTCTTCTACTTCCTCTCTCTAAAACCTCATACTATACGCCCTTTATTGAGATTGTGTATGTGTTTATGAAAACCAATATGTTACAATATTAAATCTTTATTTTATTATTATTATATTATTATTTTATTATTATTATTATAATAATAAATATTTATTATTTTTATATTTATAAACATTATTATTTTAATAATTATATTAAATTTTTATTTTTATTATTATTATATTTTTATTATTATTATTACTATATAAATATCATTATAATAAATATTTATTATTATTATAATAATAAATATTATTATTGTTATATTATTTTATTATTATTATTGTTATTATTATTATTATTATTATATAAATATTATTATTTTAATATTTATATTATTTATTTATTATTATTATTATTTCATTTTATTATTTTATTATTATTATTATATAAATTTTATTATAATAAATATTTATAATTATTATAATAATAAATATTATTATTATATTATTTATTGTTATTATTATTATGCAAATATTATTATAGTAAATATTTATTATAATAATAATAATTATTATATAAATATTATTACTTTAATATTTATATAATAATAATAATAATAATAATAATAATAATAATAATAATAATTATTATTATTATTATTATTAATATAAAATTACAATTACAACGTAATTCAAAACTTTCCATCCAACATCCTATGTAATCTGAATTACCTCATTTGATGTAATTGTAATGATTGAATTACAATTACAACGCAAACCAAATAGCCTACGTAATGTAATCTAAATTACAATTCCCTTCATTCTGCGAACCAAACAGACTACGTAATGTAATCAAATTACAATTACATCAAATTATGTCGGATTACGACGAACCAAACACCCCCTAACCTTAGAGTGGGTGGGCAACTCCCATACTACAAGATTAAAAGCCTTGAGCGGAACAAGAGTTTAGCTATATAATTTTCGCGACTCTTGATCCTTGGTCACTAACACATGTGTTTAATGCTTGGAGTTGATTCTTTGGAGTTGATTTAAACTTTTTGAGAAATAAAGCATAGTGCTTACATGTTTTTTTTTCTTTTTTTTTTTGTTTTTTTTTCTTTCTTTAAAAAAAATAAGCAAAGATATTATAAAAGGACAAACGCCAAAATAACAAACAAAAAACAATTCTAAGCAAGAGCCAGAAGGAATGAAAAAATACAACCAAATACAACTAATACACTAAGGGCATGTTTAGGGATGGCAACGGGGCGGGTTTAGGGCGGGGCGGCCATCCCCATCCCCAAACCCGATTACCAAAGTTCTCCCCAAACCCGCCCCGATCCCCATCGGGGATTTAATCGAGGCACCCCGTTAGGGCATGATGCTCCCCCAAACCCGCCCGGTATTAATCGAGGATCTTATCGGGGTGTATTTTTTTGGTGCAATTCTTGACAAAAGTCGCATCATTCACATTTATTATTAATTTTAAACCGTTAGCAATAACTTGAAAAATTAAAAACTAGTTAATAACTTACAAATAAGCCTTATTAAGTTTTCAAAGATATTAATATACATAAATAATGATAAAACTTAAAGCTATGACACTAAACGAGTTTCTAAAATCACAATTTTTCAATTTTACAAAGATAAAAAAACTAATAATATTAGAGTAATTTTTTTTACCTAAATACTAACAAAATAGTATGTAGGTATAGATATATTTGTATATGTGTATATATTATTCGGGTGGGGCGGGGCGAGGCGAAGATTCCCCGTTCCCCGCCCCAAACCCAATTAAAACCCCCGTTTAAGCCCCAAACCCGCCCCATAACCTGATTAGCATGCTTCTTCCCGCTCCAATTATTTTGGGTTTCGGGTTTCCCGTCGGCTTCGGGTTTTTTTGCCATCCCTAGGCATGTTTGGTAGAGGGAAATAAGAATGGAGAAATGGAAATGAATCAAATTCTTTTGTTTTGTATGTTAGAGAAATAAAAAGGTGGAGAATTTTGGAGAATTTGTGAAGAATTAATAGTGCAATTTTTTAACTTTCAATTCCACCACTTTTAGTTTGGAAATGGGAGAAATGAGAGTATTTTTTAAGATTTTTTTATAAAAAAATTAATACATTTTTAAAAATAAGTTTTTTTAAAAAATAAATTTAAAAAAAATTAAAAAATTATTATTTTTTAAAAAATATAACTTTATAAAAATTAAAGAAATTAAATAAATTTTAAAAGAATAATTTTTAAAAAAAAATAAGATTTTTAAAAAATATTTAAAAAAAATATATATATTTTTAAATAATTAGTTAAAAAAAATTTAATAATTTTTTTAATATTTTTATTTAGAAAAATAATTTAAAAAAAAAAATCAACAAACAAATACATGTGAGTCTCATATGACACAATGTTATTTAATTTTTTTTTCCATTTCTCTGGTCAAGTTTTTGTTGTTACCAAACATTATAATTGTACAAAATTCTCTACTGATTTCTATTCTCTACTTCATTTCATTTCTTTGAAATTCTCTCTACCAAACGTGCCTTAAGATAAAACACCCAAACACCAACACCAAGTTAAGCCGAAACTGCACACTATAAGTTATCCACTTCTCCAGGAGCTCTAATCCAATGACACCAAAAAAAGCGACATTTAGAGGCACGCTTTAAAGTCCACAACAGAGATAATCTTTGGAACGCTGAGAATATGTCCTCGTGTTAAGCCGAAGAGATCTTCTTCATCTGACGAAGCATGCAAAATTTTATTCTTTTATTTCCACACATACCAAATAAGAGACAAGCAGACAACGTGAAATTTCAATAGCTTCACGATCCACTTAACATGTACAATATATCTTTGAAAGAGTGAAAGACTGAAAGTACCCAAAAACCATAATCACAAGGTGACTATCTTAAATGGTCATGGTCAATGTCACCTTTGTACCCATATCCATGTGTGTTCACATGGATCATGGATCGTGTGAATGTGTGACGATATGCACGAATAGCCATTGGTGTACTCACTACTCACGCATGAATTTATTTAGAAATGAATGTACCGGTTGGTACACAATTGCTATAGATGGATAGTAGCGGTTGTTTTACATTTACTTACACTTGTGTTAGAACATTGAGTATCAACCTAACTTCGATATATGTTTCTCATCTTGACTATGAATTGTGCATGGTTACCTAATTGTTATAATGATAATGATAATACACGAATAGAGATAGAATACTTCTTTAGGGTTTTTCTAACTTGTGTCATACCGACACAAGTTAAGAATATTAAATAAACATATTTTCTTTTTAAATAATTTTATATTTATATAAAATAGTTACGTTTAAAAGCAATGTTGGATCAAATGGTTAACATCCTTTCCTCTGGAGATAAAAGTCAAGGGTTCGATCCTCACCCTTTGCATGGCCGAAGGTCCTTTTCTACCTTTGGTAGAACCAGAAGCAGCCTCTTTACCTTAGGTAGAGGTATGGTTGTCTACGTTTTAACCTCCCCATACACTGTGAAAGACGGTATTGAGACCCATAACCCGTGAAAGATGGTATTTGAAGTACTTTATTTTTATTTTTTTTAGTTATGTTTAAGAAGTTATCGTATTATTTTACTTATTTTATCAAAGATAAAAGGATAGTTGTTTGTCGATAGTTGAAACTTATATTATAAACTAGAAGCTGGAGCTTATATATTTTTTTGAAGATATTTGACGAGTCAGTTGAAGCTGAAGCTTAATAACATAAAATTATATAAAAATATATCAAATTAAATTAATATATATTTCTAGTTTTTGCGTTATAATATGTTATGTTTTAAAGAGTATTTAAGTAATTTGACTAACTATAAGCCTTTATAAGCTCGTTTCAATCTGGTTGTGCTTATGGAGGCTTATGGGTTATAAAAGCTTTCATAAGTCTGTGTGACAAATATTACTTGTTTTATAAGCTAGCTTATTTTCGCGTCAAACACGAACTTTGTTTCAAAAGACACAAATGCCAATAAGTCTCGCGTCAAGCACAAACTTAGGGCATGTTTGGCAAAACTAGTTGTAAACTGTAAAGCTGTTAACATGAGTTAAATGCTGTATCTTTTTTTCAATAAAAGTATTTGGTAAGTTAACTGTTAAATATAACTATAATATGTAAAATGACATGAAAGGACATATTTATAATTGTAAACAAATGCTTGGATCATATATCAGTAATTTAAAGTTTTAACAGCTCTAAAAAGTTTTATGAATCAACTTTTCATTTAGAAATTATTTGTTTGTAATAAAAGCTTGAAATTAATGTATCAAAACAAAACTACTCCGTATTTAAATACAGCCCTATCAAACACGCTTTTTGTTTCAAAAGACACAAAGGCCGCCTTACATGATATAAATCATCCATCATTTAATTTTAAGTAAGATGAAATCAAAATGATTTTTACGTGTTGATGGTTACATGAAATGAATGCTGAAACATACAAGGCCATTAATTGTTGACCATCCCAACTACATTGAATGGATACGGGGCGGTTGTGGGTTTGCCTCTCCTACCAACTTGCCCAATCTCTTAAATTTATGACTTTTATTGTCCCAACTGTATTATTATTATTATTATTTATTTTTTATTTTTATCACTCATCTACTACCCTTTTTCGTGTTTCATGGCCAATTTATACACCTGGCTCATGTCTTAAATTTTAAATGTAAACAATTCCAGGAATTTAGTTCAACGAACAGTTCTCTTTTTTCTTTGAGGTGTGGTACATCCCAAAAAGAATCCATACAAACCATTTACTCGCTAACGTGTCGCGAGTGATTGGTTTAATCAGTGGGTCTATTGATTAAACCAATCACTCGCGACACGTTAGCGAGTGGATGGTTTGTGTGATTCTTTTTTGTGGTTCTATCAAAATTCTTTTTCTTTATGTGAAAATTAAAAGTTACAAAAATAACCTTGTAGTTCACTTGAACTGCGAAACAAGTCTTCAAAGACTAATTGTGTAACAAAAAGTTACATAAAATCAAGCCTAATATGATATTAATCCAAAAGGAGAGAGATATGATATTAATCAAAAGGGAGAGAGATACGCTCAAGTTATATAACACAACTTGATCAAGTTAGAGAATTATTAGCCATTAGATTTGATTCAATGGCTTACAATCATCTAATTTGACTTCTCAAGTTATACATAACTTGAGAGGATCCTCTCCAATCTAAAGTGATAGTAGCTGCACACATGGAAAACTTAAAGAGAGAGGGAAGAGAGAGATAATAAGTAAACCTTGAAACTTTATACTAGTGACACACATCTCACAATCTAATGGTGGGGGGTATTTATAATACCCAAGTACATTGTTGTTATGAGAATAGAGGCAAGTCTGGTGACCATAAGATTGGTCTCGTGATTGCACATTGTCACGAGCCTCTTAACCTAAACAAACAACATATTAAGCGTACATATCACACCCTAAACTTAAATAATTTTATACTAATGAATAATGATTTATATTTTTCTACGGCTAACAAAAGGTCCCTCTAGTTTACCTACCCTTGCGAAAATTGTCCTTATCAAGAAGTTACATATATAGTCCCTTGACTTCACCTTCAATTACAATAAACATCCCTGGGTACCATTTGTGTAACAAAGAATTACAAAAAAACCCTGCTACTTACCTAACATTGCAAAATTCGTCCTTTGGTTTTAAATTTTGTATTCTAGCCTATGGTTGCAATAAAAAACCTTTGAATTTCGTAAAATTTTCTTTTCGTTTTTTTTATAAGTCATGCATTTAATGGTTGTCGTGGATCGTGGAAAGTTTGCATTTAATGCTTTGTTTGGTGAAAAAACGCTTTTGAAAGTAATTTACTTCCCAAAAATTAAGTTTTTGTTAAACCTTAGTTATAATGTTAATTAGTTGATTGTGAAACTTGCACCCAGCAAGGGAGCGCTAGTGAAATTACCTCCTTATTCACATGTGTTGTAATCAATTGTTACTTTTATCAATTAAACGTGAGGTCAAGTTATATGCCCATGGTACCAAACACGTCATCATATGTTCGAAACAGTTGTCAATTTTTACAAACAATAATACCTTTTTGTTTGTATTATCTCTTTTAATAACCAATTTAAACCTACATGTCGACAGTGGTATGCCCAAGATTAGAGGTCATCAAATGCATTACATAAGATAAAGAAGATTTGTAACACAAATTTTTTGAGACCATGTTTTTCAAAATATCACTCTTTTTAATAAGTATTGTGAAACAAGTCCTCGTGGACCAACTGTGTAACAAAATGTTACATAAAATGTCCTTGTAATATGGTTGTAAATGAACAGAACATTCAATGAGCATTTCATGAATCGTGTAGTAAAAATTTGTTTATGTACTTTGATTTATTAAATGAATGAACATTAAAAAGATTTTAGGTTCATTTAGTTAATTCAATGAACATGGACAAAAGTATCATCCGTTCATTTATGTTCGTTAAAGTCTGATTATACATTCGTTAATGTTCGTTTACTTGTTTATGGTCGTATATTGTATAATTTTGTTGTATCCTTTAAAATTGTTATATTCAAACAAATGAACACTCATATGACACAACAATTTGTATATTATTTTATTTATCTTCATACATTCATTTAAAATTTTTTTCGTTGACGTTCATTTAATCTCTTGATGAACGAACACGAACAACCACATTTCTTAATGAACGAATATGAACAAGATAATTTGTATGTTTAAGTGTTCATGCTTGTTTATTTGTCATGTTAAAATTAAATGAACGAACATGAATAAGACCCCGTTCGTGTTCGTATGGTTCGTTTACAACCGTACCTTGTAGATTTCCTACTCTTGGGAAAGCAAGAAGTGACATAAATAGCCCATTGGCTTCACCTTCAATTACAAAAAAGTCCATAAGGACTATCTGTGTAACAAAGAATTACAAAAAAAACCCTGCTACTTACCTAACATTGCAAAATCCGTCCTTAAGTTTTAAATTTTGTATTTTAACCCTATGGTTTCAATAAAAAACTTTTGATTTTCGTTAACTATTTTATTTTCGTTCGTTTTATAACTCATGTGGTTTTTAACGTGTTTGCAAAAAAAAGGTTATTTACTTATTTCTTTGAATTTATTTTTGTGTAAACCTTATTAACAACGTAAATTAGTTGAGTGTAAAACCCGCCCCGCAGAAAAACGCTAGTGAAAGTACCTCTTTATTCACATTGTATATAATCAATCTATGTTACTTTTATCAATTAAACGTGAGGTCAAGTTGTATGCCTTAATACCAACCACGTCATCACATGTTCGAAACACTTGTCAATTTTTATGAACAATAATACATTTTTGTTTGTATCATGTCTTTCTTATAACCAATTTGAAACCTATATGTCGACGGTGGCGTACCTAGAATTAGAGGTTATCAAATGCATTTCATAAAATAAAGAAGATTTGTAACACAATTTTTGTTCATTTTCAAATATCAGTGTTTTTAACAAATACTATGAAACAAGTCCTCAAGGACCAATTGTGTAGCACAATGTTACATAAAAGGTCCATGTAGTTTACCTACCTTTGCGACAATCATCCATAACAAGAAGTTACATAACTAGTCCATTGACTTCACCTTCAATTACAAAAGACATCACTAAGGACCATTTAGGTAACAAATAATACATAAACCCCTGCTACTTACCTAGCTAGCATTGCAAAATTCGTCCTTAGGTTTTAAATCTTGTATTTTTACCCATGGTTGTAATAAAAGCCTTTTGATTTTTGTAAACTATTTTCTTTTCGTTATTTTTATAAGTCATCTGGTTTTTTACGTGTTTACCAAAAAAAGAAATTATTTACTTATTGGTTTGGATTTAGTTTTGCGCTAAACCTTAGTAATCAGGTAAGTTATTTAAGTGTAACGCTTCCCGTCCCGCAATGGAGCACGGGTGAAAATACCTCTTTACTCACATCGTGTTGTAATCAATCTATGTTACTTTTATCAATTAAACGTGAGGTCAAGGTGTATGCCCTTGGTGCCAATCACATCATCACATGTTCGAAACACTTGTCAATTTTTACAAAAAAATAATACATTTTTGTTTGTATCTCTTTCTATAAGCAATTTAAAACCTGGCGTATCCATGATTAGAGGTCATCAAACGCATTTTATAAGATAAATAAGATTTGTAACACAAATTTTTTGCGACCATATATATAAGTGTTTTTAACAATATTTACACTACACAATATAAATCCATAAAGTTTCCGTACACCCCCAAGAACCTCCCTCAATCCGCCATTGTCTGTAGATTTACATGAGCTGTGTTTGTAAATCAATCATATATAATACATCTATATTCTTTACTAGTAGGTGACTTCTAGAAAGATTAGAAATATATTAATAAAAAATAGAGTAAAATGTAAAAAATGTCTTTAAATTTTGTCATTTTTGCAAGAAATGTCCTTATTTCTAAAAATTTGCAAGCTGTGTACTTAACGTTTAGGTTTTTTTTCTTTAGAAATGTCCCTATTCCCGTTTTTTGCCAACGCTCGTTACTAAATCCCGTTAGTCAAAGTTAAACCTCATGCGAAATAACTAATTTACCCTTGTTTTCTTCCCCACTTTTATTTTCTTTTGAATTTGCACCATCACCCTCCTTTACCACCACACAACAAGCACCACCACCACTACACAACCACCATTTACCCTTCATCTTCATCTTCTCCGGTGATCAAACCTCAGATTCCAGTGACCAAACACAAATTCCGGTCACTTTTTCTTTAGTTAATATATATATAGCTGTTCCATTAGGTGCACATTGTAAATTTGGGTGAGGATTTTGCATGCATGTTATTAGTACACGTAAAATAAGTTAAATAACACAACTCGTGGTTTAGGTCTCGATCAATTGTAATTTTGTATATATGTATGTAAATTAAACAAGAATAATTTACTGATGTAAACAATAAACAATAAATTTAATTTAGTCTTATGGTAATCTCAGATAAAATGATATTAATTCTTTTTAAGACAAATATAGCATGAAAGTATATTAATTTGTTTCGAAAGCAAAGACAAAAGCAACCATAAAATTTGCATCATCAAAATTAAGTGCTGAAATTGGACTATTTAGGGAAAAATGAAAAGAGAAAGCGACAATATATATCCACGTAATTTGGACTCTAGTCTTTGTCGAATATATATCAGAATTGAATAATATAAAACGAATTACTAAAATTAGAAGTTTGTTTGTTGGAGTACCACTCACCTATGATGTTACCAAGTTAAATGAAATATTAAGTTACTTGGTTTTACATTCTAAATAATTAGTATAGCATTTACTCAAACAATTTTCACCAAATCAAACTTGACATATTCATCAAATGGTGTGTCTAGTTCTCTTAGAAGGTTGGTTTATGATAAATATAGCAAAGTCAATTTCCATCAAACTCTTTAAAGATATAGGTATGTCATACCGACTATAAACTAGAAACGCCCATAAAATAAGAACTAAGTGGTATTTTAGTAATTACAACAAGAAACTATGACCTTTTATGTATATGAACAATTATATAAGTAGCAAACCCTTTCCATAATCCATTCATCCCACTCCAAAAGAACAAACCAAGAACACACATTTCCAAGTTATATCAAACCAAACATGTCTCTTGTTACAGCAGAAATTAGGGCTAGTGCATCCGAAGTTTACCATGGAGATGCCATATGTCAAGAAAAATCCAAGTTTTTGCTCACAGAAATGGGACTACCAAATGGTCTATTACCATTAGAAGACATTGAAGAATGTGGTTATGTCGAAAAAACTGGCTTTGTGTGGCTTAAACAAAAGAAAGAGAAGAAACACAAGTTCGAAAAGATCGGTAAGCTTGTATCCTATGGAACCGAAGTAACTGCTTTCATAGAGAAGTTCAAGATCAAGAAACTAACCGGTGTTAAAACCAAGGAGATGTTAATGTGGATCACACTTAATGAGATCACAGTTGATAATCCAGACACCGGAAGGATCACTTTTAAGGCCACTTCTGGCCTTTTCAGGACCTTTCCGGTGTCTGCTTTTCAACTTGAGGATGTTAAGAAAGATGTTACTAAAAGTGTTGTTGATGTGGCTAAGAAGGATGATGGAGTTGAGGTTGCTAAGGATACTCAAGCTAAAGTTGATGTTGCTAAGGATACCCCCCAAGTTAAGGAGGTTTAATTTGAGTAAGTAAGTGTTTTACACTATGGAATGAAGTTTACATTTCATATATAACAATATATGAAGTACTAATCTTTGTTGATGAATTCTACTTTCTCTTGTAAGATCTTATCAATAATTAAAAATATAATGTTTTCATGACTTCCATTTGTTGGAATCATGAATTGTTCTTCCTTATACTCAATGTTTTATTATCATAGAGATTAACCATATATAAAATTTAAGTTTAAGCATTTGTATTAGGTTTAACTCTCGAAGTAGTTTTTTTACTGTGGGGTTTATCCTGATGGTAGATGTAGGATCTGTCTACGTTTTATCTCTCTTTATCTTTTTCCCGCGAGATTGGGTTTGTTGTTGCTATTGTTGAATGTATTAGGTTTAACTCTATAGCATTGAGGATTGCTGTGCGTCAATTTTGCAACTAATTTCTCATGTAAAGATTGAGAAAGAAAACGCGATATGTTATAATCATGTTGGTGTAGCAATACCTAACAAGATATTTAATTACTAAAAAATAAAGAGTATCCTATTTGTATCACCGCAAAAGAGTTATCTAGTAACATACATGGAAAAAGACATGTATCTAAACCTTTTAAAGTTTAAAAGGCTGGCCTACTTTTTATTTAATTCGTAGATATCCAGTGAACGAAATTAAATCTTGGCTACATTTACCATCACCTAATGACTTAGTGATACGTTAGGTCCTTAAAAATATATTTAGGGTTCAAATCTAACTAGCTATATATAAGAGCATTCCTAATGGTAACTTGAGTTATAAAATAACACCGTCCATGTCAGCGTCACATCAGCTTTAACATTTCACCTTAACATCCCTAAAAAACTCCCACAACAATAACATTCTCAAGTTAAACTTTAACACTCCAACAATTTACAAAATCAACCCCTCTAGGGGCATAAATGAAAAAAGAAAAGGAAAAAAAAAAAAAAAGTAAATAACACCCGTTATGCCACTAACGTGCAGGGACTAACGTTGTAATAACGCCGAAGGTCCAACGGCTTAACGCCACTAACGCCGTTATTTGGCCACTTAACGCCATTATGGCATTAGTATTGTATATGCTCTAAGGGTCGGAAGTTACTTAGGTTATAACACGTACATGAGTCAAAAGTTCGCTTTTTTTAATGAAAAGCCTCAGCCGTCCTAAAAATAGATCTAGGGTTCAAATCTAACTAACTATACATAAGGGTTGGAAACGGTCATATGACTACTTAGGTTATAACGTGTACATCTGAGTCAAAGATTCACTTTTTCCGATAAAAAGCTTCATCCGTTTACTTATTGATATAAATATAGTTGACAGTAACACAAGAAAGAAATTGTGTATTAAGTTTATCTGACATTGGTTGGTGAAAAACCGTGTGGTTTTAATGCATGGTTGTTCCTGATAAAGCCTTCATTAAGTTATATTGTTACACATCTTTGTCATCACTCATCAATGAACTATATTCATCTTTGCCTTAGTTTACAAGTAATATATTATTAGTCTTATTAACTATTGCAAGGAAACAAGTGATCTGTGACTTGATTGTTCCATTTTATTATAGTAACTCATAAAACTACAATTTGTTGAGCTCAAAAATTTTCAATTTGATTGTTCCATTAAGATTTTCCATGGTGGGTTTTTGGCAATGAACATAATACAACTCACGACATGCAATTCTCATTTACACAGAAGAAAAAAAAAACTTGTGATTTGTTGTCTATAAAGTATGCACAGTAGGTAAAAGATATATGTAATCATGTTAGGGGATAGAGCATTCAATTTTAGAAATTACTATAATCTTTTATAAAAAATGCATTAGAAATGAATCAGGGACTCACAGAAAAAAATAAGAACCACAAAAAGAATCAGTAACTCACATATATAGCACAAAATTGTAGCCAATTGGCTACAATAAATTGTAGCTAATATATTCCCCAACTATTAATGGTAAATGTAGTATTAAGAGTCGACTCTTGCTAAACCAAAGAGACCACTCTTTCGGCTTTTTTTTGAGATATAGCTAACTTGATATTGGGAAGTAAACACAAGGAAGATACTTATTGATCGGCAAGACAACAACTAGGAGGTTTTGTGACGTCATGTGAGAATTTTGCTTTAAGTTATAATGTTAACTTTCGGGCCTCTACCGAAGTTAAGCTTTCGGGCCTCTATCGAAGTTAAGCTTCGTATGCAGGTGATTTCCGCGGCTACTTGGTGGCCTCTTTGGAAGCATCGAAACTCGGTCACGTTTAACTCTCAACGCATGAGGAAATGTGATTTGTTTGATAGCATTCGTCTTTGCTCTTTTTCTTGGTTAAATAGTAGAGGCTCTAAATGTTTAGTATGGCCAGACTGGCTTAAAGAATCGATGTAATTTTTTTCTAGCTCCTTGCTAGTTTCTTTTTTATATATTAAATTTTGCCGTTCAAAAAAATAAAAAAATAAAAAAATAAAAAATAAAAAAATTATAGTGTTAGAAGAATAGGTCGAAGAGTATGATAACGGAAATGACCTAAACACAACAGTACCAAAAAATTATAGGTCGAAGAATAGCAATTACTTTTCCAAATATACCGATCTGGTACGTGAACTTTTTTAAAATTATAGAAATGTAATGAACTTTCATAAGTGTTCCAATTTGGTACGTGATGATGACTCGTCATACCTGAAAGTCTGACATGTGATACAATTTAAAACGTGACACGTCATCATTACGTACCAAATCCGAACACTTGTGACGTTCGTTACATTTCTACAACTTCAAAGAAATTCACGTACAAAATCGATACATTTGAAAAAATACCTTGCTATTATTCGACCTAATCTCTATTTTTATTTCTCGTAATCGTTGTCAACCAGTGAAAAAGATTCAACGATTATAATGTTAACAATATTTAAAATATTATACAATGTCTTTCTAAAATCATATTTTTCACATCATCCATGGATTTAGAAGAGTTTTAGGAATTAGGATACCTTTTGTTTTGAAGGCATAATGACTTAATTAGATGTATCTTATTCGTGATTACTCCGTAATTTTTTTCCTTGATACTTTGTAGTAATAACTAATAAGTGTGGTCTTGTTAGCAACTTATTCTGGCGAAAAATTTATTTCAGTAGGATAGGAACTTTATGAAATGTGTGTACATTTTGAAAAATAAGCTTTAAAGTTTAAACTAACTCTTACACAAACTATCATCTAGAAAGTCCCATAAATAAGAACTAATAAATGACATTTTTGGTTACTTATGAAACAAGACCCAAAAGTGCATCTACCGAATTGCTATATAAGTAGCATAAAAGAAACAAATCCTAATTCATATTACACCAAAATGTCTCTTGTGACACAAAACATTAGGGCTAATGCAGAAATTTGCTATGGGGATGAAATTTGTCAAGAAAAAATAAAGCTTCGGCTCGTAGAAATGGGACTACCTAATAATCTCTTACCTTTAAAAAGTATCGAAGAATGTGGGTATGTCAAGGACACGGGCTTTGTATGGATTAGACTAAAGAACGAGATGAAATACAATAACGAAAAGATCAAGAAGGTTACATGGTATGCAAAGGAGATAACCGCGTTCATGGAGAAGTTAAAGATCAAGAAATTGACGGGTGTTAAAAGTAAGGAGCTTTTACTGTGGATCCCCGTAAGTGAGGTGAGTGTTGACACTCCACCTACGGGAAAGATCACTTTCAGGACCAGTTCTGGCCTTTATAAATCTTACCCTGTGTCGGTTTTTCAAATTGAAGACGTGAAGAAAGACGCTATAGGTTCGAGTGTTGCTAAGGAGGCCCAAGTAGTCAAGGAGGTTTAAGCAAGAAGTAATGAAAAAAATCTAACCGATGATAATTAAAGATCTAATGTTTCGTGACTTACACTTGGAAATAAGTGATGTTTTCATTTCGCATATAAAACAATGGCATAAGTTTATTGATAAATTTTACTCCATTATATCATTTTCTTTGTAGGTTTGATTTGTATCTATATTATAACGGATAGTAAAATCATGCTATGTTGAGAAATGCAGTTCGTTAGCAGTTGGACATGACAAAAGTAGGAAATGTATACGAACTCATTGCTACCCTCGCGACTGGATCAAACAAAAATTACTCGTTATACTGTATAACACATTGCCTACGCGAAATAAAATTTTTTCGCTGAATTTTTCGGAGGAATGTATTTTATTTTATTATGCTCTTTTTAACAATAAATTTACTGGTATCAAGAATTTTTTTAAGCGCAACTGTTTCGTTCTGCTGCCGTTGATCAGATTTAGCACCTCCGTTTTCTACTACGCCGCTTCACAAAATTATCCGTCTCAAATTTTTATTTTTTTGTTAAGTTATACTTAAATAGTTGTATTTTTTTGGTGTAATTAAATTTTTATTATTTTTAAAGGAAAGGTTAATTAAATCATAGATTAATTGATCCCCTATTCAAAGATTAGATGTGTATCAATGTGTTGTATATAATGCGTATGTGGTTGTAAGTCCGAATTTTGTGTTTTAATGTGTTGATTTTTGTGCTTTATTGTTATTATGCTTTATTACTTTACTTAAGTTCCGAAAGTCAAAATTTAAATAGGAGAGAGAAAATAAATTTAAATCCATTATAAATGGTAGTGATTAATTGAGAATTTAAGTCGTAACGGCCGTTGCGTTGATGAGGAAGGAGGAGGATGGCTCGGGTGTATTGTGGAGCCGTGACTCGAGCAGGCACTGTTAACGTCAAGTCGAGTCGTCAGTTAAAAGGGATTAAAATACATATTAATAGGTTTTCCACTTATTTGGTATTTAATTTTTAGGATTCGTTGCATGTTGTACATCTGTTTTTCAATATAAGATATTTTGAGGGTTCGAACATTTACATAAGGAGTTGCTACTTCATTTTTTTTTGTCATGTTAAACAAAGTAAATCGGCAGCTGCATAATTAAAGGTATGTTTTTGTTAAATTTTTTGGGTGTTGTTGATATGAGTAAGTTTAAGTT
This sequence comes from Chrysanthemum makinoi, assembly GCA_910596185.1. Lineage (NCBI taxonomy): Eukaryota > Viridiplantae > Streptophyta > Magnoliopsida > Asterales > Asteraceae > Chrysanthemum > Chrysanthemum makinoi. The sequence goes on from OU343221.1 coordinate 298,906,330, forward strand.
TTTTTTGATATTTTTTGGAAAGGTACTTCAAATTAATATAAAAGAAAATTTGGGGGTTTAATTTTTATGTTTTAGTTAGTTGGAATTTAAGTTTATTTGTGTTATTGATGACTTTGGTTGTTGATTTTTTGAATCTTAAAGTTTGGTTCTGAAGTAAACAAAAATATTTAATATAATCAAACCTGGTATAAAAATTCAGTCTTGGTCATGTATGTGGTTATTTTCTTGATTGAAAGGGTTTTTTTTTTTCTTTCATTGATTTTTGTTTAATTGCAGTTTCTAGCTCCAGTTCATAAGCGGGATCTTCCATATTTGCCCGGTGATGCTGAAATTTGGTTAAAGGTGATCGATTACCTTAAAATCTTTCTTACATTGTTGTATTTTGTTAGTTAACGAGGATCTAGTGCCAGCGCTTCATAACAAGTTTCAAAAATAAACTTTTTCTAAAGGATTTATTTTAAAGTTGCTACACCAAATTTATAAAAGAACGTAGTTTTCTTACAATCCCGAATAACCTTATTAATTGATAAGATAAATCTATACATATATATATGAGACTACACATGCCACATCTTTAATGCTTACTAGGCATTTTAATGTTGACATGACACATCTTTGATGAGTTGGAAATGCCTCCATGGCACTACAACCGGTTACATAATAAATTTTTTTTTGTAGCAAGCAAGATTCGAACATGGGTCTAAACATTCAAAGCCAAATGCCTCAACCAGTGAGGCAATCCACATATTTGTGTTTTATCTTCTACTTCCAACGTAATATTCTTCCTTTGAAAGTTACAATGCCAGCCAAATTAATTTCTGCTTCAATGCTGGTCAAATTAATAAATCACTCTCCCCAATTCAAATGCAGATTGTTACATTACTATCAAAATCTTTTCCTCATCATATCTTCATTTATTCATCGATGAATTAACCATTGTTTGATTCCTTGTCGAAATTTGTTGTGATTCTTTTTCTCATCATCTTCATTTATTCAAGAAAATGTTGCTTATTTTGGTCATTTTTTGATATTTTTGTAGGTAGAATTTGATTGAGAAAGATTAACCAAGCCGGAAATTAATGATGATACACCAAAGGTACGATTTTGGGATCTATTGAATCTTAATAATTTTTATTGTATGTTCATGTATTAGGTTTCTTTTCCACTTAAATTGGAGATCTATTGAAGGTTAGTAGTTCATTTATGATAAAAAGGTATGATTTTTTGTTGATGATTAATGGTTTAATTGAAAATTTTGTAGTTGCATTGTGGTTAATTGATTATAAAGCTCAAAAAAATAAGCTATTCCAAACACCCGCTAATTTTTGTGTGATATTTATGCGGTAGTTTTTTAGTCACGTAGCATTGTATCCAAACAAGTTGGTCCAACTGAGCAGGTAATCCACTGCATATTAGTTTGTAATCACACAAAAATAACAGAACCTAGAAAATCAATGAGTTTTGTATAGTTTTTGTTAAGTTTTTTTTTTAATCTTTGTAGGGAAGGCTTAAGGATGTATTACAAGCCTCTCCACTAATATTCCGTCCACTTACATGTGACTAATATCTCAAGGGTATGTTATATATGTTACATGTGACTAATGTTTTTTTTAATGTTTAAGCAATTGATGAAATCTCTTTCATTTTGTTATCATAGAATTAATTAAATTAAAAGTAATCATGTATAAGAATTTGTATATGACTTTGATCCACTTACATCGAGTTCGACAAATAAATTAAAAGATATTGTGTTGTCGTTTGAGGATGCAAATCATTTCGCTCATGCTACTAATAAAAAAGGTGCATTATGATGATTTTGCTATTATATCCTTCTTCTTTAAGTGTATTATATCCTTATTTTGTCGTTATATCATTTTACTTGCCTCCCAAATTTCTCAAGAGTTTATCAGTTGTCTTCAATTCAAAACTAACAATCTTTGTTGCAGGTAACAAAATTTTGTTGAATGTAGAGGCAATGGTGGGAGTTAAAGTTGAAACATATGGAATAAGTTCTGTCTTTTGAGGTAACGATTGATCTACCACTAATATATTTGCGATGCGTGAGATGTGTCGAATTATTTCATGTAACCAAGCAGTGTGAAAATTTTACGTAGCGTTTGAAATGGACGCATGTTGGAACCAAAGAACTTGATTTGCAGTATATGAAGGTATTTATAGCGAGTGGAAATTCATGAATATGCAGGTGAAACACTTACAAATATTTATTGAGAGAGGTAAAAACTATAAAACAAATCTTACATTTTTTTTGTTTTACAGTTTCATGAGAGATATTTCAATAAATGCAAATGGAAATCCTTTTGGTAACCGGATAAAAATATATTTGTTTCAGCTTTATAGTTGTGATCATCTTTTAATCTAGGCAATATGTTTGGCCGTTTGTCAAGTTTTCAGATTGGTAGTTATAATGATGCAAAATGGATGGTTTTCTATTCTCAGGAATATCGCAAACTAAATGTCCAAGACTCTTCTAAAATTGTCAAAGGGAAGAAAGTTGTACTAATGGGCTATAAAAATATGCCATTGATTGTGCTGTTAAATGTGTTGCAGTTAATCAAGGTACACACTTACATACCAACATATAAGTAATTCAATATAACTCTTTCATTGATTTCAAAAGTTGGATTATTTATTTATGTTATAAGAAAAGGGGCAACTTATAATAGTAACTTGTAAGTCCACTCTTGTGTTTCATCTTAGGCAAGATACAATGTAGACACTATTCAAACATGGAGGTTAGTCTCATTTGTAGCATGATGATGATATCTATTTATTAGTTTTGGTGTTAGGTGTTTTAGCTTTGTATATGGGTTTTAAATTTTTTACCAACTTATATAAATATTGTTAAAACATCGGTTTTGGACACTCATGACACATGAACTTCGTAACTGCGCTTGAGTTGATCATTAGTAGTTTAATGATAGCAATGGTATTTGTTTGGTGAAATCAATATTAAATACATGAACTAATAGTTAGTTTTAAATTGTATTTGGTAAATACTTATTTGTTACGTGCTTCTGAAGTTTTTTTTTACCATCATTACCATGTAATCATGGTTTTAATATAATAATTAGATCCGCTCTTAGTCTAAAACCCCACTCACCGCCGGGTTTGATTAGTGTTTTCCACTCTTCTATGCTTTTAAATGGTGTTAATTGTCAAGGATATTGATGCAAATGCAAGAAAATAAGTTAGATAGTCGGTGGCGTCTGGTTATTCCACTTTTATTTAGGTATATTGCAAACTCGAAACGTAATTTGTATGAGATAATATGTTTATATGTGACTCAATTTTATAACGGTGTAAGTTTATGTTCATTGCATTCTGCAATCAATCGTAATGATATGGTGGAAATAATCTCTCATGATGGTGGTGTGCCATTCGAATTATTTTTGCACCATAGTGCTTAACCATCGTTATTTTAGCTAAAGACTATCCTACACTCATGTATGTTGTATCTATTGACAAACCATATTCAAATTACGTGTCAATGGTTTATATGACACCCACAACAACCAATAGCTTTCATTTATGCTATTTTAAATTATTTAGACTACTACAAGATCTGTAGTATGCGATGTTTTGGTTACACCTTTCTTTCATTTTCGCCTTTTTTTTTTTTTTTTTTTTTTTTTGAATAATTTAGTGTACCATTTATGTAGGACCAGTCATGTTTAAAACTTCATTCACAATTACAGAATCACCTGGATGAATTTTCCAAAGATGGAGGTTGTGACTACTTGACTCAAGGCAAAAACATTCAGGTAACAAGCTGAACATATAACTAAAGTTGTGCATTTCATATGCAAAAGGTATCATTTTTAACTCAGAGAATGATCGTTTGGCTTTCTCGATATTCGGTCCTGACACTAAATAAGTTGTGTAGTAAATTGGATAAGTGCCAAGTTAGGTTATTCTTACTACCATTGGAAGTATATGGTGGTTTCATAGTTGAACATATGTATTTAGTTAACTATGTTCATCTTAAAGACATTACATGTCATTTCCCTTTTCTATCTCAGCTTCTTTTACTCTCTTAATTTTAGGTCTTCGACTCATTCATTTTATATTAAATGGGACAGGTAACAAAGATACAGTTTGCAAGTCTATTGCTTTAATGGAAGTGGTGCATACAACTATGGCATGAGAATGTGTTTATGTACAAATTAATATGGATGCAAAGCCCGCAAGAAACTTTTGCTAAAGTACAAGTGTGCAAAGAATTTTTATTTCGTATATGAATAAGTACCATGTAATTTATTTGTTCTCATACTTTTCAATGTTGTTTTTACATATAATACATGAACTCTTTTTTTTATTGTTCCCAACTTTTTGGCTTAAGATAAACTTTTCTAAAGGATTTATTTTAAAGTTGCTACACCAAATTTATAAAAGAACGTAGTTTTCTTACAATCCCGAATAACCTTATTGATAAGATATATATATATATTCATGGAGTATTTGCTACTTACCTTAAAATTCACATATAACCAAATCTCATATATCCTTCCACCCATCACCATAATCTTTTTTCCTTTTTTCCCCCCTCACGTCAGAGTAAATTACGTTTCCTAATATTGAGTCGAAACTATAAAATTGTGTTATCGTACAAGATTGAATCTATTAAGGCTGGTCGGCAAGGGTGAGTGAGTCACTCACCTTGCCTTCCATTCACCCGTGACCTTCTTGCCCTCCAAAGACCACCTACACGTGAGTCTCACATCCCAAGAGGAATTAAGGTGACCGACTCACTTAATTGATTTGTGTGCACATATATATTACCGTATTGTTTGTATGGGTTTTTTATAATAAAAAAATGTGAGTTAAGATGAGTGGAAGTGAGTCTCTTGTCCGCATAAATGTGAGTGAAAATGAGTGGAAATGAGTGGAAGAGAGAGGAGAAAGAAAGCTGACGTGGAGCTGATGTATAAGGTGAGTGAGACTCACCCTTGCCTTCCAGCCTAATAATACTTGTACAATGCAAAACCAAAAAAGTACATAAAATTATAAGCTTAAATACATATTATCTTTGCCAGTGAAACATCGTTGATCAATTTGAACAAAAATACTTTTTCTGTTAAAATTATCTTGCTCTAACACACTTGCACAACATGTATATCTAAAGTCTAAACCCAGTATCATCACTAAATTAGTACCTATCTTCAATGACGTCGGTGTTTTGAGCATTTTCCTGGTGTTTTGAGCATCTTTTTCGTGTAAATAGTAATTTTCTCAAGTCTTTCACCGTTTGAATTAATATGATTAATCCACCTATTTAATAGTTAAATAAATTTAAAATTATTGTTTGTTACACGTTGTTTTTATCGGTTGTTAGCGTTTTTGCGAGACCATTCACTAAAAAAGAGTGCTTTATCCGTGATCGTACAATAATTTGTACCTTCTTGATCAGTGCTCGCAGAGACACAAGCTAGATACTTCAAATAACTTTTGAGTGGCCTGAAATAAGACAAATAACACGCTTGGGTTAGACGGAGCGCACGACAGGACTCTGCGAACCGATTTCGGCATGAGAATAAGTCATCCGTGTATTTAGGAATGACGTTTAGAGAGAGAAAGTAAAAAGAGAATGAATGACATACCTTGAACGGATGAAATGAGTCGCCTATTTATAGGCAAACCCTAACAATGATCTATATTTGCCACATGTCTCAGCTAATTGGAAGGCTACGAGAATAGGCTCCGAGATCGTGCCCACGTGCAGTTGTCTGCATGGGCGAGAATAAAGAACGACTGTTATCCTTGTAGGGTCCACAAGACATTATGTTTGTCATTTAGTATCGGAGGCACGATCTCCTCGGAGGCTGAAGCTCTTATAGGGTCGAGCTCCGTAGAATAGACTCTTGTGTATTGACGGATTCCCTTACAGTAGCCTGGCGGGCTTTACGCCAATAGAAATGTCCGAGTGCCACGTGTGCATCATCAGAAGCTAGTTTCCGAGCCGTGAGATGGGGTACACCATGAGTCCGCATACTGCAATAAAGATAAATGAGAACCGTCATTAGCAAGAGGTACACCACTATAGATACTTCTGTCAAAAGCTTCAAAAATAAATATTTGCAAAGCCTGTGGTAAAATGATAAACAAGAAAGGCGATAACAGATCACCTTGACGGAGTCATCTCATCTGAAACTCTTTTGTAGGCGACCCATTTACCAAAACCGAGATTGCAGACTGGAAACACCCTTGAATCCATTCACTATGTCAGAAACCCATTTGCTTCATGACATCAATAGGAAAAATTCCAATTTAAACTATCAAGTGCTTTCTCAAAATCGAATTTGAAGAGAGAAACTGAGTTTAGACTTTAAAGCAAAATTGACAATTTTATTCGCAATAAGAGCGCCATTAAGAATCTGACGACCTGCCAAAAAGGCAATTTGGTTAGGAGATATAGCATTGCTGATAACCTTCGCCAGTCTTGACGCGTGAATTTTTGAAATAACTTTATAGACACAGGTTATGAGGCTAATAGGGTGAAAGTGTAAAACGTTAATTGGATCTATAACCTTCAGAACGAGTATGATGAATGAGGGTTAACCCCATTCGCGAGCTTACAATTAGATTCAAAGTGCTTAATGCACTTGAAGAAGTCTAGCTTCAAAACCTCACAATATCGCTTTAGAAAATTGAAAATAAGCGCATCATGTCAGGGGGCCTTAGAACCCGAACAATCATCAACGGCTTGTTTTAATTCCTCCATTGATATCGAAAATTCCAAAGATTTTCTATCATCTTTTTAAAGTTTTTTAAAATTGAGGGTTGCGAAACAAAGGCATGTTCCTTTAAGATTCTTTAAACCGGTCCTTAAAGTGGGTGAAGACGACATCCTTGATAATTATAGGGTCATTCGACCATACACCATTGGAAAATAGCCCATTGGTCATAATTTTTTTTCATTATTATTTTTTTAGGCAATTAAATATCACACAATATTTATACAGTTTTAACATAATTTGAACTCAAAATCATCTGATTAAGGAATATATTCACACAGTTTTAACTCAAAATCATCTGATTAAGGATACACGTGATAATTATACTTAACAGCTAATTTAAAAAACAATTTTATTGTTAAAAGAATACAGCTTGTAGCCTGTGTTAACGAACTTTGCTTTACTACAATTCTGATAAACACAACATACAACTAGTTTTGCCAAACATACCCTTGAGATACTATTGGCACACAAGCCTTTTCGTTCCTTTTGCTTTAATGCATTTCAATTATCTTGTTCGAGTTGATTAATTTCAGCAATTACTTCATCCCTAGCCTCATACCCGCTTCAGAAGAAGACAAGAGACCTCTTTCTGCTTTTGAGTCCCAATCGAACAACACAAAATTTGATTATTAAAGAGTATACTATACGTTATTATTGGCATCACCACATAAAAGCCATCTAGACATACACGTAAATGTCATTAGCACTGAAACAAATATATATGTATATATAATTATTTGGAAAAGAACAAAGAAAAGTATCAATTTCTTCAAAGCTTTACCCCATGGGCAGAAAAAGACATGTATCTAACGCGTATGTTTTAATAAACTCAAAACCTTTGGTCTAGTGTTATGTGAGTTGTCCACTAACTTAGAGGTTGTGGGTTCAAGCCGTTCAAAAAAAAAAAAATGATTTAACAATATGTCAAGTTATAATTATAGTTAGTATATATATGAATGAAGCTCCTGAACTGCACAAATTATTTTGAAAATATCATCTATGACCAAGTATAATGAACCTTTTAGAAAATATTAGGGCTAAGACTGTGTTTTTAAGTGTTTTAATCGAACATATCACGTGTATCGTCTAGATAAGTGATGCCAGGAAACTTTCAACATATCGTATAGACGTATATGAAATTTAGTACTTGTGATAAAAGAAGATATTTGTGCAAAGATCTTTCCCAAAAAATTTTATGCAACACCTTTCCAAAAATTCTAGGTCTGTCCTTGACTCTTTCATTTTTTTCGAGATATGACTAGCTTTATCGGGAAATAAACATAAGGTAGATACTTATTGATCGGCAAGAGCATAACTAGGAGGTTCCGCGATGTCACGTGAGAATTTTGCTTTCAATTCTAGTGTTAACTTTTGTAAAAAATTAAAAAATAAAAAAAATTCTTGATTTTTCTTTAACGCATTCTGTCCAAAATATTTGTTTATAATCCTTGTTTAGTTTATTTATTTTTATTTCCATTTCATGAGCTTCTACCTGAATTCGTTGTCAACAAGTGAAAAAGATTGTAACGATTTTAAAGTTAAGAATCTTTAAAATTAAATACAATATTGTCTTTCTATTTTTTTTCTTTTTTTTTAACCTAGGTTTTCGACTCGACAATACACATTATGATTCACTTTTCAATGTCTTTCTATGACATATATGATTCATTTTTCACATTATTCATGGATATAGAATCGTTTTTCGTTGATACTCGTAGTAATAAGTATGGTCTTGTTAGCAAGTTGTTCAGACGAAAAATTAATTTCAATAGGATAGGAACTTTACGAAATGTGTATACATTTTGAAAACTAATCTTTAAACTAACTCTTTACACCAACTAGAAAATGGCATTTTTGGTTACTTAAGAAACAAGACCCATAAATGCATCTACAGAATTGCTATATAAGTAGCATACATTTGTCCCACACTCCTCAGTAACAAACCAAGACAATAAAAGAAACAAATCTCGATTCATATTAAAGCAAAATGTCTACTGTTACACAAAACATTAGGGCAAATGCAGAAATTTTCTATGGGGATGAAATTTGCCAAGAAAACATAAAGCTTCGGCTAGTAGAAATGGGACTTCCTAACAATCTCTTACCTTTAAAAGGCATTGAAGAATGTGGGTACGTTAAAGACACGGGGTTTGTGTGGATTAGACTAAAGAACGAGATGAAATACAATAACGAAAAGATTAAGGTTACATCATATACAAAGGAGATAACTGCATTCATGGAGAAGTTCAAGATCAAGAAATTGACGGGTGTTAAAAGTAAGGAGCTTTTAATGTGGATTCCCTTAAGTGAGGTCAGTGTTGACACTCCACCTACGGGAAAGATCACTTTCAGGACCAATTCTGGTTTTTATAAATCTTACCCCGGTGTCGTTTTTTCAAACTGAGGACGTGAAGAAAGACGCTATATGTGCTAGTGTTGCTAAGGAGGCCCAAGTAGTCAAGGAGGTTTAAGCAAGAAGTAATGAAAAAATTTAAGAAGGTTTAAGCAAGAAGTAATGAAGAAATTTTAACACATGCATGAATATCACTTTATATATCTACTCAATACTTCATAATATACGTTTATCTCTTTGTTACACCGGTATGCTTTGCTTTATATGCTTACTTTTACTTTTATGTCAGTCTTTTCCATCCCCACACACACCACACGTAAAGTCTATTTGTTTGCACACACACTTGTCGAATGTCTTTCTCCACTACAACAATCGGATGGACGGGCGAGGAGGCTTTCGCCGGGGACACAAAGTCCCCGGCGAAAGTCGCTAAACGACAAAATTGAATCGGCGTGGCACATGAATTCGGGACTTGTTGTAAAATTTCAATGCACACTTTCGCGGGGACATGTCCCGGCAAAGTTAACCTTGGATTTTGACCGGATAGTCAAAATTAACGCATCTTTCTCCGGGACGAGTCGCTGAAGTATTTTTCGCTCACCAAAGTTTGACCAAAAGTCCAAAGCATGCTAATTGTGCAGCGGAAAATTCGCCAACCCTTCCCCGGGGACATGTCCCCGGCAAAAATTATATTTAAAAAAAATCACTTTATTGCAACTATTAATACATAACTAAAACCCCGATGCTTGGAATAACATAAATAACCCAATCGTCAATATATCTCTTTACTCGAGTTCTTGATACCAAACACTATTATATTATAACATATCTGAACATATAATAATAAGTTGATCAAATATTTAAACAAGTTACTACCTTGAGCATAGAGTTGCCATTGATGTTTAGTTCTTTTCCAAACAAGTTAAAAAATCCATTATGATCAAACAATGTTGTTTAAGAGTTTGAATTTTTTGAAGTGAATTTTTGTGATGATCATATGAAATGAACTGTTTTTGAATGAAGAATATGAAACATCAGTGACAACTGGCTAGTGTGTGTTTTCTTGGTGTAATAAGTATGTGAGAGAGATACGAGTTATGGCGGGTTTTTTTATAGTAATTGATGTGATTTTTTTGTAAGCACGCTAAGAAATTTACTTCTTTTTAAACTTACTATTTTTCGTTACTTTTTTTAGTAATGTTTAGTGGTGCAAGTTGGTATGTTAGAGTTGAGTTTTGGTAACATAAATTGACGAAAAGTATGGATCGTAAATTGAGATTGTTTGTCACAATTCTCAAATTCCGGTCATTTCTTAAATTAAATATGCATCATAACTTATTGCATATCATATCATTCATAATAGGTCAGTTTCGAGACTCACACTACATTTCGGTGTAACCACTTTTGTCGTCGCATCTATTCATCAAGTGAGTAATCACATCCCCTTTTTACCGTTTTACTATATTTTTGGGGTGAAATGCATGAACCATATTTGAACTAAATTGATTATTACTTCTATGAACTCTTTAGACTTGAACTTTTGAACTTGACTTAGACTCTTGGACTTAATTATGGACTCATGACTTGTTTGAATATATTGAACCGTTCGTGTTATGATCTAAAAGTCTCGCCGCTTTGGTGGGCGTTCTTGACCCAAAGTCTCGCCTTATTGGTGGGGCGTTCTCAATAAATCTCGCCTAGGTGGTCGAGTGACAAAGGAGTCTCCCTTGTTGGAGCAGTGAAAAGTCTCCCATGATGAACATCACTATAAAGTCTCGTCATATTGGTGGGCGTTCTCAATAAATCTCGCTAGGTGGTCGAGTGACAAAGGAGTCTCCCTTGTTGGAGCAGTGCAAAGTCTCCCCTGTTCGGAGCAGTGCAAAGTCTCCCCTGTTCGGAGCATCTCTAAATTATTATATACGTGGTGCTATATTGTGAACTATTATGACCATTTATACTTGACTACTTGACGCACTATATTTTGTGCAATGGGTTGTGTACACCTGAGTTTGCAAGTTTTGTATGGGCGAACTTGGAATCAGTGGATACACAATGCCTTTGCTTTGTGGACCCTTTTCGTTGACCGAAAGCTTTGAATATTTCTTACGAGTTTTCTTATTTTGTTAAACGTGTTTACTCACCAACTATTTTCATAGTTGACCCGTTTTCTCTCATGCATTTCCGGTGATCGTTAGTAAGCTTTTTCTACCAGGTCTTGCATAATGAAGTTTTCACTTGTCGCTACAAGTCGTTTTGTAATAAAACTCAATATTTTGGAATCTAAACTTTGTAATATATTTGCCGATGACGGCTAATCTAGTATTGTAATGGAGTATTGTTTCTTTTTAATATTAACGTTGGTATGTTCTATTATCTTGTGCTTATGTTCCCTTCCGTTACACCTCGTGTTTCGGCCTCTGGCGAGGGTGTGACAATTGTATCGAGACAAAGGTTATAGAGAATGCCGATTTTTCAAAAATAAAAATCACAACTATAACCGGAAAAATTTTTATTTTATTTTATTAAACATTGAACATCATCCGAGTCATCTAGTCCTATCGTTGCATCGTTAATCATAAATTATACATAGCCTGATCAACTATGTCTAATTTATGAAGAACCATGCAATGATAAGAGTGGTAGTTTTAAATCATGTGTAGTCGAGTCTTTTGAGTCGGTCACCGAAGTTGCATTGGTCGGGTGGGTATGCATAGCATGTTTTACGTTCACGTCTACATTACCGTACCTTGTTCATATCTTCTCTTTTTCATCTTTCGACTTGTTGACACGCATGTCTCTGTTCTGTCATGTTTCGATCACTATAACACATTACCACCGTTCTACACCTCATCTGACTTCGTTCGAATGTCGTTTACTCAACCCGATGTTTTGGCCCACTGTAAGATCATGGTGCAAACGCACGCTTTCGAGGTAATCGTCCAAACGGCATTGGCAATAGAAGGCCCACAAGATCGAACATTGAAATTCCTCCCGCGTGGTCGAGCATTCTATCTCGGTACCGAGGAAGCCCTTGGCACCTTAACGGGTACATTCTTTTCGAACAACCACTTTATTTAAATGCGACATGATTTTGAGTGCATAACTTCCTTCCAATCTTTACCACGTTCACGACCTTGATTAATTTGAGACCTATTGATATCGACCTTAGTTGTTATATATTTTGTTGATTGGATTTGATTGTGTAAGCAAATCGAATATCGCGCGAATCTTTCAAAAGACTTCATTCAAGGATGTGGAATCCTACCTTTCTAACAACTTGTTTCCTAGCTTGATCTAGTGACAGTTCTTGTTTGATGAGTTGCGAAAGTCGAGCTAAGAAACAAGTTTACTCAAGTCGGTTTAGTTTAATCTCATGGCAGTTCTTGTTTGATGAGTTGTGAGATTAGATTATAATCGACAACCTAAAGGTCTTTTGAGAGCTACGTTCGATATTGGGTAAGTTTACCCCATCAAATCTAATCACAGACGCACTTAGTTGTATGGGGAAACCTATGCGCATGGGCATTAATATGATCACTTAGAGCTGTTCGTTTGCGAGCATGAACTTTTAGAACTCTTGTCGAGGTTCGGACCATAGTATCGTTAATCGAATCATGAGGACATGATTCCGCTGACATGGGAAGAATGTCACAATTCTCAAATTCCGGTCATTTCTTAAATTAAATATGCATCATAACTTATTGCATATCATATCATTCATAATAGGTCAGTTTCGAGACTCACACTACATTTCGGTGTAACCACTTTTGTCGTCGCATCTATTCATCAAGTGAGTAATCACATCCCCTTTTTACCGTTTTACTATATTTTTGGGGTGAAATGCATGAACCATATTTGAACTAAATTGATTATTACTTCTATGAACTCTTTAGACTTGAACTTTTGAACTTGACTTAGACTCTTGGACTTAATTATGGACTCATGACTTGTTTGAATATATTGAACCGTACGTGTTATGATCTAAAAGTCTCGCCGTTTTGGTGGAGCGTTCTTGACCCAAAGTCTCGCCTTATTGGGGGAGCGTTCTCAATAAATCTAGCCTAGGTGGTCAGTGACAAAGGAGTCTCCCTTGTTGGAGCAAAGTGCAAAGTCTCCCATGATGCATCACTATAAAGTCTCGTCATATTGGTGGGCGTTCTCAATAAATCTCCTAGGTGGTCGAGTGACAAAGGAGTCTCCCTTGTTGGAGCAGTGCAAAGTCTCCCCTGTTCGGAGCAGTGCAAAGTCTCCCCTGTTCGGAGCATCTCTAAATTATTATATACGTGGTGCTATATTGTGAACTATTATGACCATTTATACTTGACTACTTGATACGCTATATTTTTGTGCAATGGGTTGTGTACACACAGGTTGCAAGTTTTGTATGGGCGGAACTTGGAACTAAGTGGATACACAATGCCTTTGCTTTGTGGACCCTTTCGTTGACCGAAAGCTTTGAATATTTCTTACGAGTTTTCTTATTTTGTTAAACGTGTTTACTCACCAACTATTTTCATAGTTGACCCGTTTTCTCTCATGCATTTCAGGTGATCGTTAGTAAGCTTTTTCTACCAGGTCTTGCATAATGAAGTTTTCACTTGTCGCTACAAGTCGTTTTGTAATAAAACTCAATATTTTGGAATCTAAACTTTGTAATATATTTGCCGATGACGGCTAATCTAGTATTGTAATGGAGTATTGTTTCTTTTTAATATTAACGTTGGTATGTTCTATTATCTTGTGCTTATGTTCCCTTCCGTTACACCTCGTGTTTCCGCCTCCGGCGAGGGTGTGACATTGTTAATGTGTGATGGGATATGATGTAAGACTGTAAGAGTAATTATAGCGCACGAAAGTCGCCTTTTATTTACTGTGAGGTACCGTCAAATAGTTGTAACAATAAAACTCTTATGTTCACGAACATGGTAATCATGACAAAGTACTCACAAATATAGAGAACGAGTTGGCCATAGCACCTATAGTTGGTCGTTTAACATGATACGTATACCATAGCACCTATACTCGGTCGTTTAACATGATACGTATACCGTAACACCTATACTCGATCGTTTAAACATGATACGTATACCATAGCACCTATACTCGGTCGTTTAACATGATACGTATACCATAGGACCTATACTCGGTCGTTTACACATGATACGTATACCATAGCACCTATAGTCGGTCGTTTAACATGATACGTATGCCATAGCACCTATAGTCGGTCGTTTAACATGATACGTATACCATAGCACCTATACTCGATCGTTTAACATGATACGTATACCATAGCACCTATACTCGGTCGTTTAACAAGATACGTATACCATAGCACCGATACTCGGTCGTTTAAACATGATACGTATACCATAGCACCTATACTCGGTCGTTTAACATGATACGTATGCCATAACACCTATAGTTGGTCGTTTAACATGATACGTATACCATAGCACCTATACTCGGTCGTTTAACATGATACGTATACCGTAGCACCAATACTCGGTCGTTTAAACATGATACGTATACCATAGCACCTATACTCGGTCGTTTAACATGATACGTATACCATAGCACCTATACTCGGTCGTTTAACATGATACGTATACCGTAGCACCTATACTCGGTCGTTTAAACATGATACGTATACCATAGCACCTATAGTCGGTCGTTTAACATGATACGTATACCATAGCACCTATACTTCGTCGTTTAACATGATACGTATACCATAGCACCTATACTCGGTCGTTTAACATGATACGTATACCGTAGCACCTATACTCGGTCGTTTAAACATGATACGTATACCATAGCACCTATACTCGGTCGTTTAACATGATACGTATACCATAGCACCTATACTCTGTCATTTAACATGATATGTATACCATAGCACCTATACTAGGTCGTTTAACATGATACGTATACCAAACGTTTTGTGGTTTACTGAGTACAACATTTGATCGTATAACAGAGGGCATTCATGGCGTCCAAGGTAACAACAATGGTAGTTCACCAAGAAGCTAAAAAGAATGAACAATGGTAGTTCACAATTGATTTGTTATTAATTTTAGTTATTGACAATGATAATAAAGATTTTTTTCAATAATTTTAGTTAAAACACCTTTTGCCGGGGACATGTCCCCGGCAAAAGTTTTCGATTTTTAATTTTCCCTCCCACCTTTTTACTTTATCCGCCCGGGACATGTCCTCGGAAAAAGTCTTGCTAAAAGACAAACATAACCTTCCCCGGGGACTTGTCCTCGGCGAAAACGTGGTAAAATGACCTCAATTATTAATCTCATCTGCTTTCACAAATGAGATGAAAAAAAAACCCACCAAACTTAGCAGCTGCTCCTTCATCTTCATCAATTATTGACCTCAGTTATTAATCTCAGCTCCTTCATCTTCATCACCGGACCACCTGCACCACCACTACATCATCGCGCCGCCTCCATCACCACTACATAACGGTTCATTCATTTTCTCTTCTTACTATATATTAAGCATTGATATTTTATAACTCTTTGACTAGATTTGAGGGGAGGGGTTATGTTTCTGGCGTGATATTACTCCATATATGTATTTTTTTTCTTCTTATTATGTTTTTTTTTTTGAAGATACAAGTCTTTGTTAGTTTAATTTCCTTATAAAAAATGGAAGTGAAAATGGTAAGAAAGTAAAAGAACACTTTTGTTTTTTGTATATATGACTCAATTTTTTTTTTTTTTTTTTTAAATCCCGTGAATGCAGATAAAGAGTTTTTGTTAGGACCAATTTTCTTGGTAATATTTGGCTGCGCAAATGATTAATATTTTCAGTTGGTAATATTTTGTTATGACCAAGTTTTTGTTAGGACCAGTTTTTGTTAGGACCAATTTAGCTTATTTTCTTTTTCCTATTGCTTGTCCATGATTCCTTAGGTAGTTTTTAGGATTAGTGTCTGCTTCTGGTAGCTTATTTACAAGCTTGTTGTAGCATTTTTTTTTTGCCCATGACAGCCCCTTATTTTTTTTCGCTACGTTTTCTGTTTCATTCCGCCAATAGTTTAGTTTTTAAGTTTTTTTTTAAAAAGTCTTATTTTAGTCCTCAATTTAGTTTACAAATAGAAAAGTCAAAAAAAATAATAATGTGTGCTTTGCTTTTATACTTGTAGGAATATAGTGTCTCGTCATGGAGTGCAAGCAGCGACCACAGAGGCCAATCCGCGACCACAGCCGAGAACAAAAGGTAAGATATGTCGTTGCGTATTTTAAATAGTTTAGGG
The DNA here is from genome assembly GCA_910596185.1 of Chrysanthemum makinoi. Classification (NCBI taxonomy): domain Eukaryota; kingdom Viridiplantae; phylum Streptophyta; class Magnoliopsida; order Asterales; family Asteraceae; genus Chrysanthemum; species Chrysanthemum makinoi. The sequence goes on from OU343221.1 coordinate 298,922,711, forward strand.
TTTTAGGCAATGAGAACTATCCAAGCATCGGGTATCAAAAAGACCCTTTAGGGTTGAATTGGTCATTTCAACAATTAGGGTAGGAGAGTAGGATGGTGGATTTTGGGACGTAAACCAAGATCTTGGCAAGGTGTTGGGGTCCACCCCCTTTCATGTGCAATAGCACTTTAACTATGTTAATGAGATCATGTTGTTTCATCTGCTTGTGATACAAAAGATTTGATCATGTTTGCTTAAGACTTTTTCAACAATGTGTCGGGTTGAGGGTTGGTGAAAACATGAGAATGGTGTTAGTGTGTCTAGTTAAAGTGCTATTACACCATTTCATGACAACATTTCATTCTGTTTCTTACAATGATGTTCCAAAAAAACTCACCAAATTCTCTCTTATATTATCAAACAACAAAATTGAACTTAGCGGCGGTGACACGTGGCTTCACTGATGGTTTACTGAGGAGGTACGGTTTCTTGGTCCACAAGATACGGAAAGTGTAATGACCCATTTCTTGTTAGGGTTTGTTATGGTTACCTGATGATGAGGGTTGAATCTTGAAGGGTAGAAAGGTGGTGCAAAAGGGTTTAGCTTGGTTTGAGAGTGTTTTTATTGTGTGTTTTTAGTGTGTGTTTTTTGGTGAGAAACTCCATGAGTTTGTGTGAGAGAGAGAGGTCAAAGATGATAAGAAGAGGTATGAAATGGTGTGTAATGATAGAGATATAATGGTGGCGAGAGATATGAAAGGGCTTGTGAGGGTGCCTCATTAACTCCACTTCACTCGCCATCACTATCATTACAAACCCTTTCATCTATCTTCTTATAATCTCTGACCTCTCTCTCTCTCACACACACATGGAGTTTCTCACCAAAAAACACACACTAAAAACATACACACAGTTATGAACTCTCAAAGTAGGGCTAAACCATTTTGCACCACCTTTCTACCCTTCAAGATTCAACTCTCATCATCAACCATTACAAACCGTAACAAGAAATGGGTTGTACACTTTCCTCATCTTGGACCAAGAAACCGTGTACCTCTAGTAAACCATCGAGAAGCCACGTGTCACCGCCGCTAAGTTCATTTTTGTTGTTTGATAATATAAAAGAGAATTTGGTGAGTTTTTTGGAAGATCATTGTAAGAAAAAGAATGAAATGTTGTCGGGAAATGGTGTAATAGCACTTTAACTAGACACACTAACACCATTCTCATGTTTTCACCAACCCTCAACCCTAGACACATTGTTCAAAAAGTCGTAAGCAAACATGATCAAATCTTTTGTATCACAAGCAAAATAAACAACATGATCTCATTAACCTAGTTAAAGTGCTATTACACATGAAAGGGGTGGACCCCCAACACCCTGCCAAGATCTTGGTTTAGGTCCCAAAATCCACCATCCTACCCTCCTTCCCTAATTTTTAAAACGACCAATTCAACCCTAGTGGTTTAAAGGGTCTTTTTGATACCCGATGCTTGGATAGTTCTCATTACCTAAAACCCTAAACTATTTAAAATACGCATGTTAAGCTTTGGACAAACCCGAAGCGAAGATATCGAAGAAGAAGATATGGATTATGTTAGGATATGTTTGTAGAGAATAACATGGTTAGGATTCCCGCTAAATGGATTATACATATAGTTTTGGACCATTTAGTATAGGTAGCTTATGTATAGTTTTGGACCATTGGCGATTTTGGAAACAAATTTTATGTTATCGATTGTGTTGTAGCGAATTTGGACCATTTGGTTATATATGATATTATGTTTAGTGATTTTGTGTTGTTGTAGCATAAAATAGGTTGAAACAGTTGTTACATTGTAGATTTTTTCGGAAAAAATCGAAAATTACTCATTTTCCAACTTTGCACACATGGGTCAAAGTCTTTCACCGGGGACATGTCCCCGGCGAAAGTGTCATAGATAATATTAAGTTTCCATTTTCCCCGAGGACATGTCCCCGGCGAAGCAGTTAAAGAGAAACTTTAGTTACCCTTTTCCCCGGGGACAGTCCACGGCAAAACAAAGTGCCACGTCGGATATGTTTGACCGGTGACAATTTGCTGCGGGACCCACATGTCCCCGGTAAAGGTTGTAAACGGTCCCCGGGAAAGGTATCCCCGACACGGTATTTTCGGGGGACTTTCTGCGAGGACATGTCCCCGGGGCAGGGTATTCCAGGGGACATGTCCCCGGCGAAAGGCATGAAATTTCGCCTGCGAAAGCGACGAATGTTGTAGTGCTCGAAGCAGTCTCTTTACTCTCAAGTAAGGGTGTGACTGTCTACATCTCACATCCCCATACCTCGCTCCGGCTGAATTGAGTATTGTTTTTGTTGTCGTTGATATCTTGTCAATAATAAAGATATAATATTTCGTGACTTACACTTTGAAATAGATGTTTTATTGATAAATTTTACTCCATGTCTCCATCGTATCATTTTCTATGTAGTTTTGATTTGTATCTATATTATAACGAGAACGATATCATGCTATGTCAATCAGTTCGAAATGCATTTGCTTAATAGTCGAACATCACAAAAATAGGAAATGGATTTGAACTTATTGCCACCCTCGTAACTATAGATCAAATAAAAATTGCTCATTCCTAACATATATATTTGAAATACCAAAAAGTCATAAAAGGCTGGTGCCTAAATACACTTATGGCTACAATTTGATAAAGTGGTCGAAGGAAGGATCCAACACGTCCATAGGTAATTAAGCCTAACACTACAAAAAAACAAAGTTTTGCTTATAGCTAAAGACCAAAGTGTAAGAGGATAGGATAACAATTTTTGTTGATCATTACACACAAAGTGAGAGGTACATATAGAGATTACACATGAGCTATTTTGAGAAAATTGCTAATCACTCACTAATCATGCTAATCACTTGCTAATCACATTTAATATACAACTAATGTACAACTAACACTCCCTCGCAGTTCAAACGGCGAAATCGCGAAAGCTTGGACCGGAGGAGAAAACAAAATTGATGCGGGTGTATCGGAGGTTAGTATGTTGCCTAATGAACCTCACAAATCACTTATGGACTCACAAGAAGCTATGCTTGTCTTACCTGCCATGTCGCATTTTAAAGGAGTATTTGGTGACTCTAATTTCAGCCTAGGATGGACCTTACTCGAAAGGTTGGCCTAGGGCCTTACTATCTTTATTTGCTTTCAATAAGCTGATCATACACATGCATAATGTGTTTGATTTTATCTAGTTTTTAGTGTGTTATTGGTTCTACAAAAAAGTAGTCAAAGGTCCAGCCAAGCAAGTCTCCATGAAATTCTCAGAATGCACAAAAGAAGTCAAAAGATGTAGAAAAGTGGTCTCAAAATTGCTGCACATCTGTTGTTCTTATTGGCTGCTAATTTTGTACTAAAGGCCAACTACTTTTATTTCCAGCTTTTACTAAACTTATGTTAAGGGTTTGAACTTTGTATATCTCTATATAAGAGAGTTAGCAAAAAAAAAAAAAAAAAAAAGAGGATAATGATGATTATGAATGAAGTTCAGTCCCTATTTACCTCAAATCTTCATTTCCTTTAGAGATCTTTGATATTGGTGGTTTGGAGTGTTCCCTTTCCCTTTAATCTTGGTGGATTCATTTCCTTTATAGATTAAAGTAGTGGGTTCTTCCTATCTTATATTTTTTTTTTCTTTCTACAAATTCAGATTTGCTTAAGTTGAATCACAATCTGTCTAAACACTTTACCGACTCGACTTTTCATCAAAATCTATCAAAACACTTAAATTCACATCAGATTTAGTATCAAGAGCCAGGTCTTCTTCCCTTTTTACTTAAATTTCTCCCAATTCACACTTACTGAACACCCATTCCCTTAAAATGGCTATACCCAGAAATCATATCGTTGAAGAAGCTCAAAACATACGTCGAGATAGGCAAATTGAAGTCCTCCAAGAACAGCTTGATAGGGTTCTTCAAATGTTGGAGGTAGGAGGAGTAGGGAGAAATAGAAGAAATGGTGGTAATGGAGATTTAAGTGAGGAATCTAGTGAGATGAGCAGCTCCTCAAGTGAATCTGATGCTTCTTCACAAAGAAGGCGACGTAATAGGAAGCGTAGAGATGATTCAAGAGACATCAAAGTTGATCCACCAAATTTTGAAGGTTCCTCAGACCCTAATGAGTTTCTTGAGTGGGTTCAAACCATGGATAGAATCATTATGGTTAAAGCCTATGATGAGAAAAAGGCACTAAAGATGGCTGTGATTAAGCTTAAGAAGTATGCTTCATTGTGGTTTGAGAATGTTGAGCATGAAAGGAGACTTGAAGGAAAGAAGAGGATCAAGACGTGGTCTAAGCTTAAAGAGTGTATGAAAAAAAGGTTTGTTCCTCATTCTTATAAGCAAGAACTTTACATTCAAATGAGCAGCCTAAAACAGGGAACTAAAGAGGTTGTAGACTACATACGGGAGTTTGAACAACTCAAGATTTGTACGAATATAAGGGAAGCTGAAGAATATACAATTGCAAGGTTTATTGGGGGTTTGAATTCCACTATTGCTGAAAAACTTGAGTTGCACCCCCTATGGACATTTGAAGATGCTTGCAAGATGGCTATAACGGTGGAGAAACAAGCTAAGAAAAGGGTTCCTTACAAGCCCGTTTCAAGGCCTACTTTTCCAGCCAAAAACTACACTTCAAAGGAAGTGCCATGGTTTTGGTCATTTCCAAGCTCAATGTCCCAATCAAAGAGCTCTCACATTGAAGGAGATTGAAGACTTGCAAGGGGAAATTGAAACCGAAGACGAACAACCTGTTTTTGATGAATCTAATGATGAGGAGACGATAGAAGCTAATTGTGGTGAAATGTTGGTGGTTAGGAGAGCTATGCACACGGTAGAGGCTCTTAAAGACAAGACTCAAAGGGAGAACATCTTCCATTCAAGATGCACCGTTAAAGGCAAAGTGTGTAGCTTGATAGTAGATGGGGGAAGTTGCGCAAATGCAGCCTCAACTTATATGGTGGAGAAGCTTGGGCTCTCTACAATGAAACACCCACATCCATACAAGCTTCAATGGCTTAGCCAATGAAATGAGGTAAAAGTTACTCGACAAGTAATTGTTCCTTTTTCAATGGGTACAGTTTATCATGATGAGATTACTTGTGATGTTGTTCCTATGGATGCTTGTCATTTGCTGCTCGGTAGACCTTGGTTATTTGATAAGCATGTGTATCATAATGGACACCTAAATACCTATTCACTATATATTAATGGCAAGAAAATCACACTTACTTCACTAAAGCCGAATGAAATAGCTAAAGTTGAAATGAATACTAAGAGTAATAAGGTTTTGTTTATGAGTCAAAAGGAAGTCGTAAAAGAACTAGAAGGTGGTGCTTATGTGCTTGCTTTGCTGATGTGTGAAAAAAATGACGAAAAAGAGGGTTATAATGTGCCTAGCTTAGTAAAACCTTTACTAGGTGAATTTGTTGATGTCTTCCCAAAAGAACTCCCATCTAGTTTACCACCTATTAGAGGAATTGAGCACCAAATTGACCTCATTCCGGGGTCAATTTTGCCCAACAAGGCAGCCTATAGATGCTCCCCTCACGAGGCTAAAGAGTTACAAAAACAAGTAGATGAGTTGCTTGCTCAAGGGTATGTGAGGGCTAGTATGAGTTCATGTTCTGTTCCAGCCCTTTTAGTACCAAAAAAAGATGGTTCTATGCGTATGTGTATTGATAGTAGAGCCATTAACAACATTACCATCAAGTATAGGTATCCCATACCTAGATTGGATGATATGTTAGACTAATTACATGGTTCTTGTGTGTTTTCCAAGATTGATCTTCGTAGTGGGTACCATCAAATCAGAATGAAAGAAGGGGATGAATGGAAAACAGCCTTCAAAATCAAGGGTGGTTTGTATGAATGGCTTGTAATGCCATTTGGTTTGTCTAATGCTCCAAGTACTTTCATGAGGTTGATGAATGAAGTCTTAAGACCTCTAATTGGGCAGCTTGTAGTTGTTTACTTTGATGACATTCTTGTTTACTCTAAATCTGAGGAAGAACACTTGGGTCATTTGAGAAGTGTGTTTGATTTATTGAGGAAACACAAACTTTATGGCAAGCTGGAAAAATGTGATTTCATGGTGCCTAGTGTGGTGTTTCTTGGTTATGTAGTTTCTAAGGAAGGAATTTCTATGGATCCATCAAAGGTGGAAGCAATAAAATCTTGGCCTACTCCATCTTCTATCACAGAGGTAAGAAGTTTTCATGGCTTAGCTTCTTTCTATAGAAGATTTATAAAAAATTTCTCTACAATTGTTTCCCCTTGTTAGGAATTGGAAATTTCATGTTAAAGTGTCGGTCACCCCAATTATGGTCTAGCATATGTTAGCTCGTAGACATGTCGTTATTTACGTTATTTAGTAGTTTATTAGTTAGTTTGTAGCTTAGATTAGTTTAGTGTAACACCGTGGAGGAAGGACGGGTCTTTACCCACTGTATGCCTGATCCATAGTCCGTAGGAGGACGTTTATTTTGTAACTATAAATACCCTCTACCTCCCAAGGTAGAGGGTTGGACCTTTCTCATTCTTAATCTAACCTTCTATGTTTTCTTTCACTTTCTCTCTCTAGAAAGGATCCCACTTTCTCTCTCTAAACTCTATACTATTCGATCCATTGTTGAGCTTATTTGTGTGTTTATGAAATTCAATATGTTACAAATGGTATCAGAGCCATGGTTAGATCATCTCTTACACATCTTTGGATTTCTAGTAGTTTTTAGATGGTTTTTGAGTTTGAATGAGTTTAGAGTAGTTTACATCATTTGGATCATTTCTAGTGTTAAAGTTTGGATTTTGATTGTACTTTTGTGTTTAGAATCATCATAAGTGTTTAGGTTTTGATTTGGAAGGCTTGAATCACTGTGGTTGGGTTGTTTTTGGATTGAAAAGTGGTGTTTTTTGAACATTTCTTCCTAGCGACTTGGTTCTCGGATTAATTTTCTTCGTAGCGACTTGCTTTGTTATTTGGTAGCGACTTGTAGTTGAAGTGGTAGCGATTTGAGTCCTAGCGACTTGTCTATTGAGACAAGCCGACAGATAGTACAAGTTAGTGGATTCTCCACTACGGCTAGCGACTTGGTAAGGTTAGCGACTTGCTTCAGAAATTGTTAGCGAGTTGTAGTGTAAATTGTTAACGACTTGGTGTTAGCGACTTGGACCTTAGCGAGTTGCTCTTTAGCGACTTGACTGTGTAGCGACTTGTGTCCAGCGACTTGGGTCTTAGCGACTTGGTTCAAGAATTCTTAGCGACTTGTTGACTTTTCCTGACAAAACTTCAAACGGCTATAACTTTTGATCCGTAACTCCGTTTTCAGCGTTCTACCTATCAAAACGACCGTGAGAACGAGGAGAATGTCACGCCGAATAAACTAAACCAAAGTTTATTCAGGTCAACCTTCGAGGGCTAAATCCGATCTGAACAGAAGTTATTGAGGTTTTTATGTTTTTAGACCTAAATTTCTCGGGAAAATCATGCATAAACCAATCCAAATCTCAACCAAACAACATCTCTGATAATCCTACAAACAATCCTAAGTCCTAACACACAATTGTATATCATTGTGACAATCCATCAGTCATCTTAACAAGTTCCATTGGTCATTGCTTAACGGTTTGGTCTTGATTTTAGTAAAATCCCGCGAAAGATTCTATTTCTCGGTTTAAATCATAGACTTGTAAAATCCCGTGTATATTACAACATCATGTCTTACACTACTGACCCAGTCATTTCGGAAGCACTTAAACTGTATGATCTCTGTGGACAACAATGATAATGTATGCTATCGAACGGTTAAAAATGATGGAATCAATCAATGAGGATGTGAAATCTCCGTGTTTAGAATCTAAAGAGAGAGAAATGCACCAATCAAGGTTAGAGAATGCTCTTGCAAAAGGTAAGGAAAGTTGCATTGAACCTTATCGACAACTTCATTCACACCTCATGTTACTCACATCTACAACTATGGAACGAACATGCATTGCCCTTTTCCGTTAAGATTTATCCACTTTAACGGGAACATTACTATTGAACTTAGAACAATTAGAACAACAACTTGATAAAGAAAAGATTCAAAAGGATTGTTCCGGTCTTGCACTTCATGTGATCCACAAACAATTTCACCATTCATCAATGGGGAATATTCACCGATTATGATCAAGACTTGATGAAATATCTTTCAAGATACACTTGGAATGGAAATTAGCATGTTCATTGAGACACTTATTCATATCATGCATAATGTGGAGAAGTATATTGAGGAAGTTACTCGGAAAGATGAAAAAGTGGATGTGTATGCAGTGCGAGTTAAGAGATTGTTGTGATTAGTTGGGTAATGTATCAGTTGAAAGATCGGATGTTGCTGAATGCAGAATAACAGAGACAACAAAGAATGATGCAACAAAATTTTCAGTAACTCATGTCAGACAAGATGTGGATATAGTAATCAGAGATGTGAATGAATGTTTGGTGAATGAATGTCAAGTGCAATCAAGAGATTGTAGTGTTGAGATGGGTAAAGCATCAGATGATGGATCAGTTGACATTGTTACACATGATGTGGATGCAGATATCAGACCGATAAATGAACAGGTTTCATGTGATGAGGTACCCTTATCTTTTCAACATAGTGCATCTGGTAATGTACCTAAACAAACCGATCTCAATGTGAACATGATTCGATAATTGTTCCTTGGTTGAGGTGAGTCTAATAATTTCAAAACAAATGATATGGTTGATAAAAAGGCTTTTGATGAACTTTCAAACAAACTCTCAAATCTTGAAAAACATTGCATTTCACTTGAAACTGCGATACAAAGTAAAGAAGAAAGTTTCCAAATTAACAAACCATGTAAAAATCCGGAACTTCCTGAATTCCGTGAACTTTTTGAAATGAACACTTTGAAAGCCCAGCTTCAAGACAAAGACTCAACCATCAACAATTTGAAGAAACATATTTCTGATATGCATGTGTAAAGTAATTTGGTTACAAGTAATTATGATATTAATGCTATTGATGATATTCAAATGAGAAATGATGAATTAGCGGTTTGTGTGGCCAAATTACTAAAGGAAAATGAGTCTTTGAGAAAGCATCACATATAACTAAGTGACTCTATCAAAGAAGCTAGAACTACATCAATGGAACAAACAAACTCTTTGATAGCTAAAATTGATGATCTCAAAGCTCAACTTCAAGAAAAGAGTTTCGCCATTGTTGCTTTAAAAAATGAGCTCGAAAAACAACAGGAATAGTGTGAACACTAAGTTTTCAAAACCATCAAACTTGGGGAAACCAGTTATTAGACAACCGAATGCGTTTAGATCTGAACGACCAAAATTTTCAAAAACGCGGTTTGCCTTCCAAGTTGATGCGAAACAAGTTTTGACAAAACCAGTCACTTCACCTCACTTGCCTAGGAAAATTGATATGAATGACTTGTATAAGAACTCTTATCTTGAAATGGCTAGAAAGAAGGCACATAATCGTAAAGACGGAATTTTAGGTGCAAGACCTAGGATGATGAATTCTTCAAGATTTCAAGGCACTGCTAATAGTTCTAAACCATTACCTAGGAACACTAATCTAAAGACTAGGGATTGGCGTACATCTAAGAGTAGTTGCGTTTCGATTAAAGCTATTCCCATAGCCGATCACTCTAAGAAATCTAGATCTATTTCTGAATCCAAACAAGATGTTTGCTCAAAGTGTCTGAAATGTATCTTTAATGCTAATCATGATAAATGTTTCACAAAATCCCTGAAGAAAGTAAATGCTCATGCAATGGTACAACCTGTTAAGTCTAGGATTTACACTAAGTCATCCACAGTGCATATGAAGCAAATGAAACCAAAAGCCTCTCCTAGATGGTTACCAACTGCTAAATCTTTGGAAACTAGGAATAAGGATAAGTCTCTCACTATGCATAAGAAGCCTAACAATCCTAGACCTTGCCATAAGTGGATACCATCTGTTAGAATTTTTAAGGATCTTTGGACTTAGGTGGATACCTACAGGAAAGATGTTTACCAATGGCATTCTCAATGTTGACCGTGAAACCCCAAAGGGTTTGGATACTGATGTCACTAACCATAATATACGCAATCAAGTTTGTAATATTAGTGCAGTGTAGTCCTTACCGATTCTGCGAGATACTTCGATCCTTCAATAGATGGACTGGCTTAAAGTATGGATAACAAAAGGATTGATATCTCATAACTCACGGGTTCAAGTTACTCAACATTGATATTCAATCGGCTATGACGTCTGTTCAAATCAGTTCAGGCCTCGTACTTCATCATAATGGCGTCTGCAGATAACACTTCAGGCGTCGTTCTTCAAAGAAAAGAAAAGTGTACGCTTCAGTGCGCTTTATCTTCAGAAGAAGAGAAATCTTCATGTTTATGACCATTCTCATCGACATTATTCATCAACAAGCTTCATGTTTCTCCCATGCTCATTCAGTCGTCAAATGGATCTACGTTCATTGGTGTATATTCTTATTCACTTGCTAAATCAAAAATGGCAACTTCGGATGCAATTTTTGAGGGGGAGAAGAGTGAATATACTAAATGATGATGGATGTTTGATTCATGGTCATACGACTTAATGTTTGATGACTCTCCTCCAACGCCTAATGTTTCACTCACTAAGGAGAAATGAGATTTATTGTTTGGGATTCAGTGTTTCAGGATATGTTTGATGAGTATTTCCTACCGCTAGCGAATGTTGATCATCGAAGAAGTACAACTCTCAAGAAGCCCAATCTCTAGTTATTCCTCAAGGCATTGATAATGACTATCATAATATTTCAGTTGCACTCATGAATAATGATCCACTCTTTGGTATTCCTTTGCCATATCTTCACGGATTACTGTTCATGAATAATGATCCGCTCTTTGGTATTCCTTTGCCAAATCTTCACGGATTATTGTTCCTCTCAATGTGCACGCTATAAATCAACCACATGAACATTAAGGAAAATGACTACCTCATCCGCTCGGAGACATTATTAGTGAATCTTCCAGATCAGTCTCTACATGTATACCTTTAGGAAGAATGCATTGATGTTGAGGAATCATTTGTTCCGGTTCATTCAATGGGTCAATGTACATCCGATTGTATGTTGTTTTCACGTGTTGGGCTTTTGACACAAGTTGATTACTTCGGAGTTAATCATTTGTCACTTATTTGAGATTGAAGTTGACTTTCACTAAGGCGTGTTCTTATTTGATAACTTGCTCGGGCTTAAGAATTTGAGTTGAAGACTTGGTTTATCTAGTTACCAGCAGTCGTGGTGGTTGGTTGAAGACCTGGTTAACTATCACTATTAGGAGTTACGTTGTTTTACTCAGTGTCACATGCAGATGATGATGTGGATAATCTCAAGAGGTGTTAATGTCTCATACTTTGTTTGAGTAGTGAGTACTTAGAGATTTGCTAGAAGCATAGATTCTCGACACCGTTCTTCCATCATTAAGTGCAAGCTTAAGATACAAATGCGGGAATTGACTTAGTTTCAAGTTTGGTATATCGGGTTTTCTTCAACAGTGGTCACTTTAAATTGTCTACATATGAGTTGATAAAGATAGTCGAGAGAGTTTCAGAGTGTTGATTCTCACAGGATTCATTTGGACTATTTGAGTTCTTCTCACAAGATTTCATGTTAATGGGTATATTATGTTTTCTGATTAGAGGTATCAAAACCACAATGAGGAAGGAGACATATATCTAAAAGCACAACGAGTACACATGATGAACTTAACACTTCTACTTGATTGAAGTTATCCCGGAAAGACAATGGTCATAACCGTAGAGAAACTCGGTGTTTAACTCGTAGCCTTTGGTGTATTATTCCAACTATTTGGGGAAGGATATATTATTCCAACTATTTGGGGAAGGATGTATTATTCCAACTATTTGGGGGAAATGGTCTCTGGATACTTTTGGTATGTGGTACTTCAGCGTTCAGTTGGAAAAAATGTGAGAAGAATATTTGGAGCGTGAGATGATATTGCTTATCGACATCTTCTATATGGTTTATGGTAGTGCTTCTGGTTATTGCTTCATGTACACAATGTAATGATGATTCCGATGAGATCACAACCATCGGGGAGAGATATGTGTACATCGGGGCGCACAACATGTTCACATGATCAAGCTTAATCGGTTATTCAGAGTTGATATTCGCAAAGAAGATCGGTGATTCAACCGATTCGTGATGTCGTTGTGTCTACTCCGGTTGGGTACTTGTGTACATTATGGGCTGATTGGTTATATGGAAGATAACTGGAATGCACCTGGTAAAATGAAGATGTTGATATATTGTTCCCCTGAATAGACAACTGGTCAATCTCGATGAGTAATGTGTACATCGGGGACGCCACAACGGGTTCATGTGATGGATTTGATAACCAGGAGACGATCAATGTTTCAACTTGTTACTTGTTGTTCTCGTGATTCTTGAGTCTTGAGCTTCATTCAATGAGATCGTTCTTATTCATTTCTACATCTTGGGGAAATGGTCTTTATAGTTTGTCGGTTTGGGGGGAAGCTACCAAAGTCTCACTTTTAGAAGGCTCAAGTTCGACGACGATTCAAGAGCCTCGAAAGCTTTGGTGGTGAAAGTTTAAAAGATGATGACTTCTATCTTCTACAAAGTGCTGAACGATTTCCTTATCTCGGTACTCGTATCATCATCTTCTTAAACTATTTCTCTATCTTTGTAAATATTTATCAGAAAATCAAAATACAAAAATATAAAACCAACAAAAAGAAAATAGAAAAATATAAAACCTTAAAAAACCTATAAAAATTAGAAAATTTGAAAAATACCAAAAATATGTTTTTCAAGACATGTCTTCTGGTATCGATAACATCTACGGTCTTAGAAATGTCATTCAATAATGGCACGAGACCATAGATGAAGTTCGAGCAGAAGGTGTAAATATTCTTTTCCAAAACATGTCTTTAAATATGGCTTACAGTTATTTCAGACTGTAACCCGGGCTTCAAATAATGGCTTGCAGTTACTTCTGACTGTGACCCGTGCTTAAAACAATGGTTTGCTATTATTTCAGATAGCAATCCGCTCTTTATAGAAAGGAAAGTGCTGCACTAAACAAAATTTTCAAATATTTCGTGCACTTATCCTAAAACAAATTGAGGAAAGTATGTCGAAGGACTGCTGTTCCTACATAAATGTTTTTCCTTCTAAAATTCTTTAGAAAAATATTTGGTGTATTCAAAAATGGTGGAAAATGAGTTGCTTACAAATCAATCTGATTCAGAGTTTTTGTAATAATTGAAAAACTCAATCAATGACTTCCGCGCTTTTAATCTTTTCATAAAATGAGTCATTGATTGAGGGGGAGAATGTTTTCAAATTTATATCATCTAACGGACTTTCTTAATTATCCTACATGCTTAATTAAAAATGATATTTGCCTATGTCGAAGGACTAGGAATTTAGGATATGATTGTTAGGATTAGATGATTAGAGTTTGATTAACACATAATTCCCATGCTTTATACAAACTGATTGATATGTTGAATTGACTTGTATTAGTCGATTGCTGTTTGGGTGTTGTCGACCACCATATATCTGTATGTATGTTGACTAACGTATGCATATATCATGGATATAAGAATGTTCCCGATCTGGATCCCACAAATGAAGATGATTGGTTGCGGAAAGGAAAGGGTAACTATATCTTGGGTTGAGAAATGAAGAAACGGAGCTTAATTTGACTTCAATGGAAAGTTGGCATAAATGCAATGTAAGAGGTCTCACTGCATCAGCAGATGGTTTTCTTCTAAGTGACTGAAGAAACGGAGCTTAATTTTACCTCAGTTGACATTAAAATGCAACGTAAGAAGTCTCAATGCATTAGCGACGGTTTTCTTCCAAGCCATACAACAGCAACATCAACAAAAGCAGCTCAACCACCTAACGTATCTTTGTGCAGGATACCATTTTTTAAACAATTTTGAAAAATTTGATTAAATTGTTTTGAAAATGGAAAATATTGTTTTGAAAATTAATTGGAATCAATTTTGAAAATCACCGGACTTCATTTTATCAAAACTTAAGTCACTCAATCATCGACTACGGTCATCGATTGAGGGGGAGAGTGATTTAAATTAAAATATTTTCAAAACAATATCTCTTCATAAAAGTCCGTTTGTACAATAATAAGTGGTGATCTAAAGATTTAATGTTATGTCATGGTATGATTTTCTTTAAAACTCAAAGATCTTACAAAATGAAATTTTTTCTGTTCTTGTTTGATTGTGAAATTGTTTTATTTTACTTAAAGATCGTTTAAAAAACCATCATACCTGACACTAACAATCTTTAATGTCTAGAGTTGGTCCATCTCAGTCAATTTCAAAAATTAAATCTTGCCACGTTTTTCCCCAAAATTTTCTAAATGATTTAAATCAATTGGGATCACAAATCTCAAGAGGTTTGAAATTTTTGATCGGGGGAGAGATAGTGATTTAAATCTCTTATCTGTTTAAATGGAATTGGTTTTAGTCCTTTAAAGGCACTCCTGCCTCCATGTGCCAAACGATTTCAATATACATAATGCACATGTTGAGGGGGAGCATTTATCCAAAAACAAGATGAGTATTTAAACCTGGACACATTTTCTCCTATGTTTTCTAAACCTTATTAAATCACTTGGGATCCAAAATCTCAAAGGGTTTGATATTTTTGATCGGGGGAGAATTTGTTATTTAATAATGAAATTTGATAAAAGGTGATCGTGTTGATTCAAATGTGCATACTGTTCTCCCATATGTGCTAAACGCTTTCGAATCTTGAAGCACATATTGAAGGGGACCATTTTAAAAGAAAATAAACTATCGAGGTACAAAAGCTTTTATGTTTTAACATAAAGTACCTTGATTGAGTTTTCAAATGGTTTTTTTAATGGTTTTGTGATCGTGGATGTGCTTCAAAAGAACTCTTTCCTCTATGTGATAAAATGATTTCAAATATCCTATGCACATATTGAGGGGGGAGAATTTACCAAGAAAATCAAATGGCTTTTTCTATGGAAATTGTGATCAAAGAAAATATTTCAAAGTCCTCTTGCCTCCATGCGCGAAACAATTTCTAAATCATATGCACATGTTGAGGGGGGGGGGGTTCTAAATGATCAAAACTATTAAGGTACAAAATGCTTTGATCTCGTATCACAAGTACCTTGATTGATTTTCCAAATGATTTTTCAATTGGTTTCAAGGAAGAAAGAACTGTACCAAAAGACCGACCCTTTTACTTTATGCATTGGAGTTATAAGGATGGTAAGGTTAGGTATTAGTTCCCACGATCCCGCCAGAGCTGGAGGGATCTAACCAGGGACAATCCACTAGATAGTGTAGAGTCCTTAGGTATGATGAAAAAAGGAGAAAATGAGAAAATGGGAAGAGTGCGGACTGAGACAGAGCTAGTACTGGAATAAACCCAGCAAGGTTCTAGTAATGAAGTCTCGGTAAGGACTGAAGGGGTTGAAGAATGAAAAAGAAATGAATGTGAAAAAGGGTGAAAAGAAATAGTCCTCCATTAATTCAACCTTAGAGGCGAACGGGTTCAATACATATGCTACTGGTGGTTACTAAGGTAACACTAGTATTGAAGACAAGACGTCATGGACCCGGTGGACGCAGCACTAAACTTCCCAAGCTACTCAAGTTCCTCTTAAAAGGACTTGTTTCATTCTCACGGGGAACCGACATAATCTATCGACTTTCTCTTAGAGATTGTTGATATTGAAGAAGGAGACCCTCTCTCTAGTCTCCGGCATAGGAACCAAATGTGCACAATCGAGTCTAGAGCCAAGAGATCATCCACAATATCTCATTAGGACACTAAATTAATGAAGACTTGTTGTTTCACACAAAGTGAAAAGTAAGAATATATTAAGAGTCCTACGCATTATCCTTGTGGTATTGCCAGAACATCCGAGTGGTATGTAAAAGTATTCACGATGAAGATGGAAATCCTTCTAGAGCCAACATCAAACAAGCTCTTGGTGGGTGACATGTGAGATCTTTTCTAAAGATCAAGCTTGTGATAACTGGATAGAAACGATGGGGTGATTCATTCTTGAATCAACCTTGGTCCAGGAAATGGATTGACGAATACCTTTGAAAAACCGGTTGGTGTGCTCAAACTCTTTTCTATTGCACATCGACTGTGTATTAAGTTTTCAAAATTAAAAGGGTATTTATGATTGAAATTTGATTTTTCTTATAAAACCTTCGTCGTATTGCAAAACTCTTTCTTCAAGTAATACGCGATTGTTTTCAAATAATTTTTAATCAATCAAGAAATCTCAATTTCTTTGGTTCACTCACTCCGTGTTGTCTTCTTTGAGCGTTCGGTTTGAGAACAGCTAGAACATTTGCGAAACCTCGTCAAGGAGATTCTTAGGAATCCTACGAACACAAAGAGTACTTTGTATCGATCAACGAGGAACCGTGGGCGTGTACCTCAATTCAACGAAAGTGATCAAAGACACTTTCGTGTGTTTTATTGCTAACTGTTTTTGCGGTACATTTGGGCGGTTGCGGTGATCGAAATTGAGGTGTCAATCCAAAGCCGCATGCTCACAGCATCCACACTTAATTGAAGAAATCATGACTTGTGCTTATCTACATAACCTGGCTTTGATATTTTCATACTATGTTTCCGCTACACTGCTGCAAATATCATGGGCCAGTAAAGCTTCCGCTACTCTGATGAAAAGATGTCATGATCCTAAAAGTGTGAGCATGTCGGTCCGAAAGTCACAACTTCTCATGATGGCAACACAATAAAGGGTGATCCAGAGATTTACTGTGGCTGATGATCTCAATGAAAGCTCAAAGATCATCAAAGATGTGGATCAGTCAAAGGCCTCCACTAAAAGTACAATTCAATGCGGACTTTGAAGAATCGCAACAAATGCACAAAGATTGCAGAAGTGAAGAATTCAAGTCTACGAGCTCAAGAACGAAGTCAACGATAGAATCCTAGGAAGCAAAATGTATTTCATGGGGTGACCTCCCTTAGGGGGAGATTGTTAGGAATTGGAAATTCCATGTTAAAGTGTCGGTCACCCCAATTATGGTCTAGCATATGTTAGCTCGTAGACATGTCGTTATTTACGTTATTTAGTAGTTTATTAGTTAGTTTGTAACTTAGATTATTTTAGTGTAACACTGTGGAGGAAGGACGGGTCTTTACCCACTGTATGCCTGATCCATAGTCCGTAGGAGGACGTTTATTTTGTAACTATAAATACCCTCTACCTCCCAAGGTAGAGGGTTGGACCTTTCTCATTCTTAATCAAACCTTCTATGTTTTTTTCACTTTCTCTCTCTAGAAAGGATCCCACTTTCTCTCTCTAAACTCTATACTATTCGATCCATTGTTGAGCTTATTTGTGTGTTTATGAAATCCAATATGTTACACCCCTATTACCAATTGTCTTAAAAAATGAACTTTTGAGTGGCCTAAATCAGCCCAAAGAGCCTTTGAATGCTTGAAGGATAAGCTAAGTTCGGCGCCTATACTTGCTTTGCCTAACTTTGATATGCTTTTTTAGCTTGAATGTGATGCAAGTGGTGTTGGCATTGGGGCTATCCTTGTTCAACAAAAGCGGCCAGCAGCTTATTTTAGTGAGAAACTCAATGGATCCAAGCTCAAGTATAGCACATATGATAAGGAGTTCTATGCCAGGGTGCGGGCAATCGATCATTGGTCTCATTACCTTAAACCAAGGTCGTTTGTTCTATTTTCTGATCATGAAGCTCTAAAATTCATTAATGGCCAACATAAACTCAACCCAAGACATGCCAAGTGGGTGGAATTTCTTCAAATGTACTCTTTTGTGTCTAAACACAAGGCTGGTTCCTCAAATGTGGTGCCGGATGCTCTTTCCAGAAGGCACTCTATGTTGTCTATCTTGGAAGCTAGGGTCCTTGGGTTCTCTTTTATCAAAGAATTATATGAATCGATCCGATTTTGGTCCTCTTTTATGTTCTTCTCCAAATATATCTAAAGGACCTTATGTTGTTCAAGATGGATTCCTCTTCAAAAATGGCAGATTATGCATTCCTAAAGGCTCAATTCGAGACTTGTTGATAAGAGAAGCTCACGGTTCTGAATGAACACTTTTATTGGCCTTGTATGATAAAAGATGTTCAAGCTCTTATTACTCGTTGTTCAACGTGCCATCAAGCTAAGTCTACATTCCATAAAGGTTTATACACTCCTCTTCCTACTCCAAATCAGCCTTGGGAAGACTTGAGTATGGATTTCATTGTAGCATTACCAAAAACTCAACGGGGGAAGGATTCTATCATGGTAGTAGTTGATCGTTTCTCAAAGATGGCACATTTCATACCATGCACCAAAACGAGTGATGCATATGTTGTAGCAACTCTATTCTTCAAAGAGATAGTTCGTCTTCATGGGATCCCTAAAACCATTGTTTCGGATAGAGACACTAAATTCTTGAGCTATTTTTGGAAGACGTTATAGAAGCTCTTAGGCACTAGGCTCCTATTCAGCATTTCCCACCATCCACAAACTGATGGACAAACAAAAGTGACTAATAGGACTATTGGAATGCTACTAAGAACTTTGGTTAAGAAGACTTTAAAAGATTGGGATGTCAAGTTTTCTCATGCTGAATTTGCTTTCAACCGCGCTCCTAATTACTCAACGGGCAAAACTCCATTCGAAATATGTTATGGTGTTAACCCTCTGACCCCGATTGATCTTATTCCTCTTTCAATTGAGCCTAAAGCAAGCATTGAAGCTGAAACTAAGGCCAAAGAGATCAAAAGGCTGTATGAACAAGCAAAGGCCAGAATTGAAAAAGCAAACGAAATGTACAAGGCTAAGCAAAGAGAGATTTCCCTCCAAAAGAAAGAACAAGCTGATGCCAAGAGCCGAGGGTCCTTTTAAGGTGTTAGAACGTTTTGGTAATAGTGCTTATAAAGTGGAACTTCCTGGAGATGTCTCCGTTTCTAGTACGTTCAATGTTGGAGATCTAATTTCTTACTTAGAAGATGATTACCTTGAGGACTTGAGGTCAAGTCCCAATTTAGAGGGGGAGGATGATGCGGGTGTATCGGAGGTTAGTATGTTGCCTAATGAACCTCACAAATCACTTATGGACTCACAAGAAGCTATGCTTGTCTTACCTGCCATGTCGCATTTTAAAGGAGTATTTGGTGACCCTAATTTCAGCCTAGGATGCACCTTACTCGAAAGGTTGCCCTAGGGCCTTACTATCTTTATTTGCTTTCAATAAGCTGATCATACACATGCATAATGTGTTTGATTTCATCTAGTTTTTAGTTTGTTATTGGTTCTACAAAAAAGTAGTCAAAGGTCCAGCCAAGCAAGTCTCCATGAAATTCTCATAATGCACAAAAGAAGTCAAAAGATGTAGAAAAGTCATCTCAAAATTGCTGCCTCAAAATTGCTGCACATCTGTTGTTCTTATTGGCTGCTAATTTTGTACTAAAGGCCAACTACTTTTATTTCCAGCTTTTACTAAACTTATGTTAAGGGTTTTAACTTTGTATATCTCTATATAAGAGAGTTAGCCAAAAAAAAAGAGGATAATGAGGATTATGAATGAAGTTCAGTCCCTATTTACCTCAAATCTTCGTTTCCTTTAGAGATCTTTGATCTTGGTGGTTTGGAGTGTTCCCTTTCCCTTTAATCTTGGTGGATTCATTTCCTTTATTGATTAAAGTAGTGGGTTCTTCCTATCTTATCTTTTTTTTTTCTACAAATTCAGATTTGCTTAAGTTGAATCACAATCTGTCTAAACACTTTACCGACTCGACTTTTCATCAAAATCTATCAAAACACTTAAATTCACATAAAAAATAAAGCATTAAAGCAATAACGAGTTGATGAAGACAACCGAAAGCATGCGGAAGCAAATACGCAACAAACCAGATAAACCAAAGTATCCGAACCAAACAGGATAAACCAAAGTATCCTGACCAAATGGGATAAACCAAAGTATCCCTTACCAAACAGGATGAACCAAAGTATCCTGACCAAACGGGATAACCCAAAGTATCCCTACAACTAAAACAAATGGGATAACCCAAAGTATCCCCTACAACTAAAACAAATAAAATTACAAGTAAGACTCATGCACTAACATCAAAAGAAAAAAAATGAGAAAACGAAAGTTAGTTCTAAAACTTCAACCCCCAAAGAACCTTCCAAACAAACAGGGCGTATTTTTCCCTAGAAAAACGTAAAGATCCACCATTTTTTTTCATAGTTGATTGAGGCGGGTTTTCGTTATTACATGATATTTTAAGATGAAATATGACAGAGGTTAAGGTTTAAAGGGAGCCTTCCAAACCTTCGGCGTGTAGCCGGCAGCCGGAGGCGGCGGCGGAAGAGTTTAGGTTAAAGGTTAGAGATTTAGGATCGTATGCCTCATACCATTTAAGAGGATATAGGATAATATTGTTTGTTGATCATTACACACAAAGTGAGAGGATATATATAGAGATTACACATGAGCTATTTTGGGTAAATTGCTAATCACCCACTAATCAAGCTAATCACTTGCTAATCACATTTAATAGACAACTAATGTACAACTAACACAAAGAAGAATAGAAACTAGTCTCGATCATTCATAAAAAAAATGTTATAATCTAAGACTAAGTGTAATAAGCAAAAGTCGACCGAATCCCCAAACGACCAACCGAGTCCCACCATGTTAAACACCAAACGACTTACCGAGTTTCCTAGGGACGAAAGGGAGAAGAGGGTCGGCAGACCGATTTATGTGTTTGTTTGTCTGTGTGGGTATTTATTTAAGATGTATTTTTATGTGGTATGTTTTGTGTGGTATATGTTTTCTTGTTACATTAAGTTGGTTGCAAATTAGACCAGGAAAGAGAAAATTGAGGTGACACGGGATATGTAACTTGGAGGTCCTTATTACGCTTAGGGTGCGCTTGGTTCAAAGAGGGGAATGGGAATAACAAAGGTAAAAGGAATATAATGTAATATAAATGAATGGAATGAAGATTATTATTATTTTTTATAGTGCTTGGTTTAAGAAAAACACATTAACCTCCAAAGTGGTGGTGGTGTTGATGGCTGCTGGTGGTGGTGGCTGAATATGATGGTGGCGGTAGCTGCTAGTGGTGGTGGTTGCTGGTGGCTGCTAATGGTGGTGGTGGCTGGTGGTGATGGCGGCTGCTGGTGGTGGTGGCGGCTGCTGATGGTGGTGGCTGCTGATGGTGGTGGTGGTGGTAGCTGGTGGTGGTGGCTGGACACAGTCGGTGACCAAGGTCACCCTGTCACATCAACTTTTTCTCTCCGATGACCAGACACGACCAAATTGCCACAGTCGGTGACCGAAGTCGTTTTTAAATTCAAATATTTTAAATAACAAATTTAAAATTCACTAAAAATAAAAACATTACAATACTAATTAAAATTTAAACTAATAAAACTCAAAAAATTACAATACTAACTTAATACTTAAACTAATAATCTAAGTTTTAGCGTGCCTTGATTGTTGCCTTAATATCCATCAGTTTTTGTAGTTGTCGTAGGGGCAAATTTGAGTCGATTGGTGTACTGTAGAAAATTAAGTCTTGTTGCCGGGTTCGTCGGTTTTTGGGGTAGTCGGGCATTTTGGGGTAGTCGGGATCGTCGGTTTTTTGATGTGAGAGTATTTTTTTTACATGATTAATATGGATGAGAAGTTGTTTGAATTGTGTGTTTGAGGTTAGTATTTATAAGGTTGTAAAGTGGTAAACTTTAAAAAAAGTTTTTTAATATCAAACGGATAGTTTTTTGTGGAATTTTGTGTGTATACAATCGGTCGATTTTTAGACCGATACGCCCAAAACGAACCAACTCGACCGATATTCATTTTTTTTCCCACACTGGCCATGACCGATTTCAATATCGGTCACCCCTTGCATTCGACCGATTTTTTCCGTCCCACTGCTATTAGCCTTTCTCATTTCTCACCCCCAAAACCTTCTACTTGGTCTTAAATTTGGGTTTCAAATCGGTCGACGAGACTTTTTCTTCTCTCTCTCTTTTTTTTTTTTTTTTTTCGTTTGTCTCGATAAGACCTTAAGACGGACGGACATCAAAGCACCTTGAATAAGATAAACGAAACAGAAAAAATGACATAACGAATATAGGCATGACCAAAGACGATATAAAAACATAGACTATTTTTCTATGTGGTCCGAACAGGATATACTGAATTAGTTATCGGTTAGAATGATCACGTGGCTCGTCTTGAAACACTAAATCCTAGATTTTGTCTACATTCGATCATTCCTATGTTTCTTATCCTAGTCCAATCAGTCCGACACTTACGTTGTTCTAACATCTTCGTATTCACTTACAAAACAATTTTCTTTGGTCAGCTAGTTGGTCAGATTTTTGTCCACCAGTAGTAATGCTACTATATGTATCACATTATAAAGACTCCATTTGGTTCAAATTTGGTTTTTATTAAGGGAAATGGCTGGTAAAATACCGGGAGTTGAATGTGCTCGAAGGAGGCGATTTCCAGGAAGTAGCCGGTGGTCAGATTCTTCGATTATGCTCAACTCGGCTTTTAGGTCGTCAAGGAGTAGGGGGTTTTATGATACTCATTTCACATCTACTTCATTATCAGTAAGATTTATCTGTTTATTGTTACTGAAATCATTGTATAGATTGTTTAACATAAGGGTCACAAAACTTTTAAAAACTGCTTATCTGCTTATCAAAATCTGATAAGCTGCACAACTCTTTTTTTGAACTGCTGATAATTTCATTAGAAGACCCTAGCTAGCGAGAAGCTTTACAAGTATAGGAAAGTGTATATAGAGGGACGGAACCGGGCAGTGGCGGACCCAGGAATTTAGAGGGCGGGGGGCAAAAAAAAAAATTTTTGATAAAATTTGTGATGCACTTTAATAAAAAGGTCATTAAAAAAAAATTTACACTAAAAACTGATAATATTTTAGATTAAGATAGAGATTTAAGGTTTTTTACATTGTTTGATCTTAAGGTGGGGGGCAATTTGATTTTGTAATGGGGTGCACTTTAATAAAATGGTCCTAAAAAAAAATTTACACTAAAAATTGATAATTTTTAGCTAACCATGGAGGGCACCGCCCCCATGGGGTTCCCGCGGGTGCCCAAGACCCCTATGGATTTTTTCGATGTAATGTTAATTTTTGAAAAAAAACATGAGATTTTACAAAATGCATTTTAAATGCACCTGGTCCATCGAAATGTGTTTTTATATTATGGTTTCAAAACATTTATCCACCCGGTCATATTTGGTCCTGGTTCGTCAGTATATATGTATGTTTCTTATTGTTATCATATCAACTTATCAATCGTTCATGTTTGAAAACAGCAAAGAAGCATGATAAACCAAGTAGATGAAGATGAAAAGCTAGAAGGTGCAGCCCAAAATGCCAAAGAAAGACTAGATGGGAAGCTTAGAAGCCACTGGCAATTAGACCTCAATAGCCATAGGTACTTACTAATCTAGTAATCTCAAAATCAACACAAAACCTACTAAACAAAAAAGTTGTTTTCATTTTCTGATATGGGTTTTATCTTTTTTGACTTATTTTGTATCCAAAGTAGCCAAGAAAGATCTAGGAGTGTGGAAGAAATTGCGAGAAAGCCAAGTACTTGTATAGGTGTTGGGGATTTGCAAACGGAGGTTTTTGATTTGAAAAAATGTGGATCAAAGAGGTTCAGTTGGTGTAAAATGGGGTTGAATTGGAAGTCATGTGATCAATACGAGTGTGTCGTTTGCTTGGAAAAGTTCAAAGTTGGCGATAAGCTAACTCGACTGCCTTGTGCACACCGTTTCCATTTCAAGTGTATGGTACCATGGTTAGAGAACCGGACAGTATGCCCTTGTTGTAGAATGAGTGTTTTGGGCTCGACTTGACTTGTTTGCATTGATTTTTTAGCTTGAAGCTTTGATCACATGTAAATTAATAAAAGTGCATTTATCGACTAATTTCATTTAACAGTTTATCAGCAAAATCTTTACTGTTTGTTTTAATTATATGTCTCATGTTCAAAACATAGATTTTATTCAAACGTATAAGTTTTGTTTCGTGGGACCTTAATCATATATGAAATGATTTGCACACTCAATTTTTTGATTGAGACACTCTCCCTTATGCATTAAACTGTTGTATTGTGTATACATTCTACTTTAACTGGCTATTGGAGTATACATATTAAAGCCTAATGTGTGCAAATATCTCCCTAATCATAAAGTTGATGTCAATTATATGTCACTTTTATGAAAATTATAATGTCTGGATTCAATTATTCAAATTAGGCATCACCACATAAATTTCTTGAGATATTACTTTTGAGATGTGTACATGTCTAAATTTGGCTCATCGTTGCGTTGAGATTCCTTATTTCATACGGAGTACAATAATAGAAACGAATTGAGTTTAATCTAATGAAAATAGTGTCAATGTTATACAGTCGATGTACGTTTTTTCACAATGTTGCGAAACAACTACCATTTGTCAACATCAAGATTTTAGTATCTTTCGCCGTTATGAAGTGAAAAGCAAGCCATTTAGTCTGCGCCTAATCTAAAATCATATGTCAATGTGCTATAAAACATTAACCACCATAGCATACTGTGAAACTTGATAATTCATGTTAACATAGATAATGTATTCATGGTTGCACTTAAATCAAAGTTAAGCAACCATAACACAAATTTAAAGAACCTGTGGAGTGGAGAATGATAATCAACAAGATAATCTATGGGTGTTCACGGATTGGGTAATATCCACAGTAACCGAAAACCAAAACCGAACCGAACCGAAAATAACTGAACCGAATTTGTGACCGAACCGAATTGGTCAAAACCGAACCGAACCGAACTAAATATTTGGTTATCAGGTTGGATATGGTTTTAGCAATAAAACCAAAACCGAACCAAAACCGAATTCATATAAAATATATATTTTTTCTATGTATATATATGAAAAAAATCACTAAAACTCTTTTTAGTATAAATATAACATGATTTAAGCTTGAAAAAAATATTTTGTGCTAAAAATATATTTAATTAAATAAAAATAATAATTAAAATTATGTAATTCGGGTTATTCGGTTCGGTTTCGTTATTCGGTCGGTTGAATCAAATTTAATTTCGGTTCGGTTCGGTTTTCGGTTATACCAAAAAAAAAAATTAACCGAACTAACCGAACCGAATAAACCGAATAACCCGATAACCGAACCGATGAACACCCCTAAGATAATCTAGTGGAATATTTGTTTTGTTTATGGCCCATTAGTGATGGTCCTAACCCTTTGCATATACCTTAATAAACTTATTCTACTGTTTTGCTGGGCCAAACATGAAAAGTAAAATTAGGCCGAAGATGCATTAAAAAATTAACATAGGATGAAGAATGATACGAATTTTTTTTTAATAATTGAATAGAATGATAATAAGCTAGAAAGTAAATTTACCTCCTATGTAGATTGCTAAAAGTTTTTAACAAGGATGATTAGTGTGAAAATTGACAAACCACGGAGATGTATTTTGCAGTTTAGTCTTAATTTTATCACTCGCAAGAGAGAAAAACTAAAACTAAAACTAAATCGCAGTTCTTTGTGATAATCCGTAAAACTCAACGATATTCAATGATTTGAGATTCTCTAATGTTCAATTTGAGCATGATAGGTAATATTAAGATTGTTGTAAGTGGTGTTTTCAAACCCGAACCGGATTAGCCGGTTGAACCGGTTTAAACGGGAATGGGGATAAAGTCGGTTTATTTGAAGAGGTTGAACCGCCTATGAATAACCCGAACCAGCCGAAACCGGTGAACCACGGACGAACCGGCTACACGTTGTGTTTGTTTACTTGTCGACGTTTTTGTTAGTGTTTATGGTCTATGTCCGGTTTGCTACACGTCGCAGTGGTTGGTTTAAGGAGACTCATGAAAAAGAAAGAGATACTCCATAAAGGAGTAGTCTACTATTTGACTACTGGTTTGTAGAGAATAAAAATACGGAGTAGTACTTTAAATAGGGTTTTGCTAATGACAGCTTTAAAGACTGTGGTTAAGAATACAATTTTTATTACATGATTATAATGAATGATTATGATTGGATGAGCATTCTGAAAAAGGTGGAAAAAATCCCTAAAACTACGGATTTACAAACAACACTTGATATTGATTGGTTCATTTAATTTATTACAACCAATTGTAATAAAAATTGTATTCTTGGCTCTGTTTTATAGATGTTTGATATTTAATTAAATGAGCTTTCCTACATCCTCCTATTATTTTCTTTTACAAATCTTTCTATATACACAATAATATTATATAGTTTTTCCCACTTATTCTCTCTCTGCATCCAAACCGTCAGTTCTGACAAGTGTCAGCATCCGAGTAGGTACATTTGTAAGAGGCTTTTGTAAGAATGTTTAGTACTCCTTCCGTCCCATTTTTATTGTCCACTTTGACTTTAACCAGTTTTTCTTGTTCAACTTTGACCATTAATATATTTAGACTAAAATACACTATTGGTCCCTAAACTTGTCCAGAAACATCACGCTGGGACAAAACTTGTCATTTTCATCGTCGGTAATCCAAAGTATGGGATTTTGAGGCTAAACCAGTCCCTTGACCATTAATGCCCAGGTCAACGTTTGATTTCTGTTAGTTAGTCGAGGGTATTATAGTCCATACACATTTATACCATACCTTAACTCAACCAGAGAAAAGCTACTCGTATACCCTCTTGATTGTTTCCCTCCCTCGCCACATAACCCTTACAGACACATTAACAATGGTAGACAAAGACCTTACTTTTATAGCAGTAACTAATAAGATGGTAAAGTATGTGAAGGCCAAATATGGGGATACTTGGTGACAAGGAGATGAAATGTCTGATGAAATGTTTGAAGATTTATGCAGATTTGCGAAAGAAGCTGAAGTGATGAAAGGTTAGTTCGTTTACAGTATTTGTGTGATTGGCATTTTAAGGTTAGCGGTCGAGTGAATGAGCCTAAATAACCCTATCTTATTTGCAAGAAATCCAAGCAAAGGTCAGAATCTGCCAAAAAAAGGGATTATAGCAAACTAAAGGTACCTGACGATATGATTGAGTATGTCATGGCTACTTATGAGAATAAGTGGGGTATAGGAGATGAAATTGTTGATATGATACTTGAAGACTTGTGGGAAAATATGGGAATAAGGAGTTTGTGAAAGGTTAGACTTAATGTTTGCAAAGTAAGAAAGTTGTAATTGGTGAACTCTGATTTCTTTCTGTTTTGGATATCTTTCCAGATATTAACTTGAAAGGAAATGAAGTTGATGTCATTATTATTTCAGACACATCTGATGATGAGTTTGAGATCCTGTCTTCTAAGAGTAGTACTTTGAAAGGTTCCACTTCCCAAGCTTCCAAGGCTTCAACTCCCAATGCTTCCAATTCAGAACCTGTTACCACCCTTGTTCATAAAAGGCCAAAAACAAAGGAAAAAATTACAAATGTTGTACTTGGTCTTACAGCGGCTGTGGGATGCTCCAAAGACAAATAGGAATGAGTGGTATTTGCCTCCCTAAGGAGCTCAAGTCTCCCCCCATGAATATCAAGTCTCCCATCAAGAAGTTCACCTATTATTTTTAGTTGTTAATGTAATGAAGATGTATATTTTTTGGCTGATGATGGTTACTCAAAACGATACTTGTTAACATGTATATTTTGTTGTATATGGTATAATTATTTGGTGGTGTATGTATACTTTGGCTTTGTTGTTTTCATTTTGTCACTTTGCATTTGTTTATGCAGTTTAGGGGCTGTTTGGAAAAACCCATTTTGACTTATAAAGTCAACATATACCAAAAAATTATTAACCACACTGAATTGTTATAATCTTTTAAAATATCTTTTGGTTTGCATTTGTAGTTTTGGTTTTCCTGTTTACGTTGTTCAGTTTGCAATTGGATGTGCAGTTTAGGGGGCTGTTTGGAATAACACAATTTAACTTATAAAGTCAACAGATACAAATTGTAAGCAAAATTCAATTATTATAACAAAAGAAGTACACACATATCAGTTAAGTTATATTTAGACTGAAAGACAACATAGCATTTCTTGCAAGTGATTCACTTGGTTAATTGACTAACAGGTGATCCACTTGGTCTTTGAGTTGCATGTGCTTCACGTGGTGTTTGTCTTGGGGGTTCTTCATTTGGTCTTTGAGTTGCAGGTGCTTCACGTGGTGTTTTTCTTGGGCGTTCTCTACTTGGTCTTTGAGTTGTAGGTGGTTCACTTTCTTCTTCATCACTGCCCAAGGAAGCACCAACTCTAGTAGATGCAAAAATATGTAGACCCACTACATCTCCACCACTATCTATTGTAGTTGTGTTTTCCCTTGTAACACCACCTCTACCAGTATAAGATGTGTTTCCCCTTCTGTCAAGGCACACTAGACAAACATATCACATGAAATCTCTATAAGGTGGACGCCTTACAAAAAAGGTCAATCCAGCCATGTTTTAACTTTCATTCATTTCATAGATAAAGTAAACTTCAGTACATATCGTTCCCAAAAGAAACCATCAAAAGCACAAAATACAAGAAAATCACTTACCCCTCCTAAGATCATCAAGGAAGTTGTTCCTGTCAAACACCTGACTATGTGTTTGACAAATCATCTTCCTTAGCTCCAACGCCTTCAACACATTTGCCTTTTGATTCTTTCGAAGATCCAGAAGAAGCTTGTATGTCATGACCGAAGGACGATATCCTTCGAATTCGTAAATATACTCTTGAGTTTCGTTTATAGCATGAATCAAATCAGTGAAAGTCTTTTGGAAATCGTTTGTAATCTCGATGTCTTTGTCGTTTTCTCTTTGATAATAAAGAGCAATCGAATCGAACATGGAGTGAGACTTGGCGCTTTGCATTTCCTATAGACGCGTGAAGTTAGCCATTAGGTTGTTGTGATTTTTGATAACTGTGTTTGTGATTGTTGGTATGCAAATGGTATAGGTTATGAAACCTTAAATACCAAAAACAATGGGACCTTCCGAATTCAGGGACTAGTTGTGAAGTTATTAAATAGCTAAATAGTCAAGTTCTATAATAACAATACGCGGGAATTTTAAGTGCAAAAACGACTAACTAACCAAATTCATGGACCAAGTGTGACATATGAAAATTATTACCCTGCAACTTGACCGTTGCCTTCCTTGATACGCTTATACACAATTAATGTATTTCCAAACACCAAATAAACCCAACTAATAAGATCCGAAAACATAAACACTCTCATAATAACCCGACCCAATTAAGAAAACCAAATCCAAACCAAACCTAAAATACATCCACACTCCTAAACACACATCAAGTCAAACACATTTGTAAAAACACCAAGTAAAACCATGAAAGACAGGAGCATATTCGTGTCAACTTTTAAGGATGTTTAGGAAGAAGAAGGTGAGGTCTTGTTCATAATCCACTGTAATGGGTTTTTTTTATTATAGCCCACTCAGGTATGAAGGAGGTTCATTAATTAATCTGTGTGCCTTTACCAATGATAAGGATATATTTAGTTCAAGCCTTGATAATGTATTATCAGAAATTAATGAACAAAAATGGCTTTTTTCGTGATCCTAAAGAATCCCTAGAAAATGGTTTGCATTTGATTCATACTGATGATGATGTTCATACTTTGTTTGTACTGGCTGAAACTCATGAGTCAGTTGATATCTTCGTTGCACACAAGCCCCAAAAGTTAGCACAATTTTACTTAAAAAACATCAGTTTTGAAGTTGTGGGTTGGGTAGAGCAAGATGCTAACTTTAGAATGCTTAGTCCATCACCTTTTAGGACTAGACGTAAATGGTAGGGGATAGATAAGAAAAAATGCAGGGGAGTGGAACCAAGACACCAACAGTGAAAGGTGGCGTTGTAATTAAAGATGAACAAGGGGTTGTAACTAAAAAAATGGAAAAGGAAAGCTGCTTGAGGAAGATGATGTTTTGCACAAAAAAAAAGGGGAAAGAAGTTTTTCAACATTTTAAGTGAGGTTTTGATGGGAAGGGGAAGGCTAAAATGGTTGAGTTTGCAGGTTTTGATGTTGAAAACTTGGTTGGTGCTGCAGGTGTTGAAACCAGGGTTGGTGGTACTGCTGTTGACGTGTGTAGCGGTGTTAAGACACCCTTTAGAAGCAGAGAAAAGGATTACAAACTGCGTCCTTGCACTTTTCGCCCAAAGGCCATCCTAGGTGATGTTTCAATGATGAATACCATGTCATGCGTTAATTCTTTTAATTTGTAATAGTAAAGTACCTAACTTAAATGTTTGTTGTTTGCATACTTGTTTTTGCAGACAAGGTAGCAGTATCATCATCACTTTAAGGTTCATGTTTTGTGTGTGCATCAGTTTATGGATATCCACGACTAGTGTGTAGATCATTTAAAGGTTCAGCAGTTGAACGTTTTGCAGTGGAAACTGCATCATCTTTTATATCTTACGAAATGTCAGTAGAAGCATGTATGAGGCAATGACTTACTAGTTTCAGTTATTTTCCAATTGTATCAGACATTGAATCTATAGTTGACTGTTATAAGTCAACTTGCTAAATAGTTAGTTATGTATAATATTTGTTTGTTTGTTTTATGGGTTAAATTCTGTGAGATCATAATAGTTTATCAGTTCATAGTAGTTTATCAGTTGACCTTTATAAAGTCATACTTAAAATGTCAGGTGTAATTGTATAATTAGCTCAAACAATCACCCCTTTCTGTGTTAGTGGAATTAGGTTGGGTTAGATTTAACTAAAGCATGGTATAAATGTGTATGGACTATAATACCCTCGACTAACTAATAGAAATCAGACGTTGACCTGGGCATTAATGGTCAAGGGACTGGTTTAGCCTCAAAATCCCATACTTTGGATTACCGATGATGAAAATGGCAAGTTTTGTCCCAGCGTGATGTTTTTGGACAAGTTTAGGGACCAACAATGTATTTTAGTCATATATTTATTTGTGTTATATAGTACTTGATGAAAATTATAACAATGAAAATACATTTAAAACCCAATACATTCATATATTTTTCATCAAGTATTATATAACACAAACAAAAATAATTATAGTCAAAGTTGAAGAAGAAAAACTAAAAAAGTTAATAGGGGACAATAATTTTGAGACAAAAGGAGTATTTCTCTAATTAAATTACCATTATCTAATCTTACCAAATCAAATAACCAAAAACGACACTATTTTTACTATTATCTACTCTTACCAAATTAAATAGCCAAAAGCGACACTACTTTTTTACATTACGGTTTTCTATATGGCGAGCAAATACATTTATCCGCCAAACTCATTTGCTCGCTACTTCATATGTGTCACAATAGGGATCACGTTTATTTAATAAAAAGGACATAAAGAAAAAAAGGACATGCCGAGCAAATTGGTTTGCTCGCTACTTCATTTTGCTCGCTCAATTAGACACAATTGAATGAACTTGCATGAAATATCAACTTGAGTGCTATACTTGGATGCATAAAAAAATGAATAATGATGGAAATAAAGTAAATATGAGGATGAGGTGATTGCATGAGTTGAGTTTGATTGTTTGAGTATAGTACATCACCAATAAGAACTGTTAGATTGGAAAGAATATTTATTAATTTAGAGATACGCGTTGAAATTTGATGACTTTGCTCATCATAAAGCCATAAGAAGCGCGAAAATTAGGAGGGCGAGCAAAAGAAGTTTGCTTGCACTTCCACGTGTCAACGCCCGGTACTTTCCACAAAATAATCAAAGCGAGCAAAATTGGGATGGCAAGCAAAGTATTTTGCTCGCACAACACATGTTTTAAAAAATCTTAGTGAGCAAATTAGCATGACGAGCAATGTATTTTGTTTACACTTACACGTGTCACAATCACATTTAATCTGGGAAAAAATAGATATGTGTAAAATTTTTTTGAACATGCGCAAATAAAAATTTGAGCATGGCGAAACAGATTTCAAATGATCGATACTATAAATTTTGACTTGATATTTTATGAGAATGCGTGTTTTAATTTTTTTAAAATTGCAACATAACTGGATATATGTATTTGATGAAACGTACAATACTCTCTAGAATTTTGAAATAAATAAATATAAAGTTATCATGTTTTCAGTTTGATCGGTCGAACGATTTAACCAGTGAACCAAAATTGTGGACGGTTTGATGTCCAGTTCGGTTTTCAAAACCTTGGTTGCGAGAGTGAAGTTAATTTCAAACAAAATAAAAGACTCACAAAAGCTCACTTTTCTTTCCCACTCACAAAAAATCTCAACATGGTCATCATGTTCAAATTTTACTCGAAGAATCTTAATCCATAAATACACGAAACATATGCCAAGTCAAAATTTTGTGTAATATAAAACAGATTCGTCATTTTTTTTAAGTTTCATGTAGCATAATTTTAATCAGACTATTTAATAACCAACTTTAGAATTTTCAATATTTTGTGTATCGGTTGATGTATATTTTAGTATGTAATAAAGTATTATTGAGAATCGATACACAGAATAATCGAAATCCAAAATGTTATTTATTAAATAGTCTGATTGAAACGATGCTACGTACAACTTAAAAATAAGGCTGAGCATTGTAGACCGTGGACCGGACTGAACAGAGAAACCGGACCTAACATATTTCGGTCCGGTCCTTGGTCCACCATTTTCCTCATTTTCGATCCTCGGTCCGGTTCAGTCTTGCATAGAACCAACTGTTATGATTTGTTGGATCGGAACGATCCAGACCTGGACCGAACATTTGGGTCCGGTCTTTGGACTTTTGGACTAAATCGATTTTCGGTCCGGTCCGGTCTGGTATTAGTCGGTCTAATAAAATAACTAGAAGAGATATAAACATGCTTCTGCTACCTTCACATGTTTCTTCTTCAAGGCACTTTTCATTAACTCTTTGACCATATTTCTTATAGTAATTCCTAATCTTTGAGGATATAAAATAAAAGCACTTTACATTGGTAACTTAGACCAAACAAAGACTTTTCCAGTCGAGGTTTTTTGTCTAGTCCCTACGACTTGTCGTAGGGATAATAAAATCCATACGACATGTCGTAGGCATTCACTTGTCGAGAATGCCCCGTCTGGGATTACTGTGCCAGCGACATTTCCCTACGACAAGGTGGGGCCCACACCCTTTTTGGTCAATGGTTTTGTAATTTTGGTTATATATTTCCCTACGACATGTCGTAGGGATAATAAAGATAATTAATCACTTTGATTAATTAACTAATCTTTATCCTTTATTATACCTACGACATGTCGTCTACGTGTACTTAGTATACACGAATATTTCTGTTATTATACCGACGACATGTCGTAGGTAACATAATTTTAAATTCTAAATTCCAACCAATTTTAATATTTCACATAAATATAAAATTGGAAACTAAAAATTAGTATGTAGCAATAAAACCTATTAATCGAATATTTAAAATGTGATTTCGGCAAAAACACATGGAGTAGCAATCCGAAAAGCTACATATATTACATTGAAACTGAAATAAACTTACAAATATACTTGACCACAACCAAGTGACCAACTAGCTTCTACCTATCTATTTCATAATGTGAACAAAACAAGCATTCTATATTTGTTTCCTAACATTACAAATGTCCATAATCATTTCCGTCTTCTTTTTTATCCATCCATCTAGGTCATGTGAGCCTTTATCGACATGTTCATGTCTTTTTGGATAAAGGGCTTCAACCTGTTCATGTTTAAAAAGATACAAAACCAAATCAGTAAATTCTTTATTATACAACCAAAAAATAATAATAATAATAAATCAACATACACAAACTTTAAAGGCATTTAAATCTGAAAGTAATACTCTTAGATATAACAAAAAAAAAACAACATAGATTAATATATTCAACAATACCCCGAAAATATTCATAGATCTGCACAATGTAGTCCCACAGCGGAGAAAATGAGATAATAGCAAGCTAAGTATGGGTTTTTGGTTTGATCGAAGCTTTTGTTATTGTTATATTTAATTGAATCTGGAATTCCCATGATGTATATGTTGAATCAGAATAGAAAGAGGGATTTGTTTGGTTGTTTTAGTTAGTGTGTGGTTGTAAGAATAAAGAGAAGAAAGGGATAGATTTGTTTTTATTTTGATGCATCTTGCCCATTGATATTGACAAGGTGGCAATCCATGTGAAGTAATCTAATGGTCATAGTCATATAGTATATCCTTTAAGAACATAAGAAATTTATAAGTGTATTAAGTTGGGATAATCATTGTTTATAAAGAAAAAAATGTTAGACGTAAGTAATATGTAATTTCTTTGACTAATATTTTTAGTGTTACTATTTTTTCTTGTTTATCTTATAACATATTGTGTAAAATTTATTTTTTAAGATAAAACATATTTTACCATCATTTTTACTACGTAGGTATTTAAAAATTTTATTTAATATAAAAACTTTTATTTAATATATAATTAAAAATAAAATTAAATAATTTTATAGAATTAAAAAATTTTATTTAATATAAATAGTTTTATTTAATATATAATTAAAACTTAATACTTTTTTTTTATGAAAGTAACTAATTTAATTTAAACTTAATACTTTTATAAAATTAATTGATTTACATATAATAAAATTTTAAAATTAAATAATTTTATTTATAGTTAAATACTTATATTTAATGTATTATGGATATACATAACATGTTAAATGGATATGTCGATATGTTATGGATAAGGGTGAGCATATGACCCGAACGGACCGGACCGACCGGACCGACACGGACCGAGACCGGACCGACCACATTCGGTCCGGTCCGGTCCCGCTAATTGGTCCTCGGTCCGGTCCGGTCTCGGTCTAGGGTTTATGCCGAAATCGGTTTTCGGTCCGGTCCGGTCTTGGCCGGTCCGGTCCGGTTTTTGGACCATGCACACCCTTAGTTATGGATGTCCAAAACATGTTAAACGGATGAGTCGAGATGTTATGGATATGCATAACATGTTAAACGGATGAGTCGAGATGTTATGGATATCCATGACATGTTAAACAGATGAGTCAAGATATTATGGATATGCATGACCTGTTAAGCGGATGAGTCGATATATTATGGATATGCATAACATGTTAAACGGATGAGTCGAGATGTTTTGGATATACATGACATGTTAAACGAATGAGCCGAGATGTTATGGATATGCATGACATGTTTAGCGAATGAGTCGATAGGTTATGGATATTCATAACATGTTAAACGGATGAGTCGAGATGTTATTGGTATCCATGACATGTTAAGTTGATGAGCCGATATGTTATGGATATGCATGGCATGTTAAATGGATGATTCGACATGTTATGGATATACATGACATGTTAAATGGATGACTCGAGTTGTTATGGATATCGATGACATGTTAAACAGATGAGTCGAGATGTTATGGATATGCATAACATGTTAAACGGATGAGACGAGATGTTATGGATATGCATGGCATGTTAAACGGATTATTCGAAATGTTATGGATATACATGATATGTTAAATGGATGAGTCGAGTTGTTATGGATATTTTTTTTTGGTAAAAGGTCAAAGACCCGGTAAATATATTACTCCAAAAAACTTTTAAGTACAAAGGATATGGGTGAATCCCATATCTCAGCCCGTTACATAGGCGAAAAGCTTAGATAACAAGATACTTCCAAATCTCTATATAAGAAAATAAACCACTCACAAGATAACATTAGACTCCTATGAAGATAAGATTACTTCCTACCAAGGCCTTGGAGCTTGATACCATACGTGTCATAATAGGCATCCAAATTTCCTGGAAGATCGTAGACCTGATCCGCATAGTTATCATAATCATCATAATCATCTTCACGATCATGACCACCACCAAATAGATTACTCGACTCATCAAAGGTGTTCACAACTTCCTCTTCATCACTATCAGAATCTACAATCTCTCCCACTTTAGTGAATGGGTTAACCCTCTTAGTAAAAGAAGTAGACGGGAAATCCTTATTATACCCTTGATAAATAACCTTTTTAATAGGATTATCATTATCATCAACAAGAGTAGCTTTTCCATCAATAAGAAGCCTTTCAAACTCTCCAATTTTCTCAACAATAGGGGTAGGACCAACCTCGTTAGCTTCCATTGACTCACTCACAAGCGGATCTTGTGATACATTACCTGTCTTGAGAGACTCAACCTCCTTTGCTTCCATTGTATTACCAGAATCCACCACATCAGTAGGATTGCCATAATCATCAGAATCGATCGTATTTAAGGCAGCAAAAGGATTAGATGTAGCAATCTTCGTCCTACTCATACTAGCCTCAGTGGCTTTCTTCTTAGCATTATCCACGTTCTTGGGTTCAGGCGGAGGCGCTTTAGGTTGATACCTGAATTTAGGACCCACTTTAGTATAACCTCCCTTACCTGGAACATTAGGACCACCATTCCTACCCTTATTCTTGTTAGTGACAGTTTGATAACCATCATTGATGCATTAGGCTGAGTAGGAAGTGGAACAGATTTAGGACAATCAATCAGCGTATGACCAAACAATTTTCACGCATATCACACCGAGGCGGTTTCCATTCGTATTCAACCCGAATCTTCTCAATAGTAGATCCTGTCCCATCAGGTAATGGAATCTCAACAGTGATGCTCTCCCTAAGAACCTGATCTGCCTTAACTTCAATCAAGCACCTGGGCAAACTACTGCGACCCCATGATTCCAAGCACATTTGACTCGTGTAAGTTGTTATGGATATCGATGACATGTTAAACAAATGAGTCGAGATGTTATGGATATGCATAACATGTTAAACGGATGAGTCGAGTTGTTATGGATATCCATGACATGTTAAACGGATGAGTCAAGATATTATGGATATGCATGACATGTTAAATGGATGAGTCGAGATGTTATGGATATGCATGACATGTTAAGTGGATGAGTCGATATGTCCTTTGTCATGTTATGGATATGCATGACATGCTAAACGATGAGTCGAGATGTTATGGATATGCATGACATGTCAACGTGACACATGTGGAGATACATGACATGTTAAACGGATGAGTCGAGATGCTCTGGATGTACATGACATGTTAAACGGATGAGTCGAGATGCTATGGACATACATGACATGTTAAACGGATGAGTTGAGATGCTATGGATATACATAACATGTTAAACGGATGAGTCGAGATGCTATGGATATACATGACATGTTATGTACATGACACCAGGCTAAATCTTATCCTCACAAAATTGGCTCCAAAATTTCCCGCTAAAAGGCTATTTTTTTACAATAAAAGCATATCTAATTCTCTTATAATCCTCACAAACACATTACTCTCTTATCCTCACAATCACCAACACATTACTTACTCTTATCATCACAGCCACCAAAAGATAACATTGTTATCATGAAGATGGCACCATTTGAAGCTTTTGCGTGTCGTTGCGGAAAAGGAGATGTAGTTTTGCGAGAATCGCATCAACGTGACACCCGTGGTAAACTATACTATGCATGTCCTTGTAATGTAATGTAAAAGTTATTAGGGAAATATATGCCTACGACATGTCGTAGGGAAACAAAAGGCGGGAAAAATACCGCCAAAAGTGCTAATATATGCCTACGACATGTCGTATGTATTTATTAAAATACAAAGCGATTAATAATGCCTACGACATGTCGTAGGGAAATAACAAACCACAACATTAATCAACACTAATCAAACGTTAATCACCCAAATAATTGCATGGTTTTATTTTACCGACTACATGTCGTAGGGATTTAGAAGCGGGAAAAAATACCGCCCAAAAGATGGATGAAATGTTGAATGTCAAATTTGACCACTAAAATGCCTACGACATGTCGTCGGTATTTTATTGCAAAAAAAATTCAACGCATTTTAGTCTCGTTCAACCCCTTTTTTTTGTCGTATAGAGCTAAGATACGGGACATGAATGCTTTACAAAAAGTCACATATTATTATTCCATGCACATAGTAAGATTTCATTTGTTTCTCTAATGCGCGCAGGCTATGCTCATTCTACGTAGGATGTGTGACCTACAATCCAAGCATGAATTGTAGTGCTCCAACATATGATCACTAGCATGTTTTAACCATTTCTATCCCAGTTGCCGCTTTGGATTCGCTTGAGTTGTGTTTCGTTTCAAGGGCATACGCCAAATTTAGCAAAAAGGCGAATGAGGAAGAAATCGGTCGACATGGTGAAACAAGTTGAGAGTCGTTTATAATTTTTTTCTTATTGCAGCCATAATTAATAGCCTTTTCAAAAATTAAAGCATACTATGATACTAGGAAGGGCTTTTCAATATATGAAGTTACAAATTACTGAAATCAAATTTGTCTATTGACTGCATTTGTTACCCTAGTTTTGAGTTGGAGCTTAGTCTTTAAAACACAATCTTTCACTCTAGAAAGCTTTAAAAAGCTCCATACCAAAGAGGTAATCCTAGTTTTTTAGTTTAAAAACATGAATGAATCCAACAAAGTTAATACTGTATTCACCCAAAAGAATTATCCAAGAGAGAATAAGAGATCTACCGGTTCTTCACCTTTAGGTACTACCAACATCTAGGTTTTTGGTGTCTCCACCAACAACTAGATTGCTGCCTTCAACTGTGACTTTATTAGTTACTCTCCACCAGGACCCATTATTTTTTATTGCTACAAGGACGTTGTTTTCCCCAATCATCATACCTCTTGTCAGCTCCACGTCTGGTCGCATAACAAGTGTCCAGAATTCAGCGTCACTAATGGGTTCGCCGCTAGTTTCCATTTCCTAGAAAAAACTTTAGGTGTAGGTCACAATGATTAGAATTTCATTTCAACATTATAATGCAAGTAGAATAACTACCTAAAGATGGAAGAAAATGTTCTTTAAAATATTGGCAAATCACATCTATTGATTGACTTATTTTCATTAAAAACTTATGGCATATGTTTAATTAGATCCATTATTCCTATGGTTTTTATCCTCAAAACATCAACTTTTCAGGACTTTTGAATTAGAATATGTTAAATCATGATTGATTCAAACTCGAAAACAAACCATGTTATGAAAACACTTTAATTTGAGATTTAACATTCATCTCATACCTCAAACTCTCGAACAGAATGTTCGGAACTAAACTTTGACCTCCAATATTTAGGTTAATTTTAGCTTCACATAATTTGATTTCCGTATTATAGATTGGCATTTGGTCTAAACGAATATTATTTAGGATTTTAGGACATGCATCACTTGGATGCTTGTTAAAGTTAGATAATAAGTACCCAAAAACTTTGAGATAACCACCTCAAACATGATTGAAAGTACTATAACTTATGTATTTTTCAATCTCATAACAAATTTAGGGTTGTGTTCATCGAAACTCTAAGATATAATATCAAATCATTTAGCTTCACAATTTACATATAACCAATGTCATGTACCCTAAAATTTGCAAACATGGAACCATAACCACAACTTTTTTAGGCCTAAACCCTAACAGTAACTAAATACTTGTCGATCGATCACGTTCCATAAACCCTATTTCGGAATTACTATTTAATTACTAGTCACGTGGATTTTCATCAAAGACTTAATATATGAAACTGACAACTATTTGTACATCAAATACTAGATCGATTCACATCATTCGAAACACGGTTTCTACGATATGATTGACTCAAACGATTAAGCAGCCATGTAAGATTTAACATATATACCTGTGACGAATATCTTGCTTTAATCTCGACGACCCTTTGTTGGTATATTTTCTAGGTTTAGGTTCGTGGGTTAACAAACGGTTTGCCTCAGTTTAACACAAAACAAAAACCTAATTACGTTAGGATTTAGATTTCCATATTAATTCAAACAAGTTTCTTTTGGGCCCTTTATCTTCCCACTAATGTTTATGTAAGTTCTACCTTTTTTACACTTACTTTTAACTTGTGTTGATATATTCTCGAATCTATAATGACCATCACCTAAGTTAACATTATCCTTTATGGTTTTGCATTGTAAGAGTGCTAGGTATCATAACAAGCATTTACTTCATCGTCGCGCCACCTCAGCGCCACATCAGCATCTCATTTTCCCACAACTAACCACAACAAACCCCCTCCTCACTCATAACAAACCTCAACCTCTTCATTTGGGCCCCACCACTAACACTTTATTTTTTTTATTCAATTTTCACTTACAAATAAAAACTAAATAAATTCATTTCATTCAAATTAAAAATACAATACACAACTTAATAAAAAAAGTACTAAACATAAAAAAGATATAAAAAAAAAAAAACATACGCAAGAAATACATGAAATTATAACGAAACTAATTATCCGGATTATGTTGTTGAAATTGTGCCCATTGAACTTGTTGCCAAACATGGTCGATGAGACATCGCTGAAGCTTCAGCGTGTGCGCTTATCATGTAGTTCTTGGCTTTTTCTTTGCACTTGGCAACGCTCAATCCATGTCCGTCAGAAATTTGGTGTTGGAGAAATATACGCTTCAGAATATCGATATCGCGAAAATTTTCATCTTTCAAAATCATGTTATGCATTATGATGCACGCATATGATTCTCCGTAACCTTCCAATAGTAAATTGCCGCGCCGGTTGGGCAATGATATGCCAACGTCCCTCGAGGACACCAAAAGCTCTTTCGATGTCTTTTCGAGCAGCTTCTTGTTTCGCTTTGAATGCGCATTTTTGATTAGTTGCAATCAGAAATGACTTGACGAAAGATGCCCACCCGGTAGATTCCGTCAGCCTAGATAATACCCTTGCTTAAATTTACACCCATAAACTTGAAACTCAACCTTAGGGGCGATGTCATCAAGCAAGTCGTCGAATAACGGAGAATTATTTAAAACCGTTCGATCGTTATTCGCACCCGCTACCCCAAAAAAAGCATGCCAAATCCACAAATCGTATGAAGCAAAAAATTTCAAGCATTATAGTCGGATATTTTTATCACCTCTATGAAATTGGCCTTGCCATTCTTTAGGACGCTTTCTCCATTCCCACATACAATCGATGCTCCCCAACATTCCCTAAGCCCATGAACAAAGGTTATGTGCATAGTATAAGTTACTAATGTCATCCTCATCCTGTTTTCTTAAAACTCCTTAATAAATAGTTGGATTATGCACATAAGAAAAAAATCTAGGCAATCGCGCGCACAGTGTTCACCTATTTGTAAAT
This sequence comes from Chrysanthemum makinoi, assembly GCA_910596185.1. Classification (NCBI taxonomy): domain Eukaryota; kingdom Viridiplantae; phylum Streptophyta; class Magnoliopsida; order Asterales; family Asteraceae; genus Chrysanthemum; species Chrysanthemum makinoi. The sequence goes on from OU343221.1 coordinate 298,964,112, forward strand.
ACTCATCTAATGCATCAGCCGATATCCCGTAAGCCAATTACGAGGGCACATGTGCATTTCATAAGCACACTAAAACTCATTACACCCCTAGCATCGGGTCGCATTCTAAAGAAATCAAAATGACTAGGAAGAGGATCATGAGTTTCAATATATGTTTCAATACCTTGCACTATTTGTAGAAATAGACGACGCTCATACTAAATCGACGTCTAAATTGAGCGTCCGAATATTTTGGGTTGTCGCCAAAATAGTCGCAAGAACAAGACGGCCAAAGAACTTCACGCTCACGAGGACATATTGACGACGCTTTGAAGGACCGTGCTTGTTCTCGCAATGTTTGTCCGAACTCTTGAATAAACATTTCTAAGTCCGTTAACTCTTCAATATCACTATCGCCGGAATAAGATGATTGACTATCATAATTCATGTTTTCAAAGAAGTTTGAATGGATATGTTTTGATTGAATATGAAAAACTTGTATGAAATGTTATGTATTTATAGAGGTGGTAGGTTTTTAAAAAAAAAAAAAAAAAAGAAAAAAGAAAAAAACGCTTTTTAAACGTTAGGCAACGGATATGTGAAATATTTAATCAATGCATGTGTCAGTAGCTTCATTCGTCGTCCCGACGATTTTGCATCTCACGGCGAGCCACGACGGGCGACGCCGGTGTGGCGGCGAGCCACGGCGAGACGCCACGTCGGCCACGGCGAGCCACGGCGACCCCCACACCGTCCACTCTAAGACTTTAGTTACTGTGAAAATTAAGAAGAAATCATGAAAATCGCAATTTGTAGCTTTGATTCATGGTTTTTAATTACGCATAAATGTTTTGTTTAGTTGATTAGAAGCCCAACTGATATATAAAATGCTAGTGACGCAGCTTGTTGCCCGTTTGTCTTTTACGTCTATGTAAATTCAAAATTTTAATATATATTATGAAATAGTATCATATTAGAAGCATATTTGGTAATTCGAAGTAGGGGTGTGCACGGCTCGGTTTGGGTCGGTTTTTGGCTAAAACCGAAACCGAACCGATATATTCGGTTTTTATAACACCCAAAACCGAAATCATTCGGTTTTTGGCGGTTCGGTTTTTATCGGTTTTTGTTCGTTTTTTTGGTTTTTTGGGTTTTTAACCGCTAATATTTGGGTGTGGCCAATTTATACCAATAAACTTGATTTTATTTTCGTATAAAATTGGTTATTTTTCTTTATTTTTTGGTTAATCTAAGCCTAGTAATGTTTATCTCATAATTATACAAAATGAATATGAATTTATAAATTATATTTGTTTAGTTATTTATTTACATTATATTATTTATGCACTATTATATAATAAACCGGTTCCGTTCGGTTTTTGGACGAAAACCGAAACCAAACCGAAACTTTTGATTTTTAAAAAAGTTAAAAACCAAACCATTGATTTTTAGTTTCGGTCAGTCTTTTCGATTCGAATTTTTCTGTTTTCGGTTCTGTTTCGGTTTTTTCAGTATTTTTTGCTCACCCCTCATTCAAAGTTTTGAAAATCTAACATTTGATTCATATTATTTGTTGTTGAGTCAATTCAGAGCTCAATAGTCTATAACTATAATTTAAACATAAAATATCTTATTTGTAATGTGTTAAAACAGCCACTGAATGATATAACATTTAGAGTCATATCCAGAGTTCTTTAGAGACAAAAAAGAAATCTCACCACTTAATGAAGTTGTCTTCAGTAAGTGTAGTACTTAATCAAAAGAAGATGATAATGTCTCACTGGTTCCCCATTTATCTCCTCAACATCAATAGCATTCTGAACCTTGATACTTATAAAAATATCTAAGTATCAAGGAATACTTAGGCGAAAACTTTATTGGAAATATAAGTAGAAAAACATTCATCGATAAAGTCAAAAAATAGTACAAGAGTTGGCATAAATGGAGGAATAGTTGTCAACATTATTTCCTAAAGCGGGATTTAACACAAATAATAAAAGCATTTGATGCAGTAAGATAGCAGTGTACTTCATAGTTAGATGCTCGACACATCGCTAATACCTCACTGGTAACCACCTTAAACTCTGCATATATAAGAGAATGTTTCAAATGAGTAAATATCTATCTCTCTCGATTAATATGAAAGACATTCAATAGAATTATTCAAAGATTAGCACAGTTCTTACTTAAACATTAACTTTGGTTTGTAGGAAGTAATTCTTGTGGTGTCTATTGTGTTTACTTATTATCTTGTGATTTGTGGTTTGTTTCTTTTCTAGAAGATAGGAAGTGCATTGATATGCAAGATTGCCTATGTAACGGGCTGTGATATGGGACATTACCCATATCCGTTGTATTTAAACGGTTTTTTGGAGTAATGAATTTTACTAGGTCGTTGTGACCTTTTACCCCAAAAAAACATTAAGTTTGGTTTTGTTTAAGTTAATGAGGAGACCACCAAATAATTATCATTCAACTTAGGTTGTTATTTCAAACAATCTTAGTTTTCAGCTTACAAATTCCAATAAATCTACACTAAAATAGTTATTGTAAATTACATGTTCTCATTGAATCAACAAAAACAAAATTCTACGAATAAAAACTAGTCCATCAACAAGACTAAATGCATTTGTCATGTTTAATTAAAAGAATTTCGTGTTAAGGATTTCTCATTTGATCATTGTAATATTGATATTTACGAGGTTTACAGAGCTCCAAAACTAAATTCTCCAGTACATATCTTTTGAAGGAGAGTTATTTTACCTACTGATGCAGGTTTTACTGACCAGGTCTTAATATTTATAGTGTCTCGCTATACCTATGGTCTACCCTTATGCACTAACGGGCAATGTTATCCGGTCGCGTGTAGTGTAGTAAATGGTAAAGCCGAGGTCGTCCCAAGAGCTAAGTGTTTTGGATTATTACTATGTCTAATTGTCACGTATCAATAATGGTTTCGATAGGGATTTAATTAATTAAACTACTAATGCGTAATAAAAGCGTATAAATGGATAAAGGGAAATCAATATAGGAATAGTGGTGCTAACCTAGTCAATCCTCCTAGCTAGTTATGTCTACGTGTACTTACTTCCAATTACTTGTGTGGGTCAAATTCAGAGGACAAAGATTTGGTCAATTCGCCTAACCTATCAAGAAAGACACCACCACAGAGAAATCAGCGCACCGTCATAAGTCCCGTTGTTCCCGGTCCCTAAGCCAAGTCATTAAGTACCGCTACATGCTAGATTCAAAATAGTGAGTGCCCGACCATTATGAACTTAGACACTACACCCCCCAATTCTTAAGTTCATCCAAACGATAGGTGATCGGCTGGTCAAACCGACAAGTAGAAAGGGTCGCCGGGCTATCATATCTTACCCTTCCCGCCTCACCGCCACCTAGGGTCAGCTTGGTCATATCTCCTAGGCAACCGGCCTCTACCGCCATTCAAAACTACCGTATCAAGGGTGACTACCAAAGAACTATGCATGCATACACTTAGAAATAATTGTACGGAAGTAAAGGTAAACGCAAACAAAACAATTAAGGAATCATAACTAGGCTAGCACCAAAGGGTGCTTAGCCGCCATATTAATCATGCACATCAATTCAATATTCAAAGAAACGAAATACATGAATTGAAAGTAAAAGAAATATAAAATGCTAAAGCTTATTGTAATGGAGTGATTCTCCTTGGAAACAAGCGTGATGCCCTCGACCTCGCTTTGAGCTTTTTCCCACGCTCAGAGTGTTTGTGTGTGGAATGGGATGCTTAGAAATGCTGGAATTCGTGGGGTATTTATAGGCAGTGTCCGGTTACGGCGTAACCAATAAAGGAGTTACCGTAACCTTCTATTTCTTCATAAATGCACTAGATTCTGCTAGTTACGCAGAACCATATAAGTGGTTACGCCGTAGTCTTCAATAAACTCGGTTACGTCATAAGTGATGTAGTAGTTACGGCGTAAATAACAGCGGCGTGGAACCTCTTTTGACCTAATGGAGTTACGTCAGAACCTTTGGGAAGAGTTACTGCAGAACCTCTTGATAAGTTGGTATTCGTGGTCACGCAATAGTTACGCAGTAATGTGAGAGAGGAGTTACTTAACTTCTTCAAAATAGGCATACTGATAAATCTTTAATAATGTTTCCATTTTCATCTCTTTAGCCCAATGCTCGTAATTTACCTGAAAGTGGAAAACAATGGAAAACAAGCGTAAATTCATATAAATTATATAAATAACGAGCATTATCGGGGGAAATTGACACTTAATATTCATGACTATTTGATGTTATCAAATATCCCCCCACTTAAACTCTACTTGCCCTCAAGTAGACCATGTTAGATAGATTCCTATAAAGATATCTCCCAAAACCTGGAAAATATGAGTTTAAAAATCCCTTATGCTAGAATAAAATAAAGCCTGACACCTCACTAAAGGGGAACAAACACTCAAATCTCTCAACTATTCTAAGTGTCAATTTCGGGGTGATCACTCAATCGCACGTCATAGCATGTATTCTATCATAAGCTTGGCGGTTACACAAATCTCCACCACTAGAGTTAAGGGCTAAACAATTCTCGATGGTAATATGGGTAGACACCGACAAAGGTTAGGGTGACTCGTCATTACTAACATGTCACGACGAAGTGGACAAAATCAATGATACATGACCAAATCCATGGCCAAGACACCCAAGATTGCTCGCTGCATCACCTAGACATGCTTCATGACTAAAGGGTAGGATAAGACATGAGATATATAATAGGTGTAAAATGAAAAACAAGGTGTAGTCTAAATCTATAACCAAGTCATCACGACTTACCGTCTGCCCAAAGTTCAAGCTTAGAAGTCTAGAGACCGGATCATGAAATGCAAGGTAGATGTGTCATTAGAGGACGTCGTGATGGGCACACTACCTTTTCTTCTTCTGTCGGCAAAACTTCCAACTCTAATCTTCAAATGTGACCGAGGTGGCCTCCTCGATACTAATCAATAAAGCTCATACTACATTGCTTATAACATCGCACTTTACAATATCATAACTCAATCAACTTCTTTTTTTTTTCAACATAACATAATAACATAACATCCCCCCACTTGAGATGAACAATGGGAATTCAGGGGGTCTTCAATCATCTTCATAAATGTCGTCGATGAAAGTGTGATTTCTAAACTTTTCCACTCGAACCTTGAACTTAGGAAAATGATGACTTCCCAATCACAAATAAAGACTACAGGGTAGGCTAAGGCGTATAGGTGTAACGAAACAATATATTGGGTTGACAAAATGAAAGGAATGGCTTAGAAGGGTGTATCTAGGGGTATCTTGCACTAAAGGGGAGTGCAACAAAAGGGTTTCACATGGGGTCGAAAAGTCGAGGTGACTAATCGATAGACTCAAAATGGTAGGTTTTGGGTGATAATCCTATAATATTGCCTTCTAAAACCTAAAAGTCCAAATACATCGAGCTAACTCAACATACCTCGCCTATGGTCTCGAAATGATGCAAAGGCCAAGTTCTAAAGTTTACAAGCTACCGACACTCATAATTTGGTGGATTTGGGGTAAAATATTGGAAACGGATAAGGCTAATCTCACAATGTAATGTCAAGGGTTGTGTGTGCTCGGCTAAGGTCTAATCTAGTTAGGTTCAGAAAAACATGTCAAAATTTTAAAAATGGCATAATTTTTCAAAATAAACTAGAAAAATGAGGGCGAAATAAAATTCAAGAGATAATTCTACTCCCGTCCCCTCACTTGCATTGTACAAAGTCCCTTTTGTACTAGGCATTAAAATAAAGGTGAAGAGAAAGGTAGAATTAGAGCGAGAACTTCCCCGAAATTTGCTCCATAAAGAAGAAGGCCCACGCAGAAAAGAACAACCATGCCTTCGCTTAAGCGTCATGAACAAACTTCAATCCCTCGAAATCACAATACCGGACAAGCATAATTCTAAAAATAAAAATGAAAGAAAACAAACCTAACTCACTTTCGTAGGAATCACGGCCAGCATTTAGCTTAATGCAACAAGCCTTTAAACTACTTGGTGTCCCAAGTGGACGAAAGTGAAGTCTTGTGAGGGTTTACAGGAACACACTACAAAGATCATTTAAAACTAATACAAGGTCATTGTGTTTTAAAATGAAAGAATTAAAGTAGAGGAAAGCGTGAACATCATGAGAGAGTTACGCAGAATCGGCAAAACCGGTATGAGTCATTGGTTTAGTTACGCGTAACCACGAGATGGTATTACCGTAATTGGTAATGCACCAAGAATTCTCAAGCTAAAATGTTGGTTACGGCATCACCAAGATGAGTTACGCCGCAACTCGCTCTCAGACAAGAATCGCAGAAGAATTAGTTCCTCGCTTCTGAAAAATGGTTAGAAAACACAAACCTAACAGTAAAGGAAATAAAACAAAGAAATGGATAATTCGGTTTGTCTCCTAAAGAGCACTTTTCTTTATTAACGAAGTCTTTAAGTTAGACTCGTGAGGCCGGGCTCCTCTGGGGCCTCTAAACATCCCCTCTTCATCCATGTCTTTCATTAAATAAGGCTGGTCCCAAACATGCGTTGAAACATAACGAGTCATGGAGTATCTTTTTTGTAGAAAATTAGCTCGCGCCCATTCAAACGAAACCTAGCCTCTTCTTCCTCATCAATTTTAACATACCCAAACTTTACTGTGAACCAATTTTCAAATGAGATCCCCCAGATCCTACTTTGCTCCTCTTATTCGCAAAACACTTCATTCCTTGCTTAGCCATTTAGGTTCGGTATTCTCCTCCATCGCGAAATCATGATTGGGATCGGGTGATGCAGGCCATGCCATGGTGTATTCATCGCATGATAGCCGGTTCAGCAGAAATGAATGGTCCATTCAATATCGGAGAACCATTCGCTAAAAGCACTATGCTCTTGTAACCACTTTTCTCTCGATATCCTCTTTCTTTTCCCAAAGACCACCAAACTTCAAGCCTTCTTTAATCATCCTAATGAGATACTTCCTCCTCCATTACATCCTTTTTGGAAAGGAACATGGGGAAATATCACTTTGGTCCCTCAACTAAAGGAACACAACAAAGGAACTTTTCCTTCTACAACGAATCGGAGCAGAAAACGGATCTCTTCCTCATCATCTTCATCGCCACTAGATTCGAGTCCTCGCGAAATGGCTAAAAGATGAAGGTGGAAACCTATCGGAGTCATCTAATTCTATCCTTGGTGGTTCCTTTGTAACAATTTTTTTTGGCTCAAGGCTCAAGGTTTTATCCAATTTAAACTAAACTACATCTCCATAGATTCCACCGTAACGTGCTAATGTGTCAAGGAATGGTTTACCAAGAATCAAATTTTTGTCTTTCACATTTTCACAAACACCAAGTAAATTTATCGACCTTTACACATATACCAATTGTAATACCTAAAGGGTAATCTTAGTTTCTAGGTCAATCAATCACTTATATCTCTGCTTCCCAAAGGTGGATTATCTTCGCTTTTAAGAATATGGATGAGGCATGATGTTTACGCGAAGACCCAAAATCTACTACCCCCAAAATATCAATATTACGAAATAACACTAATGATTAACCCGCTTGCACTAATATCCTTAACCGAGAATAAACTTGATCCTAACCTCGATATTCCTTCCTAACTCAGGAAATAGTTACGCGAACTCTTCCGTAAGATTCGTGGTCCTCCAATTTGTCATTGAGGATATACATTCCTCAATCACCTCCGAGAATCATTAGCAAAACAAAGATTGCATCCTCCTCATTGGCTTCATTAAGTTCAATTCCATCAATCTCAACTGAAGTTTTTCAATCATTGTTCCAAGATTTTTAGGGTTTCGCAGTGCCTAGAAAGATTTTATTTGTGTTTTCCCGGAAATCCTTTACCAAATATCTTGTTCCTTTTGTTTCGGGTCAAGTTTCCGTGAACTTATTAATTGTTTCTTCAAGATCGGGCTTTTCTCCATAAGGCCCACGGTTGTAATTTCCACGATACCCATTACTTATTCTCCGTATATGGTCGATTTTCTCCATACTTAGCTTCTTCAATATTCTCTTCGTCCACATGAGGACAATTCTTAGTAAGATGTCCTCCTCCACAGCTTTCACAACCTACTTGGATGGCATGAACAGTCGACTTTCAAAGATATCTCGACCGAGATTTTCAATTTTACCAAATTATTGCCGCAATTCCGCAAAACTTCGCTTTGGTTTCTTTTGCTCCCACCGCTGTGCCATTTTTTAGAGTGGTCCGCCATTTTTGAATGGCTTCAATTGCATCGTAGGAGTCATGTTTGGGATAGGTCCTTGATATTCCAAAGATTTGCCTTGTAGTTACGCTTATTCCTTTGTAGAAAATATTGACCTTTTGCCGGTTATTCGATCATTGGTAGGACACTTATAAAGAAGATCGCTATCCTGGCCTAAGCTTGATACAGTTTCGCCGCCTTCTTGTTTGAAATTATGGATCTCCAAAAGTCGGTTAGAAATCTTCGGCGATGCAATATCTTTGAATAAAGTTTTTCTTAGTAGTAGCCAAGTATTAATCGCCCGCGGCAACCTTTTCACCCATCTTCCGCCGCTTCCAGAGTCATTGGGAATACCCTAAGCATAACAAGATCATGAGACAGCCGAATGTTGAAAAGGCTAGCTATATATAGGACATTTTCAACGCGTCATATGCCTTCGGCCCTCGCTTCGAAAAGGTTAGCTAAGCTCCCTCATAAATTGGTCTTTAATTTCAAACTAACATCCCTTCGATTGCCGGTCTTACGAGACCCGACCCTTGTTCCACTCTTGTCAACGCCAAGTATTCCTCAAGAGTGAGGTCATCGATGTTAACAACTTCCATAGTACCTTAAAACTTGAAATATGATCGTGAGAAAAGTTTAACAATGAAATGAAGGACTTAATATCAATCCTAATATAACTCCCCAACAAGCCAAAACTTGATGCGTGTTTTTATGACCACTCTTAATATTTATAGTGTCTCGCTATACCTATGGTCTACCCTAGTGCACTACTTGGCAGCCAAACCTGGCCGCAGTAGTGTAGTAAATGGTAAAGCCGAGGTCGCCCCAAGAGCTATGTGTGTTGGATTATTACTAAGTCTAATTGTGTAATAATAATGGTTTCGATAGGATTTAATTAATTAAACTACTAATGCGAATAAAAGGCATAAATGGATAAAGGGAAATCAATATAGGAATAGTGGTGCTAACCTAGTCAATCCTCCTAGCTAGTTATGTCTACTTCTACCTACTTCTAATACTTCGTGGGGTCAAATTAGAGGACAACATTTGGTCAATTCGCCTAACCTATCAAGAAAGATGCCACCACGTGAGAAATCAGCGACCGCCATAAGTCCTGTTCCCGGTCCCTAAGGTCATTAAGTACCGCTACATGCTAGATTCAAAATAGTGAGTCGCCATTATGAACTTAGACACTACACCCCCAATTCTTAAGTTCATCCAAACAGTGATCGGGCTTGGTCAAATCGCACAAGTAGAAAGTCTTCGGGCTGGTATATCTTTCTTCCCGCCTCACCGGCCACCTCAGGTAGGTCGGTCATATCTCCTAGGCAATTGGCCTCTACCGCCATTCAAAACTACCGAACCAAGGGTGACTACCAAAGAACTATACATGCATACACTTAGAAATAATTGTACGGAAGTAAAGGTAAACGCAAACAAACATTAATAATGAACTAGGCTAGCACCAAAGGGTGCTTAGCCGCTCATATTAATCATGCAAATCAATTCAATATTCAAAGGTAAGAAATACATGAATTGAAAGTAAAAGAAATATAAAATGCTAAAGCTTATCGTAATGGAGTGACCTCTCCCTTGGAAACAAGCCATTGTGTTGTGTGTGGAATGGGATGCTTAGAAATGCCGAATTGTGGGGTATTTATAGGTTGTGTCCGGGTTACTACAGAATCAATAAAGGAGTTACGCCAGAACCTTCTATTTCTTCAGAATGCACTAGATTCTAGTTACGCCAGAACTATAAGTGGTTACCGTAGTCTTCAATAAACTCTACTACGCATAAGTGATGCGAAGAATTACGTAAATAACAAATGTGGAACCTCTTTTAACCTAATGGAGTTACGCAGAATCTTGGGAAGAGTTACGCAGAACCTCTTGATAAGTTGGTATTCAGGTCACTAATAGTTACGCAGAATGCGAGAGGAGTTACTCTAACTTCTTCAAAATAGGCATGTGATAAATCTTAATAATGTTTCCATTTCCATCGCCTTTTGCTCAATGCAACGTCGAATTTACCCGAAAGTGGAAAACAATGGAAAACAAGCCGAATCCATATAAATGATATAAATAACGAGCATTATCGGGGGAAATTGACACTTAATATTCAGGACTATTTGATGTTATCACCTACTAAATTTTTCTCATCTACCAAGGGACTCATCGGTCCTCACCCTTCATTAAAAAAGAAATCAATTGTTGAGATTAAAATCATTTTAATATTTCACATATTTTTTATAATTTAGATATCTCTTAAAGCGTTAATTATTAATCGAAAATAATTACACAATCGTGATGAGCATTTAATTATCTTTCTACAGACATGCACTATGATATACTTTCGATAATTTTTTTTTCACGTTTTTCGTTGTTGAAACTTGCATGAGAATAAAATGTGATTAAACACTAATTTGAATATTCTAACAATATCACATGTGATATTATTGTTAAATCACATATGATATGTAATAAAATCATATGCGATTTAACACTAATATCAAATGTGATTTATTACATATCATATGTGATTTAACACTAATATCACATGTGATTTTATTAGTATATTCAAATTAATATGTAATCACATATGAATTCTTCATGCAAAAAAAAAAAAAAAAAAAAACAAAAAGGTGAAAAAAACGAAGAAAAAAAATGTCGAAAGTATATCAAAGTGTTTATTCATAGAAAGATAATTAAATGCTCGTTGTGGTGATATCTTTTTTTTTATTAACGATTAACTGTTTAAAAGATGTTAATATTTGAAAAAAGAAAAAAAGTGGGGAGGGGGTTTCAAATTGGTAAATCATCTTTAATCTATCTTTTTCCATAAAATGTAATTGAGTAAATCATACTAGGAGTCTATATCAAGGTTTTCAAGATGGAGATTCTATCTTAAATTGTTTTTGTTTTTGCAAGATCTTGATCGTAAAATTGGATCGGGATCTCAACATCCTACTCTAACGTTATTTCTTAATAGTTTTGTAATATTATACATTATAAACACAAAATACTACACAAGCCATATATATGTTGTTCTAAATTATTACATTACTTAAATGCTTAAAAAATTAACACGTTGTTTTTTGAAGTTATACAAAAAATAATAATAAAAAATATATATATCAGTAATAGTAATCGAGAAAAATCGATCAGATGATTAAAATCTGATCTTATAAGATCTTGTTCATAAAAATTCTAATGAAAATTTGGATCATTTTTCTTTTATAGTATCGTAAAATTGTAAAATTCTAAACATTAGTACGTGACAACTATGGTCTATATCATTCAAGATATTTATGAGCCTCCTGTCGGTCAGCAATATTTATATGGGTAAATTTGAAATCCGGTAGCACGTACATGTGGAATGAGTGTCAAAAATCAGTTATGATACTTGGATACAAGAGTAGCCAATGAGGTACTTACACATGTCAATTCATCTCATCTAGCACGTTGATTTATCTATGAAAATGTAAAAAGCAAGGAAAGCTAGTGTTTTAGGTCTTAACGTATTAAGGCTTTGGATTTTCTACAAATTTGTATAAGGCTGAGTATGAAAGATTTAAAACTGAATCGGACTGACAAAATCGACCAAATCAACAAAAACCGAGCTGACTTGACAATCTTTTGGTTCGTTTTTTCATGATTTTCGGTTCGGTTTGACCCAAAATCGACAAAACACATATAAACACACCTAAATTAGATCAAACCGACGGACCCGACACAAAACCGAACCAAACCGACCATATTCGATCTTGGTTTGGTTTAGCTACTATTTTCCGGTTGGCCTATTTTGCGGCCTGCAAATCGACATCACCTAGCCTTAGATATATAAAAAGCACATGTTTTTTTTGCCGATATCCAATTACTCAAAACACCAATTAGCCGATAAATGTTATATAATCAAAGTTTTAGGCTTCTTTTATTTTTACTTTTCATTTTTCAAACCCACAAGTTATAGAAATTCAAGCCTAAATATATTAAGTACATAAAAGACCCAATTTTGCATGAAAAATAAGCAAATGTTATATTAAACCATGTGACAACAACCATTTAACCATTTACATTGATGAATCAACGTTTATTTTTCACACCCAAAAACATTTTCACTCTCTAGCTTTCTCTCATCTACTCATGTATCATTCCTCAATCAAAAGTTGCTTCTAAAGATGCTTAAGTTTCCGCTAAAAAATTGCTAAAGAAAGGCGAATTTAGAACAAAAAATTGATAGGAAAACGAGTTGTTTGTAGAAATAGAAGATATGATGACGATGTTGACAATGAAACTATAAAAAACGGCAAAGATACTTTTTGAACCGATTATTTCTTATACATTCCTGATCAAGCTATTTCATCACTAGAAAATAAACTTGACCAATTTGGATTGCATGAAGGTATCTTTAGTTTACAATTTAGCATTGAAAATTTAAAATTCATAGATGATAACAAGCTAAAAAAGTAGTTGTTTGAACCTTCAAAGTTCTTTACACCATATTGGAGAAAGTTCTTTACACCATATTATAACAATTGTTTGGATATTAACGATATAGACTTAGGGTTTTTATTGTTTTTTTTTATAAGTCTGTTAAAAGTTGTCAGTCTTGATATATATATTCATTTCAGTATAAATAAATACTGTTTGTTTAGTTCTTATCGGGGTGTTATCGGGTCGGGTTGAGTCGGGTTTTGAGTTTTGTGTGACTCAGAACCCAACCGAGCAAAGAAATCGGGTTATCGGGCCGTGTTATCGGGTCGGGTTAAGTCGGGTTGTCGGGTCAAAAACACCAATTTGTGGGTTATAAGTTATAACAGTGTGCTTAAATGTTGTTATACTGAGCATTTGATCTTTAATTAATCAAACCTAAACACGTTCATTATTGTAGCTTAAATGTATTAATATATAATGAAGTTTCAATCAGTAGTTCAGTACAATGAAGTACCAAACTCAATTTGTTAGCAAACATATCATATATATGAAGTTTCATATTCAGTACCTTGCACCAAACAAACACTACTGTAATAAATAATTTGAATATTGATTCCATAGTCCACATTAAAAAGATATCACTGGTAACGTCAATTAGAATGCTAATAAACAACTTTTAAACTCAGTACCTTTGCACTAATGATCAACTTTTATAAAAGCTAATAAACATGACAAACTTTTATAAAAGCTAATAAACATGACAACTTGAACCATTGCAGCAAACTTGAATCATTTAAAAAAGCTTCTAAAAAGTAAAAACTAAAAAATGGAAAAGTGATTTTCGGGTCTTATCGGGTTGACCCGATAACCCAATAGCATTATTTTTTTAACCCGAACCCGACCCGATTACACTATTGGGTTATCGGGTTCGGGTCAAAATAACCCGACAAGATTTTTTGGCCCGATTTGACCCGACCCGATAGTCTTATCGGGTTCGGGTTCGGGTCGGGTCAACCCGACCCTACTGACACCCCTAGTGGCATGTATAATGTATTAATGAAAAAATAAAAAATAAATCATATGTTAAACTAATATCACAATGTGAATTGGAAGAGAAATTAGTTAGATTGAACTGTGAATGACTAATCACTGCAAGTCTGCAACATGTATGAGTTTTATTCACAGCACACCGTTAGTACAATAATATGGGTTGGGTTGGGTTGGGTTGGGTCTTGGGTCTTAGATGGGTATGGGTCTATATGGGTATGAGTCTAGATGGGTCACTTCGGGGATGGGTCTAGATGGGTATGGGTATAAATGTAAGAGTCGGGTCGGGTCTTTTTTTTTTGGGTTTTGCTAGTTTTTTGTTTCATCATGGAACATAATAATTAATTATCAGAACTAGGGATGAGCAAACCGAAGAAACCCGAATCCGCCCGATCCCGAGTCCCGAATCATGTTAGTCGGGCTTGTCGGGCTTGTCGGGGTCGGGAGTCGGTTTCGGTTAGTCGGGTTTCGGGCTTGTCGATCGGACGGGTCTGACTCGCCGAAAACCAAAAACAACAAGCAAAACCGATCAAATCCGAATCCCCCCGATCCCGAGTCCAATCATGTTAGTCGGGCTTGCGGGCTTGTCGGGTCGGGAGTCGGTTTGTGTTTGTCGGCTTGCGGGATTCGGGCTTGTCGATCTCGCGGGCCGGCCGGGTTTGACCCGATGCACACTCTACCGTGAAACAAAGACAAAAAGTATTCCACATTCATTTCGCTCGCCGCTTATACGCTGGCCCCGCTTTTACGTTGCCGTTTTCGTTGCCCGCTTTACGTTGCCCGCTTTACACGCCACCGCTGCAGCCATGCTGCCTTTTACATCGTTGCGTCGATTTTACGCTGCTTTTTACATCGCCGCCGCTTATTAACGTTACACGCTGGCCCATTTTTTACGTTTGCGCAGTACACGCCGCTCTGCTTTGTTACGTTTTGCCCGTTTCTTTAGTCCTTTTTTATGTTCTCGCCCGTTTTTCATGTTTCGCCCGCTTTTTACGCTTTTGTCGCCTTAACGTTTTTACGCTTTTGTCCGGTTGCACGCTTTCGTCCGGTTTTTATGTTTTTACATCGCTGCTGCTTGTTTTGTTACGTTTTCTCTCGCTTTTTATAACGCTTTCCGCCTTTAACGCTTTCGCCTATTTTATACGCTGCCGCGTTTAAGCGCCGCTTTTCACGCGCACAACGTTTTCGCTTTACACATTTTACGCTACCGCTTTTAACTTTTACGTTTTATCCGCTTTTGCACATTTTCGCCCGTTTTACGTTTTATCCGTTTTACACGCTTTCGCCGTTTTAATCTTTCAACTGCTTTACACGCCGCCCGCGTTTTAGTTCGTTTTACACGCTTCCTTCCTTTTTACGCTGCCGTTTTACGTTGTCAGCTTTTATAACGCCATCCGCTTTTTATGTTTTGTCCGCTTGACCGCTTTTTCGCTCGCTTACGCTTTCGCCCTTTTAACGCTTTTTCTGCTTTACACGCTTTTAGTGTTTATTCACGTTTTGTCCGTTTTTGCTTTATCCGCTTTACACGCTATCCGCTTTTTCGCTGCTTTCAAAACGCGAAAATAGACGAAAACGCAAAACGGAGGAAAACGTAAAAACCGACGAAAAACCTATTAAAACGGACAAAAACGTAAAAAAATGGATGAAACCATGTAAAAACGGACAACAGCGTAAAAAAATGGACGGAAAAGTGTAAAAACGGACAAAAACATAAAAAAACGGACGAAAACGTGTAAAAACGGATAAAAACATTAAAAAAATGGACGAAAACGTGTAAAACGGACAAAAACGTATAAAAAAATGACGAAAACGTGCAACACGGACAAAAAACATTAAAACATGGACGAAAACGTAAAAAAACATAAGAAAGCGTGTAAAATGGAGAAAAACGTAAAAAAGCAGACGAAAACAAGAAAAAACATGCGAAAACGTAAAAAAACGTGTGAAAACGAACAAAATCGTAAAAAAACAGACGGAAACGTGAAAAAACGGGCGAAAACGTAAAAAAAACAGACAAAAACGTAAATAAAACCTGACGAAAACGTGCAAAAGCGTAAAAAACTGTCAAAAACGGACGAAAACGTAAAAGAATAGACGAAAACGTGTAAAAAAGAACAAAATCGTAAAAAAAACATACTGAAACGTGAAAACAAAGTAAAACGTAAAAAACAGTATTTAAAACGGACAAAAACGTGAAAAATAACGACAAAAACGCAGCAAACGACAAACAGCGTAAAAATGATCGAAAACGGTAAAACGGACAAAACGAAAAAAATGTACGGAAACGTGAAAAAACGGGCGAAAACGTAAAAAAATGACAAAACGGACGAAACGTAAAAATGCATACAAAAACGTGTAAAAACGGACAAAATCGTAAAAAAACTGATGGAAACGTGAAAAAACAGGCGAAAACGTAAAAAAACAGACGAAAACGGACAAAAACTTAAAAATACAAACGAAAACGTGTTAAACGGACAAAAACGTAAAAAATAGACGAAAACGTGTAAAAACGGACAAAAACGTAAAAAAAACAACAAACGCGGAAAAAACGGGCTAAAACGTGAAAAAGGACAAAAAACGGACGAAACGTAAAAAACAGACAAAAACGTGTAAAAACGGACAAAATCGTGAAAAAACGGATGGAAATGTGAGAAAACGGGCGAAAACGTAAAAAAACAGACAAAAACGTAAAAAAACGGACGAAAACGTTTAAAAACGGACAAAAACGGACGAAAACGTGTAAAAACTGACGAAAACTTAAAAAACCGGATGAAAACGTGTAAAACGGACAAAAACGTAGAAAACCTGACGAAAAAGTGCAAAAACGTAAAAAATTGTCAAAAGACGGACGAAAGCGTAAAAAAACTGACGAAAACGTGTAAAAACGGACATAATCGTAAAAAAACAAACGGAAACGTGAAAAAACAGGCGAAAACGTAAAAAACCAGACGAAAACGGACAAAAACGTGAAAAACGATCTAAAACGCGGTAAAATGGACAAAAACGTGAAAAAATAGACGAAAAACGTTAAAACGGAAAAATGTAAAACCGCAAATACGGACAAAAACGTATAAAAACGGAAGAAAATGGTAAAAATAGACTGTGAGTGATTTTTATAATTTTAGTTAACAATCAACTTAAACCATGTAAATATTGTACTAGACCCATGTGGGTATATTATTAGGCCCAACTAGACCCATCAATATTAATTAATTAAAATAAACTATACCCAACTAGATCCATCTATTAAAATAAACTAAACCCATTTAGACTCATCTTATTAAAAGAATTTACCCAACTAGACCCAAATTTAACCATTGGGTCTTAAATTGCCACCTCTATGTTAAACTAATATCACAATGTGAATTGGAAGAGAAATCAGTTAGATTGAACTGTGAATGACTAATCACTGCAAGTCTGCAACATGTATGAGTTTTATTCACAGCACACCGTTAGTACAATAATAACTTCAGTAAGTAAATCCGCCATGAGTTTTCCTCCTGAAGTAGAACAGTAACTAAGAGGGTCATCGATCCATTGCCAGTATTAAACGTTTTAAAGATTTATTGACAGAGTTTATTCTGGCAATAGTGGGTGTTCAGAATATTCGCCCAACTTGTAATGTCACAAATTTTCAGTTTCAGTTCCTCGCACATAATTTCAGATAACGTAAATATATTCTCCCTTTTGTTTTTGTAATATTTCTTTGAACCCATTTTCCCTCGGAGATATAAATGTATGATTGAATGTAAACCAGCAGATACATGTAAACTGTAAAGCTTATGGAACTGAACTGAAATGTTATTTCTAACTTGTGTTGGTTTGAATAATGATCAGAACTTAATGAGGATTCAAAGCTGTTTCACACAGGAATCCAAGAGCGTCACATTCATTTATGAAATCAGTGTCATTTTCCATAGGACATTATGTGCTAGCAATGTAATTCTTCAACTCACATTTAAAAATTACTCACTCTGCATGGTTGCAAACAGTTAAGAAAAACCCCACAAGTCTTGGCTCATAATCATGGGTATTTTCTAGCTTTGTCTTTCTCAAATGATACAAATGTCCTAGATGAGATGAGATGACATGTGTCGTTACCTCATTGGCGAAAATTGCAGCCCAAGTATCTCAATAGATTTTTTACATACTCTCCACCTCAGCATGCCACCTGGATTTTTAACATGGACCCATGAAAATACTGTCAACCAATAGTAACACGGATAAATATCTCAATGTATCAAACATTATATACCCTAACTTGTATATAACATCCTTTTCTCCAATCCAAGAAACTCACCCAATTAACCTTCCTTTCATTCTTTTCGACAAATTAATCTTTACCTCACAACCACATGGCTGCTTCGACAATGGCTCTCTCTTCGTCTTTCACCGGGCAGGCAGTCAAGCCGCTTCCTTTTGCATCAGGGTTTTCAGGTAATGGAAGTGTATCCATGAGAAAAACTGCAGCAAAAGCTGCACCGTCAAGCAGTCCATGGTACGGTCCAGACAGGGTCAAGTACTTGGGTCCATTTTCCGGCGAGGCTCCTTCGTACCTCACTGGTGAATTCCCTGGTGACTATGGGTGGGACACCGCTGGTCTATCTGCTGACCCTGAGACCTTTTCTAAGAACCGTGAGCTTGAGGTCATCCACTGCAGATGGGCTATGCTTGGAGCTCTTGGGTGCGTCTTCCCAGAGCTCTTAGCTCGCAATGGAGTCAAGTTTGGTGAAGCAGTGTGGTTTAAGGCTGGTGCTCAGATCTTTAGCGAGGGATGACTTGATTATTTGGGTAACCCAAGCTTGGTCCATGCACAAAGCATCTTGGCCATTTGGGCTACACAAGTAATCCTAATGGGTGCAGTTGAGGGATACAGAGTTGCCGGTGGGCCACTTGGGGAGGTGGTTGACCCGCTTTATCCTGGAGGTAGCTTTGACCCGTTGGGACTTGCTGATGATCCTGAAGCGTTTGCTGAGTTGAAGGTCAAAGAGATCAAGAATGGTAGACTAGCAATGTTTTCTATGTTTGGCTTCTTTGTACAAGCCATTGTAACTGGAAAGGGTCCATTGGAGAACCTTGCAGACCATCTTGCTGACCCAGTTAGCAACAACGCTTGGGCTTTTGCCACAAACTTTGTCCCTGGAAAGTAAATTTGAATTCAAAGTGTATGAAAATAGGTTGCAAATTATAGAAGTTTATATTATCCAATTTGATTATCACTGACTTGGTTTGTATTTCACCTCTTTTTCTGCTAGCTATATTCTATTCGACTATAGATACAAAACAGGCAGCTACCTCTATACTAGATCAAACTCCCGTGCACTTGATCGCTATTGGGAACTGTAATCTTGTTACTGCTAAGATTAAACCCCATGTCAGGGGCAAATCGGCAATAAGATAACAATTCTAAGTACACATCAAGGGTGGCTTGGATAACAGGTACAGAGATTTGTGTCAAAAATTGTACCGTCTTTGGTGTGGATCAAATCAGGTTGGGTTGGGTTGGTCCACCCGAACAGCTTTTCGTCTACAAAGAATTATTTTACTCATGGAATCTCAAATATAACCACGGAATTCATCATTTCAGTAATAATGTAGTTTTATAAAAATAAAAAATAAAAAATCGATTCAGGAAACTTTGGACCTTAAGAAGTACATTTTGGGTGAATTTCAACCTGAACCCATTTAACTCAGACCGTCTCGACAAGTTGTTAGAATCTGATCTTATTACATTTACCCTTTTGACTATTCTAACAGAGATAAAACATAACCGAAACCAACCCAACAAGTAAATCGGTAAAAAATTCCACCTATACTGCTGAGTGTCATGATAATGTATCTACTAGTTGGGCAGTAGGTTGAACAAATGACTTACGAATTTACGGAAAGATACAGTGGGTACATGACAAACGCCGGTGAAGATGAACAAATTTAAAAGGATCGTCACGTTTGACCCCTAGGAAGGCCATAACCAGCCACAGAAGTGGCTAAAAGGCATATTCACGTGGACAAAATGCATCCATTTTCGATTTTCCCATAATTGAAGTTAAATCAGGATTTCCGTCAATCACCTCTATAATAAGCAAGAAAATTCTACCGTAATATTTTAAACTTAACTAAAAGTTTTGAGATTTTTTTGAACCAGCCCATGATATTGGCATTCTAGTAAATTATAAATATGTATTCCCAGAAAGTATTATTATTGATATCATTACTCTCCCGTGTTTATCCATCCTACGCCATGAGTCATGACAACTTTTATGCCCCAGACCTCATCGCTTTCCACAGAATGGTTAGAGAATTTGCGCGTAGTAATAACATCACATATTTCAAAATCTTAAATAAATAACCACATCAACCAGCATAACTGATAGGCTGATAGCTCTTATCCGGGACTATTGATTCAAAATGTGCATCGTTTGAGCCTTGGAAGACATTACTTGC
>OU343221.1:298984385-299100306 GCA_910596185.1 Chrysanthemum makinoi
GTTAAAATATATAAAAAATACAATTACCTTTGGTTTTTAAAAGGGGAGAGGTGTGTGTTTTAAGTTAAAGAAAGAGGAGAGTATAGATAAAGATAAAGATATGTAGTTAAAATTAAGATTAAGATTAGTTGGGATAATTCTTGTGTGTCTTACTTACAAAAGATAGGATACATAAATAGGTACAATTACATGGCTATCTAGGGAAACTATCAATCACCCACTAATTAAGGCTAATTACTAATTGATTTGAGATTATCTATTCGAAGTTTATCTCTTATACCGCGTTTTTTTTTTTTATTATTAAAATAGGTTGACCATTAATACTTTCCGAAATGTTGAATATTCTAGCCATACATCCAAAATTTTGAATATTCGAGCCAATAAACTCAATACTTTCCCTTTATACTTTCGTTAATTAACACAACTTAAAGAAAACATTTTTTCTCAACATTCAACAATTGACTTTCACCTTTTAAATTTCAAATTTTCACTTTCACATTTGACCCTTTTTACATTTTATATGTAGTAAAGTAATAGTAATAGTAAAGTAAAGATAAAGATATGAGTTTCATAACGTTCTCTAGGTACCATCCCCGTCAGTATTAAAATAGAATTGTATGTTTAAATTTGGAATCTTGAAAATAAAAGTCTGTCAAGTTGCCTCATTTCATGCACATATATACTTATTCAAACATACTACAAATGTTGTCTACAAAGAATTGTATGTTTAAATTTGGAATCTTGAAAATAAAAGTATGTCAAATTGCCTCATTTCATGCACCTATATACTTATTCAAACATATCTTAAAAGTTAATAATACCCATGAAATTTAAAACTACTTAGCAATATCTCAAGGTCATAGCATCATTTTATAACAATCCCAAAGTTTTATAGCAAAAAATATATAACAAATACCAAAAAATTATATACATTTTATCAAAAAAATAAATAAATAATAAATGAATAAAAATCAAATGAATTAGCCAAAAGATTAGTTCGGTGAGTCGATTTCGGCACTCGATACCTTTTCCTGCATTAAGATTTGGCTAAAAAAAAACACAAATTACATATCAATTTTTTTTACCAAAAATTAAACAAAATTGCCCAAACTTTAGACCACAAAGATCTGAGGAAAACAAAACAAAACAAAACAAAAACCAAATATCTAAAGAACCTAACCTATAATGAAAAGATTTCCTCAAAAGATTTAAGAGGGCTATGGTTTCAGGCGACGTTGGTTAAAGGGAAGTACCTACCAAAATCAATGAACTCTATTAACATATAAAAAAAATTAGCAAAAAAAGTTACAGATCTGAAAAACAAACCTCAAAAATGCGACAACGATGTTTATGACTTGTGGTGTCACTAGAGATAATAAAATGTGTTTTGTGTTTGTGGTGACTGGTGAGATGGAAAGATGAATCTTTGTGTGTTTTTGTGTGAAGTAATGTGAAAGAAGGATGGCTATTAAAATTTTTATTGAGTTTATTGAATAAATGTGTTACCTATAATAGTGTCCAGCAAATCGTGTCATAAATAAATGTGTTGCCTATAATAATGTCCACCAAATCGTGGAGTTTTTTAGGCAACCATAGTAGTTTTAAAAATTAATTAACAAAGTATGTATCCATAAAAATAATTAACAAAGTATGTAATTAATACTTTTTTGTATCTATCAATAACAAAAATGTTAATAGCAGCCATCGACCTCATCACGTCTTCATCTCTTTTCCTTTTTCAACTAATGATGATGCACTACATGATTCCGATGTCGTCACTGAAATAAACTTTATGTTTTTTTGATGATTATGAGAAGAACAAAATAAAGTACCTTACGTTCGTGTTGACTCTACCAAAAAACAAAACCTATACCATAACAAACTAACAAAGAATATAAAATCCACAATTATCGCAAAATTTATGCGAAAGTATTCAAGTATTGATCAGCTCGATCAAATGCTTCATAAATGCTATCATATGAAATGTAGTCGATCGAACGACATTGAACATCATCATTTAACGTGCATAATCAAATCAATTGTCATGTTTTATTTCACTCATTATCGATTCTTTTAAGTGATAAGCGATGGTCAAAATCATTCGGTGCGTTAGCACCATTACAATGACAGATTCAGTGATGATAAAGATGAACGAGATGAGTAGTACTTCAATGCACATTTGAACCATGGCTGAATTTTTATGATTTCTGTTTTTTTATCATCTTTTAAAATCAAAAAAGAAGTTGATAAAATATTGGTTATTATGAATATCCTCTACGAATGCTAACAAAACTTCAGTTATGGATTTTAATGCTTTTGTGAAAAAAGGGTTTTATATTACGTAATACATTAAATACTTTTAAAGATACTTACTTTGTTAAATATTTTTTTTTAAAGTACTATGCTTAACAAAAAAAACTCCCAAATCGTGTCTTGCACTCTACATCCATTTCCCATTCATTGAAAAATATTTTGACTTTCAATATTCAATTTTCAAGTTTTCACTTTTCCCCTTTAACCATTTTTACATTTTATGTAGTATAGATATAGATAATAAAAGAATTACATTATTTCGGAGTGTTTTTGCAAAACCCTTCTTATTGAAAAACAATTGGGCCAATAAGAGATGTTGATTTTGCCACGTAAGCGAAATCGGGCGACGTGATTGGTTAATAAAAGTCAAAATTAAATTGATTTTGGTCAACTTTTAGTTTATTTGGTGTAGAAATTTGGTTGAGAAAAAACATAAAATATAGGTGTCAAATTTGTGAAAACAAAAACTTTAAAAAAGATGGGGTAATTAATAAAACTTTAGTGGTTAAATTTATAAAAATTGTATAGAGTTAAGCGTAATATTATAAGTTTCCATGTTTTTTAATAACTTTAGAAATTAAACAAATACCCCTTATATTTTATACCCCTTATACTTTATAACTTAAAAATACAATATATATGTTGTTTTAAAACTCAAACATATAAATATACATAAGATTATAAATGTCATTTTTTTTACTATATATGTTTACTAAGGACTCATTTATTTCATATTAAAAGTATGACAAATGTGGACACGAATTTGAATATTAAATACGGCTAAATTATTGAAAACGAGGATATAATTATCAAATTGTAAGTACGAGCTATTGTAATATGAAGAAAAAAAACGTGATTGTACTTATAACTACTCATGTAACTTTTATTTATTTATATAAGGATATGTAGAAAAACATTTTTTTTAAACTTTAAGGAGTATATTTTAAGTTAAGTCAGCGTTTATTATGTGCAACTAAACTTCGCATCTTTGTTATGCATCATAATATCAATAGTGAAATTTAAAAGAACATCAACATTTATATCAGCTAAATATAGTTGAATCTTGAGTTGTCTAACAAAATTTTTTTTACAAAATTTGATTATACAAAATTCTAATGGATATAATGAATAATGAAAAACTCGTGCATAAGTATATAATTATATGTAATTACCTTTAAAGACATAATATTTAGCATTGATACAAAAAAAATTTTTTGTCAAAACCCTATGCGTGCACATGTATTATAACTAGTTATAATTTGAATGAATTATGTTTTGAAATTGTAATTGATGAAAATTTGTCATATTGCGTTTGATTGGCTCACAACATAATGTAATTCGGAAAAATTTTAATAAATTAGTGGAAGCATCATTTGATAATAATAATATTAATAATTTAATATGAGTAGTCTAATAATAATAATAATAACAATAATAATAATAATAAATTGCCCGACTTTTGCATTGTGTTAGTGTGGACTTTGATTTTAGTAGTAATCTTGTTATGAAAAGGGTTGCTAAAATTGTTTATGGGTGTTGTTGCTAAGCTAAATGACCCTCAGTGTGAGTTGTTGTTACTTCATGTTTGTGCCGGTATTTTCAAGTTCTATTTTTCTATGCGCACATGTTCTCCTCGAGTCTTTGAGCGTGCTTAGAGTTCATTTGATGCGGCACTTCGTTCTTCTCTGAAGCGTATTGTCACTACTTCTAGACCTGGTTTTTTGTGATTGGCAATGGAAGCTTCCCACCTTACCCTTTGCATTTGGGGGGCTTGGTTTATACTCTGCAGGTGATATTTTTAACTATGCATTCTTTGCGTCTAGACTCTAATCTACTAGCTTACAGACTAAGCTCCTTCGACATTCTGGTATTGTAACTCCTGGGCCTTCCTTTGATAATGCCTTGTGTGCTTTTAATGCGAAAATGAAGATTGACCTTTTGAGTAATTCAAGTGAGATCGTTGCCCCCAAACTCATGAAGAAATTGGCAGATATATATTTCACACGTGTAATTGAAACGGTTGAATCCACTTTTTCCCTGTCTACACGACAAATGGCGTTATGGAGATCGCAAGTGTCCTTTCTTTTAATAAAACAAAGTACAAGTGTGTAAATGGTGTGTAAGTTGTGGAAGCTATGGGCCGTTTGGTTCGTTTGCTTTTTAAGAAATCGTAATTTTTCAAAGGAATTGTAGTTTGAGTGAATTGTAATTCAAAGAATTATAATGTTTTGGAATTGTAATGTGTTAGAATTGTAATTGATGAAATTTGTCATTTCGTTTGGTTGACTCGCAACGTAATATAATTTAGAAAAATATTAATAAATTAGTAGAAGTATCATTTGATAATAATACTAATAACTTAATATGAGTATAATAATAATAATAGGATTGGTTTTGCCATTGCTAGAGGTGTGGGAGCCCAGTTGGTACAGACCTTACTGAAACAAATCCAAAAATTCTATGTGACTTAAGACATTGGAACACGTTATGTTATTCATATATTTAGTAAGATTAGTTTTGTTATAGCTAGAAGAGTGCGGGCTCATATAATATCTCAGCTCCGAACTAATTTCTTGTAAAGCCTATGAGTTTCTAATAAAGTTATGTCCAAAAAAATAATAAAACAAAAACAAATAATAATAATAATAATAATAATAATAATACTAATAATAATAATAATAATAATAATAATAATAATAATAATAACAATAAAAAAACACGTTTTGTAGGGACGATTTTTGGCGATCTGCCTGGATCGTCTTCTTCATTTCACGGTTGCAGATCAATCTTCAACATCCTCTGTTGAATGGGTTGTTTATTCCCTTGATCTTATCATGTTTACGTGATAGGTTTTCTATACATATTCATTACTTTTTCTGCATCTTTCTTCCGTTTTTTCCCTTTATTTCTGGTTAGGGTTTCGATTTGAAACCTTTTTATTGCTTCATGATTGTTTGCTGCTGGTTTGATTCTCCGAGTGGTGTGGGTCCCTTTCGTTTTGCCCAACTTATTACAGGTCCCCTGTCGATCAGGTGCCCATAATCTTTCTATTTCGAAGCTGTGGTTAGGGTTTTATATCGAGATATTTTTCCGTTTCGAATGGTTGTGGTTACGCATCTCTAAATAGTTGTTGGGTTCGCGGTGATCTTCTACATTGTTTTCAGGTTGTTGTAGGCTGCTTGGTATTCAACTCAGTAGGGGTTTTTTCAGTTCGAATGGTTGTGGTTACGCATCTCTAAACATTTGTTGGGGTTCATCGTGATCTTCTATATTACTTTTAGGTTGTTGCATTGGTCGCCTGGTATTCGAAACAATAGGGTTTTATCGTAGGGTTTGGTTGATACTGTGGGGCCTTTTGCTGTTTGGAGTTTTCAATGCCTGCTGTTAGGTTTCACTGTCCCTTTGTGGGTCTTAGTGGATGTCGAGATGGTGGTGGAAATGGGCTTACTAAAACCTTTTTGATCACTCATCTTCGTGATCGGCACTTTAGTGGTGAGGCTCAAGCTATCACTAGGCATTCTCTTTTGTCGGATTTGGCTATTTTTGAAAGTTTAAGATTACCCTTAAGCGTATGGGTTTTTGGTTATGTGGTGGTTGTTTCAAAACGCATACCTTCCAGACTAAGTGTCGTCATGGTGCGGGGTCTGATTTTGTGTCTCCTCCTGATTGTGGTGATGGTATTGTTCGGTTCGTGTTATATGATCTCACCAAACCACAGGTTCCCTCCCATGTTGCCCTTGTTGAGGATTTGGTTTTGGACGAGCATGGTGGTTTCGATTTACCTCTTCTTGATACTTTACTCTTTAAGGGGTTGGGGATATCAAATCCATCCCTCCCAAATGTCGTTTGGAGTTCTCTCGTGCTTCGAAAAGAGCTCTTGATAAGGTCTCTGGCGCTGATGACATTTCTTGTTGGGTTTGTTAGTCTTGCCTCTTTGTCTCCTTAAAACTTTTGCGGAGAGGAGTAATCAAGAGTGTAGGTCGGCCACTATGCGTCAACGCCAGGAAGAGTATATTGTTAATGTTATTCATGCATGGGGCACCCTTGGTGGCGGTTTTGAGGTTGTCGCGTGAGGTTTTAGCGAACCATCCCCACTATGGTCTAATATTGATGATGATAGCTTGGAGTTGGGTGACCGCAATGTCAAGCAATGTAAGAGGAAGATTTGTGATGGTCATTATCTTGTTGCGTTGAGTTCTTTCGATCTTACGGTATTGCACCTTATGATGTTTCTACTCTTGAAGACTTAAAAGCTAAGCACCCCTTCCAGCTGCTCCTCTTTACACGATATACCTATTGATCATCATCACCTTACCGCATCTCCTGCTACGGTTCTTGACTTGATCAAGAGTTTCCCTCGTGGTACTTCATGTGGGCGGGATGGGTTGCGTACCCAACACCTTTTGGATTGTTTAAATAGTGCGATTGTGGCTATTTTCGATGAGTTGGTCGCTTCTATCGCCCAGTGGTGAACCTTTTTCTTTGGTAAATGCCGAGGTGTTGGGGAGTACATTGCTAGTGCTCCTCTCACACCCTTAGTCAAACCAGGGGGGGTATCCGATCCTATTCTTTGTTGGGGGACATTTGAAGGCTGATTAGTTTCCAAGGTATGTGCTTCCATGATTGGCCATTCTTCAGATGGTTATTTAGATGATCTACAATTTGGTGTTGGGGTATCGGGTGGAGGGGAGGCTATTCTTCATGCGGTGAATCGGTTGATTGAGGATCGTGGGGGTGATGTTGGTCTTTCTATGTTGTTGGTTGACTTTAAAAACGCTTTCAACATGGTGGATCGGGCTGTTATGTTGCGTGAGGTTCGGCTTCATTTCTCGGCTATTTCACGGTGGGTGGAATTCGTTACTCGAGTCTGCGGATTATATTATGGTGAGCATACTCTTTGGTCTCATCAAGGTGTGCAACAAGGTGATCCGCTTGGGCCTCTCCTCTTTGCTTTAGTGTTATATCCCTTGGCATGTAAGATTATAGACTCTTTTGACCTTTCTTTTCAAGCATGGTATCTGGATGATGGCACTATTATTGGCGATACTTTGGTTGTGGGTAAGTTTTTAGAGTTTGTTAATACAAATAAGCCGTAAAAACGTTTATTTATATTTTACGATCTTCTAATGTTTTGTCGATAACAAAAGTAAAATCATTTTAACGAAACAAATAGAGTACGTAAATAGTTTGAGTTAATAGTTTTCTAACACACTTACGCTTTCACATAAAACACTAAAACAAGTATAAGTGATTTTATGATTTAGATACATATGTACAACAACTAGTGTTTACATATTGGGTTAAACATATACTTAAACTAAGTATACTAAAATGGGTAAAAACTAAGTGTATACTAAATGGGTAAAATACTAGCAAATGGTTTTGACCCACAACCCATGGTTTTATATATACCACTTAACAAGTTCATTGTATCTAGTAAGAAAACCATGGATCAACCCATAACCCATGACCCATGACCCATGACCAAAAATACCCATGGGCAAGAGGCGGACCACGGATCCCTAGCTTTGTGCTAGTCGGATCCCTTGTGGTAGGGATCCGTGGGATCCAGAACAACAGAGGATTTTTCCTCTATAAATAGTGAGCCATTTCTTCATTGTTTCTTACCCCCTTTTAATATACTTTCTCCCAGGTTAAATCTCACTAACCTTAGATCCAAGAGATCTATGTTTGTAGTTTTGTTTTTGTGATCTTTTAGGTTCCTCTTAAAGGCAAGATCACCACCTTTGAAGTCGAGCAAACTCAAGTCCATGAGTTGCCATGCTTCCTCATCATCAAAGCTATTGAAGTCTTCTTGTTGATGATTCCCTTCTTTCTTCAAAGAAGTGTAGTGTTGAAGACATTAGTGAAAGATGTCTTAAGAGTCAAGGCGAAGATATTAGTGAAGGGTATCTATCGTCTATAGTATAAAACACTTGTGGTAGGTGCTTGGAAGTCAAGACTAAAAAGCATTAGTGAAAGGTGCTTAGAAGTCAAGACAAAGAAGCATTAGTAAAGGTGCTTGAGAAGTGAAGACACAAGACATTAGTGAAAGGTGTCTTGTAGATCTAGTCAAAGGCATTAGTGAAAGGTGCCTTAGATGTACATTCGATATGGTGTGTTTCGATGTACAAGATAGACTAGTTTTAGATCCAAGGATATTGATATCCTTGATGATGTTGTTAAGGAGTAGATCTCCTGGGATTAGGATCGTTGGTGTAGTGTTGGGTAGTAGTTCCTCCATCGCTATGGAACTAGGTGCTTAGCCTAGTACCAATAATAAAGGTAGGCGGCGTTGTGAAGGTGTAGTTCACCTAAAGTGTGAAAAGAACTAGGTACTTAGCCTAGTACCTAATAAAGGGTAGGCGATGTTGTGAAGGTGTAGTTCACCTAAGGTGTGAAAGAACTCGGTGGTTAGCCTAGCACGTATAAAAGGTGGCGGCGTTGTGTTAGGTGTGGTTCGCCTTGGTGTGAAAGAACTCGGTATTTAGCTTTGTACCGGAAAAAGATTAAGCGGCGTTGTGAAGGCTTCTCCGCCATAAGGAGATTGGTGTAGTGATTACGAACTCACGATTAGGTGACTCGGGGGTGGAGTAGAAGGCAAGGAAGGTGACCTTGTAGCCGAACCACTATAAATACTTGCGTTGTGGTTTTGTGCTTCTTACTCTAATCTTTTCATTACTTATCTTTACATGCTTGTTTATCAACATCCAACACACACAATCAAATAGATTGACATAAGTCAATCTAAATATTTAAAAAGGAAGTTTTAAATTGGTAAAACTATTCAACCCCTTTCTAGTTTTCCACAATTGGCATGAGCCGTTACCAAGTTTGTTGAAGTATATTGTACTTTAAAAACTTGATACGATCTATGGTTAATAGAAAACTACAAAGAAGGTCTTTCATTAAAACAAACACCATGTCTTTTAAAACTATATGTTTGGATGTTGATTTGATAACAACATTTGTTTCTTATTTATTTTTAATTGCACTAATCTTCTTTGTCATGTTGATTATTCAAAGCTCATACCCACCAAGCTTTAGGAGTCGCTTGGTAACAAGAATACCTTCCTTAAGAAGGTATCTTAAAGGAGCAGGAATCGTCTAAGTGACATTTGTTGTGTAATTTGTAAAGACATTCATAAGTACGCTAGAGGTATGATTTTCCTTTTACTTTGCTTGATAATTAAGTATACCTATTTAGGTATTTATGTGATTATCTTTTGTGCTTATACATGTTTTACATGAAGCTTCATTAGGAAGCATTTTTTCTCATCGTGTTAATTCTCGTCTAAAAATAGTGGTATATAAAACTTATGTTTTGTTTCTTTTAAATCTAATAATAAAACAAAACCACAATTTCAAAAATTCCTCCTTCCTATAAAACCCACCGTCGGCCATTCTACCAAATACTCACTTTTTCAAAATCTTCCAATTTCAAAAATCTTCCCTCATTCAAAAATTTCATCTTTCTCCTCACTCCATCTCAACCGAAACCAAGAAAGATCCGTCTTCAACATGGTTTACATCTTTTCGTGCTCATCGCCATAACACTCATCGCACTTGTGTTCCCTATGTTGAAGTTCACATACGGAGACATTTACTTTGTGTTGTTAATCTATATTGGGATCATATACCCAATCCTTTGTATCATCCTTAGTATTGAAATGCAATATTATTAATAATCTAGTTTATCTAGGTTGTTGTTATCATAATGTGTCTGTCACTTATTTTTTATATATATGTTTTATATTCTTTTGTGATACATTAGAAGTCATGTATGCATGCTAAAAGAAAATGTAGGTTAAAACATATATCTTGGTATAAAATTATGAGATTCAAAAATCTACGAGTTTTCATATAATCTGGTTCTTTAATTACGGATCTACGGATCCCGGAAGTTATACTAGCGGGATCCCTTTTAAAAAGGAACGTGGGATCCGTCCTCTTTGGAAAACAGTTTTCATGCAAATCAAAAACCTCTTTTCGTCTAAGAGTAATACTCTACTTGTATGTCAAAACCATAAGTGAGTTAAGTGTATTTCTGTTAAAAACCATTGTTAATAAAAATCTAGTAAAAACATTAGATTAACATACGTTGACCACAAACATTTCCTTTTATTAACTTGTCATTTCTATAGGTTCAACTATGACGCATGAATATGAGTTTGATTTTTCACTCACTAGCGTCTACACTCCAAACATCTCTCTCTCGAACCCACACACGCTGGCAATCATGTCCGTGGGTTCAATAATCTCGAAAACCGTCACTTCCACGAAGGACGTATTGTAGACACCTCTCTACAAATCGAAGAAGGTATCAATACCTCCTTCCGAGCCATAGGACTAGAATGTCTTCTTGAAATCAACGATAAAATATGTCCAAGGTTCATAATGGAATTCTTCCGTCAAGTCGAACTCGTTCGAACGAGGATCGCTCTCTATCTCTTTGGTTTTATATCAAAAACCAAAAGTTCACTCTAACCCTTGGGCATTTTGCTCACATCCTTCGGATTCCAAATCATGGACAATGTGCCTTCACCGAAGATTGGTCTCTTGATTCTCTCTTCAACTTTCGTGAAGAAAATAGTCCATATTGTTCACACATACCCTCCCAGGAAGATTTAAATCGCATAATATGCAAACCTCGACCATATTACTCCGATCCAAACATTATCTTTACAAGGGATATCCGAGAAGAGTACAAGCCTCTTGCACTCATCATACGTGAAAATGTTTGGAGTCTTAGGGGAAATCGAGAAATCCTTCCCGCTTGTTGTGCTCACATGTTGTACTTTTTGCTAACACAACAACCATACAATCTCGCCTACTTCTTCAAGGCGAATTGCAAATCTTCAAGGCTCCAAGAATAAACTCATCCCTTATGGAATGTTCTTAACACGTCTCTATCATAATGTTATGCACTTCCATCCTCAATTTCAAAGTCCGTTATACGTACTTGTGAACAAAATGATGGAACCGCTAAACATATCCCTCATGAAGACTTTCTTCATTCTTGACTCCACCAACACTCATCAATCACTTAATGATCCTCCTAGCGAGAACACTCAAGGAATCTAATAATATTTCAAAATAGGATCAAATCTATTGTACTCGTGCTTTATCAATGTAATCCATTTCCTTCATGAAATAAAACATTTGATATCTTAGTATTTAGAACTCTCTTTAGACTATCCTTGAGATATAATGCATTGTCAAGATCATTGCATATCTTTAGTAAAGGTCCCTGCTGAGTGATGGGCGGATCCCAAAAGTTACACTAGACGGATCCCTACTCTTAGGGAACCGTGGGATCCGTCAACAGAAAATGCAATTACAAGCATTGTATTTCAAAGACATTCTTAGAACACCTTACACTAAGCTAAACATAGTGTCTTAAGGCAAATTAAGTCCTTATCAAGATAGGTTAATCTTTCCCATTCATACATAACTCACCGAGGTTACACTCTAAAAAACGCTTGTAGATCTACCGTTTCGTTTTAATCCATTACTCTTCCGCTCTTAAACTCACACCTTATTCTCTACTTGATCCCTCACATCTAGTCTTAGAAATCTTTCAATTATGGCAAAATTGATCATAAATCATCCTCACCTCCAAATTGATCAAATTTGATCAAAATCTAGTTTTCTCATCTTAAAGCTTCTAGGATATTTTTCAAAACACTATCCTAAGACACACCCTGATCTCTAGGATCATCTAGCTTCAATTGACATTCTAAATCTTTAGTGTCATCATTATTCATCCATTGGTACTCTTGAAAGTTCCAAATCCTTCCACAAAAGACAATCATTAGCTACATCATTCATTACCTTCAAGTACTCAAGCATCCCTTCATTTAAAACACTTAGAAGAACTGAAACACTCAAGATGATATAGGTCTTAGATCTTAGAAACATCCTTTCCAATCTTTCATAGGCTGCGAGAGACGGATCCCTAGGATTAGCCTAGACGGATCCCTCTGAGGAGGGAACCGTGGGATCCGTATGACATTATAGGTCAAATCTTGCTAAAGCAATCATTTCAACTCATCTTCCTAACTCAAACACTGCATCTCATCTTAAATGAGTTCCTAGATCAGTACAACCTCTGAAGTTGACTCTTGTGCATGTCAATCATCACATTCCAATGAATCCTAGTGGCTTGAAGCTTAAATGCACTTGCCAAATCTCTTAGTTTATAAACCACCTTATTAGGACCTCTATAGTCATCACTCTCATCCCAACTTTCAGCTCTTGCAAACTCTTGAAATCATCTCATCATGAGGAAAACTGTAACACCCCCAAAATCACAATGTGACAGCGGAAGACTATTTGGGGTATTACTTAGAGGATCACAGTCATAAGTCATAGAAAACGACTCTAAAGAGACGTTTTTAATAAAAGATTGTTACCATTTCATAAAACTCAGTGTTTTGGAACACAAGAGAAAATACCATAAGTTTTGAGTTTACATAAAAGATAGTTCAAATGTTTACGAAATGATAACTTTATTTAAAAACAACACCACTTCCAGCGTCCCATGACGTCCACTCCACGCCTTCATGATATTCTAATTAGTACCTGAGATGAACTTGCTTAAAAAGATCAACAAATGTTTAGTGATATTCATAGGTTTAAATAAATGGTTGAACACAAGTAAAAGATGATAATTGCTTCGAATACAATCACCATGGAAAACATAGATTATTATTATGCGCTAAACTCATGACACCAAACTAGCTGCATACACCCATTCTTGATTGTAAGTAATAATATTGCCCTCAGAGATGGAATTGCCAATTCCATAGTTAATCAAATATAGTGCGCCCCGGTTATTTCCAATAACCGAGTCGGGGTCGTTAATTCCCATAGTACTATCCACAATATTCGCGCTCACTGCAAGTGATTAATGGTTCATGATGTAAGGGACTTATGGCAGGCAACTTAGGCTATAATAATAATGATCAGGCAAGCATAAAGTTTAAGAAAAGACTTGTGTTCTAGTTTATAGCATGCATCTCCCTCGCGGGGTTTAAAAGAAATAAGTAAAGGCGAGGCTATGAACTCACCTTAGCAATCAGAATCCGAGTAGTGTAAAGTCAAGTAGTATGAGCACGAAGTACCGTCACGCGACCTATAATTAGTATGGCAAGACTTAGTCTATTGGTTTTATTCATGACTTAGTGTATTGAAAACGGTTGAAGTATTCTCAAGAGTTTGTGTTTATTATCGCTTGTGTGGCAATGGTTAAGTTTAAATAGGTTTCGAAACACTTGTAAGTTTTGGCTCTTGGAAAAGTGCTTACGTATACAAATATGTGAAAATGGTCATGACGAATAAGTCCTCAGTTTGAAAGCAATCGAATGACTAAGTATTGAGAAATATTCACAAGTAAAGGATTTGTGATGTTTCATATGCCGTCGGTAAATAATAAATATTTACGCCAAGTATTTATAATATAAGTGTTTATGTTCTACGATAATTATTTATATATGTATATATATATACTATACTAAATTAGTGGGTGATAAGTACAAAAAAGTTTATGTTATATTTAATATCTAGTTTTCGTAATTTAAATAAATTTTATGAAAATAAACTAAGTATATTATTTTTTTTAACAAAAATTGGGCATGACCCGTCCGTAATTATTTGTTTTCCATCTAAAATTTGGTGACCCAAAGTATTCCTTATCAAAATAGGATAAATAAAAATATAGTATAAGTAAGTAAAAGAGGTCTAGTAATATGCTACTAAGAGAGTGTGTTATTTAGTTTTTAAATGCTTCAAGTGCTAAGAGTGGAAAAGTTCAAAAAAAGAATTAAATGGTAAAAGGGATGGCAGCAGGAATCGAACTCTAGACCTCTAGTTTAACAGCCAACGCCCCTACCATCAAACTAGCCCATCTTTTGTGTTATATTAACGAAACAGGTTGTCTATATTAAGTTATAGCATAGTGGTCTCCTTTACATCTTTTACAGTGAACAAAATATCAACTTTACTTGTGTATAAAATGGGTTTTGTGCTTAACGCATGGAAACATAGACCCAAAGTACACTAACAAGCACTTTGAAACTGAAATTAAGTTATAATTAAGCTAATAGGAAAATTTCCAAAGATGAGCCAATACTCAAGTTAACTTTAGATCCATGTTTTCTTAGTCGTTTTTAGTTCGAAATAACTCAAAATAGTCTCAAGTTTATGGGGGTGTCGAGTAAGCAAACAAATAAGCACTAGCTTATTTTTGAGATGTTTACAAGTATTAACAAGTTCAAGATCACCACACAAGTTTTTAAACACAATCTTAGTCATTTTTGCATGTATATCTAACGTGTATGTATATGTCGTGCAAGGAAGATTTTGAAACTCATTTTCTAGTTTAACATATTAAATATAGAACTTATTATTAAGCATAAGCATATTTGTAACATAAGAAAATCAATGGAAACACATGTTTAATGAGACCAAGAATCCTTACAGTGGGTGAGGTGTGTGTCGAATGGAATGACAAACCAAGAACCAAATTTTTCTTAACCCAAAACTTCAAATATTAAGCTTGTTTTACCAAAGTTCTTCTAAGACCAAAATCTCCCAAGCACCAACTTAAGTAAAGTGGAGTAATAGTTTTAGTAAAGTTTTGTGGAATGAATGGGTGTTTTGTGATGCTCGTTTATAGGCAAAAAAAAAAGAGAAGCAAAAGAGGCTAGATCTTAATGAACCCAAGAACACAATGGTTATTTTTATGCATGGCCCTTTTTAGATCTAATATCCATGTATTATCATGCAAAGTGGCTTCTACAATTTCATAAGTCAAGCATGTGATATAGCTGAGAATCTTAGATCTTGACAAGCCTAAAAGTCAATTGGGTTATAACTTGCCTTCTTCTTTAAACCTTAATATCCATTTAACAACATGTAAAGACACTTTTGAAATTTCCTAAGTTAAACATGTGACTAAGATGAGTTGGATGTGGCTGCATATTCGAATTTTTGGGATAAAAGATACATTTCGAAATTTATGTAATGTATTTTATGTCCCGCTTGAGCTTAAATGTGCGTTGCGGTGTCCCGGTTTGACGTTTTGACAAAACGTGTAATATATAATTTAGAGCACGTTTTTATAAAGGTAAAAATAAAAATATTAATTATAACTCGTAAAAATATTTATTTGACTTTAGCCATAACTAATTGAGTGTCGGTACGCGTGCGGCTCGTAAGACAAGAAAATTTCTTGTGAGACTGATTTAGCTATCAGTAAATATCGGCATGATTAAATAAGACTACTCGGAGATGCATAATTTTTTTATGCAATAAAATGAAACGTACATGCTAAAATGCTCAACTTAGCTCAAATAAGTTTTGATAAACAATCTAGTTTATTAATATGAAAGTTGATGATAGTGAAAATTTACAGGTGGCAACAAAAACCCCAAGTAGTAACTTATCCACCAAAGAACCACCCATGAAAAGAGCTCGTGTTATACACGGAATTTCCTCAACCGAATCATCTCCGGTCAAGCCGACAAATGATAGAATCCTTCATCATCCAATCAAACCAATTTCTAAAAGGTTAGTACCCACAAAACTACCTTTGTCAAACACCACCATACCTCCTAGGCCAAACAATATCATCTCCACCAAACCATCACCATTGGTTCCTAGAGCTATTTCATTTACATCCCCACTATCATCACCACACCTCTACAATTTAGAGGACTTGCATCCTAGGCCGTCTCATCCATCCGCTCACGACAACATACTCCTCATTAGGAGGAATAATGGTTCAAAATCAAGGTGTTGAGTCAACACTTGCTCCGGCTTCCTTCTCGGCGTTTTCATCATATAATCCCATTTGGATTATGACAAATCATCAAAATCAACCAACCGACCATATGGAAGTTGACAC
Source organism: Chrysanthemum makinoi (assembly GCA_910596185.1). Classification (NCBI taxonomy): domain Eukaryota; kingdom Viridiplantae; phylum Streptophyta; class Magnoliopsida; order Asterales; family Asteraceae; genus Chrysanthemum; species Chrysanthemum makinoi. Next base: position 299,000,608 of record OU343221.1, read on the forward strand.
CTCTCTACCACCACCATCATTCTTGGTTGAGTCATTCTTAAATGCACCTCCACCAATCCCTCCATCGTTTGAAGCTCCACAAGCCGCTTCACTTGATCCTTCGAATCAAGCCATTTCATTTCATCCACCACCACTACCTAGCCATGGCAAAGATTGCGATCATTGTCAACATGTTGAAAGTTTGATACATGAAGTACGAGAAGACCAACGTTTCATGTTCTATCATCTCCTCGAACGTTTCGACGAGATTAAACCTAAACAAAACTTGATCTAGAAGATTATAGTGGTGTCTTAGCTTCAAGCGTTAGGGGATCTAGAAATTCCTAGTCATGTATTGTCTATTGTCTTGTTTTCGAGTCATGTATATCATAACTCTTGTTTATTAAATGGAATTACATGCTACTTGCTATATTTCTGAGTATGTGAGTATACTATATAATCCATATCTCTTTTAGTATTAACATTTCTTGTTATACCAATCTTTGCTGACTTTTTTCATCAGCCAGACGGATCCCTCAGATTTGCCTAGACGGATCCCTACTAGGAGGGAACCGCGGGATCCGTGAGACAGAAAGCCTTCTTTCTACTAACTTGAATCACATTTGCAGGAAATTGTGAATTATACTTGATTTCTAACCTTTGTTTTGTAGTTATTCAATTTACATATGAAGACTTTGACATCATAAAGCTAGGGGAGCTTTATGTCAAAGCAATACATTGCAAATTACTTGCAATACTAGGTTTACATTTCGTGACATCCCTTTGCAACAATTGCAATCATCAAGGGGGAGCACATTCGTCTCGTAGACGATATCTTTTGCAAACTTATTTGCAAACAAACTAGATTAGTATCATTTACTTGACGCCTTTGCATAGGGATGGACTCGTCAAGGGGGAGTAAAAGACGAGATCCTTTTCCGTTATTTGCTCTCTATCTCTTTTTACTTTTAATTCTTTCACATGTTTTTCTTAAAAACAACATGTTGCCTTCCTTCAAACACTTTTTGTTTCGACAAAAAGGGGGAGAAAAGAGTAAAACTACAAATTCGAATCTTTACGAATATTAGCTTTTTCCTTAAAATAATTTTATGTTTTGTCATCAACAAAAAGGGGGAGGTTGTTAATACAAATAAGCCGTAAAAACGTTTATTTATATTTTACGATCTTCTAATGTTTTGTCGATAACAAAAGTAAAATCATTTTAACGAAACAAATAGAGTACGTAAATAGTTTGAGTTAATAGTTTTCTAACACTTACGCTTTCACATAAAACACTAAAACAAGTATAAGTGATTTTATGATTTAGATACATATATACAACAACTAGTGTTTACATATTGGGTTAAACATATACTTAAACTAAGTATACTAAAATGGGTAAAAACTAAGTGTATACTAAATGGGTAAAATACTAGCAAATGGTTTTGACCCACAACCCATGGTTTTATATATACCACTTAACCAAGTTCATTGTATCTAGAAAGAAAACCATGGATCAACCCATAACCCATGACCCATGACCCATAACCAAAAATACCCATGGGCAAAGAGGAGCGGACCACGGATCCCTAGCTTTGTGCTAGCCGGATCCCTTGTGGTAGGGATTGATGCGTGCCAAACAGTCAAGCTAAATCACACAAGCCTGCCACTTGTGAATGGCAGACCGTAATAAGCTTAAAACTGCCTAAGCACGAATGCAATGAAGATCTGAGGAGTATAGGGTCTCCCCGGGTCGTTATGTCCCAGCGAGCTATGCGATGGATTATCAAACGTTTAGTGATCGAGGAATTTGAACGGGAAAAGGATTTGATAATTATTATAACTACAGAAAAGCCAACAAATTAAAACGGCTTAAATGCAAATTAAAGGAAATTAAAAAGATAAAATCTATTAAATAAACGCTATCACTATAATTAAAATGATGTTTTTGTTTTTATGTTTTTATAAAACTGAATTTAAAATCTACGCAACGTACAATTAAAAACGTGAAACTAAATCAATATTAACCCTAAAAATATGAAAATGAAGTTTTTACAATCCTAATGATATAAGAAAATTTATAGAAAAAGAAAATTATTTTTATAACTATTAAATTAATTATTATTAGTTAAAAACTAATTTTAACTATTTAATAATTACCTAAAATACAAGAATTTAGGAAATAAAGCTAGAAAAATAAAATTATGAAATGGAAAAGTCTAAAATATCAAAATAGAATTTTCAAAACTATTTTTGTATTTTTCTGAATATTTTTCTATTTTTTATGAATTTTAAACTATTTAAAACTAATTAAATTATTTAAAAATACAGATTTAACTAAGAAAAATCTAGAAAAATACTTTTTTCTCTTTTTATATTTATCTTAACTTAAGAAAATAGAAAAATTATTTTTTTGAAGCTTTTCTTAATTAATTGTATTAAAAGCTATTTAAAATTGCTTAAAAACTAATTTAAATTAAGAAAAATAGCAAAACAACTTAGAAAAATCTGAAAATTTCAGATTTAGTCTAAAATAATATTAGGAATATGAGAAAAATGGAAAAACAGGCCCTTATGTGGAGAAATATGCAACTGATGTGGAAATGCTTATTATTAAGCAATCCAAATAAGCCAAATGGACAAAATAAGCTACCAACTGTTTACCAAAGTTCTAAACTGATAAAATAACTAAAATGCAACAGATCCTAACTATTTTTAACCACTGAATCACAATTTGCACATATTTGATACTTGAACTAATAAGCTAAATCATGTTCTGAGGTACCAAGTTTAGACCAAGGCACAAGCTTAAAAATAAGCTCAAACTGAAAACTACTAATTGGAACTTGGAAAAGACCTGGTTGAGAGTATTTAAACCAAAATTTAGACCATGAGAAGCTCTTATGAGCACGTGGCACAAGCTTAAATTTCGTGAAAAGCTCGATTACCAGAGTACAAGTGGTGCAGGCGGTTTGTGCTAAAAGGAGAAGCTTGTTTGAAGCTTCTGAAAAAATTGTAAAATTATACTAAAATGCTACTGAGTAACAAGACCAGGTCAAGTTTCTAAAATGCCAAGATTCACTTGATAAATCAAAAAATAAGCTCATGAAAATTCCTTGTAACTGACCCCAAAACAGACTTTTGCTATTTTTGACTTTTGAAAATATGTTGAGAAGTTGACTTTTTCCAACTTTGGATCCAATTTATTAACTGAAGTAGATGTTATATGATGTAATAAGTGTAATGCAAGCTTTGTTTGAGACTTTTAAACACAAAATAAGGATTTGCTAAGCCAAAATCTCAACAGTGATCAGTGGGGATGGATTTAAGTTAAATATTGACTTTGTGCTTATATATACTCAAAATTTTGACAGATATGATCTCAATAGAACTCAACCAACTTGAAACAAAAGGATTTGTTCAATGAACTAGCCTCTACAACAGATTAATAAGTAATACCAAACACCCCTTTACACTACTGCTAAACAAGTAAAACTGATTAAAACACTAATCCACTTGATATTAATGATCAAACCAAGTATAACTATCCTAAATACAGCTATTTGAACAAGATTTGCACTGGTTTAGAAGTAAAAAAGATTATGCTTATAAACTAAATAACAACTTACAAGATTTCCAATAGCCACTATGGCTTGAATCCAAGAACCAGAGAACCACTAACTAAATATCAACCCAAATGAATATAAAGCAACCCACATCCATGTCTGCATCAACCCATTTCATTCTGCATTCCCATTTTTGACCCTGTTTGACTTTTGTTGACCCGATTCCAAAATGGCTTCAAACTTAAATATAAGCTTATAACAAGCTATAATAAGCTGATATAAGCCTATATGAGTTGAAAATAAGCTGATAAAACCTTGTATGTAAGACTTTGAAATGGCAATATTCAACAGTGAGTTTCAAAACAAGGAATTTTGATATAACCTGAATTAATACTTGTAAACAAGTTTTAATGATGCAAATATCTTAGTTTGATACAAAGAAACAAGATACAACAGATTTTACACTAATTTAAAGACTTTAAATTAAAAACGACATTTGAAGATAAAAATAAAACTAAAAACTACTCCTCTCTTGCTTCCTTATGACTTTCTTTTATATCCAAACTCATTGCCTCTCTCCTCTGAATCTTTCCCATCAATCCAAGCCATTGGATTTGCTCAAAATGATCTCAACCATTCAAACATGATTTTGGCGCCTTTTTTCTTTTCTGCCCATTGGGGGTTGAGTGAGGGGTTGGGGGTGCATTTAATGAAGTCTTGGATGTTAGCTAAGGTGGAGGGACAGGCTTGAGTGATTGGAGAGGAGGGGGGATGGGATATGGCTAGTTGCAGGTAAAGCAGTTGAGATGGTGGACTTTGGCGCCATGGGTGATATTTGACCAGAGCAGAGTTAATAATAGGGGGTCCAAAATGTTTAGTGACAGGGGTCCAAGAGGTGGAAGGGTCAAAATGGGTTTAAGGTCTTATTAATACAAGGACTAGTTGTGCCATTTTCTGAAAATCAAGGACTATTCCTGCCAATTCATCAAAGTTACTTTAAGGGACCATTAATGACAAGTTTCAAAAGTACAGGGACCAAATCTGTCATTTTCCAATTTTCCAGGGACTAATTCTGCCAATTTTGAAACTTGAAGGACCATTCTTGTAATTTTCTCAAACTTTTGATATTTTTCACCAAAGGACTAAATTTGACAAGTTATGATTTAAAAAGGACCTTTGGTGACTTTACTTTTGAAATTATGTGCTCAGGGACTGTTTTTGACAACTTTTGAAACTTGGGGGACTAAAACTGCAATTTTTGCAAATTTGATATGTTTTTCATCTGATTTTGATATTTTTGCTTTTAAAACACATAAAACACTGATTTGTGATATTTTGATCATTTTGATGTGTTTCAGAGTGTTTTCAGATGATTTTGCAGTTTATATTGTACAAAAATGATGAGTATTTACACACTCATTTTGTATGTTTTCATACGTTTTTATACGTTTTTGTCTGTTTTTACACATTTTCGTTCATTACGTTTTCGTCCGTTTTTACACGTTTTCGTTCATTTATATACGCTTTCATTTATTTTCATCCGTTTTAATACGTTTTGTCCGTTTTTAGCCGTTCATATACATTTTAGTCCATTTTTATACGTTTTCGCTATTTTTATACGTTTTCGTTCGTTTTTATACGTCTTCATCCATTTTTATATGTTTTCCATCTGTTTTTATACGTTTTTATATGTTTTCATCAATTTTTATACGTTTTCATCCGTTTTTGTACATTCCTATCCGTTTTTACACGTTTTTGTCTGTTTTTACATGCTTTCATTCATTTTTGCACGTTTTCGCCCGTTGTTACACGTTTTTATATGTTTTTATCTGTTTTCATATGTTTGTACACGTTTTCATCTATTTTTATAATTTTTTTTCGTTTTCAAACGTATAAAAACGAATGAAACGTATTAAACGTAAGAAAGATAAAAAAAATGTACGAAAATGAATAAAAACAAACGAAAACGTGTAAAAACATATGAAACGTGTAAAAACGGACAAAAACTCCAAAAACGAATGAAAATGTGTAAAAATGGACGAAGAGTATAGAAACGAACGAAAACGTATAAAAACGGACGAAAACGTGTGAAAACGAACGAAAACATAAGGAAACATATATAAACAGACGAAAACGTATAAAAACGGATGAAAACGTAAGAAGACGTATAAAAACGGACGAAAACGTACAAAAACGGATGAAAACATATAAAAACGGGCGAAAACGTATGAAAACGTAAGAAAAAGTATTATAACGAATGAAAGGGTATAAAAACGGACGAAAACTATGAAAGCGGAAGACAACTTAAGAAAACATGCGAAAACGTATAAAAACAGACGAAAACATACAAAACGGATGAAAACGTATAAAAAAGAACGAACACGTATAAAAACGGATGAAAACGTATAATATCGAACAAGATGTAAAAAACGGACGAAAATGTATAAAAACGTGTGAAAACGTAAGAAAACCAAATTTTAAGTTATTTACTAACGGCCGTTAGTATAACGGACTAACGATGCCAAGTTTAGTTGGACTTGATACGTACAATAACACAAATTCAAAAGGTTGGTGTCAAAATTGAAAAAAAAAAGACAATATACACAATGACAAAATGTGATAAGTATAATACATCTTCATACAATTAACTTTTTCTTTTATATAGTTGAACTATATGTGGCATGTGAGACCCGAGTCTGCTAATTGGCCCATGGTTAGTAGCTACTCCTTCAAAACTCCATGCCCTTGTTTTACGTTAACTTGGAGAAGGTACGCTATTCCATGGAGCAATGTGGACCATGTAATACCTTTATGTATTTGTAACCGAGCATCATTTATAACCAAGCATTGTTTTTATGTGTTTGTAATTTTTTTTTAACGGTGACTTTTATTTTTTGTATTAGAGTCGCACCTGCCCTAACAGCAGGCCCTCATTCACCACGTACCCAGACAATGTTGTCTTAACCGGATCCATGCTGGCATAGTGGGGATTAATAACGGTGTCCGCCCGGAAACCGTACCGCCTCCACACGATTATTATCGCTGGAGTAACGGTCGGATGAAAACCGGAGCCGGCTTGGATTCGAACCTGCGCAGGTAATGTCTTACAGGCTCTCCTCTTCATTGCCTAAGTAACGGTCGGATGAAAACCGGAGCCGGCTTGGATTCGAACCTGCGCAGCTAATGGCTTACAGGCTCTCCTCTTCATGGCCTAAGTATCAGCAGAGCTTATGGTCTATAAGTGAGTACTTCCCGGTAGGTCACCCACCCGGTACTACTCTCACTTGTGGCTCGCGTAATTACTTAAGCTTCTACCACTAGACCACAAGCCCCATGTGTTTGTAATTAACCAAGCATCATTTATAATCGGTGTAGGTTTTTATGCCCATAAATGAAAACGGACTAACATTGGTGTCTTGCTCAGTTTGATATCCGGTCTGGAGTGGTTACATTCTATGATAGCGGTGACACGTATGACTCTGGGTGGCGTGATTTTTATAACAGGCTGAGAGACTGTTTGCATGTACGACTATATATTGCTACCGTACATTCTCGTTAGTTAATAGATTGGTGGTATTCTGAATGACATAGTTGTTAACATTATGCTGAATATAGTCCGAGTTTGTGATGTTAGTACATGTGTTAGTCATAAAACATTGATGTTTGTCATCAACTAGATCACAAACATTTAACAGACTTAGTCGATATACCTTCCAAAGTATAGCTTTTTAATAACATATGCACTTAGAAGCCCAACCTGCAATCAAGAAATAATCACATGATCACGTATATAAATGCTTAGTACACATGGAAACATACACATCTAGACTTGCACCAGGACTTGATGGAACATATAACTACTTATAAATGAAAAGAAATCAACCAAATGTAAAAGTTTCTGCAAACGTACATACATGTATCTATACATATATATGAGACTATATATGTCGCTTAGTAGGCATTTTAATATTGACACGGCGTATCATTTGATGAGGTGAAAATGGTGACTAGGCACAATTTCCGGTTACAATTGAAAAAAATTGGTAAATTTCAAGGTTCGAACTCGGGTTTCGGGGTTCAAACACAAGCGCCTCAACCAGTAAGGCAATCCTTATTTTGTTGTACAAACGCTTCTTCCCAAAAGCTATTTACTACAGTACTCCCAACTACCATCTTATCATTATAACATACCATTTTTTTCAATCTCCCCCTCTTCACTACGCATTTCCAAAATCATATTGATCCAAATATCAAAACGCCTCATCTATTCTAAAAAACATATTCACCAATCACCAAATCAATACCATGTTTACAAAGTGATTTTGATTTATCGTTGCAAGGGATTTCTGGTTTTATACCCTAATTGTTGATATGACAATTTTGGGACTGACTGAGTAATGATCCATGAAGATACAACAAGAAAGGTTTGATTTTTGATTTTGTAATTGGGTTGTAAATTATGAATTTCTAATGGACATGTTTCATTTAAATTTGATTTTTGAAATCGAATCAAATTAATTATTCGATTTCTCAGTGTGTTTTTGTTTTTGTGTTTACTTTAGGTCTTTAATCATGAATCATATGTCTTAGCTGCTACACAATCGATTTTTTAGGTTTGTTTGTAGTTTTTATAGCTTTCCCATGTCCCTGACTTCAATTGTTGAATTGTTGAATGTTATATATCATTTTGTTTGGCATAATTTCGATGCACCAGTTGAAACCAATGTGGGAGACATAGGATTATGGGCAGTTGGTTCTCTGGAAAAAATGGTTCTCAATAATCTCAAAGCTTAGAATCTTAGCATCTAAAAAAATGGTAGTTCGTAATATCTAAGTTTTACAGGGTGCTTTCTATCTCTTTCTTTTTTTCAGCTATTTCAACATCACACGTACGGATGGCTATGGCTTGATTAAAGATTTAGAGACTCTATGTCGGTATTTCTCTTGCAAAGAATCATGTAGAAAATTACACATCACAATAGTTTCCTATTTTGTAATAGTTTGAATTTCAAATGAATTGGCATTATTCTTGATTGTTAAAAGTTTAGTAGAGCATTTGTAAAATTATAATGTTTGTCTCTTAATCATCTAAATAACCTTTTATTTTATTTCGAATGTTTGGTTGTGAGTAAATAACCTTCTCATTTTATCTTGCAGGTACCATTGATATGTTAGAGTTCAAATCATAGGGTCGTCATGTTCACACGGTAGGAGAAGTACTTTACCTTTTTCATGATTCTGAGTATAGAATTTAAAGTAGAGATGCTAGCAAGGGGCTGTAGATGCACATTGATACGACTCTATAGGAAACAGTGTTAATTGATACTCATACGTATGCAATAATATTTGTATAGTCAATGTGGTCTCGAGGTCTGTTAATACTTTCCCAGCCCTTTTTTTTAATTGAAATGTAACCAACATTTAAGTGTGAAAATGGAAGAAAAATGGTTTGCAAAAGTTAATGATCTGGAAGAAGTTGCTGATAAAATTTTGTCCAAATTCTATCTTTATCACGGAGTATACTATTTAGCCTTCCTTTCCCCGATTCTCTAAGAAATGAGTGACTTCATTAACCACTGGACCTGGCAGTCTGCATCTTTAAAATATAATAATTGGATAATCACATTGAAAGCACAATGCCAAACAACCCCCAAGTGTCGACAATTTTTGTTTAAAATTGTTTGTTCCTATGTAGACTTTCAATTCTGCAACGAAAAACTTACTAGAAAGGAAGCTAATGGTCTTCCGTATATTGGTCCTTTGTCAAGATATGTCGTACCATCACAAAATTGTTTTTGACCTTATACGCAACACAAGAACAGTTAAAAAAGTTATATATGCCGATACTATTAAGCCAATATATGGTAAAATTACTATATTAGTCCATTTATGCTATATATGTTTAATTAGTGTAATTGAAATGGATCAAATGAAATGGATGGTTTAATAGTTCGAAACATGTCAAACTAAGGAACAATTGGTGTTCGGTTGTTAAGATATAGCTAAGTGAGTTGAAGTAAGATCTTCTGGATATTTTAAGCAAGTTCATTCTGGAAGACAAAATTTAGATTGTTGTTTCGATAATTGTAATTATTTATACATGTGAAAATGAAATTGTCGTCATGTGGGTAGTATATGCGAAATCCACAAAAACAATGCTAGAGCCTTGCCATTTCATAATCCTGCCATTAGTGACTATTGTAAATGGACCATCGGCTGGAAGTACAACAAACATTGCTCATTCAGGGCATGTGACCCTTGTATGCAAGTCATACTTACTAAATGTGTCAAATTGGCCAAAAACAAAGGTGTAAAAAACACAAAGACATGCGACCAAAACAGAAACCTTTTTCCTTGCTTCCCATTTTTCTCTTTCAAATTACATTATTATAAATTGTAATATTAGTTATATATTAGGAATTACGCTTCGAGAGATCTGGCATAGAGCGCAAAGAGCATTATGTGCTTAAATCAGTTATCCATTTAAGGTATTTTGCACATTTTATAAAGAACATTAAGAAGGTTATACTACCGTTTATTTTTGTCTGTTTTCTTATAAATTTTAGAGTTAATTACATAAATCGTCCTGGTGGTTTGGTTAAAATTACGGATCTTGTCCCTGTGGTTTTTTTAAGCGGGTTACGTCCCTGTGGTTTCTCAAAGTTACGGATCTTGTCCAAATTTTGACCCGCCCGTTAAAAAGGACGTAACTTGACATGATGGACTAACGGAGGGGTTAACCTTGTAAATTACTCTTAAAATACAAACCACAGGGACGATATATGTAATTTACTCTTAAAATACAAACCACAGGGACGATATATGTAATTTACTCTTAAAAAAAAATCTCTAATTTTATTTTACGAAAATATTTTAATTTTATTATAATAAATTAAAAAAAAAAACTTTTTTAAAAAAATAAATTTTGTTAAAAAAATATTACAAAATTTAATAAAAAAAATCATTTTACTATAACACTTAAAAAACTGGTTATTTAAAAAATTAATTTATTAAACTTTTTTATAATAATTAAAAAAACTTTCAAAAAAATTAATTTTGTAAGAAAATATTATAAAATTTAAAAAAAAATCATTTTACTATAATATTTAACAAAATATGTTCATTTAAAAAAATAAGTTATTAAATTTTTTTAGAATAAATTAAAAAAATTATAAAAAATCTTTTTTTTTAATTTGATTATAAAAACGGATGAAAGCGCAATTTTTATACGTTTTCGTCAGTTTTTATAAAAAGGAAAAAAAATCGTATAAAAACGGATGAAAACGTACAAAAACGGAAAAAAACTCGTTAAAACATATAAGTGTCCGTTTTAATTCGTTTTCGTAGGTTTTTGATAAAACGTACGAAAGCGTACAAAAACGTATGAAAACGCATTAAAACGGACATTTATACGGTTTAAAAAGGACATATATACGCATTGGAACGAGCATTTATATGGACATTTTTTTTCTTTTTATAAAAACGGACATTTATACGTATAAAAATGGCGCTTTCATCCGTTTTTATAATAAAATTAAGAGTTAATTACATTTTGTAATATTTTTTTGATTTTATTAAAAAATGTAGTTAACTCTTAATTTTATTATAAAAATGGATGAAAGCGCCATTTTAATCCGTTTTTGTACGTTTTTTTTGCTTTTTATAAAAACGATCGAAAACATATAAAAATGGCGCTTTCATCCGTTTTTATAATAAAATTTAAAAAAGATTTTTTCTAATTTTTTTAATTTATTCCAAAAAATATTTTATAATTTTTTTTAAATGAACAGATTTTGTTAAATGTAATAGTAAATGATTTTTTTTAATCTTATAATATTATTTTACAAAATTAATTTTTTTAAAGTTTTTTTAATTATTATAAAAAATTTTATAAAATTAATTTTTTAAATAAACAGTTTTTTAAGTGTTATAGTAAAATGATTTTTTTATTAAATTTTGTAATAATTTTTTTAAGAAAATTTATTTTTTTTAAAAGTTTTTTTTTTATATTTATTATAATAAAATTAAAATATTTTCGTAAATTAAAATTAGAGATTTTTTTTAAAGAGTAAATTACATATATCGTCCCTGTGGTTTGTATTTTAAGAGTAAATTACATATATCGTCCTTGTGTTTGTATTTTAAGAGTAAATTACAAGGTTAACCCCTCCGTTAGTTTATGATGTCAAGTTACGTCCTTTTTAACGAGCGGGTCAAAATTTGGACAAGATCCATAACTTTGAGAAACCACGGGGACGTAACCCGTTTAAAAAAACCAGAAGGACAAGATCCGTAATTTTAACCAAACCACAAGGACGATTTATGTAATTAACTCTAAATATTTTATATGTTGAAATTGCAGGACCATCCACTTCCTGCGGATCTTAAGGGAGAAACCTTCTATGCTCTGCTTGGAACACATAGCAGGTATAATAGGTTGTAACGTTTAAAAATATATTACATTTGAACCCATTGCAATATTCTCTTGCACATATATGATGTATCATGTGAGAGAATCTTACGTACACTTGAACTAGATGTGATGTATGCAGTGCTTTGGAGTTTTTTATTAGAGTCAATTACATAAATCGTCCTTGTGGGTTTGGTTAAAATTACGGATCTTGTCCCTGTGGTTTTTTTTTAAGCGGGTTACGTCCCCGAGGTTTCTCAAAGTTACGGATCTTGTCCAAATTTTGACCCGCTCGTTAAAAAGGACGTAGGTTGACATGATGGACTCACGGAGGGGTTAAACTTGTAATTTAATCTTAAAATACAAACCACATGGACGATATGTGTAATTTACTCTTAAAATACAAACCACATGGACGATATATGTAATTTATTCTTTAAAAAAAAATTATTACAAAATTTAATAAAAGAATCATTTTACTATAACACTTAAAAACTGTTTATTTAAAAAAATTAATTTTATAAACTTTTTTATAATAATTAAAAAAAACTTTAAAAAAAATAATTTTGTAAAATAATATTATAAGATTAAAAAAAATCATTTTACTATTACATTAAACAAAATCTGTTCATTTAAAAAAAATTATTAAATATTTTTTGGAATAAATTAAAAAAATTAGAAAAATCATTTTTAAATTTCATTATAAAAACGGATGAAAACGCCATTTTTATACGTTTTCGATCGTTTTTATAAAAAGAAAAAAAAATCGTACAAAAACGGATAAAAATGGCGCTTTCATCCGTTTTTATAATAAAATTAAGAGTTAATTACATTTTTTAATAAAATCAAAAAAATATTACAAAATGTAATTAACTCTTAATTTTATTATAAAAACGGATGAAAGCGCCATTTTTATACGTATAAATGTCCGTTTTTATAGAAAGAAAAAAAATGTCCGTATAAATGCTCGTTCCAATGCGTATAAATGTCCTTTTGAAAACGTATAAATGTCCGTTTTAATGCGTTTTTGTACGCTTTCGTACGTTTTATCAAAAACGTATGAAAACGAATTAAAACGGACATTTATATGTTTTAATGAGTTTTTGTCCGTTTTTGTACGTTTTCATCCGTTTTTATACGATCTTTTTTCCTTTTTATAAAAACGGACGAAAACGTATAAAAATTGCGCTTTCATCCGTTTTTATAATAAAATTAAAAAAAAGATTTTTTATAATTTTTTTAATTTATTCTAAAAAAATTTAATAACTTATTTTTTTAAATGAACAGATTTTGTTAAATATTATAGTAAAATGATTTTTTTTTAATTTTATAATATTTTTTTACAAAATTAATTTTTTTGAAAGTTTTTTAATTATTATAAAAAAGTTTAACAAATTAATTTTTTAAATAACCTCTTTTTTTAAGTGTTATAGTAAAATGATTTTTTTTATTAAATTTTTTAATATTTTTTTAACAATTTTTTTTTTTTAAAAGTTTTTTTTTAATTTATTATAATAAAATTAAAATATTTTTGTAAAATAAAATTAGAGATTTTTTTTCTATCTAAGAGTAAATTACATATATCGTCCATGCGATTTGTATTTTAAGAGTAAATTACATATATTGTCCCTGTGGTTTGTATTTTAAGAGTAATTTACAAGGTTAACCCCTCCGTTAGTTCATCATGTCAAGTTACGTCCTTTTTAAAGAGCGGGTCAAAATTTGGACAAGATCTGTAACTTTGAGAAACCACAGGGACGTAACCCGCTTAAAAAAACCACAGGGACAAGATCCGTAATTTTAACCAAACCACAAGGACGATTTATGTAATTAACTCTTTTTATTATTAAACGAAAGATAAAGGGACCCTCGTGGCTATCAATTTCAAACTTTACTAACTGTTCCACTGCTTAGTTTACGAGCCCTCTAAACTTGCATTGTGTTGAGTTCTTCGGAACATGCTTAATTAGTATTTTTTTACCACAATGATTGATTACAATGTGAACATGTAAGCTGGTGCAAGTTTGAGGTTACCCTTGATTGCTCAATAAGCTAATAATAAGTTTATGCATTGTGATATGAGACTGCATAATAAGCTAATAAGTTGTTCTATATGAATAGGCATAAGCAAAAACTTGAAATGTAATCTTTATTTAAAAAGTGCCTACACTATCATATTTAATGTGTTCTCTAGAACACTAATATTGTTGGATCCCGTTAACAGAGTTGCAAACATATGGGACATTCGGCCAGGTAGACTAATGCACAAGCTTTTAGGACACTCTAAATGGATCAGGTGAGCTTAAACGTATTATGAACTGATATTTTATGTATTTAATGGATCAGGTGTAATAACCAAATTGTTGAATTACTATTTAATAAGTTGCGTTCTTCGGAAAAGGGATTTGAGAGTATCAACTTAATTTTCAAATAAATGCAAGTAAAGATTTGTCATGCTATAGGTTTACAGTACCAAAAAAGAGGTCATTGGATATATGTTTTTAATAGCTAGAATGTCTTTTTGAAATATTGTCTTATACATGGAAAATGACCATTGTCTTGTCCTTATATTTGCTTAGTTTTTTGTGCTTGATTCTTATTACACCTTCGTTTACTTGAATCACTATATCACATGGAAAGTTGGTTATGAGATTTTTATTGATGACATAGGTTGGATTTTTATTTGATTCTGGCTTTCATTATTTGATGATATTTCTCAAATAAATTTTTTAGCTAAATAAGTTGTTAAAGTTGTAGCGCTTACCGGATATTTATTTATTTTAGGTACTGCAAAGGAAGAACCCTAATGTTCCTATCCCATCCTGCAATGGATGCTTTATCAGGTGGTTTGTTCTTTTATGAGACACTGAATGGGATGTGGGTCTAACCTTAGGTAAATGTTTTTGACCAAATTGACATGTGTGGCGGGTAGATTTTTAAGAAGAGGCTTAGAGCTTGCACACAAATATTGTAACACACGTTAGAGCGAAATTTGAAATCAATATTCTTTACTAATATTAACTTTAAGTTACTACTATAGCCAACTGTGCGTTCAGATTTTGATGAAGTTGAAACCCGATGAAAACAAAGACTCACCAAAGTCGATTTTACCTCATATGTCATCTGGAAATATAGAGGTGGTTGCACATTAGAAGACGTATTGCAAATGGCTACTTGATAAAGCAACTACCTTTACAACCTTCGTATGATTTTCATTGGTTGTACATGAGTATAAAGAAACAGATATGTAGTTTTTGTTGGCACTTTTATTTGGTCTTTTAGAACGTTATTGTTGCAAGTTTTATATACATTTGGTTACACGATATATATACCGGCAATATTGCCCAATTTTCATAATTGCTTTATATACATTTAGAATTCAACATTCATTATCATGAAGCTAGCCCGCCCATTTGGGCGGGCTATGAAGCTAGTTATAGTATATGTTACTAGGTAATTAAAGTGAACCATTTGTCTACTGGATCAACTTATAAGTTTATTTTTACAAATGTGTTAGTTATATCAGTTTACATTTGCCTACAAGCTCGACTTCCTGAAGTTCTAGAGCAAGCTGAAGTATTTGAGAAGAAATGCATAAATTCGACTAGCTATAGGTAAAGTGTTGGACTAATTCTAAACCCTCAATGATTGGTTTAATCGTTAATCCATTCCGCTAATACTTTAAACCTAAGACCTTTTGTGAGAATGATAGAACCTCGTATCGATCCATAGTCCACCGCAGTGATCGATGGTTTATATTGTAATTGTAAAATAAAAAAATATGTGTAATTTTATCTGAATTTTTGTTCTAATTAATTTAAAGGTTTTTGTGATTATAAATTACTAAAGGGTTAAAGATTTAAATTATGCACTTTACAAAAATTTTAAACATGGGTAATATATGTTATAAAATACCATTATCACTATTCAAACAATTTTGTACCGGAAATATTACCTATATATAAATTTTTTGTAACTATCCCTACTCAATATAAAGGATGGTTTGTTTGAATCATATCTCTCCTCAAAATTCTGAAAAAATGACACGTGGCAATTAAATTCCCCAAAACTACCACAGCCGTCCGATCAATAATAATTCTGAAATCATTAAACACAAAACCATTTCAACCCATATTTTCGAAGTAATACTTTATCAAATTAATTGCTCTAATTCAAAAACTCTATTCAAAAATGGAGAAGGTTATCAAAATCAGATTCATAATCGAACCTAATTTTGTACAATTCCCCCCAAATCAAATCCCCCAATATGAGTTGTTCAAATCCCCAATCGAACCCTAATTTTGTACAAATCCCCCCAAAATCAAACCCTATGGATGAACACCTTTCTGAATCACAAACCAAAAAACACCTACGCAGATGATCCGCTGATTCTAAGGTAATTTTTATATATATATATTTTGTTTCGATTGAATAAAAAAAGTTTAGCCATCAATTTTAATATATGATGGATTAGAGATTAGCTACGTATACATTTATTGATTATGATAGTTGATTTTATTTTTGCGTACCAAGTGTTTGATGAAAGTCCCAAATGATCTTCAGTACGTTTTGGAGTTTGGAAAAATGGCCTTCTGCTGCAACCTTTATAATTTAGAATAAACCATGTCCATATGCAGGCTGCATCTATTGTTATTTACCGAAAGTTTCCAGTACCTTACAATTAGGATGACCAAGTACTAGCAACAAGCATTACTGTTTGCCACATGCCTTTTTTAGTCCGTTGCTTGAGAGAATTGTAGGATTGCTTGAAATGATAAAAAGATAGAACCAAACTACTCTTCCCAACTGATTTATCCTTTATGACGCCTTTTAGAGGATATTAGGTTTTTTTATCTGATTATTTGCTTAATTGATGTCAAGGATGGCCCCACGACATGACCATGTTTAGCTCACGGTAACAATCTTTAGATTTCTGTTTCTTAATTACAGACTCTACACACTGCAGGGGAGGCCCCTCTTAAGTGAACAAATTTATGAGGGGAATAAGTCATTGTAGTTTGTCTTGATAAAAGTTAATATAGGCAAAGTAATTGTATTTTCAGTAAAATTAAATCTGTTCCAAGTTGGAACAGAGATGTTGGTGGTAGGTTTTTACATGATCATTTTAGTTTTATCCTACATTTTGCTTATCGAAAATTGACGTGCTTATGACTTATCTATGGAAGTCTCAAGTAGTTTTGTAGTCGAGTCTAATTGGTGGTGTGTAAGTTGTGTCACCACTATTGAACACAAAATTGAGATGGGAATTGTATCTGTTTTTGTGCATGATGCATTTTTATTTTTGCCTATGCTTTCTGTCATATGGTTGTCAATCTAATGTCGCTGAATGCATGTTCATCTGGTAATCGCTTTTCATTTCAAAATTTACTTCACCTCAATATTCTTTAATTTTTGCTAAATTCTTTTGATCTTGTGATTGGATACAACAAAGGAAGAGGTGGACAAAGGTTCAATATTTTTGCTAAATTCTTTTAAATCAAGCTAATATGATGATTGATATATGCAACAGCTCAATGAAATCCAATATAACATGGCCTTTTCCTCATTGAGAAAAAAGAATGGATGTTCAAGAAGAAAGGAAGGCCCCTGTAAATGTTTGATGTTGTACGCGGGAGCTCCTTAAGCGAGAAGAAAAATCTGGATCATGCAAAAGTGGTTGGCACTTCATGTGATGTTTGTGATCCTAACAATGTTTGAAATTTGGCAAATTATGCTGTTAATGAACTTGGTTCCATAGACATTTGGTCATTTGGGTGAGCAATTTTAACTTTATCTACATAAGACCTTCACGAACCTACGTACCTAAATAACTTTTACTTAGGGGTTTTTATATTTTGAGGAATTAAAGAACTACCTTCGAAAAATTAACGTATACCAATCTTATGATTATTATTTTCTATATCCTACATTGTGCTCCAAATGTTACTGTTATTATTTTCTATATCCGTTTATTCTTCCAGTGATACATGCTACATAGATAGAACACAATGTAGTGTAGATTTTGTCCTGTTTTTGCTCTTGATCTATGTATATACACTACAAGAATTCAGGAGAATAGCCACGGAAAAAATTTGTGGGTAAAAGCCATATTTTCGTGGGTAACTGGGTAATACCCACGGACTACCCACAACCATATGAAGATGGGTAAAACCTCCGAGGCTAATTGTATGCCCACACCATTTACGCTTTGTGGGTAAGTTTACCCACATCATTCTTGGTGGGTGAATGAGTTGTGTTTGTGGGTGATGTTTTATGGGATTTTTTTAACTCACCACGAGAATACCCATAGATAAATCCATGGGTAATTTGTGTGTAACTTTGCCCACAAAGTTATTTCATGTGTAAAAATCGACACATAATATGTGGGTAACTTTCCCATAGTAATAGGTGAGTAAACTTTCCCACCTATTTATCGTGTGTAAGAGTCATGGGTAACAACTATTATGAATCATGTAGTTGGAGTAATACACAAATCTGAAATAACCAAAATGTATCATTAATAGTTGACATGACATATTACTATATAACATTAGTTCCATGATTTCCATTTCTTAACATAAGCATCGTCAAGTTTACAAACTTCAAAGAACCATAAAAACAAGTGAACAACAAAAGCATACAATTCATTTGACAAGAATAATGTTAGTAACACTTGAAGAAAAACTACATTCTCTAGACATTGGGTTCCATTTATTCTCCATCTTGATTCTCATCTTCCTCGTCTGCATTAAACAAGGATAAATTAGAATGTTGCAAAACAAAATGATATAAAGGATCAACTTAAATACACATACTATTACTATAACAATCTATTCAAAGTTCAAGATGTTTTGTTCAATAACATGTACGAGTAATGTACCATGATTCACCCCTCGCCCTCTTAGGAGCTGCAGCCTTGGATTCATAGGGCCTGACAGGATGTTTGCCCTTTTCCTGAATAACAACAATACTTAAGTTGTTAACATAAGGTACCAAAAAACCATACCCAAAAACATTGTATCGATATGATGCATACAAAACCTTGTGGTTTGCTATCCATTTCTAACGAGTCAACTGACTTGACAAGTTCTTCCGTCTACCTTGTAAAAAATAATTAGTTTAATTAGTATTCAAAAAAATTAAAATTTCTCCAAATGAATTTGGCTAGCATATTTTATGTTAGTAATCTGGTGCTCATGAGTTTTCTAACTTCATTGTTTTCAACAAGAATAGAAGTGTAGATGATACAAAGTCTTTTGTTCTTAACCATTCTATCTCTACAAAATAAACCAAAAGAACTAATTCAAACATTTGAATACAACACAATCAACAACAATTATATTTATTGTACAAGATTTCAAGATACCATGCTAACACTGAACTAAATCAAACATCAATTTCATCACATAAATGATTGTATTTTGATACATGATATGACTACGGACTTTACGTGGTTACAAGTATTGTAAAAAAAATTATAATTGATGAAGTATATTGCCAATTAATACATGCATACCCAATAATGAACTACTTAAGATGTTAAACACACATAGATTTCATAGCATACACAACAAAATAATATTCAGAAAAGATATATAATTAAAGAGAATAGATATTTGACTTAAACATTTTCACAAACACCTAGAGGGCTACTTAATATAACCGATTCAAATTTACCACCTACAAAATGCTAAACCGCCAATGAATTGTCAATTAACCGCAATATATATTTTGACTGCAGATCGTATATCTAACACGTCTCGAGTACAAATGTTACATATTGAACAATACATGTAATGGAGACAAAACCTAAAAATAAACACACTTCATGTGAAAAAAAAATAGACACTTAAATAGAGGTTAGGAGAGTAGACGGTGGTGGTGGATGAGGACGTTGACGTTCGTGACTAGTCGAGGATGTTGTGAATAACTACCAATATACGAATGTTTACTTTTTAATTGGATATAACAAGAGGGGATTTTTAAGTTTTGAGAATGGAGCAAAGACTAGAATGAACGGTTAAGGGAGATTGAGAGGGACGGTTATTTGATTTAAGAGGAAAACTGAGGGGAACCAATTTTGTATGTTTTTCTAAAGGATAATTTGAATTTTTAAAGGCAAAGTTAAGGATGACGACGAGGGAAATGAAATTTTCATTAAAACAAAAGGTAACTGAAATTTTAGGGTTGGGGGGTTAAGGGGGGTGGGGAATGGGTAAGGTATTCAAAAGGGCCCATCTCACTCTTTAGTTAGTGCTTGGTTAGGGAGGGGTAAGGGATTGATTACCCCGTAATGGGTAATGAACCATTATAGAATAAATTGAGGGGTAAGGGATTGATTACCCACCTCACTCATTCCTTTGCATTCCATTTCCTTTTCCTTTTCCCTTTCCCCACTTTGAACCAAGCGGGCCCTTAGTTGATAATTAGATTAAAATATTGAATATACTATACGAGTACTCGTGCATAGCAACGGGATTTTATAACGGCAAATAGTTTTAACGATAAAAAAAGTTTATGAGTTATAAACGAAAAATAATAAAAGTTTGAGGATTAAACATAATGTTTTGAAACCCGTTTCGACCCGGGTTGTTCAACCAGTTGAACCGTTCCGGTCGAAAAATAGGTCAATATAAATCGGGTCAACCCGACGGTTGAGTAAAAAAAATTGGTCAAGTTAAACCGGGTCAACCCGTCGAGTTTGAAGCGTCCAGGATCAACTCGGTTTTCAATGTGTATTAATTTCCTTTTGAAGTGTTGCCATAATAAGTTTTTTCATACCTAATATAATTTTTTTCATATTTCACATATTGACTTTTTCACTTTTTCACATTAACCATTTTGCTTTTATATGTAGTATAGATAAATATTGAGTGTTGATTCGTACACTATTTTTTTGATTAGCACACTCCAGTGTACAAACTGGAGATGCATCATTTAACAACTGTACAACTCTGTATAGCATAAAGTGGAGTGTGCGAATCAAAAAAATGAGTGTACGAATCATTAGCCATAAATATTGGGATATCTTGGCTATAATGAATATAGAATCCTACATCAAAATTACACGACAAATGATTAATGGACCCACACATTTGACTCAAAGGCTCACAAAAGGAGTTAGTGACCCACAAATTATAGCACAAAATTATAGGAAGTTGGCTACACAAAATTGTAGTTAATATATTCGCATAATTTTTTTTTGAAAACATGTGATACTAGATAATAATTATTGACATATATTGTTCAATTTCGCTTTCTTGAGCTATTGGCTTATTTGTGGTTTCATGTTGACTTTGTCCGCTTGGTTTGTCGGTTTTATTAGCCATTGTACATCTCGTAGCTATTATGTTTATTACTAAACACTATTTAGAGTGAGAATTACATAGGAGATATTAAAACCCTAAATGGACTCAGCCCGTACACATGGGCTTGGGCCAAATCTATCAAAGAATACGCGCATACAATACGAGTTGCGAAATCACGAAACCGGACTCGAGTAGTAAACTAAAAAATTGTAGCAATAAAAGCAATAATTCGTTGATAAATAAATCTGGCAGCAAGCGAAAACAATTCTTCAAGCAGTAATAAAGGCAATAGTAGTAATAAATTTGTTTATGAAGACATGTGACAACAAGCGGAGATTAATCCTCATCATGCAACAACTACAACAACAAAGAAACAAAAGTAAAAGCAAGCAGCAAAACCAAAGTATAAACTCTCTTTTTTGTGATAGTCAGCTTTCAGCAACGCGTCCGACGGGCGGCAGAGATGATCTTTGTTGGGTTATTTGCAGAATTTAAAAACAAATTGGTGTGCGGTTAGGGTTTTGACCAAAAATTACAATTTTTATTGTAATAAAAAAGATATAAATGGTGGCGGCTAGGGTTTGATGGGGTAGCATAGAGCCAACAGCTAAATTAGTAAACTAGAAAAACATTATTGCAATAAAAACCAGTAATTTGTTGCAATTATGCACAAATTATAACCTCGTATATCTCAACGAAATAAGCACAACTTTTTAGTTCTTTCAACTTACACTATTAACAAAAAAGACACACCTAATATTAACTTACTTAGTTACTTACCTAACATAAACTTCTTCTATATTGATTGATCATGAAATATTATTATTTATGATAATAAAGAAGACACATAAATCATCCACGTAAACTTACCCATATAGAAAAAAAAAGAGAAAAAAAAGCATACGGTTATATATTTACCTCTACATTACACACAAAAGTACCCATAACAAAATTTCCATGAAAACAACATTGTGGGTATATTTGTAAACACGAATAGACCATAAGCGATTATTCACATTAAAATACACAGACTAATATGGTTAAAGTCGTGGGTATATTTTACCCTTAAAACACCCACGTAAATTCACCCACCAATAAGAAGGACTTTGCATTTCGTGGGTAAATAAAATTTACCCACTAGATACCCACATATATTCCCATGATAACTCACGAGGTGGGTAGTCCGTGGGGAATATTTTGGCGCCAATTATTTACCCGCAGATTTCACACCAAATATACTTTTGTGGCTACTTATGTGGGTAAATTCATGGGAACTTTGAGGGAAAATAATTTTGGCTTATTAAGTCACTGATCGTGGGCAATGAATGGGTATCAGGTGGGTAAATACCCTCAAAAGGATGGGTGTGGGAAATTGTCGTGGGTATTCCATCAGATTCTTGTAGTGATATAAGGTATTCATGTATTTTTTTTACTTATACAGGTGCTTCGCAGTAAAATGACTTTGGAATCCGCACAAAAAGTCATGGTTGTGTCCACCGAGTAAGATTTCTTGGCTTGATATATACAGTATTTCTTTGTTGTTACATCTCTATGAATATTAGTAATTGTATGCTGATGTCTACACATTTTTAATGACAAGGTGTTCAAGAAAACTTCTGATTTGCTCAAGCCGTGTGTTTGGAAGAAAAAGCAAAGACTATTTTATCTTGTGAGGTTCATATGTCTCAGTTTGAGGATGTTGTAAGGTCTGTTACGAGTGAACCTTGCCATATGTTGAAGAAATTAGTACGTTATGGCAATAAGCCTTTAACTAAAAAACTTAAAATTTCATAATGTTGGAGGACCTTTTTGCAATTATACCAACTCTTGATGCTGTCAAGGAGATTTGTTTGTGGCGAAGTCCTGGTTAACCAAGTCTAAGCCAATTTGGTGGTATGGAAGGTTCACCTGTGAAGGATGCTTCTTTCTTGCTATTGCCTGCCATTCAGTTGGTTCCTGATATCAGCTGCACGCCTTGTGTTTCTTAACCGTTTTTCATTTTGAGCTGTGCGGGTCTTGTGGATTGGTCATTAACGAGCATTTTCATGGCCTCTTCAGGTTACTTTATAGTATTTCAGAATTAACATAGTACGATAATGTTGACTTTATATTAAATTTCCCTTTTTATATGTTTATGTGAAGGTGGTAGACACTTCTTTTGGCTGTATGCGGGATTCAATTTAGTTTTCAATTTGTTTAGCATAAAACTTCAGGTTTATTCACCGATCACAATACCGAAGTCTATATTGTCTAGCATATTTCGACCATTTTTTTTTATAGTAGATGATATATATGGCATTTACGCAGTTATCATTTGTCAAACATGACTTAGAGAAAATTAATTTTGTTACGTCCACAAGAAATAGCAACTTGAATGAACAACTTCTTCCAATCAACTAATTCTTTCTTCATTCGCAAATCAGGGTAACTGAGTTGAAAGATAATGCAAAATTAGTCTAATTTATCATTATACACAATATATATTAACTTTATCTTCTGGTTTGCAGGTAAGATTAAGATGGTAGCTTTGACTAACTATGATACCCAGCGGTTTCAAGTTATAACTAGGTAAACGACATCTCAATTTTTAGCAATCATGTAATTAACTATGGGTGAGCGACCAGTTCACATTCGAAAGGTAATATTCTAAACCACTATATATGCTAATTTTAACGTTCACTACATATCTTGCCAAGGCCAAATATAACGTGTGTCAAGGACACCAGGTCTCTTATTCATATTGTGAAAGTCGTTTATGTTGGAATAATGCATTAGATATGCATTAAATATAACTTTTGTTAGTTTGTGATTCTAAAACCTTCATGATGTTATTACTTTATAGGGGTAATGGTTAAAAAAAGTACTAAACTTGCCACCCTTCCTTCTTCAGGGTAGCGAACAAATTTTTTTATTTTTGAGGGTATTATACTTTCAAATTCATCCTCTTTAGGGTATTTTGCTAAACAGTTGGACATTTTTGCCCCTATTACCCACAAGAGCAAATGATGGCAAGTATGATACTTTTTTTTATCATTTGCCCTAGTTTTTTATTATGTTAAATTTTGGATATGTATTAAGATAAATTATTTAATGATTTATAATTGTGTTAAATCTATGATAAAAATGTTTTGTTTTAAGTTTACACTATTTACTTATTAAGATAATTTAGTTCCACCAGCCACTTCCATTTGCAAAGGACATGTACTTCTCAATTGAGTGGGTGTTGTTTGTTCGAGCGTATGTACTTTCGGCTTATTATGTTTAGCTTTAATTCGTGGTTTATTTGGAGATTTGGTTAATAGATATTGAATGTGCATATTTTGTTCTGAGTCGAGTCTTAATAGCTCTTGTGGGTTCAAGTCGAGACCCGTGTGGGTCACGGTTTGGTCTCGATTAGTGTTGTGTTTGGTTTAGTCTCGAGTCAACATGATATGAGTTTAAATAAGTATACGCGTGCATGGCACGTGTGGGGTTTAAATATGCAGTTTTAACCCTTACCATTTAGGCGGGAAAAGCCGTTACAGCCATTTCATCATTTCATTTGTATATAACACAATTCATTTCACATTTGTAAGCGGTTTTGATTTTGTAATTCTCTCTTGTAATAAACTTCTACAAGTCAGTAAGCCATAACAAATCCCATTAACTAATTCTTGAGCTCAATTCTTATTGTTTGTGTTTTTGGTTAGTTATACTCTTATTTGAATCTCGTTGATTCCTGTAAGAGTATATCAACTGGTATCAAAGCAGTCAATTCCGGCATCTTAACCCATAAACCTATTGAGTTTGATCGTCGCCGATCAAATTCTGGCCAAAATACATTCGTTTCCCTATCACAAATACGTTACCCTTGTTAATTCTTATTCCGTTTTCTTAGCCAAAACACGTTTTCCGTACGGCTAGTACATTATTTATTCTTTAAATTCCATTTTTCAATTGAGAAGTACATGTCCTTTGCAAATGGAAGTGGCTGGTGGAACTAAATTATCTTAATAAGTAAATAGTGTAAACTTAAAACAAAACATTTTTATCATAGATTTAACACAATTATAAATCATTAAATAATTTATCTTAATACATATCCAAAATTTAACATAATAAAAAACTATGGCAAATGATAAAAAAAAGTATCATACTTGCCATCATTTGCTCTTGTGGGTAATAAGGGCAAAAATGTCCAACTGTTTAGCAAAATACCCTAAAGAGGATGAATTTGAAAGTATAATACCCTCAAAAATAAAAAAATTTGTTCGCTACCCTGAAGAA
This sequence comes from Chrysanthemum makinoi, assembly GCA_910596185.1. NCBI lineage: Eukaryota > Viridiplantae > Streptophyta > Magnoliopsida > Asterales > Asteraceae > Chrysanthemum > Chrysanthemum makinoi. The sequence continues at coordinate 299,026,137 of OU343221.1, forward strand.
GGAAGGGTGGCAAGTTTAGTACTTTTTTTAACCATTACCCCTACTTTATATTATATGGTGTAAAATTTAAATCATTTAATCATAAATGGCTTGATTGGGGGCATGAAAAACTTAATAGACAACTCAACTAAAACGGGTGAAAGTAATCGAGCGGGACAAACGGAGCAAAAGTCACTTGAAGTATTTTTTTTAAGTTAAATGTTCTATTCGTTGGAACAAGATCAAAAGAATGTCGTACAACATTTGACAAGGTAAGTTTACTGTCTCTTACACCATATTAGGAGAATGAGCACCCCAACCCATAAAAATGACCAACCCAATACCCGCCTATTAACTAAGATCATTTTGGAACTGTGAAACAGAATTAGCTTGCAGAACTAATATGTCTTTAAATTGAGTGAGTTATGTGTGTAAGTTTGTCATCTAATGATGTCCAACTTAGTGCATTGCAGAATTCCCTATCATACTTGCAGTTAATGAAAATGAAAAGCAACAATTGCAGTGGCTTTCAAATGCATTTTAAGGATTTCCTCAGGTATACGCATCTCCTGATGCACCACATTCTTTCAACTATTTGTTTAAATGTTAAAACATTACTTATTAGCTTCTATAAAATGCGGCAAAATGGTCAGGCCAGTGTAAATGGTCAAAAGGGGTAATTCTGTACAGCTTGGGGAAGAAATCTAATTAGTATTTTATGAAAGATTGCAAAAGAATGATAATGTTAGCGCATCTGCTTCGGGGTCAGTAGGGTGTGGGTCAGTTGGGAGATTTGCAACTTCCTTTAACAAACTTGACTTTAACATATGACAACCAAGACACCAAAATGTCCGTTGTAAATAAGCTATCCAAATAGCCCTTAATAACATGCTTAGGATGCCAAAAGCCTGCTGAAATAGGCTATCCAAACACCCCTTAATAAGATTTCCAGACACCGAAAGGGCTAATAACATGTTTCGACTCAGGTCTCCAAATTTCCAAGTTTAATTATAAGAACCGCAGGTAACATTGTGACATACATCGCACGGTATATAGCTTTATATTATGATTATTGTTTTTTGGTGTTACAAATAACGATTTTCGTAGTGTTTGGGATTTATTTGCAAACAATATAAGCTGTTTTGAAAAGCATATGTTTCAACATATGCACTTTCAGTTAATTAGGAAAGCTCACAAGCTCCTTAATAATGTTTCGGGACACGTAATCTCACCTTAGGCACAGTTATGGACTTGAATTTTTAGTCATAAGCTGATCGATCCTCTTTGTGGAATTACTCTGGATTTATTACAAAAACATTTGCATAAAATCTCAATATTTATTACTCAAACTTACTTTATTAGTGTTCGTTTGTATGTTTTCATTTTGGAGGGAAAGGAATATGAGATTGCGCCTGCCATTCCGAAAAAATAAGAGGAAGACCCCCTAAGTTACAACCCAAACGACCCGAAACTCTAGGCACAAGTATGATTTAAACCTCTTTCATCCGTTACAGTTTCATTTTTTTTATTATGTGTTACAGCTTCATTACAATAAATGTGTTTCGGTTAGGTTACTGAAACAATAAGGTGTGTTTGGATTAGGCCACTGCAGCGATAAAGAGTGTTTGGATCAGGTTATAACAGAATTGAAAAGTTTTATCGCCCAGTTTTGAAAAGGATACTTTAAGTTATCACGCCTTACGTATGAATACAAGAAACCAAGAGCAAGTGATGAGCAATTCTGCCAAGTTTGCCGAGGTATGACTTATAAATTATTTTCTATATAAGTCCATACATTTCTGTTTCTAAAATAACTACTGTAATATATGTCTCTTTATCTTTTTGACATCTAGGAAGCGAAGTCACCCTAACGACAATCGACCAAATAGGAAATGCAAAATCAACGCTACATGTAAGGCAAGTAATAGAAGCTGCTCTCAAAACTCCTAAACTGTTACATCAACTTAGGTATTGTGTTAATTTACTTCAAAAATGGTTTGAATGTGTGCCTTTGTGTCTCTTAGGTAACGAAAACTTACAACTATAGTGGAACAATTCTCTTATCATCAATGTTCTGTTTAATTGAAGCTAATAAGGGAGAAAACGGAATTTAATTCCTTAGACTATTTGTTTGATTTCTTTTAAAACTTTATGTCTTAACCATGCCTAACTTTTTATGGCTCTTAATGTTCCTTTCGCAGGTTACCGAACAAGTTTTCTATAGGAACTCGAGTGTTTATTGTCGATCATAGTAGATTGCATTTTCAAGAGGAAGGTTCAAGATTTCATCAAGGTACTCAAAAGAAAAAAATTGGACGCGCAACAGGAGGTAAGAACCATTTTTAGAATTTTCAATTGTTTGATGCGTTTTTAGCGCTATATTTTTATTGTCGGCTCCGCACAACATAGTGATTAGCACGCTTTTGGTATTATGCTCACATTAGCCCCAACCACCTGTTGGTATTACACTCTTTTTTGGTTATTTGTACCATTGCCATTGCATTATAATACGTTGGTTTGCACAGACTTGTCACATGGCCTTCTTTTTTTGCGCATTTGCAGCATTATTAATTGATGTTGTTACTTATCTTTTTTTTCCGGCACTCGATTGGTTTTGTGCTTATTTGTTACTTTTTTGATGTCATTTTTAGGCAACAATCAAGTTCCAAATTCCTCCTACATGTGAAATTGCACTTCTGATATCAAACATTGTTGGAAATCTTGGCGTTAAAGTGAGGAGCAAGCTTCAGGTTCAGATATGGCGTTACACGCTTGGGATAAGTACGTTTCTAATACTTTATTTCAGTATTGGCGGTTTAGATTACTTACAGGTTGTTCTAACTTTATTAATTTGTATACTCATCATTCATATTTGCTTATTTGTTTGTTTGTGATTTATATAGTTTTTGTGATTGGTATAAAAACATTTAGTAGTAGAGAAAAGTTGGCATTCAATAGTTTGTTTACCATGGTAGCCATTGGAGTTATAGCAATTGCTTTTATGTGTTTTATGTTTTTTGCACAGAAAATGTGGTGGATTACACCTTGTGTTTGTAAGGTTAGCGGTTAGGATTCAACTGTTATATAAGAAATTTGTCAGTCACTGTATATAGTAATGTCATGAATTTAGTTAACCATCAGAGACATGGTGCTTAGCAATTAGACTTTAGGTAAAGGCGTGATTGGAAGTTTGTTATGCAGCACGTCCCAAACCATTATCACAAACAGCCCATGTCCCAAACCATTATCCCAAACAGCCCATGTCCCAAACTGTCTTCACAGGGAAAGGTGCAACATCCAAAATAAATATAGTTTCAAATTGTTGAGAAAAATGATACATTTCGCTTTTCGTGTTCACAGTGTGCTTTTAATTACTTACAACTATCTATTATTGAGATGAAATTAAAGCCAAAATAAAGTCCCATAAGATGCGTGAGCACGTAACAACTATAAGTTTATATTTCTATGGCCACAACCTTCTCATTTTGTTTACGGCCATTAATGTTTATATGATCTTATTATACTTCTGTGTTTATATGATCTTATTATACGGTGATTTTGGTACATGTGATTCTAAACCTACAAACACATAAAACATCAATTTGTTTCTGTTCGTTTAATATTTTTTTCTGTAATTGCAAAAATTATATCATAAGGTAAATTGGGCGATGTTAGCGCTATTCCTTGGATGATAATAACCTCATTCGATAAGAAAATGCTTTTTCAGCTTAATAGAAGACGGTTCCAATTTTTGTTTCTTTTCCCAAGACAATAAACAAAAGTCGAGGTCAAACGTTGGCAAAGGTTTGACTTTATTTAGAACGTCTGGTTTTCTCACATGAACAACTTTATATGGTTGTTTCAAGAGTAAAGAGCAAAAAAAGTCTTAAGGTTATATTGTGACAAAGATGATAACTACACAAATGCTACAACAAACATCGTGTATAAAGATGTTCTTCAGAGATTATGAGTATCTTTCTTCATTTTCATTATGCCCTACTATAATATATATGTATCTTTTTTCTTTTACGATTATGATTGGCAGAAACTTATTTTTATTGTGAACATTATATTAAGTTTATTGATATCTTAAAAACTATATTATTAATTTTATCTTAAATAATTCTTGAAGCTAGCCGCCCAACGGGCGGGCCTGCGCCTAGTATTATTTATATGAGAGACCGAGATAAAAGCATATTACTCATATATATACAAATTTATAAAAGTTTAAATGGTGATAATTATATTTTATAAAGTATATTACCTTTAGAAATTTTGTAAAGTATGTTACTAATTTAAGACTTTAACCCTTAAAATATATAAAGTGGATAAACAACGAAAGTTCAAATTGAATATTATGTTGCCATTTAGAACCTACAAGCCATGCAGCTTATATAGTTGACCATTCGTTGACCACAATATTTCCCTAACTAACTATAACTGATTTACCCTCCACCATTCTCACATATCATTTACCTTTCAAACAAACAAAATCAAAATCAAGAAAACAAGAAAACAATGGCAACCAATAAGCAAGAAAGTGACGCGTTATTTTGGGAACTCCTGCTTTCAGGTGAAGACGTTGAGTTACGAGGGGAGAAAATCATTCGTGGAGACAATAATGTAGTTATCGGGTTCAGAGATGATAACGGGTTTTGGAGGAGAGTCGAGGACGAAGTTAAAGAAGTTTTTCAAACTCCAGACTTGAACAAAGAACCGCCAAATGAGGATCACAAAGATATAACAAGAAAAAGAGATCGAGATGATGACAGTAATGCTGCAAATGAATTTTCAAACAAGAAGCCTGCGGTTACACCTACGAATGTGGAGAGCAGTGACGCTAAGAACAAAACGGAGGAGGTGGTGTCCCAAGAAGGTGATCAAGAACAAAGCTAAGGTCGGATAACTCAGTTTTAGAGCAATTTTCGTAATACGTCTCTGTGTTTTGGTGGTTGAACATGACTAAACGTAGCAGTTAGTGTAAACATTTGAATTTGATTTGGTTTGTAATTGTGATGGATCTCTTGATGAATGTTTTCGGAAATGATACCAGTTTTTCTACGTTTAGCCGATATTATAATTGTACGTAACTTGTTGCATATATTAGCTTTCGAAATAGTAGTCTATGAATTAGTTAGTCGATGGTTAAAAGTAGTATTCTTATCATCACAACATCTATCAGTAGATAATGAACTGTGTAAAAGTAGTCCTATAGTAAGTCCGTAAATGAAGTGTAGACACAAAATAAGATATAATTCATATATACTATTGTTAAACACTATGATAACAGATCTGCGTTTCGCTGCAGCCTCTAAAGTTACAAAATGATGACTGCAGAAAGTAGTACTAAGCTTAGTCTAGAATCATTTACGTCTTCCTTTGTAGATGGAATAAATAAAGCTACATATTTTTTTTACAGCGTGCAAGTCTAGAGCATACTGTATACTGTAATACAGAGTACTATATGTAGCTGATGTTCTTGTTACATACCAATATAAAGATCTGTTGTCATTATTCATTAGTTTCATGAATCATCAATAATCATTTGGTGTACCTGCATAGAGTGTGTATTAATTAGACGTGCAATAGTCACGCTTGTTTATCAATTAGCATGATAACTGATATGTGGCTTATTTGAAATCCTACGTTGTAAGCTACTGTTATTCTGCCTGCGGCGATCATTCTTTTTTTTTTCTTTTTCTTTTTTCATTTGTTTCTGCATCAGTCGTTATCTTCGTCTTTGCTTATGGTGTTTATCAGCAAATCACAAAAAAGAAATGGAGCATAAGCTCAGCACTTATATTTGGTTTCAGTTTGGATTTGCTCATTTACCTGAACATGTCTGTAATCTGTTAGCATTACATATGTCAAGCACAATCCAATATATGAATATATAAATACGGCATAATTTTATATTACCTATTAGATGTTACAGTAATTTTTTGCAACCTTTTTGTTAGTAAAGTTGTTGTTAAGTATTTTTGTTAGATGTTACAGTAATGTATGTCGTCAAAATCCATATATGAGTCAAGATTTCTCATCTCTGTGTTGGAATAGAAGCTTGCAGTTACCTGTTTGTGTTGGAATAGAAGCTTGCAGTTGTCATTAAGGTAGCCATATAAATCATACCGTTTTGTGCAATAAAATGCAGTAGTAGGCTGTTGGTCTTATGAGTGTGTGACTCGTGTTTGGGTTTGTTTTCCATGATCCACTTTTTTCCAGGTCTTCAGCTTTAGAGCATAATAGCTTTTACTCGCGCCATCCTGGTAACAAACTGATAAGACAAAAGTATCATGTGTCAATCTATGGCGTACGTAAATCTTTCAATGCATCATTAACCGAACAGATTATAAAGAATGAACATCTTTGGCCACAATAAAAGCTCTTTGCATCTAATCTAGCTAAAAGGCGAATGGGTCACAAATTGGTCAGCATGGCGAAACGAGTTGAGAGTCAGTTTAAAATATATTTTTATAACATTGCAAGTCGTTTTATGCAGTTATCTTGTGTTATGTTATCATGAATAACACTGAATGTTCAGAAAATACAAAATTAAAAATGCACATAGAAGTATTTACGGGTCAAACAAACAGATTTAGCCCATTGTCAACCCGTAGAAGATCCGGCCTGTTTCATACCACACTCAACCTCAAGTCATCCTTCTTATCGCATCATTTTTCTTTCTCAGAACTGCTGAAAGGTGGAATATACTCGCAAAACAAGTTATACGATCTACACATAATGGCCTTTAGCAACTGATCATGTCATGAACTGTGATGTAATCACAGTCGAATTTTTGCATCCTTAAGCTTATAAATAGTAATGTAAAATTTATACAAATGGTGAGCGATTGTATGGTCACATGTTTCAAAGGCCCAAATAACATGTTTAGTACCTGTGCCGGAAAGCTTTCCTAATATACGTACCAATATACCATGTCACTGGATATTTCACCTGAATATACGCAGACACACACATACTTCATATATGTACATAATAAGTAAGTATGTAGCGAAATTCACATAGATAACTTGTTTAGACCTTACAAATAATGTTCATGCCCAAACAAGTTTTTCTCAGGTAATTTTGTAAGGACATGGGTGTAAGTCTGCACAAATATTACTAAATGCGCCTACTACTCTACAAACGAGGGCATGACTACACCTGCACGTCGCAAATTGAAATAATTCATCTTAATATGCCATATGAAATATGTAAATGACAAATCATTCGAGTGTCTTGTATTCGTTTGATTCTTGTGACACATTATCGGTTCTTCTATATTCGTTTGAACCGTATGACACATTTTTGCTCATCATCGGATACGACAATGATGAATTTAGAGAACATGGTTTAAATTTGTCATTTGTCTAGCAAATTTTAAGAAGTCACTAACATTTGGACTACAAAGTTCGATCGACTAGTTGATAGATATTACGAGTTTTATATAAAGAAAAAAAAGTTACGAGATACCATTACCATTGTGATAAAAACTCTCCAAACACTACGTGCGAAGCATTTTGAGGCACCATTATTTGTTTAACATATATTTCTTGCTAGTATGATTAAGTATATCTTTCTAGAAATGTTGAAAATCACAACTAATATAAATTAACATCATCAATGTAAACGATTTTACTTAACTATATGAAACTAACAAAATCATTGAAAATAAAGTATTTAATACTCCGAATAGTTTGCCACCTAACCAAAAGAGCGTTGAAGTTTATAACCTAATAATTGAGCATCACGCTTATAAATTCAAACTATCTCTTACAATAGTTAAACCATCCACAACTACATATAAACAAACATGACCAAGCCAACACCACCATCAGCTCACCACACCACACCACCCGCACCCGTCGTCCACACCCCTCCACCACCCGTGGTTCACACCCCTACACCACCCGTTGTCCACACTCCTTCGCCACCTGATCACAAACACCACAAATGAGGTTTGCTTGATGATCAAGTAACACCATATATATGTTTGTTAAATGTTAAAGTCTAGCTCGTGCTATGCGGTTTTATGTTCATAGCATGTACGTTATATATGGTTTGGATTGTATTCTGAATTTCTTTTTGACGTGTATTAATAATTATTGTGGTGTTATTTGAGGATATATCATCATGTGTTGTAACAAAATGTTTTAATGAAATTATAATCGTTGTGTATATGTGTGCTCAGCATATTTTGATCATATACTTGTGACCATTTAGTATCTTGCTCATGATCTAATAATTCAATTAAGACTGGTCTTGCTCGCAATCTGAACCAAATTAAGGTCCTTGTGACCGAGTTGCGCGCATGATGATTTTTTTCTGGAGTGTACGCATGGAGTTTGTGTCATAAATCCGAATGACATATCAAACATACATGGAACCATCCGATGATCCGATAATGACATATGAAACATATATGTAACATGATATAAGCTGTACTGCTAGATGTTCATCATCATATCATTCATTCACCACAAAGGCACAAATATACAAGACATCACTATATAAGATAGAAAATATGGTTCAAATAGCCAAAATTGCGTTTCTTGGAGTACTTAATTTCCATCTCTAATGACCATGAAAAGAAAATATTTTGTGATCGAAACCATAATAAAAACTGTTAATGTCACTGAGAAAATAAGAACTTAACATTAAAAAAAGATACTCATCTATATCTATAAAAATAAGAGAGAAATGCATAGCATAATTACACCACGTTACTTAAAAGTACAATAATTTATTCACATTGTACAACCAATTAAAAGCACATATACCAAATTAAAAACAATCATTTAAAACACTTATTACTAAAAAGTACAATAAAATTTTCATAACGTACAATTTAAAGAAGCTAAAACATAATCCAAAATATAAAATAATTAAACACATTAATTAATGATATTTTTAAAACACCCTAAAATAAAAAGTACATGTTTTTATACACATTATACAAATTAAAAAAACACACAAAACTTCATACAAGCTAACAAGTTGATGTTACATATAGTTTTGAAAACCGGACCGGACCGGACCAATGTGTTCAACCGGGAACCAGTGCGCCACCGGTACGGCTAACCAATTAAATGCCATGCGAAACAGACAGAGATGACCCGTTGAAACCGATACAAACCGGTGAATCATGTCTCATCGAGATCTATTTCTGCGATTAACCGTCACAGGATACCCGCCGCCAAAACGCGCGAGTACCCTGCTATATACTATATATAAAGGAAAAACTAAAAAGTAAAAAGTGAAAAGTTGAAAATAAAAGTGGAAATGTTGAAGACATATATTTCAAAAGGAAACTATTAATACACATCGAAAACCGGGTTAACCCGAGACGCTTCAAACCCGACGGGTTGACCCGATTTAATTTGACTTGTTTTCGACCCAACCTGTCGGGTTGACTCGGTTTAAATCGACTTATTTTTTTGACCGGAATGGTTCAACCGGTTGAACCACCCGGGTCGAACCAATTTTCAAATTTGACAAAATTATATGAGAAATGATGAAGTAGTTGTGGAACCCGTGACAAATTTAAAAAAATGATAGACCAAGTAATTGTAGTTTTTTGTTGTTTATTTTGCTTTGACACATGTATGTTGTCATTTGTATAATGTTATTTTGAAAAATGTTGGTCTTGCACCACTTAAGGGACTAGCATATATGAATCGTCTTTTAAAAGTTAATATATATTGTATAGCTCTTTGTCCGGTACATCAATAATGTTATGTAAGTTTATTAGAATCACAAAAATTAAATAGTATTGTTATCTTTTGCGATAATTATTTGTACCTCAAACAAATAGCTTTAAACAATGTTTAAATATCTATGCAAATTGATAGTACAAGATAATCTTGTTATGGTGATATTAAAATGTAAGGTTGCAAGTTTAAAAGTCACACACCAAATAATAAACGCTACACATGTAAAAAAAAAAATAGTTATCACTGCCTAAATTACTGACAAAACAAGAAAAGACGGTCACACACGTTGGCTATACCTCTAAACTACAATATAATATTGTCAACTACATAATATCGTTGCTTTTTGTAATACTTGAATCTATTATTACTAAAATCTTAACAACTTAAAAGTTAAAAGTTAAAAGTTAAAACAGTCATATTAGAAATATAATCCTATTAGAAATATACTCCGGTCGGTTTCGGTTTCGGTTCGGTCCGGTCGGTTTTGTCGGTCGGTCCGGTCCATCCGGTCCGTTTGCTCACCCCTAGTTAAAACAATCTATTAGAAATATACTCTCACACTTAGATCGACTCCACATAATTTTCTTGAAAACTGTATATTTCTGCTGCTATGCAACCACACATCAGAATTATAGTTATTCGAAAATGATTTCTGACGTTACAAATACAGCTCGTTGAAAGAAACTTATGGGTCGTCGGAATTTTACAGAAACTAGACACCGTTGCCGCTAGGCGCGGGTACTCGTCTAGTATATAATACGGAGCAGGGGCGGAGCCAGTTCATGACTAGTGGGGGGCGGTGCCCTCGACGGAATTCTTGCAGACACAAATATTATGTAGAAAAAACATCAAAATATTAGAAAAAACTGAAAGTGCCCTCGGCATAACAAGTCGAGTGCCCTCTGCGTTAACTGATTAAACAAGCTGAGAGAGTCAAATTGAATGTGAAAAACTTTTTATTAGTTGGTCGGAAAAAATGGGAGTAAGACTGGGAAGGTGGGGAAGTGGGTTTCTTGGGGTATTGGTTAAGTGGGAAGGTGAGACCATTTTTTTAGGTGGGGAAGTGGGTTTCTTAACTATTATTATTATTATTATTATTATTATTTTCATCATTATTATTATTATTATTATTATTATTATTATTTTTTTATTATTATTATTTTTTTTTGTGAAGAAGCGACTTTCATTAAAAACACCCACGAGACAAGCTATCCCCAAGGCAGAGAAAGCAAGCCCGAAACTCTTGACTATTATTAACCTAACAAAATTTACATTGCTTTATTGACTACTTTTTCTAATATACTAAATCTCTTTTAAAAGATTTTTACTAGTTAGAGTTTTGTTGGCCACAATGCTTTACTGAAGTACTACTTAAAATACCAAATTCCTGTTTGACCCACATTTAATTTTTTTGTATCCCCTAAACGTATGTGTTTTACTCCGTTTGTATGATACAATATACAAGTAAAGTGCGTATTTCTTTTAGCATAAATCAGTTTTAAGTTACCAATTGGAATTCACCCTATAGATACCTGCATCTACGTCTAAATTAGAGGTTAAAAAAAAAAAAAAAACTTGACCTTTAAGCGACACCGACCCAACTATTTTGATATGAAAAGAGCAAATTATATTAATAACTTGACCCGACCCGATCCGACTTGTTTCAACCTGTACGAAAAGTAATATTTATCAACATGTTGCTTAGCAAAAAAAAATTCAGTCGCCCCCACTGATCACTTTTTCTGGCTCCGCCACTGATACGGAGTATATTCTAATGTTGTAATTTTCACTCCTTCCATTTGAAAATTACTATCAACTTTCTCGTTTGGTACAGCTGCTCACTTTTAATTAAATTTCATCAATCAAAATATTTTTAAATGATAAAAATAATTTTAAGATGTAATATACGGATTCTATATAAAAAATTTATTAGTCAAATGTTTATATTTTTATAAAAGGTAATTACCTAAATAGTCCATTTAGGTACTCATTTTACGAATATGAACTCTTTTTCGATCATTTACCAAAATGAACTCAATCTGTCACATCATAGTCTACCCTACCCAACTTCTCTCACTTTATGTTGGAGAATCAATTCTTAAAGTAAGCAACACTTTCCTACATTGTCAGCAACAATGTTTAGTATTGCCTTTATATAAAGAAAATTGTTCTATTTTTTTAAATTAAGATTAAACAAATCATATTTATCTAATATTTTATATATGCATGTTGAGAGTTGTGCTGTTTGGATGTCAGGTGCAACGTGCGTGCATACGACATAAACAAATTACCAAGGAATTGATTGACAAGACTAGTCGGAGAAAGTTATGCTCAAATAGTAGAGTTTTGAAATTACAAGCCCCTCTTTAATACCTTCCATCAACACATTTGCTCATGTACAATCTGATCCATAATAGTATTCCAACCTCCACGCCAGGACACCCAGGTTCCACGCCCAGGACACGCCAGGCTCCACGCCTAGGTTCACGCTCAGCTGCTCCACGCCTAGGCATGCCACGCCGCCTCGCCCAGCTCATTCTTCTCCCCTGGAACACGCCGGTTTTATCACGCCCAACTTCTTCGCCGACCACGTCCAGGTGTGGGGGGATTGAATTGATATACACGTGTACGGTTTAAAATGTATTACGCTACAAATCTAACGTGTAATATTGAAAAGTTCATTCTAGAAAATTGTATGGGCGAGATTTATATGTGTAAAGTAGTAGACGAAAGTGTTCGTTTAAGAAATTTTCTATTTTTATAAACATGTCGACAGAGAATTGCAATAACTTTGACCACATGTATGATGTATAGTAGTACCCCACATATTTACTCCGCATGCGCCAAAGTCATGGCTCGACATGTTTGTTGTCATAGAAAACTATATAGTACTTTATAAAATATGTAGAGGTGATAATTGTATGTCGATATGTAACTAAACAATAAAAAAGTAATGAAAGGGCTGACTTAACGGTAAGAATATCAGTCTTTCAAAATAGAAATTATGAGTTCGAATCCAACGGCTATCATATTTAAAAAGTAATCGTTTTGAGATTAGTCTTTTAGCGATGTCAAGTCGAAAAATCAGATAAATAAAAAATAGGCAAAAATGCATATATATCCCTCCCAAAGTGAATAATTGCATATATATCATTTGTATAAGTTTTTTAAGCACATTTTACAATGATTTTTATGCATGCTTTGGATATATATGCAATTTTGCATTTTCGGAGTGATATATATACAACTAAAAAATAATAGTATAAAAGTAAACTAACATAATCACGCGTATATATTATTATGATGTTTCGTGATTGGTAGATATATATATATATATGCCACCTAACCCACGATAGCATCAAAATTAACTTAATTATTGACTAATGAACGTCACATTTCCCTTATATATATTCACACAAAGACTTTAGACAAAAACACATACAAAAAATGACTAAACCAAGTCCACCATCAGCCCACCACACACCACCACCAGCAGCCCACCATACACCACCACCACCGGTCGTGCACCACCCTACACCACCGGTGGTCCACACTCCACCACCACCCGTTGTCCACCACCCTCCAACAACACACAAGCACCACTAGTAACATATGATCATGTTGTTGATGATCTAGTAACACCATGCATGTGTTAAGTTGTGTTATACTTTTGTTGAAGTCATTTGCTATGTAATTTTATGATCATAGCATATATATGGTCTAGTTGACTAGATCATATCATGTACTAATTTTCTTTTGTGTTGTATCAATAATTGTGGTGTTAAGCTAGTTGTTTGTATACTTTGATGAATATATGATTGTTATCTATATGTGATATTGTGATAAATTTATGATCTATCTTTGTAGTTGATATCTTCGAATCGCATGATTGGTGATCTTGTAAAGAAACCTTAATGATCAACCAGTTTGGTCTGGCTAATGTCCAAGATCAGACCAGAAATATATACGAGTGTTTGTCAATACGATTGATTTGCAAACACCAACTCCACCGGACAAATGTTTTAGAGTTAACTACATTTTTGGTCCTTGTGGTTGTACCTGGATTTCACTTTTGGTCCATTTGTTCAAAAAGTTGCGCTTTTAGTCCAAAATGCATAGTTTGGTTCCACTTTTGGTCCATTTTTCTAACGAAGTTAGTTCAGTTAATTAAGTCGTTTGCAACGTTAGTCCTTTATAACCGATGCGTTTTGCAAGCGTTAGTCCTTTATACCAAGATCTTTTGCAACATTTGCAACGTTAGTCCAGTTTCAGTTAGTTAGTCTTTTAAAAAAATTAAAAAAATTCTAATTTAGAAAAAATTATAATTTTTTTTAAAATAAAATCGAAAAAATTTGAAATATATTCTAAAAAGAAAACTTTTTTTTTCCGAAAAAAAATTCTAAAAATACATTCTAAAAAAAAAAAAAATTCCGAAAAAAATTCTAAAATTATATTCTAAAAAAAAAAAACTTTTTTTTTTCCGAAAAAAATTCTAAAAAATATACTAAAGAAAAATTTTTTTTCGAAAAAAATTTCGAAATATATTCTAAAAAAAACTTTTTAAAGATGTATATACATTGAAAAAGCGCTTTTTTTAAATGTATATACATTGAAAAAATTTGAAGAAATATATTCTAGAAAAATGTATATACATTTTAAAAAACGTTTTTCAATGTATATACATTTTTTAAAAAGTTTTTTTAGAATATATTTGAAATTTTTCGAAAAAAGAAGAATATATTTTAGAATTTTTTCGGAAAAAAAAGTTTTTAGAATATATTTTATAATTTTTCTCCGAAAAAAAAGTTTTTTTAGAATATATTTCGAAATTTTTTTTAGGAAAAAAGTTTTTTTTAGAATATATTTTTAGAATTTTTTTCGGAAAAAAAAAGTTTTTTTTTAGAATATATTTTTAGAATTTTTTTCGGAAAAAAAAAAGTTTTCTTTTTAGAATATATTTCGAAATTTTTTTTTAATTTTATTTTAGAAAAAAAAATTATAATTTTTTTTTTCTAAATTTTTTCAAAATTTTTTTTAGAAATTTTTTTTTAAAGTAATATCTAACTGAAATGACTAACGTTGCAAATGTTGCAAAAGATCTTTGGTATAAAGGACTAACGTTGCAAACGACCGTTATAAAGGACTAACGTTGCAAACGACTTAACTAACTGAACTAACTTCGTTAAAAAAATGGACCAAAAGTGGAACCAAACTATGCATTTTGGACTAAAATCACAACTTTTTGAACAAATGGACCAAAAGTGGAATCCAGGTACAACCACAAGGACCAAAAATGTAGTTAACTCAATGTTTTATCATTGCACGTGTAAATCCAATGTTAAGTTATCTAAACACTAGCAAGTGAGTAAGTGACTGCGGTTGTGGCTTTCATCGAAGACAAACTTGAAATTAACTATCGTCCCTTTTCACTTAACTAACCATCGCTTGTATCATATCGGTGTAATTACACTATGTGTTAAATAGTTCCACAAAAGAACACGACACCGGTCATATAATAAAGTCTTTGTACCGTGTTTCACTCAATCTCCAACCGAAATCAATCAAATTCAGACCATCATGCCTCCCTCTCTTAATGAGGTCAGTCAAGTCACCAAATTTAATCTCTTGGTGAGCCTGTGAGAAATTATATATAACTTTAATGAGTTTGAGTTTGAGGTAGGTTGTGGGAAGTATCACTTTTCTTAAATGCAAACTCTCACACCCAACTACAATATATATGTTCTTTTAACAGGAAGTCTCGTGTATATGGTTTGGCCATGGTTATTACAAAACGCAAATCCGTTTATAACACTGATTAAAATGGTTCAAAGAATGGAAAAACTGCAAGCAAAGACATTCCCTTGTATCCATCCCACATCGCCTGGGTGAGCTAAACAAACAAGGAGGGGTTGAGTATAAAAGCAAAGGCCTGGTATTTTACTAAGCATACCTTTCTCCCTTTTGGCTAAGATCAAGTGTAGTATCTGTTCTTATCAGTTTAATATCTGATATGTGAGCCATCGGCTCACTCGATATTAATCTTATTTTTTATGGGATCGCCTTGGTGTTGCACTACTGCCTTGGCCTGGCGCACCCCTCCAATCTAAAGTTTAAAATTTATATGTGACTGAATTTTAAAATTGCAAGAGTAGTACACAAACAAACTCAGGTTGTTTTATTTGTTTTGGATGGTACATACGGGTGAAACTGTGTTTACCAACAGGCCAGCCTTACCGTTTGTTCAAGTATTGACAAACTAGACAAACAGACATTTGAGCAAATTAAAAAAGAACTGGTACAGTATACTGTTTCATGTCAATATTGTATAAAAGAAGTTATCTGTGATCAGTGACGGACCCAGAAAAATAAGATGTGGGGGGCAATTTTTTTTTTCTACAATAGAAATAAAATGCGAAAGAAAAAAAACTATGATCGTAATGATAAATCGTGTATTTTTACTTAGAGATGAAGGATTTATAAGGCTTTAGAGTGTTGAATGTTGGATTTTAGTATGTGGGTGGGGGCAATTTGAATTTTTGGTGGGGGTCACTTTCGAAAAAAAGTCAAAATTAAAAAAAAAATTACACTATAATCTCAACCTTTTCGGCTAGCCATGGGGGCACCGGCCCCCATACTTCCTACATAGGTCCGTCCCTGTCTGTGATCAAATTATCGTTTAATTATCCTTCATTTTTGTTATTAGATTGATGAAAAGGGGCTAGATATTGAAACTGTTGAGAAGATTGGTTCATTTGTGAAGTTAAGAGGTCACCCAATGGAATTATTAAAAGAACTAAAAAAAGAAGGAAGTCAGTTTCTTACAAATGATTTATCAAAGCAAGAATTAAACGATTTGGACAAGTTATTCCGAGCTATGGATAGGGCAAGATGTGTCCACAAAGTGGTTCTGGATTTAAGCTTGGCCAGAGGACTTGACTATTATACTGGTGTCATATACGAAGCCGTAATCAAGGGGGCTACACAGGTCTGTTGTTTTTATAAATGTATTTTTTTTGCATTTATCCGGTCGTGTGTTTAATTGTTATATGTATGTACTCAGGTTGGATCTATTGCTTCTGGTGGACGTTATGACAATCTTATTAGCGTTGGGACAAAACGTGTTGCTGGAATTGGTGTCAGTATAGGAATTGAGCTTGTATTCACTATTATGGAAGAAAACCAAAAAGATAATAAACAGGTAAAAACCAAAGGCATCATTTTTATTTGTCTCATTTTTGTTTTAGTCATTAGTAATGGACATAACAAACACTTTTTTTTTTTAATCTTCTGATAGCTTCCTCGAGCCAGTGAGACACAAGTGTTGGTCAGCATATGGGGTGACGACGACGACTTACCTTTAGCAGCTGAACTTGCGAGTATGTGCTGGGATGCGAAACTGAACACAGAGTTTTTGGTCAACAAAAGGTGGAGTAAGTACTTCGACCGTCAATGGCGTAGCTACATGGGTTCCTTGGTGGGCCATGGCCCACCCATGAAGATTTGTGATAATGTATATTGTACAAGTATTTGTATTAGCCCATTATAAGTTAGACAAAATTATGCCATTTTAGCTCAACCAAAGGCAAATTTGTATTACAACTATATGCTAATTTGTTTACCACATATGTTATATAATTGATGATCGGTTGTATTATTAGTTTATGGTACATCTCGGCCTACCCTTAAGTGAAATCCTGGCTACGCGACGACCGTGCTAAAGAATCCGGGATTCCATGGATTGTGATGATAGGTGAGCAAGAAATTACAAAAGGAGTGGTTACGTTGAAAAATAAGGATGCCCAAGTTTAGAAAGAGGTTCCTACAAGCGATTTTGTTGATGAGCTCGTCAGACTAGTTAACACCCCGCAATCCTAGGTAACTGTGAAACAAAACCGAGGTTATTGCTACAATTTTTTCATCTGTTGATACTAATGGGTTGTAGAGATTTGATGATTGGTCAACTAGTTTTTGTTCTGCAATGTATTTAGTCGAACGTTTCTCTTATTTTGAAATGTGATTTGGTTAGGTTTTTTAGAATTCTCAAATTTCTTGCAATTTGTGGTTGCAGACTATTTTAGGATAATCATATGGCACATAAGCTCGACATTTTCCACTGTACGTGACATATTGAAAACCGCTTTCAGTTGTCTGCTGTTAGGTTTATGCAGATAGTTGTTAGAGAGTGGCATGTGAATTGTGGTAATGTTTTTTTGGTTTTTACCAGAGGTCTTCTTAAGCCAACATGTTCTGACTATGTGGACAAGAGATGTCTTGTCTTTGAACAGACCAAAGAAGATAACACTAGTAACGAAAATTGCCATTTTACACCTACATTCACTTCAACTGTTTTACAGCCATTCTAGTCTTACTAAGGTAAATGACTTGTTAGGTCTTGACCCATTAACCAAATCCACGATTATACATCCAGAATTGCAAACACTTTTTTCTCACTTATATAGAGTCGATTTCGTTTTTTCTGTGTTTGGTAAACCGTTGAAACTTCGTTTTGTGACGCATTTTACCACGTATACTAATTATTATATGGCTTTTTAGTCGAGGTGAATTTCTTCAAGCAGTACCTTGATTGACCAAATGCAAAAGCATGTGGTTACTTATGACATACTTATTAATGGGTAATTAACTGATTGTAGTTACTTATGGGACACTTATAAACGGGTTAAGCAAATCATGAACTTTTACAATACATTAATGCATGAGTAGTGTTTTGAACATAATGGTTTCGAATCCTTGGGGCAACTTTGAAGATTGATCACTTAAGACAAAAATTCTTGTGTCTATGTAAAAGAAGAGCCCCAATATGAATATTTATCTGAAACTGAGGGACTAAGAGTGAAACTAAAGTTAACATGGAGTCAACCCACTCGCCTTTAATCTTCTCTCACAGTGACCCATTTGATCCTTGTTAATTTTGATTGCATTCAATCATTCATACACAAACTCCATTAATTGTAAGTCATTTTAATTGCATTTTACAGTTTCATGTTTGTATTTGCTCATCGTATAACTCCATGGACTATGATATGCTAACTAGATTTTACGTGGGTCATGGACTCCTGGTTGTGTTTTCACATATATGTTTCATAGATTTCCCTTTAGTGGTTATGAGTATGTTTGGTTGATTTTGGTTTTTTGATCGTTAGATTGTTATATGTGTGACCGGAATTATTGTTGTGTCATTGTAGACTTTAGGATCATTTGGGTGACGTTATCGTTGTATTCTAGCATCTTGCTAGCTAGTTTGTTATTTGGGTGAAGTTATCGTTGTAGACTTTAGGATCGTTAGATTGTTATATGTGTGGCCGATATTATTGTTATGTGTGGCCGGCCAGAATTATTTATATACAGCTAATGTGTATATAAATAATTAGCATGTTTGTCCGGTCTACAGGTTACGTGGTATAACAAAAAAGCACTCACATCTTTGATTGTTTTATGCTACTTAGTCATGGGTTCTTGGTACTAATTATTAAGTGTTTCATCTGTGTATTATTACTCTTTCTGAAAATCTTACTTGTAACGCAGCACAATCTCATTATTGACAATGGCTATGATGTCCATTCCTCATCGGTGGAAATATGATGTTTTTGTAAGTTTTAGAGGTGAAGATATCCGTAAAAGTTTCATGGATCATATGTTCAACGGCTTCAAGCAAAAAGGGATTCATGCTTTTAGAGATGATAGAGAATTGCCTAAAGGAGAAGAGATATATCCTCATCTCTACAAAGCCATTGAGGAATCGAGATTTCTGATAGTTATCTTCTCCAAGAATTACGCTTCTTCATCATGGTGTTTGAGGGAACTTGTCAAAATTCTCCAGTACAAGCAAATGGGAAAGCCTAAACATGAGGTTCAAATAATCTTTTATGATGTTAAACGACTGGTGAGGAAACAACGGGAGCTATCTTTGGAGCATTAGCCGAACATGATGTTTCAAATAGAGCGAGGTGGATAAATGGAGGGAAGCTGTATCCATGGCGGCTAACTTATCTGGATGGTATCTCCAGGACATGACAAATGGGTAAATTTCTTGTTTTTGTGTAATTAGTCTTGTAGCGCTACTAAAGCTTAACACTATACTTATTGTGTCTTTGTGGTTAACAGGTTTGAGTCCAAGTTCATCGATTCAATTTCCAGAAAAATCCTCAAAACATTATGTGATGGACCCTTACACGTTGGTGAGAACCTTGTTGGCATAGATTTCCATTTCGACAAATTAGACTTGTCACGGTTTGTTGGGTCGGATAAGGTTAACATGATTGGAATATGTGGTATAAGCGGGATAGGAAAGACGACCTTTGCCAAAGCTATTTATAACTTGATGTATGTCCACTTTGAAGGAAGTTGCTTCTGTGAAGATCTCAAAGAAGTCACAAAACGACAAGGCCTGATTCAAGTCCAACTTGTGAGCAGATAATCTCAAATCATTGCTCCATTTCAAAAGACAAGAAACATGAAGGACCAAAGTTGCTTATTACATTCTTAATAACCGATTAGCGGTTATGATATGGCGGTTAGAATACCGAACCATTGTGTCTGTTGGAGACACCCTTTAGAAACCTATATATATAGATGTACATGTTACAGATTTCGACAGTTAGAACATATTGACAAGTTATCTTATTATTTGCAATTTCATTATATCTGTTTTTACTCATATTGGGACCAACATTTGGCATCAAGAGCCTGCCTATACACGCTCGTTACATCGATACAACCATCATCTCAAACACGAGATTCTGTAACCAGAAAACAGAAACCGAATATGTTGTTAACGAGTACAAAAAAAGAGAACCAGAAACACTCTTGAAGGAGAAAGAAGGAACCAGAAAAAAGATGCGCTGAAACCTTTTGTTTCAGGAAGAAAAAGAAGAAAGACGCAACGTATTCATTGAACCATACGCTGCCTGGATAACTTGATAACGCAAGGAAAGTAGTGCACGACCGTACTTGTGTAGAAATTGCATTCGACAAGCCACCAAACTGTGGTGACTTGATACACACGTTGTTTTTGATTCGGAACGCAGCAAGTGAGACGAAACAATACTTTGTTACACTCATCGGTTTTGTCAAATCAGACAACGAAGACAAATACTCCTTTTGTTGAGACAAAAGTAGAGAAGAAGAAAGACGTACGTAAAGAAAGAAAAAGAGGACGTTGCTTGAAGAGAAGAAGGGTACCGAACCAGAAAACAATTAAACTGTTTTTGGAAAGACGTTTACAATACAAAGAGGGACAACAACAGGAGCATCCTGATCATTTGCTCGCAAGGATACCGTTGGTATTTCTGTAGGTTGTTGTAGATACGGTGTGGAATAAAGAAGAAGAAGTATTGTGGAGCAGCGAGAGCAACGAGGGCAACAAGGACATCACTTGTTGACATACTACCGTCAAGTAGTAGAACAAAGACAAGCAACTCGCTTGGTCTTTTGGAAGAAATTACGAGACTAATTTACGAAGCGTTTTGTGTTTATTGAAACTTGGAGATAAAAGAAGCAAGTTCGACACAAAAGTTCGAGACTTGGAGATAAAAGAAGCAAGTTCGATACAAAAGAAAAGACAACGTGATACAAGGAGTGGTATATTTTGAAGAAAGATATAGTTGGTATACTCAAGTACCGACAAGAAGGGAATACGCGAGTGACAAACACAGGTCACACGAAAAATCTCAAACTTTTGGATTTCCTTTCATATTTATAGTATAGATATTTAGTTTATACTATTAGAAATCCATAGTTCCATATTAGGATTCCCGGATAACTATTTCTGTTCCCGTAGTATTAAGTGATACCACTAGTTAGAAAATCCCCATACGAATTAGAAAGTGAAGATCATAAGCACCATCAAAATGCCGGTGGCGACGCAAGTGGCGGTAACTGCACCAAACCCGTAACCCCTATGACACAGTATCAATGCCCCAAACTCAAAACCACAAACTACACAGTTTGGACTATACAAATTAAGGTGATACTAGAAGCACAAGGATTATGGGAAACAATAGAACCTAAGGTTGATACATAATTAGATGTTAAGAAGGATAAGACAACAACCGCCTTCTTATATCAAGCGTTAACCGAAGATGTGATCTTACAAGTAGCAAGTTGCAAAACAACAAAAGAATTATGGGATTCGTTGAAAAAGAGACACGTTGGAGAAGAAAAGGTGCAACAAGCACGATTACAATCACGATGATTGGATTTGGACTCTTGAGATGAAGGAGGATGAAGCGGTGGATGCATTCTGACCAAATTGAGCGGCTATGCCACGAAGGCAACAAAATTAGGAAAGACATTGGATGAATCACTTTTAGTACGAAAACTATTAGACTCCACACCAGATAGGTTCATTCAGATAGTAGCATCCATAGAACAAACGAATGATCTCGATGACATTACGTTAGATGAGATCGCAGGAAAACTTAAGGCATTCGAGGAAAGAATAAAACTCCGAAAGGGAGGACAAGTAGATGGCCAGGACAACTTATTATTCGCACAAGGAGAACATTCTAGAAATAAGAAACGATTTACCAAATATAGAGATAGATCAAACCATTCACGAGGCTGGCGAATAAGGGAAATAGAAACAACTCGAATGGAGGAAACTCATCCCACTCAGATAAGTCGAATAATGGAAAACAAGGATGGGATAAGAGCAAAATCACATGCTATAATTGTGGAAAACTCGGACATTACAAGAAGAATTGTAGAAGTCCACCAACAACTCAGGAACAATCAAACCTTATCTTAGAAGACGATGAACCATCATTACTAATGGCTATACACCGAAGAAATCTTGTTAAATGAAGAACAAGTATAACCCCGAAAATATGCTACAACAGATGCTAGCATATGGTATTTAGATAGTGGTGCAAGTAACCATATGTCAGGCACCAAAGGCCATTTTAAAGATATTGACTAAAACATCACGGGCGTGTTCGTTTTGGAGATGGATCGTATGTAGAGATAAAGGGTAGAGGTTCAATATTATTAGAATGTAGAGACTTACAACAGCCGATTTGGGATGTTTACTACATTCCAAACCTCAAAAGCAACATACTTAGTCTAGGACAACTCACTGAAATAGGTTGCAAAATCATCATGGATGGAAATTCTTGACTTTGTATGATAAGAACAAGAAGTTGTTGATGAAAGTAGAACGATCTAAGAATCGACTTTACAATATTAGATTGCATATAGTAGCACCTATATGTCTTTTAGCAAACGTAGATGACCAAGCATGGTTATGGCATGCTAGATTAGGTCACCTGAACTTTGATGCAATAGATAAAATGACAAGGAAAGGTTTAGTGGATGGAATACCAAAAATAAAGCATGCAGGACAAATCTGTGATGCATGTTTATTAGGAAAACACATCAGAACACCATTTCCAAACCAAGCTAAATTTAGATCAAAGAACCCGTTAGACTTAGTATATGGAGATCTTTGTGGTCCCATAAGTCCAACAACACACTCCGGAAAGAAGCTCATCTTCTTATTAGTTGATGACTGCACACGTTTTATGTGGGCTTACTTTCTAAATTCGAAAGATCAAGCGTTTAGCACATTCAAGGAATTTAGACACCAGATCGAATCAAAGTTGAAGTTGAAAATCAAGATGCTAAGAACTGATAGAGGAGGTGAATTTACATCACATGAATTCACCAAGTACTATAAGGAAAATGGAATTGAGAGACAATTGACAGCACCATACTCACCTCAGTAGAATGGTGTAGTAGAGAGGAGAAATAGAACGGTGTTATCAACGACTAGGAGTATGATGAAAGCAATGAAGTTACCCTTAACTTTTTGAAGGGCATAAGGCCGCCATTTACATACTCAACGAGGTACCGGCGAAAGCCCTTGAAATTAAAACACCATATGAAGCCCTCTACAACAGAAAACCAAACCTAGAATACCTAATAATATTCGGATGCACAGCTTATGCTAAGGTTACGATACCTCACTTGAAGAAGTTAGATGATAGAAGCATTCCAATGATTTACTTAGGAGTTGAAGAAGGATAAAAAACATGTAGGCTATATGATCCAGTAGGAAAGAAGAAATATGTTAGTAGGGATGTAAAGTTTATGGAAACGAAATCGTGGGATTGGAATAATAATGAAGAGGATACGAGTACTGAAGATACGTTTTGGACTAGCTTTGTAGTAGATGGAGTTGACTATGATAATCCTACACCAGTCAACATAGAAAACACTGACGACACGTATCAAGAACAAAACCTATACGGATCCACCCTCACCAATCACACCACCATCATACACTTACAACCCTAACTCAGAAGATGAAGAAAGAGCTACTATAAGCTCATTAGAGAGCTCAGATCCTAGATTTGATCATAGACCTATACAAGGTTTAAAGAACATTACGGAAATCTACCAAACTGCACGTGAAGTAGAAGCGCCGAGCTTATTCTTTACAGAAGAAGAACCCCGTAATTACAAGGAAGCATCAAAAGACGAGAAGTGGATTGAGGCCATGGAAATTGAATTAGATTCAATCAACAAAAATAACACATGAACCCTTACCACATTGCACGAAAATCGAAAGCAATAGGACTCAAATGGGTTTATAAAACCAAAAGAGATGCACAAGGAAGGATCATAAAGTATAAAGCAAGATTAGTAGCAAAAGGTTATTGATCGGTTCCGAACCGTCAAGTTTAATCACTCAAGCCTGCCACTTGTGAATGGCAAACCGTAACAAACTTAAAACAGCTCAGAAGCAAATGCAATTTAGATCAGGAGAATACAGTGGATTCTCGGGTCGTTAAGTCCCTGAGGAGGATGGCCGGTGTTTAACACAATCGGATGTCGAATAACCACTAAGGATAGTGATCGAGGGTTTTGAGTTATTTTATAAATTACAGGGGCTTAAATGCAAATTAAAGGAAATTAAAATCTAAATTATATTAAATAAACGCTATCACTAATTTTATAATGATGTTTTTGATTTTATGTTTTTATAAAACTGAATTAAAAACTACGCGACGTACAAAATAAAATGTGAAACTGAACCAATATTAATCCTAAAAATATGAAATTGATATTTTTACAAACCTAATGATAAAAGAAAATTTTAAGAAAAAGAAAATTATTTTTATAACTATTTATCTAATTATTATTAATTAAAAACTATTTTTAACTATTTAATAATAACCTAAATTACAAGAAAATAGGAAATAAAGCTAGAAAAATAAAATTATGACTTAGAAAAATCTAAAATAACAAAAGAGAATTTTCAAAACTATTTTTATATTTTTCTGGTTATTTTTCTATTTTTTATGAATTTTAAACTATTTAAAACTAATTAAAATGCTAAAAATTACAAAATAAACTATGAAAAATCTGGAAAATTACTTTTTTTACTTTTTATATTTATCTTAACCTAAGAAAAATTAAAAATTATTTTTTTGAACTTTTTCTGAATTAATTGTATTAAAAGCTATTTAAAATGACTTAAAAACTGATTTAAATAAAGAAAAATAGCAAACTGACTAGGAAAAATCTGAAAAATTCAAGAAAAGTCTAATTTAATATATTGAATCTAAAAAAAATAGAAAAACAATGGCTTGTTTGTAAGAAAGTGAAACTGCAATACTAGTGCTTATGAAATAAGCACAAGGAAACCAAAGACCACCAAACTGTTACAGAAGCTTTAATAAGCTATAAGTACTCTAAAACAACAAATTTCAACTACTCTTAACCACTGAAATACAAGATGCACAGATTTGGTTGTTTTAAGTTTAAGCTAAAAATCAGTTTTGAGGCTACTACTTGCGAGCTTAAGCAACTGCAATAATAGTACATGTAGAAATCAAAAGGTTAGAATCTAAAATAGACCTGGCTAGCTATCTTCAAACCAAAAACCAGACCTAGAGAAGCTCTGAGGAGCTTTTGACAGACCTTGCAATAAGCTGAGAAAAACTTCGATTGTGTACTGAGTTTTGGGAGCAGCAACTGAGCCTGTTTGACAAGCTTTTTTGAAGGCTTTAGAAAATTACCAAAAATCTAATAAAATGATAACAAGTAACTTGACCAGTTGAAGTTTTAAAAACAAAAAGTCTCACTTGATTTGGACCAATAATGAACCTATGAAAAATCACTCTAGTTTGGAGAAAACTGAGTTTTCCAAGTTTTGACTTTTGAAAAGTTATGAAGATTTTGACTTTTATGAACTTTGAATCCAATTTGAAGACTGATTATGAAGTATATTGATGAAATGGAACTACTGCATCCTATGTCTATGATTTTTAAACACAAAACAAGAATTTGCTTTTATAAAAATCCCAACAGTTGAGCAGTTAAGACAGTTTAATGAGATTTTGACTTTTGAGCTAATGTAGTGACAAAATTAAGACAGATATGAGTTAAGTGAGCCTATTTGAGAGTGAGTATGCACATGTCAAGTGCAAACAAGAGCTCAAGCTCAGTATACACATCTGATCCAAACACTGATATTCAAACTGTTATGCAATTTTAAACTGACTAAACACTGAGCTAGTACAAACCAATGATTAATATGACTTGAGTTACACTAATTACCACTATTAAAACAGTTTTAAGCTATTAATGACCACATGTACCAACACAAACACAAACTGCAAATTGAACAAAAATTGAAAATGAGAAACAAACTTACAAGAACCCAGCTTATGATGGAGCTTATACAGAACCCAACACTACACATTTCTTATTCCAAAACCAACCCAAATCAAGCACTGCATCAACCATATCCATTTCCAAGCCTGTTTGAACCCATTATGCTTCTTCAGTTGACTTATGTTGACTTTTTACCAAAGTTGCTTAGAACTGTATTCCAAGCTTACAAAAAGCTATAATGAGCTTATGTAAGCTTGTTTAAATTGAGAAATAAGCTGTTTGAAGCTTGGGCATGAGAGTTTGAAATGGACATTTGCAACAGTGAACTTGTAAACATGAAATGATATTAAAACTTGAATTGACACTTGAAAACACAGTACAATGATTCTTTTACTTAAGTTTGATACATTTAAACTGGAAATTACAATTTTGAAGCTAAGTTAAAACATTGAGATTAAAAACGAAATACATGAAATTTTAAAAATTAACTACTGCCTTCTCTTTGCTTCTTCCTCCTCTTTTATACTTCCAATAAGCTCCACGTGTCCTTCTGAGAGTATCCCACTAATAATCTTGCAAAATGGATGAGATTTGAGCAATCTAGGCCCTCCACGTTTTTTGGCGGGAAAAGTGGTTTGACTTGTAGCTCTGTATTTTATCAACTAGGGGGGGGGGTGGCATTTATTGTAGTGGGTTGTGATGATGAGGGGTGGAGGGAAAGGTGAGTTGATGGGAGAGTGAGAGTTGCAGGCAACTCAAGTCGGGAAGACAGGTGGGAGGGATAAACAGTACAGGTGGCGGGAAGGGTGATGGACTGTTGTTTGACTTGGGGTCCAAAATGGGGATGACAGGGGTCAAAGGAGTTTTGACAAGCCTTAGCTTAGGTTTATAATACAAGGACCAAATTGTAATTCTGCCAAACTAGAGGGACCAATTCTGCCATTTTTTCAAAGTTCTCACAAGGGTTACTTTTGACAAGTTTTAAAAGTACAAGTACCATTTTTGACATTTTCAAATTCTCAAAGGACTAAACTTGACATTTTTGAAAATTAAAGGACCTAAGTTGTAATTTTGTAAATTTAAATCTCAAGGACCAATTTTGACAACTTAGGAATCCCTAGGGACTTGAAATGATATTTTTCTTCATTTGGTTTTACAGGGACTTTTTTGACAATTTTGAAACTTGGGGGTGAAACGCCAATTATGCAAACTTGATACGTTTTTCACCAGATTTTGATATTTTTGCATTTAAAACACATAAAACACTTATTTGTGATATTTTTATCATTTTGATGCATTTCTGAGTGTTTTCAGATGTTTTTACAGTTTAAATGGTAAAAATGATGAGTATTTAGACACTCATCAATCCCCCACACTAAGATATTGCTAGTCCCTAGCAATGTTTTGTGAAAAATTAATGGATTTCATCTCTTTACCAAAAGCCATTACTTACGGGTAGCCAAATGTTTAGTTCAAGTAAGAACCTTGGTACACCGATAACCAAATGATTTTGAGCAAATCACCGACTTCCACGGATTTGATTTGTCTTTACCGGAAGCCGTTTGCTACGGACTAGTAACTCTTAGATAAATTATCTTTGGTGAGTCGATTACCAATTATGGTTTTTCCAATGCCTTTACCACAAGCCATAAACTTGCGGGCTAGCCAACTCTTCACTTTTAAGGATATGGTGGGCTGAATACCATACAATTTTGGGCAAATTGCAAGCCGTCCAGCGGTTTGAGATATCTTTACCAAGAGTCGTTTGCTCCTGGATTAGCCAATCATTTTGTTTATTAGACAAAGCGGATGATAACCAAATGAGTAAGTCTGAAACTTACTCAAAAAAATTTGGCCAAAAAGCGGGGAATTAGGCGGTATAATTATATGATAAAATTCGTGAGAATTCCCCACACTTAGAAATGAATATTGCCCTCAATATTCAAAGTACCGGCGGTTATGCCGAAACAAAGAACGTAAAAGGGAAATACTACGGCCATTATTTAGCAAGATTTTTTTTTTTTTTTTTTTTTTTTTTTTTGAAATTTTATATATATACACAACATGTGGGGCAACTCCCCCACACTAGGGTGGGACACACGGGTGAAAACCCATGTTTAGCTACTGTTTTTGATTACCGAGTCGCTAGCTTGACTCGACCCCAAATTCATTTGTCCATGGGGAAAGTAACGTGGAAAACCAATCTCAATCGGACTTTCGTTCACAGTGTTAACAAACATATGAACATCAGAAAGTTCCACACCGACGAGATACAACCGCGGTATTGTTAATAGTAGAAACTATAAAGGATGATACCGGGATCAAAGATGGTGTCCTCATTCCCGAAAAGAGAAAAGGAGAGGGCAACTACACCATCTGTGAAGAATGGAACAAAGATATGCATGAGGATGCAAGTCCATTCCTCATCAGAAAGAAGCAAATCACCATTTTTGACATTTTTAAGCTTAAACTTGAAGCTTATATGGTGATTGTCAATAAGATGTCCGGGAGGGAGGGTGGGAAACGGTTCTTCAATCAACAGATTTTCTAGAAAAAGGATGTCTCCCTCCGGATCAAAGTAAGTATTATCAATTCCTGTTGGAATTGACTCATCACTAAGAAATGCATCGACTTCATTCCAAAAGTTGTCATCTTCCTCATCAGGAGTGAGAGAAGGGATGGAAGAGTCGGGAATAATAAGACTAGAAGATGATGGATTCTTTTTGAGCAATTCATCAATGGGAAGAATGTCTCCCATTGGATCACAAACCTCATCATCCAATTCAGATGGCGAAGAGAGTTTGGTTTCATCCGCAGAGTTAACAAACTCGATGCGACAAACTGATTCCGGAGGTGGGACAAGTGGTGTGCTCTTAGAGCTAGCAATTTCCACCACTTCCGATAAAGTCTCCGATTCTAGATCATCATCATCAAGAACACTCTTGACTTCCTTGGTACAACTTTCAAACCATTTGTTTGAACCAGGGTTGATTTTCAAAGCTTTTAACTCAGCACGTTTTTGGTGACTCCTCTTAACCGTGAAATTTGAGAGTGTTGCATTGATTCTTTCAGATTTTTGATCAATTGTGGCAACACTATGTTTATATAGAGGTTTGGAGTTCTATTGATCTTAAAGCGTGAGTTCTTCGTTGTCAACCCGTATGGTCAATTCTTCAGCAAATACATCAATTAGAGCACGGCTTGTTCTCAAGAAAGCTCTCCCTAAGATGAGGGAACTCTAGGATCTGCATCAAAGTCTACTACAACAAAATCAGTAGGAAAATGAAACTTTCCTACTTTTACCACGACATCCTCGGCTATCCCAAGTGGACGAGTTATGGTACAATCCGCTAGCTCGAGTGTCATACAAGTAGATGTAAGTTTAGGAAGAGACAGTTTCTTCCATACTGAAAGTGGCATGAGGTTAATGCTGGCGCCAAGATCGGCCAAGGCGGAACATTGAACCATCCCTAAGAAATCACAAGGGATTAAAAACCTGCAAGGGTCTTCAAGCTTTTAGGAAGCTTCTTAAGAAGGACCGTGAGCATTGCTCATTGAGAGGGTTTTAGCCATTTCGGATAACTTATCTTTGTTGGTAAGTAAGCCTTTAAGTGTGGATGCAAATTTGGGCATTAGAACGAGAGCATCAACGAAGCTTATATCAAAGTGTAGTTCATTGAAAATTTGGAAAATTTTTTCCATTTGCTCTTTGTTTTTGTCTTTGAGCTTCTCATCATGCATTCTTGATGGGTAAGGAAGCTGACTAGACTTTTGAGCCAGGATGGAAGTTATTTCGGCTCGGAATTTGTCTTCGAACTTGGTTCGGACTTAAAGCTTGGACTACCGAAGGTGGGGCGTGTCGCGGTACCGTGGGCTTGAGAAATGCACCTTGTCCGTTGTATCCTTGGTAACTTGACTCATTGCTCCTGGTGGAGGAGGCATTGGAGTCGAAGGTCCATTGTGCGTCTTACCACTTCTGGTTGTGATCGCCTTTGCATCGCCCCTCGGGGTAGCGATCGTGTTGCTTTCGGTAAAGTACCGAGCTCGATGGTCGATCATTTAAAGATTTCTTAATGTCGAAATCTGGCTAACCAACAACCTGTTCATTTCATCTTGGGATTTCATGAATTGCTTCAATAGCTCATCAGATGATGGTACTAGAGGAAGTGGAGGGAAATTTTGAGGTCGTATGTTTTGATTATGACCTTGTTGTTGAAAATTCCCTTAATTAGGATTCACATTCCCCGAAGTTGATTCCCCGATTGAAATTGTTTTGATTAAGGTTTCCTTGATGTTGGAAACCTTGATTTGGTCCGAACGAAATTACCTTGGTTTTGATAACCTTGGTTCATTCTAGGTTGGTTCGATTCGGTTAGGATTCTGGTTAAAGCCGGGTGGTG
This sequence comes from Chrysanthemum makinoi, assembly GCA_910596185.1. Lineage (NCBI taxonomy): Eukaryota > Viridiplantae > Streptophyta > Magnoliopsida > Asterales > Asteraceae > Chrysanthemum > Chrysanthemum makinoi. The sequence continues at coordinate 299,056,867 of OU343221.1, forward strand.
CCTGATAAGTGTTAGCACGGTAGTTTGGTTCATTTGAGGACGGTATTGATTACCTCCTTGATTTGAAGTACCGGCTATAGCATTTGCATCAAACGGACTACCATCGATTGGCGATACGGTTGTAGTATGCATGAGGACCACCACAAGTAACACAAACTTCAACTTTCTTCACTTCACCATATGATGGTGCTTGTGTGAAAGTGACTTTCTTTTGATTAGCAAGAACCAAAGCTGAACAATATCCGTGAGTTTGTCAATCTTAGCATCGGTGCTAGATGTACTCACGGGAGATGAAGTAGAAGGTCCAGCATTAGACTGAGATTGATATGTCTTTGCTCGGAAAGGCGGACTGGGACTTGTTTTCAATGATTTGCAAGGCTTCTTTTGTGGTCTTGCTCAGGAAATTACCTCCGCGGAGGCATTTAAAGAGTCTTGGTCGGCTTGCAGTGCGGACCATTGTAGAAAGTATCCATTTGCATTAATTCGGTAAAACCATGATGCGGACACTTGCGGAGCAATTCTTTGTAACGATCCCATGCCTTCCCGAATGATTCATCAAATCTCTGAGAAAATTTCATTATCTCATTCTTAAGACTTGTAGTTCGGGATGGAGGATAGAATTCGTTAACAAACTTTGTGACTAGATCTTCCCATGTCTCAATGGAACGAGGGGTTGTTTCTCAAGCCAATTTCGGGCTTGTCCCTCTAGAGAAAATGGGAACAGAAGAAGCTTGATAGCTTCATGTGGGACATTCTTGTATTTGATGGTAGATGCAATCTTGTTAAACCATCGAATGTGTGCATGAGGATCATCCCGCTCAAAACCATAGAATTGGCTTTGGGTTACAAGATTAAGCAACCCTGTTTTGAGCTCAAAGGTCTCACCACGATGACGGGACAACAATGGCATCTCCGTAACCCTCGATGGGTGCTTGGAGAAGCTCGTTCATCGGCTTGTCTTACGCCATTACGGTGGTGGTGGTGGTAGACGTTCCTCAGTCACGGCTGAAGGAGCAGAACGTCCTTGATTGTGTCCGAACCGTCAAGTCAAACAGACTCAAAACAGCTCAGACACAAATGCAAATGAAGATCAGAGAATACAGAGGATTCCCGGGTCGTTAAGTCCCACGGAGACTCAATGGTGTGTGCAACACGATTCAGACGGTAGAATGATCACTAATGATAGCGATCAGAAAGGATTTGGATAGGATAATTACACTACTGAAAAAGATTATAAATAAAAGCGACTTAAATACAAATTAAGAAAATTAAAAAGTTAAAAGATATTAAATAAACGCTATCACTATATTTAAAGTGATGAACGTTTAAAACCTAAAACTTACGTTTAAATAAAAATAACGTAAACGTACAAATAAAAACGTGAAAATAAAGAAGGAAAATACCTACGGATATGAAAAATACATTTTTACAATCCTAAATATATAAGAAAATTATTAGAAAAGAAAAATGATTTTTACAACTAATTATCTAATTATTATTAATTAAAAACTATTTTAACTATTTAATAATAGACTAAAATAAAAGAAAATATGAAATAAGACTAGAAAAATAAACTTAAGACTTAGGAAAATCTAAAATATGATAAAACTAATTTTAAAACTGAAAATATATTTTTAAGACTTTTTATATATTTATTATTAATTTAAAACTAATTAAAATTATTAAAAGTACCAAATAAAAGGAGAAAAATAGGGAAAAATACTTTTTAAGCTTTTTATATTTATCTTAACCTAATAAAAATGAAAAACTATTTTTTGGAACCTTTTCTTAATTATTTGTATTTAAAACTATTTAAAAAGGATTAAAAACTAATTTAAATAAAGAAAAATAGCTAGACACCTTAGAAAAATCTGAAAAATGCAGGGAAAATCTAAAATAATATTAGGAATATAAGAAAAATGAGAAAACAAGTGCTTGTGTGGAGGATTAAGCAAATGCTATGGAAAGTGCTTAAAAATAAGCACTTTGATAAGCTAAAAGCTACCAAATGGAGACCACACTGAAACAGAAGCTACACTAAGCTAAAAGAACTGACATGCAACAAGATTTACCAAGCTAGAACCTCTGATTACAAGCTCAACAGATTTGGGTATATGAGATTATTAGCTAAAAACAGTGAATAGGGTGCCTAGTTTGAGCTTAAAAACAAGCACCTAAATAAGCGTAACAGAAAACCAATTATAGGAACTAACACTAGACCTAGGTGAGAGTTTATAAACCAAGTTACAGACCTAGTTGAGCTAGAATGAAACCTGTGCAGGCCTTAGAAAACCTGCACAAACCCTGTGCAGCTGCATTAATGCAGTGCTACTGCTGTGGGTTTTTTGACAGATTTTGAAGCAATATTGAGCTAACCTAAAGCTAAACTAAGGGCAAATAAGCTAGATACATATTAAGGTGGGTATGCTAGGGTATAAGAAAAACAATTTTGAAAAGATTTGGCTTAAAAATAAGCCGTGGAGAGGGCTTGAAACAGCAATCACAGCTGCTGTTTTGACAGCAGGACAGAAAAGAGAATACACTTTTTTTTTGTTATCAAAACTCAACCAAACTTGCAACCTTGTATTCTTAAGCTAAACTCAACTTGAAAAACTTGTTTAGACCTAAGACCACTTTGACTTTGAGAGTCAAAGTGGGTAAAAACAGTTTGTTAGACCCAAAATAAGCTTAAACCAAACACTCCTTTTAACTATTGATTAGCAAGTAAAACTGATAAAAACATTAATCCACTTGATATTCATGATCAAACCAAGTATAACTATTCTAATTACAGCTATGTAAACACATTAAAACTAACAGTGATCACAGAAATAGATAAAAGCAAAATATGCAAATTGATTTGAAAAGTGAAAATGAGAAGTTCACTAACCATAGTCCAACTACTCTGCAGGCTAAAACCAGAACCCAATCTACTCTAACCTAAGCTATTACAACCCAAATCCATCCTTTGCAACAACCTTTTTTTTCATTTCTGATCCAAGTATAGTCACCAGTTGACTTATGTTGACCAAGGGTTGATTGAGAGTATAATCTAAATAGAAGCTTATATAAGCATTAAATAAGCTAAATGAGGGCTTATCAAAGCTTATGAGAACTCAACAACAACTGATAACAACATTCACTTTAACATGAAAATCTTGTGAAATTGAAATTTTACATAAACTAAGAATGGAAAGGAAACTTGAAATTTATTATTGATAAGGGATCACTTATACTCAAAAACACTTAAACATTAACTTGAAAGTTTTAACATACACAGTAAAACATAAAATTATTAAAACGACATAAAGCTAAACTACACTACACTACTTGGCTTCATTTCTTCTCTTCTTTCTTCTTTTTATAACCAAATGGTCTTCCCCATGTACTCTGAATGAATCCCATCAAATCCCAGCCATTGATTTCATCAAAACTGCCATTTGTCACATTTTGGCGCCAAAAGGTTTTTTTAACTGTTTTTGGTTGAGTGAAATGGGGAGGGGTGCAATAAATGGTTTTTGTTGTTGTATTGAGGTGAGGGGACAAGATAGAGGATAGGTGAGGAGGGGGGATGGGGTTGGTTGAGTTGCAGACACCAAGTTGTAGGGGAAAGGAGAAAAAGGCGGGTTTGTGTTTATTTGACTGGAATGGGTTATTTGTTGACCGGGTTTGGGGTTTGGGTTGACCGGGTAGCTGGATTGGGTTATGGGTTAAAGGGATTAGATTGGGCCAAGGGTTTAGTTATTGGACCATGGGATTAAAATGGAACCCATTAAGTAGCTTAGGGACCATAAGTGTACAAATCAAATCTCCAGGGACCAAAACTGCAATTTCAGAAAATGTAGCCCAAGGTTTAGTTTTGACAATCTCAAATAATATAAGGACCATATTTGCCATTTTTGAAAAGTCCAAGGACTAAACATGACATTTTTAAAACTTGAGGGACCAAAGTTGCAATTTTGCAATTTTACATTTCAAAGGTTTGTTTTGACAACTTTGGAATCCCATGGACCTTAAATGACTTTTTTCTTTGTTTTGATATACCAGGGACTGTTTTTGACAATTTTTGAAACTTTGGGGACTAAAACTGCCAATTTTGCAAATTTGATACGTTTTTCATCTGATTTTGATATTTTTGCATTTAAAACTCATAAAACACTGATTTGTGATATTTTGATCATTTTGAAGCATTTTTGAGTGTTTTCAGATGATTTTGCAGTCTATATTAAGTAAAAATGATGAGTATTTGGACACTCATCAATCCCCCACACTGAGATATTGCTAGTCCCTAGCAATGATTTGAGAAAACATAATGGATTTGAAACTCTTTACCAAAAGCCATTACTTCTGGAGTAGCCAAATGTTTCAGTTCAAGTAAGAACCATGGTACACCGATAACCATGTGATTTTGAGCAAACCACCGGCTTTCAACGGATTTGATTTTGTCTTTACCAGAAGCCGTACCCTTCGGACTAGCCAACTCTTAGATAAATTATCAGAATTATCTTTGGTGAGCTGATTACCAATTATGGTTTTTCCACTGCCTTTACCACAAGCCATAATCTTGCGGGCTAGCCAACTCTTCACTTTTTAGGATATGGTGAGTTGAGAACCATACAATTTTGGGCAAATTGCAAGCCATATAAACGGATTTGATATATCTTTACCAAGAGCCGTTTGCTCCTGGATTAGCCAATCCTTTTGTTTTTTAGACAAGGCGGACTGATAACCATATGAGTAAGTGTAAAACACTTACTCCAAAAAAAATTTTGGCCAAAAACGGGGGAATTGGGTAGATAATATATGAAATTCGTGAGAATTCCCCCCCACACTTAGAAATGAATATTGCCCTCAATATTCAAAGTACCGGCGGTTATGCCGAAACAAAGAACGTGAAAGGGAAATACTACGGCCATTATTTAGAAAGAAGATTTTTTTTTAACATGTGGGGCATTACCCCCACACTTAGGTGGTAGAAAGGGGGTAAGAAGACAGAAATATGGGTGAAAACCCATATGGTGAGTGCTACTGTTTTTGATTTCCGAGTCGCTAGCTTGACTCGACCCCGAATTCATTGGTTCATGGGGAAGCAAGTGGAAGATACAATCTCCATCGGACTTTCATTCAAGATGTTTGGATAAACATTGAAATACACGAAAGTTCCACACCGATGAGATATAGAAAACCGGCTCAAAAATGATAAATGAAAATGCCGGGGTCAAAGATAGTGTCCTCACTCCCGAAGGAGTGAAGAAGAGAGGAAGTCACCGAGTAGGTGAAGAAAAGAAGGAGAATCATGATAACAATCATGACTAGATCTTCATCCTCGGGATTAAGTGCAGTTGCACTTATTTGGATTTTATCGGTTGAGCTCTTTGGGTTGGAAGGCATCTCGGTTGGGAGGGTGGGAAGATTTGTCATAACTATGCAAATTGAGATTCTCTCCCCCCGATCATGATCTTTGCCATCCAAGCAACCATACTCCAGCGGAGATATGATATGAGAGAGTTCACCGGAGAACTCCTCATGAAGAATATACGGAGGTGGGACATGTGCGGTACTTCGTGGGCTATAAATATGCACCTCGTCCATTATAGTCTCCGTGTCAGACTCATCACTATCAAAGATTGGATTAATTGAATTTAGAGTAAATTCAGAATCGAATTCGAATAAGGGATTAGTGATAGTCGTATGAATTGTTGTGGAAACAACATGGTCAACATCCTCTTCTAAGTTGACGATCTCGGAAAGTGGAAGTGATGCATCAATAAATTCTATGTCATTAGAATATAAAGAATCGGCATCACTATAATCACTGTCAAAATCTGAGAAAGTCTCAACAAGTTCATTTGTAAGAGGAGAAGACACATCACACTCATGGTCAAGAATTCCCTCAGACTCACTTGGGATCGGGATAAGGCTCTCAACACTAGACGATTCCGTTTCCGGAATAGTCTTTGAGATGCTTATCCCCATTATGAGAGAGTCAATGGGAGCTACGGGTGTGATTTCAGTAGATTGAGGGAGTTGAGAGATAACATTGTTCAATGGAATAGCACTCTCCTCGTCATCGTCACCAATCAAGTGCATCTTGCGAAGGCTAGCTTTTAGCTCTTGAATAGTAATTCGCCATAGTTTTATCGCAAGACGCCATAAGAATTAAAAACGAGAGGGTTGAGAAGATAGAATTATCGATTTAGAGGATAAGGAATGGAGAATTAAACAGATTAGAGGGTAAAGATGAATATTTTTGGATTTTTGAAAAACATGCCATAAAAACAAAGAATGAAAATATTTTTGGATTTTCTGATAATTTTACAAAAAACTTTTTACAAATGATGGGGTATGTGCAAGAATGGATCTGAAAAAGGCTAAACACACGCTAAAGCCTCCCCGGCAGCGGCGCCAAAATTTGATCGGGTCCGAACCGTCAAGTCCTAACAGACTTAAAACAGCTTGAAACCAAATTCAATTTAGATCAGAGAATACAGAGGATTCCCGGGTCGTTAAGTCCCACGGAGACTCAATGGTGTGTGCAACACTGATTCAGACGGTAGAATGATCACTAATGATAGCGATCAGAAAGGATTTGGATAGGATAATTACACTCTGAAAAGATTATAAATAAAAGCGACTTAAATACAAATTAAGAAAATTAAAAAGTTAAAAGATATTAAATAAACGCTATCACTATATTTAAAGTGATGAACGTTTAAAACCTAAAACTTACGTTTAAATAAAAATAACGTAAACGTACAAATAAAAACGTGAAAATAAAGAAGGAAAATACCTACGGATATGAAAAATACATTTTTACAATCCTAAATATATAAGAAAATTATTAGAAAAGAAAAATGATTTTTACAACTAATTATCTAATTATTATTAATTAAAAACTATTTTAACTATTTAATAATAGACTAAAATAAAAGAAAATATGAAATAAGACTAGAAAAATAAACTTAAGACTTAGGAAAATCTAAAATATGATAAAACTAATTTTAAAACTGAAAATATATTTTTAAGACTTTTTATATATTTATTATTAATTTAAAACTAATTAAAATTATTAAAAGTACCAAATAAAAGGAGAAAAATAGGGAAAAATACTTTTTAAGCTTTTTATATTTATCTTAACCTAATAAAAATGAAAAACTATTTTTTGGAACCTTTTCTTAATTATTTGTATTTAAAACTATTTAAAAAGGATTAAAAACTAATTTAAATAAAGAAAAATAGCTAGACACCTTAGAAAAATCTGAAAAATGCAGGGAAAATCTAAAATAATATTAGGAATATAAGAAAAATGAGAAAACAAGTGCTTGTGTGGAGGATTAAGCAAATGCTATGGAAAGTGCTTAAAAATAAGCACTTTGATAAGCTAAAAGCTACCAAATGGAGACCACACTGAAACAGAAGCTACACTAAGCTAAAAGAACTGACATGCAACAAGATTTACCAAGCTAGAACCTCTGATTACAAGCTCAACAGATTTGGGTATATGAGATTATTAGCTAAAAACAGTGAATAGGGTGCCTAGTTTGAGCTTAAAAACAAGCACCTAAATAAGCTGTAAACAGAAAACCAATTATAGGAACTAACACTAGACCTAGGTGAGAGTTTATAAACCAAGTTACAGACCTAGTTGAGCTAGAATGAAACCTGTGCAGGCCTTAGAAAACCTGCACAAACCTGTGCAGGCTGCTGTTACAGTAACAGGTACTGCTGTGGGTTTTTTGACAGATTTTGAAGCAATATTGAGCTAACCTAAAGCTAAACTAAGGGCAAATAAGCTAGATACATATTAAGGTGGGTATGCTAGGGTATAAGAAAAACAATTTTGAAAAGATTTGGCTTAAAAATAAGCCGTGGAGAGGGCTTGAAACAGCAATCACAGCTGCTGTTTTGACAGCAGGACAGAAAAGAGAATACACTTTTTTTTTTTTGTTATCAAAACTCAACCAAACTTGCAACCTTGTATTCTTAAGCTAAACTCAACTTGAAAAACTTGTTTAGACCTAAGACCACTTTGACTTTGAGAGTCAAAGTGGGTAAAAACAGTTTGTTAGACCCAAAATAAGCTTAAACCAAACACTCCTTTTAACTATTGATTAGCAAGTAAAACTGATAAAAACATTAATCCACTTGATATTCATGATCAAACCAAGTATAACTATTCTAATTACAGCTATGTAAACACATTAAAACTAACAGTGATCACAGAAATAGATAAAAGCAAAATATGCAAATTGATTTGAAAAGTGAAAATGAGTAGTTCACTAACCATAGTCCAACTACTCTGGGGCTAAAACCAGAACCCAATCTACTCTAACCTAAGCTATTACAACCCAAATCCATCCTTTGCAACAACCTTTTTTTTCATTTCTGATCCAAGTATAGTCACCAGTTGACTTATGTTGACCAAGGGTTGATTGAGAGTATAATCTAAATAGAAGCTTATATAAGCATTAAATAAGCTAAATGAGGGCTTATCAAAGCTTATGAGAACTCAACAACAACTGATAACAACATTCACTTTAACATGAAAATCTTGTGAAATTGAAATTTTACATAAACTAAGAATGGAAAGGAAACTTGAAATTTATTATTGATAAGGGATCACTTATACTCAAAAACACTTAAACATTAACTTGAAAGTTTTTAACATACACAGTAAAACATAAAATTATTAAAACGACATAAAGCTAAACTACACTACACTACTTGGCTTCATTTCTTCTCTTCTTTCTTCTTTTTATAACCAAATGGTCTTCCCCATGTACTCTGAATGAATCCCATCAAATCCCAGCCATTGATTTCATCAAAACTGCCATTTGTCACATTTTGGCGCCAAAAGGTTTTTTTAACTGTTTTTGGTTGAGTGAAATGGGGAGGGGTGCAATAAATGGTTTTTGTTGTTGTATTGAGGTGAGGGGACAAGATAGAGGATAGGTGAGGAGGGGGGATGGGGTTGGTTGAGTTGCAGACACCAAGTTGTAGGGGAAAGGAGAAAAAGGCGGGTTTGTGTTTATTTGACTGGAATGGGTTATTTGTTGACCGGGTTTGGGGTTTGGGTAGTCGGATTGGGTTATGGGTTAAAGGGATTAGATTGGGCCAAGGGTTTAGTTATTGGACCATGGGATTAAAATGGAACCCATTAAGTAGCTTAGGGACCATAAGTGTACAAATCAAATCTCCAGGGACCAAAACTGCAATTTCAGAAAATGTAGCCCAAGGTTTAGTTTTGACAATCTCAAATAATATAAGGACCATATTTGCCATTTTTGAAAAGTCCAAGGACTAAACATGACATTTTTAAAACTTGAGGGACCAAAGTTGCAATTTTGCAATTTTACATTTCAAAGGTTTGTTTTGACAACTTTGGAATCCCATGGACCTTAAATGACTTTTTTCTTTGTTTTGATATACCAGGGACTGTTTTTGACAATTTTTGAAACTTGGGGGACTAAAACTGCCAATTTTGCAAATTTGATACGTTTTTCATCTGATTTTGATATTTTTGCATTTAAAACTCATAAAACACTGATTTGTGATATTTTGATCATTTTGAAGCATTTTTGAGTGTTTTCAGATGATTTTGCAGTCTATATTAAGTAAAAATGATGAGTATTTGGACACTCATCAGTCCTCTACGTCTACGAGGAATCTTGCCAAGCTCAGAAAGTGGACTTGTAGAGCTGGAAGAACGAGTGCGCATGCACTAAGTTTAAAAATCAATTTTCAAAACAAATGCGAGGCAAAACGACAAGTGAACTTAACCAATAATCACAAATGAAATGGCTTCTTTGAAAAAGGTACACCAAATCACAAGGACACAAAGGCAAGTTTTAAATCTGATGTTCGGGAACTTATTATGGTCACACCCCCAGTTAGTAGGTGTACTGCCTTGATTTGCGGTGGTTGATTTTTATGTATATATTAAGTACCACTGAAAAGACGTAGGTATGGATATGTGCTGATGGTTTAAAAACTTTTGGACAATATTTTTGGTATCGTCTCGTTTAACCAAATCGTATTTCTTTAAGAATCACCTTAAAAGAAACACAAGCTAGAAAACGTTACGATTGTTTTGTTGTTTTATATTTTGTTTGGTGTTTTTAACACTTTAGGAAAAGTGTTAATGAACTTTTTGATTTATGATAACTTTACAAAAAACTTTTTACAAAAAGTGGTATATGTGCAAGTACGGGTCTGAAAATGTTTAGGACACGCTTACAGCCTCCCCGGCAGCGGCGCCAAAATTTGATCGGTTCCGAACCGTCAAGTTTAATCACTCAAGCCTGCCACTTATGAATGGCAAACCGTAACAAACTTAAAACAGCTCAGAAGCAAATGCAATTTAGATCAGGAGAATACAGTGGATTCCCGGGTCGTTAAGTCCCACGGAGGATGACTGGTGTTTAACACAATCAAGATGTCGAATAACCACTAAGGATAGTGATCAGTAAGGGTTTTAAGTTATTTTATAAATTACAGGGGCTTAAATGCAAATTAAAGGAAATTAAAATCTAAATTATATTAAATAAACGCTATCACTAATTTTATACTGATGTTTTTGATTTTATGTTTTTATAAAACTGAATTAAAAACTACGCGACGTACAAAATAAAATGTGAAACTGAACCAATATTAATCCTAAAAATATGAAATTGATATTTTTACAAACCTAATGATAAAATAAAATTTTAAGAAAAAGAAAATTATTTTTATAACTATTTATCTAATTATTATTAATTAAAAACTATTTTTAACTATTTAATAATAACCTAAATTACAAGAAAATAGGAAATAAAGCTAGAAAAATAGAATTATGACTTAGAAAAATCTAAAATAACAAAAGAGAATTTTAAAAACTATTTTTATATTTTTATGGTTATTTTTCTATTTTTTATGAATTTTAAACTATTTAAAACTAATTAAAATGCTAAAAATTACAAAATAAACTATGAAAAATCTGGAAAATTACTTTTTTTACTTTTTATATTTATCTTAACCTAAGAAAAATTAAAAATTATTTTTTTGAACTTTTTCTGAATTAATTGTATTAAAAGCTATTTAAAATGACTTAAAAACTGATTTAAATAAAGAAAAATAGCAAACTGACTAGGAAAAATCTGAAAAATTCAAGAAAAGTCTAATTTAATATATTGAATCTAAAAAAAATAGAAAAACAATGGCTTGTTTGTAAGAAAGTGAAACTGCAATACTAGTGCTTATGAAATAAGCACTTGGAATAAGCACAAGGAAACCAAAGACCACCAAACTGTTACAGAAGCTTTAATAAGCTATAAGTACTCTAAAACAACAAATTTCAACTACTCTTAACCACTGAAATACAAGATGCACAGATTTGGTTGTTTTAAGTTTAAGCTAAAAATCAGTTTTGAGGCTACTACTTGCAGCTTAAGCAACTGCTTAATAATAAGCTGTAACAGAAATCAAAAGGTTAGAATCTAAAATAGACATGGCTAGCTATCTTCAAACCAAAAACCAGACCTAGAGAAGCTTTGAGGAGCTTTTGACAGACCTTGCAATAAGCTGAGAAAAACTCAGTGTGTACTGAGTTTTGGGAACAGGGCAACTGAGCCCTGTTTGACAAGCTTTTTTGAAGGCTTTAGAAAATTACCAAAAATCTAATAAAATGATAAAAAGTAACTTGATCAGTTGAAGTTTTAAAAACAAAAAGTCTCACTTGATTTGGACCAATAATGAACCTATGAAAAATCACTCTAGTTTGGAGAAAACTGAGTTTTCCAAGTTTTGACTTTTGAAAAGTTATGAAGATTCTGACTTTTATGAACTTTGAATCCAATTTGAAGACTGATTATGAAGTATATTGATGAAATGGAACTACTGCATCCTATGTCTATGATTTTTAAACACAAAACAAGAATTTGCTTTTATAAAAATCCCAACAGTTGAGCAGTTAAGACAGTTTAATGAAATTTTGACTTTTGAGCTAATGCAGTGACAAAATTAAGACAAATATGAGTTAAGTGAGCCTATTTGAGAGTGAGTATGCACATGTCAAGTGCAAACAAGAGCTCAAGCTCAGTATACACATCTGATCCAAACACTGATATTCAAACTGTTATGCAATTTTAAACTGACTAAACACTGAGCTAGTACAAACCAATGATTAATATGACTTGAGTTACACTAATTACCACTATTAAAACAGTTTTAAGCTATTAATGACCACAGGTACCAACACAAACACAAACTACAAATTGAACAAAAATTGAAAATGAGAAACAAACTTACAAGGACCCAGCTTATGATGGAGCTTATACAGAACCCAACACTACACTATTCTTATTCCAAAACCAACCCAAATCAAGCACTGCATCAACCATATCCATTTCCAAGCCTGTTTGAACCCATTATGCTTCTTCAGTTGACTTATGTTGACTTTTTACCAAAGTTGCTTAGAAATGTATTCCAAGCTTACAAAAAGCTATAATGAGCTTATGTAAGCTTGTTTAAATTGAGAAATAAGCTGTTTGAAGCTTGGGCATGAGAGTTTGAAATGGACATTTGAAACAGTGAACTTGTAAACATGAAATGATATTAAAACTTGAATTGACACTTGAAAACACAGTACAATGATTCTTTTACTTAAGTTTGATACATTTAAACTGGAAATTACAATTTTGAAGCTAAGTTAAAACATTGAGATTAAAAACGAAATACATGAAATTTTAAAAATTAACTACTGCCTTCTCTTTGCTTCTTCCTCCTCTTTTATACTTCCAATAAGCTCCACGTGTCCTTCTGAGAGTATCCCACTAATAATCTTGCAAAATGGATGAGATTTGAGCAATCTAGGCCCTCCACGTTTTTTGGCGGGAAAAGTGGTTTGACTTGTAGCTCTGTATTTTATCAACTAGGGGGGGGTGGCATTTATTGTAGTGGGTTGTGATGATGAGGGGTGGAGGGAAAGGTGAGTTGATGGGAGAGTGAGAGTTGCAGGCAACTCAAGTGGGGAAGACAGGTGGGAGGGATAAACAGTACAGGTGGCGGGAAGGGTGATGGACTGTTGTTTGACTTGGGGTCCAAAATGGGGATGACAGGGGTCAAAGGAGTTTTGACAAGCCTTAGCTTAGGTTTATAATACAAGGACCAAATTGTAATTCTGCCAAACTAGAGGGACCAATTCTGCCATTTTTTCAAAGTTCTCACAAGGGTTACTTTTGACAAGTTTTAAAAGTACAAGTACCATTTTTGACATTTTCAAATTCTCAAAGGACTAAACTTGACATTTTTGAAAATTAAAGGACCTAAGTTGTAATTTTGTAAATTTAAATCTCAAGGACCAATTTTGACAACTTAGGAATCCCTAGGGACTTGAAATGATATTTTTCTTCATTTGGTTTTACCAGGGACTTTTTTTGACAATTTTTGAAACTTGGGGACTGAAACGCCAATTATGCAAACTTGATACGTTTTCACCAGATTTTGATATTTTTGCATTTAAAACACATAAAACACTTATTTGTGATATTTTTATCATTTTGATGCATTTCTGAGTGTTTTCAGATGTTTTTGCAGTTTAAATGGTACAAAAATGATGAGTATTTAGACACTCATCAGTTATGTACAAGAACAGGGAATAGACTTTGATGAAGTGTTTGCACCAGTTGCTAGGATAGAGACAGTTTGATTGATATTAGCGCTAGCAGCATATCATGGATGGCAAGTACACCACTTAGATGTAAAATCAGCGTTTTTACATGGAGAATTGAAGGAAGAAGTCTATGTTACACAACCTGAAGGTTTCATTCAACAAGGAAACCTAGGAAAAGTCTACAAGCTAACTAAAGCTTTGTATGGCTTAAGACAAGCACCGAGAGCTTGGAACGTGAAGCTTGACCAAACATTAAAGTCATTAGACTTTAAGAAATGTAATCTCGAACAAGCAATCTACACAAAGAGAAGCAAGACTTCTACACTTATCGTTGGAGTATACGTAGATGATTTGATAATCACAGGCACTCCAAAGAAGGAAGTAGACTTGTTCAAATCCTAGATGAAAGATAAATTTGAAATGAGCGACTTAGGGTTGCTAGCATATTACCTTGGGATAGAAGTTACACTGATGAGGAGAAATTACGATCAAGCAAACTGGATACATTAACAAGATCTTAAAAGAGACAAGCATGACGGACAGTAATGACACGAAGACACCGATGGACCCCGGCACTAAGTTGGTCAAGGCGGAAGATGGAAACCCAGTTGACGCAACTTATTACCGAAGTTTAATTGGAAGCCTCAGATACTTACTGCATACAAGACCAGATCTTAGTTATTCAGTCGGACTACTCGCCAGATTTATGCAAGACCCAAAGGATCATCACCTGAAGGCAGTGAAACAAGTAATCCGATACATCAAAGGAACGAAAGACCATGGAGTAATATACAAGAAAGACGGAAGCTGCAAGATTACAGGATACAGCGACAGTAGTTATGGAGTTAATACAGATCAAGGAAAAGGAATTACTGGAATAGTATTTTACTTTGGAGAGTCACCTATCACTTGGTGTACTCAGAAGCAACCGAAAGTAGCACTCTCATCATGTGAATCAGAATTCATGGCGGCTACAAAGCAGACATGTCAAGCCTTATGGCTAAAACGATTACCCAGTGAATTAACTGGATTAGAAGAAAAGAAGATAACGCTTAGAGTTGACAACATATCAGCTATACAACTCGTAAAGAACCCAGTATTTCACGAAAGAAGCAAGCATATAGACATTCGCTATCATTTCATTCGGGAATGCGTAGAGAATGGTCATATCAACGTAGAACACGTAAGTGGAGAACTTCAAAGAGCAGACATTTTGACTAAAGCATTACCAAGACTCAAGTTCGTGACTATGCGACAAATGCTCGGAGTTCAAGACTTAGGACGAAGCAACGATCAAGATTAATGAGGAGAATGTGAGCACATAATCTCAAATCATTGCTCCATTTCAAAAGACAAGAAACATGAAGGACCAAAGTTGCTTATTACATTCTTAATAACCGATTAGCAGTTATGATATGGCAGTTAGAATACCGAACCATTGTGTCTGTTGGAGACACCCTTTAGAAACCTATATATAGATGTACATGTTAAAGATTTCGACAGTTAGAACATATTGACAAGTTATCTTATTATTTGCAATTTCATTATATCTGTTTTTACTCATATTGGGACCAACACAACTGCATATGATTGGAAAGATCATGAACGTAGAAGATATGAAGATATCAACTGTCGGAGAAGGCTCTATGATAATAAAGCAAAGGATGGCATGTAAGCCGATCCTGCTTGTTTTGGATGATGTGAATAACATGGAGCAGTTAGATGCATTAGCAGGTTCACCTGATTGGTTTTTCCCTGGAAGTCTTCTTATTTTCACTGGTAAAGACAAACAATTGCTAAGGTCCCATAAAGTGGATGGAATTTATGATATGGAGACTTTAGATTATTATAAAGCTCTTGAGCTCTTTAGTTCATATTTATTTAGGAAAAGGCATCCTACAGAGGATTTTGAAGAATTGGCTTTCCAAATTGTGAGATATTTGCATGGTCACCCTTTGGCTCTCAAAGTTTTTGGTCGACTATTGTATGATAAGTCTGTGTATGTTTGGAAAAGCGAGTTGGATAGACTCCAAACATATCCTAATTCAGAGATAGTATAAAAACTTCGACCATGTTTTGATAGCTTGGCATCTGATCACAAAAGAATGTTTCTTGACATTGCAAGTGTCTTTATTGGGGAAAATAAAGATTTTGCTGCAAGTGTACTGGACAACAGTCACTCTTCTGCAAATGCTATTATTGAAGTTCTAGCTGATAAGTTCCTAATAACAGTATCTGCAGATTGTCTTCAAATGCATGAACTGATTCAAAGCATGGCAAGGGAAATTATACGTGAAGAATTCAGAAAGAATCACAGAAGATGGTGGATTTCATCAGAGGATTACGATGTACTGAATGTAAACAAGTTATGAGTATAAGCAATTGCCTTTATTGATTTTTTTTAATAAAAGAAAGTACAATCTGATGATCCTTTATTTGTATCTAGGTAACAGAAGAAGTTGAAGTTCTAGTCCTTTTGCTAAAGAAAAACTGTCAAAATCTTCCCATAGATGGACAAGCTTTTACACGTATGAAAAACTTGCGGATACTAAAAATATGCTTTCCGAAAGTCGAAGGACATTGGCAGCCATTTGCAGTAAACTTCTCTGGAAGACTGGATTTGTTGTCCAATAAATTAAGGTTGCTTTATTGGCATGGATTGCCTTTAAAGTTCTTACCTTCAGATTTTTATCCGGAAAACATTGTTACCATCGACCTGTCGTACAACCACATAAAACATATGTGGACAACACCAAAGGTCTAATATAATTACTTTGTCATATGTTATATTTCCTGTTTTACACCTAAGGCGTCTAAAACTTGTCCTTTTTGTTTTTGTTGTTAGTGTTTTATGAGGTTGAAATTCATGAAGCTAAGATATTGCTGTTACCTAACAAGTACCCCCGACTTCTCAGAGATTACAAATCTCGAAGAGCTAACTCTTGAAGGCTGTGAGAACTTGGTTAAAGTTCACCCCTCTATCGGAATGCTTAAAAAGCTTGTTGTCCTAAATATGAGAAACTGCAAACGCGTTAAGAGTTTCCCTTTCAAACTGGAAATGGTTTCTCTTCAAATTCTGATTCTCTCGGGTTGCTTAAAAATGGAAAAACTTCCTGAAGACTTAGGCAGGATCAAAAGCTTAACAGAGCTTCATATTGATCGAACCTCCATTACAGAACTTTCTTTGTTCGGTCAACAAGAGAGTATACGGTCTAGATGGTGGACTTCAACTCGTGGCCCTTTTGGTTTACTAAGTAAGCAACAACATCCCCAAAGATCAGTTTCCATGGAAGGTTTACATATGTTAAATTATCTAAATTTCAGCTACTGCAATTTAGTACAAGTGCCCGATGCCATTGGAGGCTTATCATGTCTAAAGAAACTACACTTAGAAGGGAACAATTTTACTAGCTTGCCTGGAAGTTTGAGTCAACTTTCTAATCTTCAAAAACTTAGACTTGATGGTTGCAAGAAGCTGGAAGTGTTGCCCGAACTTCCACCTAGCGTATGGAGAATTAGTGCATGTGATTGAGCCTCCTTACGTTTAATTACGGGATCAATCCCATTCGTGATCAATAGGTCCAGTTACTTCAGCAATTGTCCAAAATTGTTTAAGAATCTTGCCATTGATAGCCATGGGTCAATATCGGAGACTCAATGTCTCGACTCTTCTATAACTTCCCAAGGCTCTACAAACCAATTTTCTTCCTTCCTTCGGTATGCAGGTATCCAGAATAACATATGTGAATTGTTCCGTTTGCCAGGAAGAATGCTCTATGATTATTTGGATATAATATATCATGGAAATAGCATCCCGGAGTGGTTTACAAATAAAAGTATGGGAAATCATGTAAAGGTCGAATTGCCATCAGATTGGTGCTTCGATAAGTTTAGGGGATATGGAACTTGTGTTGTTTTTAAGAGAAAAAAACCTTGCGAATTTATTGGATAGTCTATGAAGAATTTTGATGGAACTTCTTTAGGAGATTGCTTTCCATACTATTATTTTGAGGGTAAGCCAATAAGAATCAATGAGCCATATATGATATGGTTGCGTTATACCGGGTATACACAGAGATGGGAGGAAGCAAAGAATTTTGTTACATTTTGTTTCGAAGAGAATAATGAAGATATTGAAGTGAAAGAGTGTGGTGCAAGAGTTGTTTGCGACGTAGATTTAGAGCAAGACACAAACTTGAATATGTTCCAAGACCTCCCAACTCTATCACACCATGGTGGTTCCTTGTGCTTGTCCGGGCTTCGTGGAGATATCATCCATTGGACGTGGTAGTTTAATAAAAATCCATAACAGAAATGTTTGTTTATATTGTTAGCCACAAATGATGCTCAAATGTAAAACTATTATATTTTGATTTATTATTCGTGAATTTTAAATTAGTTTTTTGCTAATGAATTTAAGTTAAAAATAGTAATCTGAGTGAATTACGGTTCTTAAGGTTTACCGGATCTTGCATATGTTGTCACTGTGTTTTTTTTAAGGGTCATGTCCTCGTGGTATGCAAAAATTACGGGTCATGTCTAATTTACTAAAAGTAAGGTACATGTACGTACTTTTTTTTTGATTAACCTGGGTTCCGACTCGACATTGCGAGCCGACTAATCCCAGGGCGACTACCCTTTGGATAGCCCGGAGTCATCGCAGGTGAACCTCCGTGGCCACATGGGGATTAATTTTCTCCCCAAGGTTTGAACCTGGGACCTCCAGGGTCTTTAACCACTTTTAGGAGACCAAATCCAAACCATTGGGTCACCCTCTACATGTACGTACTTATTGTATAAGCTCACTAACATCTTAACTAAACAGTAGATCCAACTTAACCATTTAAAAGTTTGAATACCATCATGATTAGTAATTCATCATAAGTTTTATTAAAAACACGCAAAAACTAACCTTCTTACTTCCACAACAAGTCGATCGCTGTCTTTGCGTTTTGCTCTTCGTAGATATATAGCTCTATGTGTTTATTTATCTTACAACAAGAGGTCGATCATCTTATTTTGCTTTGTGTCTTTTTTTAGTATGTGATAATAAGAGACGACAAATTTTCATTGTATACTAGGTATAACTTGAGGCCCATGTTTAAAGTAAGCTTGGTTCTCACGGTTTCCTTTCATTTGAACAACGCAGGGGCCGGGCTTATATATGATGATGTAGCTACTTGATAAATATATCTTACCTATACCTAGCTACTTGTTAAAATCAAGTTGTACTTCACATTTAAACCATAAACATGTTGGAAAATTTAGTGCACTTGTGGGATTAGTTCACACCTGGTAATGGGTTAGGAGGTACGGAGTGTACACCCATAAGGTCCATGAACAACCTGACTCTAATAGTGGTTTGTATTGGTAGTGCTAAGATAGAACTGATAGGTAGTGTTTCCACTGCTAGTGCTATGTTTCCACTGCTAGTGTTATGAAAGTACTGCTAATGGTATGAAAGTACTGCTAGTGTTAAAGACTGCTTGTAACGGGCATTGACCTATTCAAGTGGCAGTTTCAACTGCTTAATGACCACGTTTAATTGGTCATGTAACCACTAACGGCTATAATGGGGATAATTATGAGGCTATTAATGGGCCGATTAATACTCATAATTCCATTTGACTAGCTAAGAGTAATTTCCTATAAATAGGAGATCTGATCATGCATGAAGGATACACAGAAAAAGATCAACACTTCTAAGCAAAAGGGTTATTGAATTGTGCCTAATTCTATAACTACATTTGGTCTTATCCCAAGTAGATATTCGTGTAACCCAGGCATTAGGGTTGAATAGTTTACTTTGGAAAGTGATCACACGATTCCAAGTGATATCCGGTAACCACCTAGTGGTATTGTTGCTGCCTTGATTATCTTACCATGTTCTGGGACTTACACACCAACAAAACACACACATATACTTAGATTCTACATTTTTAATGGCATCAATTGAAGGTACTGACTAGCCATGTTATACTCAAGGGTCGACGACGTTGTTGAAGGTGAGCTATTGGATGACAAGGATTCTATTGTGAAAGCCGCGGTGAGGTTAGTGAGGGCGAGAGATGCTAAGATTATTTGGGCGGCGTTGGAGAATAATGCTATAAGTTTTGCTATAGTTTCTAGTGAGATTGGTGATGATCGGCAGCTTTCAGGTGCTCATTTTCGTCTTATGGCAGGTTTCTTACTACATGTTCTTTAAGTGGAGTTGGTAAGATATGGAGCATGCAACCACAAGTAAATATGATTCATGTGTCTTCATTAAAGGGGGGCATACCAACCGAACGAGCTACGGATATTACATGCAACTGCTTGTGCTGACCGCACTGCAAGATTATGGAACACACAAGGAACTTTGCTTAATGCATACAACTATACAAGGGTCATTTGGACCGCTTAGCTCGTGTTGCTTTCCATCCTTTTGGGTACAACTAGTTTTGATAATGTAACGCCCCGACCCAACAAGGGTAAAGGAATCACAAGTAATGGTGTCATATCAAAGCAAACATAAATATCCAAAAGAAATCTCAACATAAATATTGAAATAATCCAAGTCAAATGACTTCAATACATAGGTCCCAGCGGAAAAATAAACTCCAAATGAAATGTCTAAAATAAAGTCTAAATGGCATCATAAGATCAAAGCTAAAAATCTCTAAGGTAAGTCCACACAACACTCATCCCAAAGCAATACCCAGCTCCAATACTTAGATACCTGCCGGGAAAAGAAATGCGGCCGAGCTTCAAAAGCCCAAAGGAACGTGATATACAAGCAAAACGAATACGAAACGAGAAAATCTGAAATAAAGTGAAAGAAAGATAGCAAAATCATAATCATCTCAAAAGATAAACCAGGATAATAGAATAAGTTTTATAGCTAACTACCTCGAGCCCAAATACATATGCCATATCATAAACATAATCATATTCACATAAGGCAACATTTGTAGGGAGACCTACCAGAGTTATGAAGGACGTGCATGCACGCAGCATCAATCATCAGATAACATATAGCATATAACATATAATATATAACATATAACAGATCTAGGATGCACCCACATGCCCCACAAACATACATTGATAATATAATATAAATTGAGCTCATAACAAATAACAGATAAAGGACGTGGCAGAACTTCACTCTACTGCCCTAGAGTCATGTCGAAGTGCATTATGACACGGACATGGAACCCCCATGACTAGTTAATAATTGGCTCTGGTGTCAAACTATCTTAGGTCAAATAGAATGTCATAACTGACATAGATCATATTTTATCAAATGTTTAATCATGTTTTCAAAATCAAAGTCTTCATATCATATAGTTCAAAATCAATGTTTTATGATTCAAAAATCAAAGTTCGGATAAGCAACAGCTCAAATAGACACATTAGGGTTCATAGCAAAGGCTTAGGAAATCCTAATGTAGAAGCTAACGAAAAGAAAACGTTATAAGAAACCTTTACTGAAAAGGTCCGAATATCTGTACCTTATTCCAAAGCAAATGATCGAAAAGAAGAAACAGGGAAAGCAAAGGATTACTCCTTCTTCACAGAACCTATACACATTAACTGTCGTACATGTTATTTATGATTCCATAATCGTCGAAATGATCTTTTAATATTTGGCGTTCATACTTAGTATATTTAATGATCTTAATACTTTAGGGTTTTATAATTAAATGAGACTTAAGTGTTTTATAATTAATATCGTAGATTAGGGTTCATTATGTCATTAATTAAAGTTTAGGGTTAAATGTGAAAATAGTTTAAACGTCATAACTCACACATAAAATAACGAATTAATATACTTAGCTTCAAACCCTAATCGACTCTCATTTATGTTCTAGGGTTTTCCCATTCTTTAATATCTCATTAATATGCATTTACTTACATGTTACATCTTTTAATGACTCGTTACTTAACCTAACACGTCATAAAAACAATCTTTCTTTTTATGTTTCACCATGCACGTTTATGATTTTATGTGACATACAAGTTACTTATTACTCGTATTAATTACACATTTACACATTTACAAGTTCACTTGACTTATAATTACGCACACATATGAGACACGATTCACAAACCATTAGGGTTTGGCATACCTTATTCGGTTCACATATCAAACTAGGGTTTATGTTTACATAACCTTTACTCATTTAATACATGTTCAAAAACTCCATATGTGATTCGGTTTAATCTAGGGTTTCGGCTAATAGGTCTTAAGCAATACTTTAACTCATCTACGTACTTTACATATTCAAGTTATTACGTTTTACACCTTAGCCGAATGATACACATGGTTCGGTTTTAATACATATGGTTCGGTTTTAATACAACTCGACGTAACCATGACTCGATTCAATAATACATATTACGTAACATACTCTTTAATACTTTTAAGGTTTAAATCATTAGGGTTTGCCTTGTTTTGGTTCTATTCGGCTCGACACAAAACAAAAAGAAACACAAGTCGACCAAACGAAACAAATTACAATACAATAACTTAAGGTACATCAAACGAAGACGAGAACATGTTATACCTTAACTTGGTTGAAGCAAAAACTCGACACCCAAGGTTGTTATGGTTCGGCCGAGTAAGAGCAAAAAGAAAAAGAGAGGCAAAACTAAACTAGGGTTTCACTTTTGTGTTTGTGTGTTATATTTATAGTAGTAGTAATTTTGGTTTAGGGCTTTAGGAGGGCCTTGGGTTTCGGCTTGGCCCAACCGAACACCATCCAAACGCACGCATATGGGCTCCGGCCTTTGATCCATCGAAACAAACAAACACGATCCAAGTTATTTACTAAACGTCCAACCTTCGTCGTACCAAAATCGATCACGTAATATATTTTAGTTATGTTTTATTATTCGCAAGTTAAGTTTTTAAATTCGTTAACTGATATAAATGTATTTTACGTATTTCATAAATTTCGATTCCAAGGGTATTTTAGTCTTTAATCAGATTTTAGATTTTCAGGTTTTACAGATAACATATGGAGACTGGGATACTGAGACTAGCTAGTGAAGAGTTTCTTTATCAACAAGGTCATAGCCGCCGAAGCTTGTATGGCTTGGCTTTTCTCCCTGATGGCTCACTTGCAGCGTCTTGTGGGCTTGATACGTTGGCTCGTGTGTGAGAAGAAGCATCCTTGCTTTGGAAGGTCGTGAAGCCGGTTTTGGGTTTTTATTAGCTTTTCACCAAATGGGTATTATTTAGCAACAATTACCCCTAGTTTGATTAATATCACAAAAACCCCTAGTTTATCAAATTCATTACTCAAAAAATCAGCACTACACACTCTCCGCACAACACAGTTTCATTTAAAGATATCCAACGGAGATTCATAGTTTCAATCGAAATGAACATCAACATGACAAAGACCCTAGGAAGATCCAACAATCAAAGAGAAAATCCACACTATCCAACCCTCACATAACACGACAAACTCACCTGATATGAAGCATAGCAATGGGTAGAAACCCGACCACTACCACGATCTCGACATTGAAACGCTATGACTACACATACAAATACAGTGGTGGGACGATGATATGTAGGGATGTTTTACAGAGAAAACGCTTTTCATGGCAAGACCCACAACACGTCAAAATTAAACCCTTGGCCCTTGTCGAGGTGATCAAAAGCTAGATGCGCACCACACCACCTACTGAACAATTTGGCAGATATAACCATCTAAACAACATATCGAACAACCATGATCACCCAACCAACCACAGATCCCCCCTTTTAAAGCGAAGGGCACTCATCCCTCCAAACCCTGTTTCTGCAATGAACCACGAGTTCCACATTCGATCACATTGAACCCTCCAAAGAATCAAGCGATTTTTTTTTTTCTTTTTCTTTTTTTTTTCCTGAAGCATAGTAATTTGTTGTGTTACTGTTATTGCCATGCGTGAACCAGGAAACAAAAACAAAACAAATTGAAACTATTGGTTGTGGTACCAAGGATATCTAACCGAAGTGCATACCCCCACTCAACAAACACGGCAATGCAAAACAGGAGGTGCATGACATACAACGATAAATGACTCAGTTTTACAAGTCACAACCTAATGACTAAACCTACAGTGAAACAAGCTACAAGTCATTCGAGATGCGCATTTTGAGTTTAAACATTTCTATCATCACAATCTCTTTTTTCTTGGGCTTGCTCTTCATTTTCGACATTTCCTTTTCTTATAATTCTTCACTTGTTGGAGACTTCCTTTTCAACTCGCTCCTTCCTATACAAGTCATTAAAGATTAACAGATGCGGCTCAAAATGAATAAATAATAGAGATTAACAAATTCAGAGGGTGATAGTAAGAAAGGCTGAAACATCTATTTGACATTTAAAAACTGAGTGTTCATTTTTTCTGTCAACTATAAAGATTAAAAAATTCACGAAGTGCCTTGGAGTGTGCTCAGCTCCTATAGTCATATCTTTGAAAGAGAATAAATTAAGAAATGCACAAGTTTGTATGTTACTGCGCCTACTGTAAGTTGTTAAAAATAGTTATACCTTGACCAAAATAGACAGTTAAACGAGTTCAAACTTATATCATAAAATGAAGTGCAGTTTTGAAATTTTAATACAGAAACCCCTGATTTGGTCTAACGGAAAACTGGTAAAAAATCTAACTCAAGTTAAACAGATGATAGAAAACATGCAATTGACAGAATTTCACAATCACGATATTCCAAGACTACAAAAACTCTTATTAATAGGAAAAGAACAATAATTATTAAGTAAATGATGAAGAACTTACATAACAATATTTCAAAGTTGAAACTCTGGACGAGTGAGTGCCAAAAAAGGAAGATCGCTGATGAAACCGCAAACATACCTTAGAGAAGGTATATTAAACACAGAGCTCGCAACAGCTTGTTTGCTAAAGGAACCACCCCTTAATTTCAGCTTTCTTAATCTCGGGCACCCTTCCGATAATTTCACAAGTCCGGCATTAGAATTTCCTATAAGAGTAAGAGACAAAGACCTCAAATTAGCACCATACTTCCCGATATACTCCAAACCCACATCCGTCAATCCTCCATGCCAGAGACTGATATCTAGCCTTTCAAGTTTGCTGCAACCCATTAGCATAGCTCTAACCCCATTGTCTAGCGGTAAATCTCTTATACCGTCTTCCTTACCCACCCTTATACGAAAATCACGCAGATTCTTTAAATGAGTTCCTACACACTCGAGAGCTTCATTTGAAATATCTCCGAGTCTAACCTCTAAAGACTCCAAATTAGTACATGCTTTTACCAGAGCAATCAGTCCCACGTGGGTCACAAGCCCATTATGGGTAAGTTTGCGCAATTTCTTGCAAAACTTACCAATAACTTGCAATCCCCTGTCTCCGCATTGATCCTCGGTATATAGAACTTCCAAATTGGGACACTTGTTAAACAATAAACACTGGCACGCATTATCCAAGTCCAAAATTGGAAGTTTCAATTTCCTTATATGATTCAGAAAAGGGAGTACGATTGAATATTTAGTTACTGGCAAACCCTTAATACTTAAAGAACGCATATTTGGGGGAAACTGGAAACCAACAAGGTCACTCTCCACATCCCAATTATCTCCAGAAAAATGTTCCAACTTAACAGCATATCTAAAGGCATCTCCTAGTTTACTTAGATAGCACTCTTCGATCTTCAATGATATTAATGACTTACAACAGTTTTTTGCAAGAAGTGTAAAATCTTCTAAAGGAGAAGTAAACGTATCCGTAACATGTAACCTTTCCAAAACCGTGCTATTCAATGCCAATTGATGTAACCAAATTCCATCTTCCACTTCATTAAGAGTATAATATTTCACACACAAAGTTCTCAATTGGTTACAATACTTGGAGACATGCCTTAATCCATCCGAAAACCCTATACACTTACTAATCTTCAAAATCCTTAAATCCTTACCTCGTGTTCTCGCCAATGTCTCGAGATCTTCATCATGAACAACCAGACGACGAATATGAAGTTCTTTCAAACACCTAAACTCGAGAGCTAATTGTTGGATCCATGGGGTGATTCGGATACCATGAAAATAAAATTCATTATAATCAAATGGGGGACCTTTAAGTGTTAACGACTCGATGAATGGGAATCTTTTACTTAAACAAAAAGGGTTGGAGTAATGTGTGTGGACAGTTACACGCGTACGCGTAATGCCATCAATCTCATAAAACTTACGGGAAACTAAGGAAACAGGATTCCGGTCCTCAACATTGTGTATATAAGGTATAACTAAGTCTAACACATCCTCCCCCACGTTGGTTTTTTCGAGCTTACGTTTGGTGGGTGCCATCAAGGTTTGGTTTGGTTTAAGGTTTCAAAATTCAACTAACTAACTAACACACACTAAACACTTATAATCTTCTTAATTATTACAATAGCCTATAATCAAAATGCACAAAATGAATGAAAAAAAAGGCCAACTAAACAGCTTAGCTAACCAATTGTGATACCCTTTTTGGTCTTACAACAATCAATAGCATAGCATAATCGCAACCCAACAAACTAGCCATCAAATTACAACATTTAATTCACTGTGACATTTTACCAAACACCTGGTGTGCGACACAGAAACGACCCAAAACCAGGCTTCAGTTCATACCAATGCAATTCTTGAAAGTCAACGAGATCAGATTATTGAAAATGATGGCTGATTCTTATGGGGTTTTTTGTGACAGATGATTGTGTGTTTTTGATGGTGTAATTAGTGTGTGTGAAATGAAGTTGAAACCCAGCTTCCTTACCAATGCGATACCTTTTTTCATCTTATAACCATAAATAGCATAGCCTAATCAAACCCAACAAGTCATAAAAATATACTTTTTGGAGGGTCTTTTTTAAGAGTTGTTAGCTTTTGTAACAAAAATAATTACGTAGTATTTCTAAAATAATGGCTTCATTTGGATACATTAATTTAAAGCTTTTATTTCAAACAAATAGTTCAAAAATTAAAAGCTGATTCATGAAGCTTTTCAAATATCTTAGAGCTGTTAAAACTTTAAATTATTGATATACCCTCTAAACATTTATTTTACAATTGTAAGAGTAAAATACACCGTTCGTCCTTAATCTTATACACACGCATCACGATTGGACAAAAGTTGGCATTTTCATCGTTAGAGGTCCAAAATATGGGTTTTTAATGTCAAACAAGTCCCTTAACCACTAATGTCAAAGTCGATGTTTGATTTTTGTTATGTAGTCAAGGGTATTTTAGTCCATACACATTTATACTTTGTATTGAAGAGTGTGAACCCAAATCTAATGCAACATCAACAAATATTTACAAGTCAAAGTCAAACTCGAAGGTTTTTGTCTTTATCCATATCCCTTTCATAAACGTTGCAAGATCGATTTACTTTAACTAATATTGGCTTTCATTGCCCAAAGGTACAGGAGCACAATGATATTTTGCATTTTATTATGATCATTAGAAAGGTTATAAATCACTAAAACCAATTAAGGTAAAACTGGTAGTAAATTACTAAGTATTACACTGAACCTTAACACCATTGTTATCAAGAAACATATAGAAATGGTCTGGTGGATGAGTTCCAATCTCAGTGTGCTGTTAGCTAAACTCTTATTCATGCTGTAATGTAGATATCAATGTTGGAGTCGGAGAGGTCTTCAAACTTGCAGAATTTGGAGTCTGCTGTTGAATCAGAAACAGAGAAAAATATGCATGAAAGCTTAAATTGCAACAAAAGAGTATAATTCTTGGATAAATAATACCATCATTGAGATACATTTCTCCTGTGGTGATAGTTGCTCTATTTGCTATACAAGCTGTTATTCTTGCTTTTAATTAGTTTATTGGGTATCTTGTAGCTATACGCACAGCTGTTGGCTACACAGGAGGAAGCCAGTATGGCTCGTTGACAACTTACTTCAATGGTATCTATTATAGTACTTGATGCATGCATCTTCCTGTTTCATGATAATGGTTGCTATGTTATTAAATATACTCCCTGTCTCTGGAAAAAGTCATTTTCTTTTCCAGTTAACAAGTTAGATTAGAAGTCACTACTCAATAATAAGGAACACACTGATATTTTGGTTTACATGTCAATTATGATCATTAAAAAGGGTATAAATCACTAAAACCATAAGGGTACAATTGGAAATAAATGACTAAGTATTAAACAGAACCCGAGCACTGCTGTAGTGTGCAAAAAAAGAGAAGGGAAGAAGTTTAGTTCTAAATATTTATTTAACAATTACTTACAACACATGACACTCGCATAATTCTATGTAGGACGAGACTGCTGAGGTGTTGGCGAAGGTATAAGCGGACTTCCAAGAAATGACATTTGACATTCAACATTCGAAAACCATAGTCGATTCTTTGATGGATGAGCATTTGCAAAGTTTTAATGCCTTGACAAGCGTTATTGCTGTGAGTAATTCCAAATCCATGATCTATAATTATAAGCTGGCAAGTGATGCTGATACTATGAGGTATTACAATTTTGTTAACTTGTGCAGGATGTCAGGTCTTTCTCTTCCATTGACTTTATTCAAATACAAACACTACTGGGTGACTATGAAAAAGTTTGTTCTTGCTTGAAAGCTAAAGTAGCTGAACTTGAACATGAAAAGGTATGATTGATTTTGCTTACATAGTTCCATATGTTTAGTGGTAGCAATTTTGACCTATTTGGCTATTTACTCATGACTGATACGATTTGGGTTACCTTTTATATATAGGAGTAACAGGTCAAACAGATCAAAAGTGGGTCAAAACTGTGATCATTTCTGTTTTTGGTCATTGCTACTCGAAAAAAGTGGGTCAAATCAAAGCCAATAAATCGATCTTGCAACGTTTATGGAAGGGATATGGATAAAGACAAGAACCTTCGAGTTTGACTTTGACTTGTAAATATTTGTTGATGCTGCATTAGATTTGGGTTCACACTCTTGATGACAAAGTATAAATGCGTATGGACTAAAATACCCTCGACTACATAACAAAAATCAGACATTGACTTTGGCATTAGTGGTCAAGGGACTTGTTTGGCATTAAAAACCCATATTTTGGACCTCTAACGATGAAAAGGCCAACTTTTGTCCAATCGTGATGCGTGTGTACAAGATTAGGGACGAACGGTGTATTTTACTCCAATTATAAATATGTTCTTTTATGTCATTTTACATCTTATAATTACATTTAACAGCTAATTTATCAAACATTTTTATTCACAGCTTGTAGCTCATGTTAACAACTTTGCAGTTTACAGTTTACAACTTACAGCTTACAACTAACTTTGCCAAACATACCTAAGTCAATGAGACATTTTATCAAACACCTGGTGTGCAAACACAAATGACCCAAAACCCAATGCAATTCTTGAAATCATGGCTGATAATTGTATGTGTTTTTTTATGGTGTACATAGTGTGTTTTGTCTTTGTGTTTCACTTTTTAGGTTTGGGTGAAGTCCATAAATACGTAACGTACTATATCCAAGTTACCAATGTAGGTAACGCACTTCATATTGTTCCATTGCAAGCAAATAACTTTCAAAATAATTGACAAGTATTTAATTTGTTAACCTTAGATTTATAACCATGGTAAAAAAATTGCACCGTTAGTCCTCAATAGATAATGTCAGTTAAAAAATTTGTGTTGTTAGTCCTTAATACATAACCTCAGTTAACTTACCACCACCACTACCACCACCAATCATCATCACCACTCAACACCGCCACCCACCACCACCACCCACCTCCACCACCGCCACCACTTACCACCACCAATCACCACCAACACTCACCGCCACCACCCACTTCCACCACCACCCACCTACCGACCACCACCCACCTACCCACCACCACGACCACTTACCACTACCACCAATCACCACCGCCACACATAACCACCCACCACTGTCATCACCAATCGCCACCACCACTCACTGCCGCCACCCACTTCCACCACGACCACCACCACTCACCACCACCACCACCACTCACCACCGCTACCCACTGCCACCACCACTACCTATCACCACCACCACCTACCACCAATTACCATCACCAACACCAATCACCACAACCACTCACCATTGCCACCCACTGCCACTACCACCACCAATCACCACCACCACTTGAGGGTGACGGTGGTGAGTGGTGGTGATGGTGAGTAGGGTGTAGCAGTGGGTGGCGTGGTGAGTGGTTGTGATGATTGGTGTTGTGTGGTAATGGTGGCAACGGGTTGCGGTGGTAAGTGGTGGTAGGTGGTGGTGTTATTGGTGGTAAGTGGTAGTGTGTGGGTGTGGTGGTGATGGCGGTGGTGGCAGTAGGTGGGGTGGTGATTGGTGGTGGTGAGTGAGTGGCGTGGTGGTGGTCGTGTGAAGTGGTGAGTGGTGGTGGTGGTGGAAGTGGGTGGTGGCTTATCATTAAATATCATTAAAGATCAGTTTCATCATTAAAGATCAGTTTCCATGGAAGGTTTACATATGTTAAATTATCTAAATTTCAGCTACTGCAATTTAGTACAGTGCCCGATGCCATTGGAGGCTTATCATGTCTAAAGAAACTACACTTAGAAGGGAACAATTTTACTAGCTTGCCTGGAAGTTTGAGTCAACTTTCTAATCTTCAAAAACTTAGACTTGATGGTTGCAAGAAGCTGGAAGTGTTTCCCGAACTTCCACCTAGCGTATGGAGAATTAGAACATGTGATTGCACCTCCTTATGTTTAATTACGGGATCAATCCCATTCGTGATCAATAGGTCCAGTTACTTCAGAACTGTCCCAAATTGTTAAGAATCTTGCCATTGATAGCCAGGGGCGGATATCAGAGACTCAATGTCTCGACTCATCTATAACTTCCCAAGGCTCTACAAACCAATTTTCTTCCTTCCTTCGGTATGCAGGTATCATGAATAACATATGTGAATTCTTCCGTTTGCCAGGAAGAATGCTCTATGATTATTTGGATATAATATATCATGGAAATAGCATCCCAAAGTGGTTTACAAATAAAAGTATGGGAAATCACGTAAAGGTCGAATTGCCATCAGATCAGTGCTTCGATAAGTTTAGGGGATATGGAACTCGTGTTGTTTTTAAGAGAAAAAAACCTTGCGAATTTATTGGATACTCTATGAAGAATTTTGATGGAGCTTCTTTAGGAGATTGCTTTCCATACTATTATTTTGAGGGTAAGCCAATAAGAACCAATGAGTCATATATGATATGGTTGTGTTATTCCGGGCATACACAGAGATGGGAGGAAGCAAAGAATTTTGTTACATTTTGTTTCGAAGAGAATAATGAAGATATTGAAGTGAAGGAGTGTGGTGCAAGAGTTGTTTGTGATGTAGATTTAGAGCAAGACACAAACTTGAGTATGTTCCAAGACCTCCCAACTCTATCAAAACATGGTGGTTCCTTGTGCTTGTCTGGGTTTCGTGGAGATATCATCCATTGGACGTGGTAGTTTAATAAAAATCCATAACAAAAATGTTTGTTTATATTGTTAGCCACAAATGATGCTCAAATGTAAAACTATATATTTTGATTTATTATTCGTGAATGTTAAATTTTAGTTTTTTGCTAATGAATTTATAATCTTAGAGAAATAGTTGATCTACATACACTTCCAAATGCTCAAGTGGGGCTCAAGAAAGGATAGATTTAAGGCTACTCACAATAAGGCGTGCAACCGGTTGGGTAGTGAAGATTGCACTCGGTCGGCCTTGTTGTGGGCTTTTGAGTCGCTGTCGGTCGAGTGGGAAGAGGGTCGAGGAGCTGACTGATTTACACACTCGGTCACATACCATGTACAAACAAAAAATTGTAACGTTTGATACTAAAAAAAAATTACTCTTTTAAATTTAAACCTTTTAACTTATGAATACCTCATTCATTTCACCATTTTATACACAAATTCAAACCACTTTTCTCCATACACATTCTATCTATACACTTTTACCCATTTAATCTACAAAATGTCTTCCGATATATTCGTTTATACATCTTCGGACGATGAAGATGAAGTTAATAGCGAGCTTGCGTTTTTATGGCGGCATGTAGTTCGGCTATTGAAGCGTCAAAGCCAAAAAACCAACGAACACAAATAGACAGGGAGCGTTACGGTGCTCATGATCTTTTAGCGGCGGATTACTTCTCTGAAAACCCAGTGTATTCCGGAGCAACGTGGTTCCGTAAGTGTCTCGTATATTTTTGTGACGCCATCATGGAGTTATATGGAGAAGAGTTTTTGCGAAAGCCGACATATATGGACATTGAAAATCTCTATGCTCATCATGAGGAAAAGCATGGGTTTACTGGGATGATAGGAAATGTACGGATTGGCCGTGGGAGAATTGGCCCATTGCTTTTAAAGCTCAATATTGTAGCAGGAATCACAGGCCAAATCCATTCATTTTGTTGGAAGCGATTGCCTCCCAAGACTTATAGATTTGGCATGCGTTCTTTGGTGTCTCCGGGATGAACAACGACGTGAACGTTTTTACGCAAATCCCCTATTTTGAATGATCTCAAAGCAGGGAAAGCACCAGATGTTCTATTTGTGGCTGTTGGAATCACTCCTAAACCATATCTCAAGTGTTAGTGATTCATATGTAATAGTTAGCTTAATATGGCTTTTATGTTAGTAATCAAGCCTAGACTTATGTAGAAATCCCATAAGCCTAGGCCAAGCCCAATAAGTAAAAGGATGGGAACTTGGAGTGTTGCCCTAGTTCCCTCCTATAAATACTCTTGTATAACCCTCACTTGAGGGTTGGTTGTTCACTTTACTCATTCACTCTACGCATAACATTTCTCCATTACTTAGTCGTGTGTTTGTATTGTGTTCATCTGATCATTCTTATCTCTATTTCCACATATTGATGCTTGTGTTACTAATATGGGAACCTAACAGTGGTATCATTTGCCAAATAGTTGGGTGAAAAGGTTTTGTTTTTGAAGTTATTTTTGTTCTACGCGTAAGTCTCGGTTTTGAAACTTTGATACGCATAAAAACTCATTTTTTACACTTTCTAATCCAAGATTCTTGTACTTTCAACGTTATTTGGTGTTAAAATATCTGTTTTGGCAAAAGTTTCGAACTTTACGTGTATTTCATTGATTTTGAGCTTGGTTTTATACGCATGTTCATCTTTACGCGTAAGGTGTTTTTGAAGTTTTGGATCATCAAGTTTCACACTTTTGTGTTATTTTGGTGATATTGAAGTTGTTTCATCACAAAAATCTTGCTTAGAAACATATTTGGGCAGAAAATCAATTTTGGTTGCTTTCTACGCGTAAGAAAACCTTATTCTTACGCGTAACTCATCCGTGATTTGATCTTCAGATTTCGTGGTTTACTCAGTGTTTTCTTGCTTGGATAAGCCTGAAAACACTTCAACTTTGGATATCCTTTACACTGTGATAGTGTAAAAGATTTTTTTGCAAACCCTATTTTAACGCATAAGCTTAAATCTTACGCGTAGAACTCTTTCCGCATAAGATTCTTCTTACGCCTAAGCTCTGTCTTACGCATAAGCAAATCCTACGTCTAACTTTTAGTTTACGCATAACTTTAGTGTTTCTCAATTCTTACGCGTAAGCTACTCCTACGCGTAAATATCACTTTTACGCGTATGTTTGGTGTTTTTACGCTTAAGTTTTACTTTGCCTATACTTGGTTTCTACGCCTAAGGATACTTCATCAACAACGTTTCATTCGACTACCAAGATCCATTTAACAACACAAGTTTTCAACATGTCACAACCACCATACTCTAGCTATTTTCCTTACACTTATAATCAACAACAACAACAACAACTAAGTCCACAACATCAACAATTTAATCAACAACAAAAAATTTATCAACAACAATTTAATCAACAACATACTCCACAAATGGTTCAACCACCACCTAGTCTTCAAGTACAACCTTACACAAACTTCTACAATCAACATCCATCAAGAAATACTATGAAGGAACCGTCATGGTTTGGCAAGATGTGTGAAGCCTTAAGTAGCCAACAATCAATTCATGAAGCTGGCTCACTTGATAGACCTCCAATGCTCACTACCGGGAATTATGATCAATGGGTGATAAGGTTCTTTAGGTTCTGTGATCTAAAGAAGCCACATGGAAAGTTCTTAAAGAAGGTCATTATGGAAGGTCCATTTCAGATGCCTACTGTTGTCACACCCGCAGATCCTAATGCCAATCCACCAAGAGATATTGTCACCAACATTGCAACTATCTCAGACCTCACAGGTGATGAACTTCTACATTTTGAAGCCGATGAACTAGCAATGCAATACATCCTTTTGGTTACCCAATCCGATCCTTCGAAGTGTTGATGCTCAAGACGCTAAAGCGATGGGAACATATTCATCTTCTTATGGAAGGCACAACACTCAATCAAGAAGGCATGGAATCCAAAATCTACTTGGCTTATGAACACTTCATGATTGAACCAGGGAAGACATTAGAGTCATATCATCATCGCTTTTCAGACATCATCAATGATTTGGACAAACACAATATCATCATGCCACGAATTGCTGTCAACACTAAGTTCCTAAGTAGTCTTGGTCCGGAATGGGAGAAGTATGTCATTTTTCTCCGTCAAGCTAAGAATCTTCATCATGCTACATACGGATTGTTGTACAACTATTTGAAGCCTCACCAAAAAGAAGTTGACAAAGAAAGGGCTATCCGTGGACTCCCGGCTCAACAGTCACTTCCGGACAATCAACAACTTGCTTTGTGGGCTCAAACTAGTGTTCCTCCTCAACCCGCTCCTCAACCCGCTGCAACAATTACACCTTATAATCCGTCACGCAACAATCTCAAGAAACTCAATTGGTTCCATACAACAACAACACTGATCAAGCACTTTATAGTAAATCAAATGAGGATACTGAAGCTTTTGATGCCCTGCAGCAAGGATTTGTCATGATTGCTAGAGCCTTTCGCCGATATTCCAACAAATCCAACAATCGCATTCGTACCTCATCAAACACAAGGAATCAGGTTGTGGTTAACAATGGACGATTTGAAGTTCAGAATCGTGGTAATGTTCGTCAGATGGGAGGTGGTCAAGGGTTTAATGCTATGGGAAGGAATAACATGGGTGCTTCGCAACAACAAAGGGCTCAAGTGGTTGAACAGGGGAATGCTCAGAATGGGATTAATGGTCTTCATTGTTATAACTGTAATGAGAAGGGTCATCTGGCTAATGCATGTCCTAAGCCAGGACAAAGAGGCATGCTTATTTCAAAGAGGCTTTGCTCTTGGCTCTCAAGGATGAAGCTGTTGGAACTCTTACCAACAAGGAACAGAGCTTTATGGCATATGCAATTCTGATGATGATATGGAGGACTTGCGGCTAATGCAGTGAGTGATGTTAATGGCACAAATGCAAGCTCTACAAATGAGTGACACAGCCCCGTGTATGCACGATGGCTTGTCTCGGTACCGGACAAAAATACACTCATTCATGATCTGATATCTCCGCCAATTTCTCCATCCGACAAGGATCAGAGTGTTCAACATGAGCCATCTACATCTCATTCCGATGATTATCAAATAGATCCCCTAGTTATATTGATAATCAAGTTGACTCCGTGGTTATATTTGAGGATCTAAATAATGATCATGTTGAGACTCACGTTGAACAAGATGAGCTTTTGTCTAATAGAGAAATTGAGCTCCTGACCTTAATTAAAGACCAAGAATCTCGTTTGGAAATTTGTAAGCAATTAAAAGATAAAAATGCACTGTTAATTAGGGATAATGAATGCTTAATCAGATAAATCAACGTTTTTAAAACTCAAGAAAAACGTGAAAAAGGTTTTGAAGTCGCTTTTGCTAAATCTCATCAAAACGAAAAATCATTAGAACGCCAGATACGTGATCTAGCCGCATCCAAGAATGCTTTGTTGTCTCAAATAGAACAAACGAAACATGAACATAAACAACAAATTAACGCTCTTACTTTGGAAACTCAAAAAGCCAAGACTAAGTTGTTAACTTATCAAAAACAATTCTCTAAGTACAAAAAGCATTCCACGAAACGAATAGATAACTATCTTGAAGAAATTGTCGACTTACAAAACAAAATCAAAGAGTTTCAAATGTTGTTTATAAACATGGTGAGTCAATCACAACTATTCAAAAGTTTACTTTTAAACCAAATCCAAATGGATATGGACCGATTCTTGCTGATTCCAAACCTAAGTTTTCAAACAGAGCATTCAAACCAAATCCTGAAGTTTACAATGCAGAACATAGAATTGATGATTCAATTATGACTGTTGTTGAATATAATCGCATGGAGGAATTAGATGCAGATGACGAGAGTCGGTAAAAATGGAAAATGTCGTTTATAACAAACCATTTAACTATTCAAAAGCCGTAACTTTTGTCACACAACAAGATACTTCTAACAAACCTTTGGTTATCACACCAGTTTCTGAAGTTAGTCCCCAACACAATGGTGCAAAAATTAATGGTCCTTTACCCTCACTTAGTGAAGTTAAAACTAAAGCAGAAAGTTGTCGCGTTATCAAATATTTTGACACTTTCTTATCTGACCTCAAAATTTTGGAACGTGAGATTGAATTTCATTCTGAAATAAAAGTTCAACATTTTCAATCGCCAATGGCGCGAGAACAAAGAGATATTCTTCAGAAAGAATTTTACCCCATGTCAAAAATTTGAAAACTTGTGCACTATATTGGGAAAGGGATTTTCACAAGGAACTTGGTCTCATGAAAACAGTTTTCGAGAAAACAGAAACATCGATTTCAAATACTAAACATAAAAAGAAACTGTTGAGAAAAGATGTTGATCGACTCTTGGAAGATGTTATCTGTGCTGATATCAATAATCTTGTGTTATTACAATCTGTTGCATATGCATCTGATCATATCTCTGCTGATTCTGTTGATTCTGTTTATATTGTTGAGAATCCTGATAATGTGCATCAGATCGAGTCTTTAAAAGTTGAAAATGAGCGACTGTTAAACGAGCTTTCAAATTCAAAACGTCTTCTTCAATGGTGTCAAAAAGATTGTCAAAATCGTGAACTTGCTTTGCAAAACAAAATCAACCAGTTGCAATTCAAAACGTTCAATCCAAAATTTGAGCAACTGGATGATCAAAACGTGTCTTTGAAATGTCAAATCTCAAAATATGAACAAGAACTTGTAAAAGTTAAAAAGGAATATGGTGTCATATTTGATTTACTCAAACAGACTCGTGATAAAGCATCAAACGAACTTGATCATTATCTTGCACACACTAAAGAAGTCATGAATTTTGCTGGAAATCTTCGTAATGAAAATCAAGATTTGGTGCACACTATTATTAAGTTAAGGGAGATGTTAGGAAAGTATGAACAAGTTCAGCCTAGCATCATTAAGAGAATTGCACCTGTAACACTTAGCAAACGTGACCCCAGAATGCCTACTGACAAACTACAAGATACTAATGTGCTTCCTCTACTGAAACAGGACTAGTTGCTTCTTTTCCAAACGTCCGCACTTCACAACCTAGGAGCAATACAAGGAAGAATAGGAAGTTGCGACCTAAGAAAAGAACAATAAAGAATAATGAAGTAGAAGAACAACCTAGGACTTTGAATAAGACTCCAGTTGCACCCACTTTAGATATTGCGTCTGACAAATGTAATGGAAAAAAGGGTTGTAACGAATGCTAAACCTTTAAGTACTTTTGATATTCAGTCTGATGATTCTTGTGTTATTTGTCGTAAAATTATGCTTCTGATTGTCATGACAAATGTGTTGCTAGAGCTATCTTGTCTCGTTTAAGGAATCCAAAAAATCAGAATACCTCTAGGCCCACTAATGCTTCTAAGTCTGTGCTTGGTAAACCGCCTCTTTAGATTCTAAGAAACGCATTGATGTCCCTGTAGCTCCAGTATCACCTCCAAGGAATGTAGTACCACCTAGTGAATTCACTAAGACTAAAGCTAAGACTAATTGAAGATGGCGAAATGGTTACATAATACACTAGGATTTAAATGGATGCCTAAAATCATTAATGGGTGTATTTCAACTATAACTACTTTGGAACCCTCTAACTCTTCGGGTTCCACATCTACTTCTATTCCATCTGTGTCGTCTGTCACACCCCAAATTACCTGTTTTGCAGCAGAATGGAATTCCTGGGGATTGACTGTCATAGCATCACAATCACAGTTATATTGAACGACCTAAAGTGTCGCTTGGAAAATACATCGCTTGATTTTAAAAACATTCAGGTTACAAAGATAGGTCCCAAATGAAAGTTACTATGTGCGAAAAATAAGTTCGATACAAGTCAAACGATGTTTTTAAAGTATATAAATCCCATGTGAGACGCGTCGTCACCGCGACTCTATGATATGTCCACATGCATGCCATGAAGTGAAAGCCTTAGTTACCCGAAAATACATTGCTAAAAGTGTCAACACAAAGGTTGAGTGAGTTCATAGAGTTTATATGTATATGTATAATACGACTACCACAAGTATAAGTTTGTATGACAATGATGTCACAAAATGATACAATTGCTATAAGTCCATGACACCGAAACTAGACTGATCATGATGGTCGCCCCAACAGAGTGTTTGCCAAACAACTCAAATAATGATATTAAATGAAATGCATCCGTTTAAACAGTTGGAATCCACCAACCCGGATGGAGGAGTCACCCTCGATAGATCTATCCACTCACCCTCGCTTCTATGAAATTAACGGTTCATGTTATATAATGGGGACATTCAATTGGCATGAGGTAACTTAAGCAATGTAATGAATTTGATATACTTGGTATAGTAATAAAAATGATGTGCAATGTATTCTCCCCGTAGGTTTGAAAATAAGTATAAACGTATACAACGGGGCTATGAAAACTCACCTGTTGCAATGATTATGATGATGTAATGGTAATACGAAATGAGGCGCACCCTGACCGTGACCTATTATGAATGATATGCTCTATGATAAGTCATGAAACAATGTCGTGCATGCAAACTCATATGAAATCTATACCACTTGCACGCTTTTGAAAATAGAATTTATCGTCGAAATATATGTTTATGACATCTCGTCATGTTATAAAATACTTTACAAGTATTTAAGTTGAATTGATATCTTACGAAAATCATTTAATGATTTATTGTGAAATTACAACTTTTCGTCGTAAAATAATGTCGTTGAAATTTTCATGAAAGTGACTAAAATGGCCTTGAAAAGCTAGTCGTAAAATGGTGCACGTCGAGTGTTAGGAAACGAACTCAACTGTTTTGGGAAGCTTGTATCATTATCTCAAAGTTTTAGCATTTAAGTTTTCATCCTAGAGGTCTCGATCATGGAGAAAAATATTAGTAAAGTATGGTACTTTTGTCCAAAATATTGTTTAAGAATGGTTTTTGGCAAAATTTAAGTGACCGTATTTTATTTGTTACAACTCCGCTTGACAAATGGTTTGACATTTTTGAAAATATGCTTGGCGAACTTACTTTTACTAGAAGACATCATGTTATAAAAAGTACTCCGTCATTGTTAAAAACGACCCTCAACATGGTCCTTTGTGGTAGTAAGACTTGTCTAATAGAAATATTTTAGTTTTTCTTATATAATATAGTTACGGCAACTTGTTTAAAATGTGAATAACTTAATCGTTATAAGTCCGTTTTCTACGTTCTTATATCCACGGAATCGTGATAACATATACTAATATATTTTTGATAAGTCGACACATTTAACAACGCTTAAGACTTGTTTTTGACTCGTAACAAAAGTGAGACAGCATGCTTGAATTTTCTGAAAAAAATAGTTTTCGTCGTCAAACTTCAAAAATTCATAACTTCTTCATTATAACTCCGTTCAAGCGGCCACGTTTTCGTTTTAAAATGTATTTTCTAAATATATAGGCCAAAATTTTTTATCAACTGTCGAATTTTCCAGATTTCGAAAATAAGGACATACCCTTTTTAAAACTTGTCGAAATGAGTTTTCTCGCCCAACCTATTCTAACCAATTCAAAACAACTCCGAAGCTATTCTAATCCTACCAAACACCTTCTTAGGGTGTCATGGGTTCCTAGACATCACCAAGAGTGATTTATAACAAGGAGTAATTATAGGATGA
Source organism: Chrysanthemum makinoi (assembly GCA_910596185.1). Taxonomy (NCBI): domain Eukaryota; kingdom Viridiplantae; phylum Streptophyta; class Magnoliopsida; order Asterales; family Asteraceae; genus Chrysanthemum; species Chrysanthemum makinoi. The sequence continues at coordinate 299,096,686 of OU343221.1, forward strand.
CAAATGTATATATAACTCTTAAAACATGTAAAAAAAAAAAAAAATATGAAAAATATAACAAAATATGAAATATAAACATGAAAACAAAAAAAAAAAAAAAAAGGATAAAAAAAATTAAAAAAAAAATGTAAAAAAAAAAAAAAAAAAAAAAAAAAAAAAAAAAAAAAAAACAAAAAAAAAAAAAAAAACAAAAAAAAAAAAAAAAAAAAAAAAAAAAAAAAAAAAAAAAAAAAAAAAAAAAAAAAAAAAAAAAAAAAAAAAAAAAAAAAAAAAAAAAAAAAAAAAAAAAAAAAAAAAAAAAAAAATAAAAAAAAATTTAAAAAAAAAAAAAAAAAAAAAAAAAAAAAAAAAAAAAAAAAAAAAAAAAAAAAAAAAAAAAAAAAAAAATAAAAAAAAAAAAAAAAAAAAAAAAAACATGTTTTTTTTAAAAGTGGTATAAACCCCATGAGACTTGCATGTTTTCTCAAATACGTGATGAAGTGAATATAACAATGAAATATGAAATATAAACATTTAAATGGATGCTACTAGTAACTTGATGAGGTAGGATAACAAGGATTTTCCTAATCACCAAGGTTTTTATTGCACAACCTTAATAAGAGTGAGACTAGAGTGTTAAATCTGTCTAAAAATATTTTGGATGCTCCTTCTTGGCCTTGGTGTGGCCGGTTGCAAGAGAGCAGAGATGAGAGGAAAATGTTTTTCACCTTGAATATCTTGAAGTGTATGTGTTTAGTGTGAAGTAAAATACAATAACTTAGTAGATATGATGCAAACACAGTGACTCACCCCCCATTGTGTCGACGAAGGGGGTTTTATCATCCCTTAGATACCTTTTTTTTTTTTTGTGTTAAATTGTTTAAGTGTAGTAATATTTAGTTACTTGAAGACTGTGTGAATTGTATACACATTTGAGTCTTTAGGTATCGTTTAATAAAAATAATCTTAAGGGTCCAGATAAAATGTCTTGAGGTCCTAAAAATTATCAAATACTTCTTGCAAAATTTGAGTGAAATAAATATTTATCGGGTTGAATTTACGAAAACCGTCGTAATTATATAAACTAACATTTAAATACGAAATAAATTGAAAACATCGGTTAAATTGATATATAATTTTTATAGTCAACCATGCGTATAAATAGATTAAGATTATTTTGGAAGTGTCGGATCAATGTTTGCAAAATAATGTTTTACGTGATAGCGTTTATTTAATGGAAAAATAAACATTAATGAATAATGCAAACCATGCATGAACCGATATGAAATGATGTTATTGATGATATGTAGACTAAATCTAGTGTATATGAAATGTCCTTGATGATATGTTTTGATTCTCGGCTAAACCATTAGTTACGGTGAATATGATACTCGTAAAACGTATAGTTTACGATAAATGAATGAAATAGTGGAACTGTTTAAGTTTTGTAAATTACCTGAAATTACGAGTGTTGCATTCGCCAACCAAAAGGAATTCAGTCCCTGCAGCTAGTCCATGTTATGTTCTACGGTGTTATCGGTGAAAAGGTGAGATATTTGAGTGCATTTGGTCTTCCAGTGTTTTAGATCGTACTACAACGCTTTTCCAAGACGGGACGGTGAACATATAGTTTTTGTCCACTGAACTTCTAATGGTTTGCGACTTATGGCACATACTCAATATTTTGCGTCGATATGGACATAGCTATATCAGCTATAGTTGTTACTTGTAATGATTTTTGATCGTTCGATCACTTTGTTGATTCATGAATGACTTATGGACGAGTGGTTTTAACTTTCCTGTTTGACCCCGTGAGTAATTGTTGACACCTCAACCATAGAGTTGCCTCAATTGTGTAGTCCATATGTTTCATGTGCTAACATTGTTGTAAAGCAATTTGTTCTCTGAAGAATGATTTGCACAATCATTTCTAGAAAAAATCACACATGCCTTGGAATATCTCTTGTAGCGTTTGAATTGTTCTCTCGCTTAACCATGTGAGCTGAGGATAATAGGTGAAAATCATGTCCTAGTAGTTCCATGGAAAATTGAAATGGTTATCAGGAGCCTAAGGGAATGAATCTTATAATAGGTACACCTTGAATTGATACAGTACGTGACTCCTGCCAAATTTTAAAATGTTAAGTCCTGTCGAAAAAAACAGGAAAAAAAAAAAATAAAAAACCTTATTGAAAGAATAGATTATGTGTACAATTGTAATTCCTTGCGTTTTTCTCCGTTCTAGCGAAATGTCATTACTTGATCTTACTTGCCTACGGTGTTTAGTCTCCTGAGCTAAAATGTTATTGTATTGATTTATCGAAGTGTTCCATGGTACTATGTTTAAATGTCACAAAACCTTAAATATTTAAGTGATGTGGTGTAGTTAAATTATTTTCAAGATTGTTCTGATTGAGTCTTCTTAAAATATTTCATCCTTAGATTTATCAATGCTAGCCAAAAAGTAGATATCGATTTTATACTATACCAAGGAATGTTTTTCTAATGTCACTGTATATGGAGAGTCCCCTTGTGGTTGATAATGTTCAAACCTGTTTGCATCTCTTGATATATGACGTGAGGTTACTCGGGATTTCTAGAGAACACATGTCTAAGGAAGTTTATCGAGAACCTTGGTTTTAACCATTTTCCCTTTAAGAAAACTCTCATTGAAGGGGAGTCACAGATTGTTGAAGCCATGTTTAGTGAAATGTTCTATAGCCTCTTTAGAAGACTTGGTTTCTCCCTATAGGTTGCTAGTTTGATATTCGCTTTTGTACTAAATTTCGTAACTCCGGTCATAGCTAGTACTTTTGAAATGATATAATTTGGCTTCTATTCCCAAATAGTTTTTGAAATGTCTCATTATGTCCTTATGATTTTTGTTGAGTTTTGAAACGTCTTACATATACTTCTAGTCCTTTTGGTAATCCTAGAATGCTCATTGTTTTCTTGTATCGAAGAATCCTCCCTCATATATGGTATTAAGAAGCCTTTCTAAAAGGTCACTCATCAAATTCTAACCTATCGGTTTAGTGAGGGATGAATGAAATAGGCTTCTATAAGTGTTTAACAAAGAAAATGTTTATGAACAATTTATATCTGACAAAGCTTTGCTTTGAGGTTTGAAGATTGTTTTCAATGACTATAATTCTTCCTAAATATACCTTAGGTGATCAGGCCATGTCTAATCGGACCAACGATGTGTATGCGTGTTTCTGTTGAAATGGTATTATGTTCCTTTCCTGAAGTTTAGATGTATTTTCAACGTTTTGTTTTGTCAAGATAATGGCCAAATTTTTCAGATTAATGAAAAATATCGTTTACGTATGATGATATGAATCGTTGATAAATGACGAAAATGAATTGATAGGGTGGTAAATGAAACAACTTGTTTAAAACTTTATGAAACAATGTTTCTAAATGGTTAAAATAGCTCGAAATAAAATTAAATTTTACTTGCATGACATGGTAGCAAAATAACTTGAAATATAATTTGTTGAATGGTTTGTAGGATACACGGGAGAACCTCATAGAATGGTCAATAGTCCTCCTTGAAAATGGTCCAGAATAATGTTGGCCTAACCCCTAGTAGATAGAAGGTATCCTCGCGAATGATTGAAAATGGGCATTGGAATAAAA
>OU343221.1:299107648-299467927 GCA_910596185.1 Chrysanthemum makinoi
AAACTTGGTAACGAAGCTTTGATGCCAATTGTGGAAAACTAGAAGGGGGGTTGAATAGTTATACCGATTAAAACTTCGTTTTAAAATATTTAGATCGACTTATGTCAATCTATTTAAATATGTATGTTGGATGTTAATAGATAGATATGGAAATGTGTAATGCAAAGGTAAAGAGTAAGAAACACAAAACCACTTAATGGAAGTGTTTATAGTGGTTCGCTACAAGGACACCTTCCTTGCCCTACTCCACTCCCCTTCGAACACATACTGAGTTCAGAATCACTAAACGACACTCAACTCCTTAGTATGAGTAGCCTTCACAATGTCGCCTACTCTTTTTCTCGGGTACTAGGTTAACGTTCTTTCCATCAGAAACCACCCAACACAACGCCGCCACACCTGTGGAAAACTAGAAGGGGGTTGAATAGTTTTACCTAAAACTTTTTTAATCTATTTAGATAGACTTATGTCAATCTATTCCGATGTGTGTGTTGGATGTTGATAAACAAGCATGTAGAGGTAAGTAATGAAAAGATAAGAGTAAGAAGCACAAAACCACAACGCAAGTATTTATAGTGGTTCGGTTACAAGGTCACCTTCCTGTTCTATTCCACTCCCCGAGTCACCTACTCGAGAGTTCGAAGCACTACACCAATCTCCTTATGGCGAGAAGCCTTCACAACGCCGCCACTCTTTTTCCGCAGACTAGGCTAACCACCGGGTTCTTTCACTCCAAGGTGAACCACACCTACACAACGTCGCCTACCCTTTATAAGGTACTAGGCTAAGTACCTAGTTCTTTCACACCTTAGGTGGACTACACCTTCACAACGTCGCCTACCCTTTATTAGGTACTAGGCTAAGCACCTAGTTCCATTGCAATGGAGGAACTACTACCACACTACACCAACGACTAATCCCAAAGGAGATCTACTCCTTTACAACATCATCAAGGATATCAATATCCTTGATCTAATACTAGTCTATCTTGTACATCAAAACACACCAAATCGAATGTACATCTAAGGCACCTTTCACTAATGCCTTTGACTAGATCTACAAGACACCTTTCACTAATGTCTTGTGTCTTCACTTCTAAGCATCTTTCACTAATGCTTCTTTGTCTTGACTTCTAAGCACCTTTCACTAATGCTTCTTTGTCTTGACTTCTAAGCACCTACCACAAGTGCTTTATCCTATAGACAATAGATACCCTTCACTAACATCTTCGTCTTGACTCTTGAGACATCTTTCACTAATGTCTTCAACACTACACCTCTTTGAAGAAAGAAAGGAATCATCAACAAGACTTCAAGAGTCTTGATGATGAGGAAGCATGACAACTCATGGACTTGAGCTTGCTCGACTTCAAAGGTGGTGATCTTGCCTTTAAGAGGAACCTAAAAGATCACACAAAACAAAACTACAAACATAGATCTCTTGGATCTAAGGTTAGTGAGATTTAACTCGTGGGGAAAGTGTGTTAGAGAGGGATTGAAAAGGGTGGTAAATAATGAAGAAATGGCTCACTATTTATATAAGAAAAAATCCGACCGTTCCTGGATCCCACGGATCCCTTACCACAAGGGATCCTAGCAGCAAAGCTAGGGATCCGTGGAACGCTCCTCTTTGCCCATGGGTATTTTTGGTTATGGGTCATGGGATATGGGTTGATCCATGGTTTTCTTTCTAGATACAATGTATCTTAAGGATACAATGAACTTGGTTAAGTGATATAAATAAAACCATGGGTTATGGGTCAAAACCATTAGCTAGTTTTTACTTATTTAGTATACACTTGTTTTTACCCATTTTAGTATATACTTGTTTTTACCCATTTTACTGTATACATGTTTTTACCCATTTATGTTACCCAATATACTACATACTAGTTATGTGTATATTTTATCCAAATATGTAAACACTAGTTGTTGTACATATGATTACTAAATCATAAAATCACTTATACTTGTTTTAGTGTTTTATGTGAAAATGTGAATATGTTAGAAACTATTAGTTCAAACCATTTACGTATTTTATTTGTTTCGTTAATATGATTTTACGTTTGTTATCGACAAAACATTAGAAGATCGTGAAATATAAATAAACGCTTTTTACGCTTATTTGTATTAACAATCTCCCTTTTTGTTGATGACAAAACATAAAATTATTTTAAGGAAAAGCTAAAATTTGCAAAAGTTTGAATTTGTAGTTTTTACTTTTCTCCCCTTTTGTCAAAACAAAAGTGTTTGAAGGAAGAGGCAACACATTGTTTTTAAGAAAAACATGTGAAAGAAAAAGTAAAAAGAGATAGAGAGCAAATAACGGTAAAGGATCTCGTCTTTTACTCCCCCTTGATCAGTCCATCCCTTATAAGGGGTCAAGAAAGTAATACTAATCTAGTTTGTTTGCAAATAAGTTTGCAAAAAGATATCGTCTACGATCTAATGTGCTCCCCTTGATGATTGCAATTTTGCAAAGGATGTCACGAAATGTAAACCTAGTATTGCAAGTAATTTGCAATGTATTGCTTTGAAATAAAGCTCCCCTAGCTTTAGGATGTCAAAGTCTTCATATTGAATAACTAAAACAAAGGTTAGAAATCAAGTATAATTCACAATTTCCCCGCAAATGTGATTCAAGTTAGTAGAAAGTTTTCTGTTCACGGATCCCGTAGCCTCCTAGTAGGGATCCGCCTAAGCAATTCTGAGGATCCGCTTTTAGTGTTAAATTTCAAGCAAGGGTGATATAACAAGTAATGTTATCACAAAAATGAGATATGAATACAATGTAATCATATTCTCAAAAAATAGTAGCATGTAATTCCATTTAATAAAACTAGAGTTATGATATGATATACATGACTCTAAAAACTAAGAAAATAAGAAAATACATTACTAGGAATTGCTAAACCAACTATCGCTGATGCTAGGACACCACTAAAATCTTCTAGCTCAAGTTTTGTTTAGGTTTGATCTCGTCGAAACGCTCGAGGAGATGATAGAACATGAAACGTTGGTCTTCTCTTACTTCATGTATCAAATTTTCAACATGTTGACAATGATAGCAATCTTTGTCATGGCTAGGTAGTGGTGGTGGAAGAAATGAAATGGCTTGATGCAAGGGATCAAGTGAAGCCGGCCATGGAGCTTCAAACGATGGAGGGATTGGTGGAGGTGCATTTGGGAATGACTCAACCAAAGATGATGGTGGTGGTAGAGAAGTGTCAACTTCCATATGGTCGGGTTGTTGACTTTGATGATTTCTCATAATCCAAATGGGATTATATGATGGAAACAAAAAAGGAAGTTTGAGCAAGTGTTGACTCAACACCTTGATTTTGTACCATTATTCCTCCTAATGAGAAGAATGTTGTCTGAAGCGGATGAGATGGCCTAGGAGGCAAGTCCTCTAAATTGTAGAGGTGTGGTGATGATAGTGGGATGTAAATGAAATAGCTCTAGGAACCAATGGTGATGGTTTAGTGGAGATGATATTGTTTGGCTTAGGAGGTATGGTGGTGTTTGGCATAAGTAGTTTTGTGGGTACTATCCTTTTAGGAATTGGTTTGATTGGATGATGAAGAATTCTATCATTTGTTGGCTTGACGGGAGATGATTCGGTTGAAGAAATTTCGTGTATACACAGCTCTTTTCATGGGTGGTTTTTTGGTGGATAAGTTACTACTTGGGGTTTTCCTCATGATGGGATGATTTCAAGAGGTTGCAAGAGCTGAAAGTTAGGATGAGAGTGATGACTATGGAGGTCCTAACAAGGTGGTATATAAACTAAGAGATTTGGCAAGTGCATTTAAGCCTTAAGCCACTAGATTCATTGAATGTGATGAATAACATGCACAAGAGTCAACTTCAGAGTTTGCACTGTTCTAGGAACTCATTTAAGATGAGATGGAGTGTTTAAGTTAGGAAGATGAGTTGAAATGATTGTTTTAGCAAGATTTGACCTATTCTGTCATCCGGATCCCACTTGCCCTCCTCGAGGGATCCGCTCTAGGCTAATCCTTGGATCCGCCTCAACAGCTATGAAAGAGTGGAAATGATGTTTCTAAGATCTAAGACCTATATCATCTTGGAGTGTTTCTTCCCTAAGTGTTTTAAATGAAGGGATGATTGAGTACTTGAAGGTAATGAATGATGTAGCTAATGATTGTCATTTATGGAAGGATTTGGAACTTTCAAGAGTACCAATGGATGAGCAAGGATGACACTAAAGATTTAGTGTGTCAATTGAAGATAAATGATCCTAGAGATCAGTTGGTTTAGGATAGTGTTTTGGAAAATATCCTAGAAGCTTTGAGATGAGAAAACTAGATTTTGATCAATTTTGACCAATTTTGAGGTGAGGATGATTTATGATCAATTTTGCCATAATCGAAAATTTTCTAAGACTAGATGAGGATCAAGTAAAATGAAGTGAAGCAAGAGCGGAAGAGTAATGGATAAAAAAAATGGTAGATCTACAAGTTTAGAGTGACCAGGTGAGTTATGTATAAATAGGAAAGATTAACCTATCTTGATAAGGACTTAATTTGCCTTAAGACACTATGTTTAGCTTAGTGTGAGGTGTTCTAAGAATTTGTTTGAAATACAATGCTTGCAATTGCATTTTCTATTTGCCGGATCCCATGGTTCCCTAATAGTAGGGATCCGTCTAGTACAATCTTTGGGATCCTCCATCTCAGACAGACCTTTACTAAAGGTATGCAATGATCTTGACAATGCATTATATCTCAAGGATAGTCTAAAGAGAGTTCTAATACTAAGATATCAAATGTAAAAATGTTTTATTTCATGAAAGAAATTGGATTACATTGATAAAGCACGAGTACAAGAGATTTGATCCTATTTTGGAATACTATTAGTTTCCTTGAGTGTTTTCGCTAGGAGGATCATTATGTGATTGATGAGTGTTGGTGGAATCAAGAATGAAGAAAGTCTTCATGAGAGTATGTTTAGCGGTTCCATCATCTTGTTCACAAGCATTAACGAATTTGAAATTGAGGATGGAAGTGCATAACATTATGATAGAGGCTGTCAAGAACATTCCATAAGGGATGAGTTTATTCTTGGAGCCTTGAAGATTTTCAATTGCCATGTAAGAAGTAGGCTTAGATTGTATGGTTGTTGTGTTATCAAACAGTACAACATGTGAGCACAACAAGCGGGAAGGATTTCCCCTAAGACTCCAAACATTTTCACGTAGGATGAGTGCAAGAGGCTTGTACTCTTCTCGGATATCCCTTGTAAAAATAATGTTTGATCGGAGTAATATGGTCGAGGTTTGCATATTATGCGATTTAAATCTTCCGGAGAGGTATGTGTGAACAATATGGACTATTTTCTTCACGAAAGTTGAAGAGAGAATCAAGAGACCAATCTTCGGTGAAGGCACATTGTCCATGATTTGGAATCCGGAGGATGTGAGCAAAATGCCCAAGGGTTAGAGTGAACTTTTGGTTTTTGATATAAAACCAAAGAGAAAGAGAGCGATCCTCGTTACGAACGAGTTTGACTTGACGGAATAATTCCATTATGAACCTTGGACATATCTTCTCGTTGATTTCAAGAAGGCATTCTAGTCCTATGGCTCTGAAGGAGGTATTGATACCTTCTTCGAATTGTAGAGAGGTGTCTACAATACGTCCTTCATGGAAGTGACGGTGTTCGAGATTATTGAACCCACGGACATGATTGCCGGCGTTTGGTGCAATCGAGAGAGATGTTCGGAGTGTAGACGCTAGTGAGTGAAAAATCAAACTCATATTCATGCGTCATAGTTGAACCTATAGAAATGACAAGTTGATAAAAGGAGATGTTTGTGGTCAACTTATGATAATCTAATGTTTTTACTAGATTTTTATTAACAATGGTTTTAACAAGAAATACACTTAACTCACTTATGGTTTTGACATACAAGTAGAGTATTACTCTTAGAAGAAAAGAGGTTTATGATTTGCATGAAAAACTGTTTTCAAGTAGGACGGATCCCACGGTTCCTTTTCAAAAGGGATCCGGCTAGTATAACTGCCGGGATCCGTGGATCTGTAGTAACAGTAACATGTGATTTTATAGAAACATAGATTTTACAGCTTTTATATACCACGAAAATATGTTTTATCCTACATTTTCCTTTAGCATGCATACATGACTTCTAATGTATCACGAAAGAAATATAAAACATATAAATCAAAATAAGTGACAAACACATTATGATAAAAGTAACCTAGATAAACTAGATTATTAATAGTATTGCATTTCAATACTAAGGATGAAACAAAGGATTGGGTATATGACCCCAATATAGATTAACAACACAAAGTAAATGTCTCCGTATGTGAACTTCATCATAGAGAACACAAGTGCTATGAGTGTTATGGCGATGGCGAGCACGAAAAGAGTGCGATGTAAACCATGTTGATGACGGATCCTCTTGGTTTCGGTTGAGATGAAATGAGGAGGAAGATGAAGTTTCTAAGTGAGAGGAAATTTTTGAAATTGGATGATTTGAAAAAGGTGAGGATTTGATAGATAGGTCGACGGTGGGAGTTTTTATAGAGAAGGGGGAATTTTTGAAATTCGTGTTATGTTTTATTATTGGATTAAAAAGAAATAAAACATAAGTTTAATATACTATGACTATAGACGAGAAATATAGCACGTATTTGAGAAAAAGGCTTCCTAACGAAGCTTCATGTAAACCATGTAATTTGCACAAAAGATAATCATATAAATACCTAAAAAGGTATACTTAATTATCAAGCAAAGTAAAAAGAAATTCATACCTCTAGCGCACTTAGGAATGTCTTTACAAATGACACAGCAAATATCACTTAGACTATTCCCTCCTTTGCGCTTAAGATACCTTCTTGAGAAGGTATTCTTGTTAAGCTTCTACTCCTAAAGCTTGGTGGGTATTAGTTTTGACTAATCAACATGACAAAGAAGATTAGTGCATTTAAATGAAAAGAAAAAATGTTGTTATCAACTCAACATCCAAACATATAGTTTTGAAATACATGGAGTTTGCTTTTATGAAAAAACCTTCTTTGTAGTTTTCAATTAACCATGGATCGTATCAAGTTTTTAAAGTACAATATACTTCATGGAACTTGGTAACGAAGCTTTGATACCAATTGTGGAAAACTAGAAGGGAGGTTGAATAGTTTTACCAATTAAAACTTCTTTTTAATCTATTTAGATAGACTTATGTCAATCTATTTGGATGTGTGTATTGGATGTTGATAAACAAGCATGTAGAGGTAAGTAATGAAAAGATAAGAGTAAGAAGCACAAAACCACAACGCAAGTATTTATAGTGGTTCGGCTACAAGGTCACCTTCCTTGCCCTATTCCACTCCCCGAGTCACCTACTCGAGAGTTCGTAAGCACTACACCAATCTCCTTATGGTGGAGAAGCCTTCACAACGTCGCCTACTCTTTTTCCGGTACTAGGCTAACCACCGGGTTCTTTCACTCCAAGGTGAACCACACCTACACAACGTCGCCTACCCTTTTTAAGGTACTAGGCTAAGTACCTAGTTCTTTCACACCTTAGGTGAACTACACCTTCACAACGTCGCCTACCCTTTATTAGGTACTAGACTAAGCACCTAGTTCCATTGCAATGGAGGAACTACTACCACACTACACCAACGACTAATCCCAAAGGAGATCTACTCCTTTACAACATCATCAAGGATATCAATATCCTTGGATCTAATACTAGTCTATCTTGTACATCGAAACACACCAAATCGAATGTACATCTAAGGCACCTTAAACTAATGCCTTTGACTAGATCTACAAGACACCTTTCACTAATGTCTTGTGTCTTCACTTCTAAGCATCTTTCACTAATGCTTCTTTGTCTTGACTTCTAAGCACCTTTCACTAATGCTTCTTTGTCTTGACTTCTAAGCACCTACCACAAGTGCTTTATCCTATAGACAATAGATACCCTTCACTAATATCTTCGTCTTGACTCTTGAGACATCTTTCACTAATGTCTTCAACACTACACCTCTTTGAAGAAAGAAAGGGATCATCAAGAAGAAGACTTCAGTAGCCTTGATGATGAGGAAGCATGACAACTCATGGACTTGAGCTTGCTCGATTTCAAAGGTGGTGATCTTGCCTTTAAGAGGAACCTAAAAGATCACACAAAAACAAAAATACAAACATAGATCTCTTGGATCTAAGGTTAGTGAGATTTAACTCAGGGGGGAAAGTGTGTTAGAGAGAGATTGAAAAGGGGTAAGAAATAATGAAGAAATGGCTCACTATTTATAGAGGAAAAATCCTACCGTTCCCCGGATCCCATAGATCCCTACCACAAGGGATCCGGCTAGCACAAAGCTAGGGATCCGTGGTACGCTCCTCTTTGTCCATGGGTATTTTTGGTTATGGGTCATGGGTCATGGGTTATGGGTTGATCCATGGTTTTCTAGATACAATGTATCTTAAGGATACAATGAACTTGGTTAAGTGGTATAAATAAAACCATGGGTTATGGGTCAAAACCATTAGCTAGTTTTGACCTATTTAGTATACACTTGTTTTACCCATTTTAGTATATACTTGTTTTTACCCATTTTAGTATATACTTGTTTTACCCATTTATGTTACCCAATATACTACATACTAGTTATGTGTATATTTTATCCAAATATGTTAACACTAGTTGTTGTATACATATTATTACTAAATCATAAAATCACTTATACTTGTTTTAGTGTTTTAAGTGAAAATGTGAATATGTTAGAAACTATTAGTTCAAACCATTTACGTATTTTATTTGTTTCGTTAATATGATTTTACGTTTGTTATCGACAAAACATTAGAAGATCGTAAAATATAAATAAACGTTTTTATGGCTTATTTGTATTAACATACACTTTATCCGGTACAAGGCTAAATACCGAGTTCCATTACAAAGGAGGAACTACTACCCAACACTACACAACACCTATCCCAAAAGGAGACCCACTCCTTATTACAACATCATCAAGGATATCAATGTCCTTGGATACAACCTATCTCTATTTGTACATCGATACACCTTATCGATTGTACACCCTTGGCATCTTTCACTAATGCCTCTTGACTTGACTTCTAGGAACCCTTCACTAATGCCCTTGACACGGACGTTTGGCACCTTTTGCTAATGCCTTCGTCTTGACTCATTTGGCATCCTTCACTAATGCTTTTGACACGGACGTTAAGCACCTTTCACTAATGCCTACGTCTTGACTCCTTCGGCATCCTTCACTAATGCCTTTGACACAACACTTCTAGGGAGGAAGGAAAAACTATCAACAAGAGAACTTCAGTAGTCTTGATGATGACGAAGCATGGCAGTTCATGGACTTGAGCTTGCTCGACTTCAAGAGGTGGTGATCTCGCCTTTAAGAGGAACCTAGAAAATCACACAAAAACAAACACAAACTACATAGAGAGATCCTTAGGATCTGAGGTTAGAAGGTTTACAATACTAGGAGAAAGTATGTGTGGGAGTGGTGACCTAAAATGAAGAAATGGCTCACTATTTATAGAGGAAATTAAGCCACTGTTCCACGGATCCCACGGATCCATTACTTGAGGGATCCGTCCAGTGTAAACTGGGGGAACCGTGGGACGCTCCTCTTTGCCCATGGGTTTTGGGTCATGGGTCATGGGTCCTAGACTTTGGACCATGGGTATCCAAGTAGATACAATGTATCTACTAGATGCAATGCATCTAGTCCATGGGTCATGGGTTAAATCCATGGGTCATGGATAATATTCATTCATGACTTATACATGATGTCATGCAATGGGTTATGGGTTATCCTCTATGGGTATGGGTCATGGACTTTGGGTTAAACCCAACTACATTCAATGTATTTGGTCAATGGGACAAATACTTAAACTTCTATCCATTATATTACCCATTATAATACATACTATATATATATATATATATATATATATATATATATATATATATATATATATATATATATATATATATATACCCAATATGTAAACACTAGTTGTTGTACACATGTATTACTAAATCATAAACTCACTATTACTTGTTTAGTGTTTTATGTGACAACGTAGGTGTGTTAGTAAACTATTGGCTTAAACCATTTACGTATTTTATTTGTTTCGTTAAAATGATCTTACGTTTGTTATCGACATAACATTAGAAGATCGCAAAATATAAATAAATGTTTTTACGGCTTATTTATATTAACAACCTTCACATTCATACTTCCCACCCTTTGAACACCCATAATTGATTTCGTACAACTACCCCTTTTCTGATTTGGTTCTTGTTTTAACAATGACAAAACTGATCCCCCGAGCTATATTTTGATCCCAATCAGTTAGTTCCTTGTCAGAACTGAACACCTGAAAATAAATTACAACTTTTACAAAAAGTTAACCGAACCAAATTGTGGAAAACTAGAAGGGGGGTTGAATAGTTTTGCCAATTAAAACTTCCTTTTAATCTATTTAGATAGACTTATGTCAATCTATTTGGGTGTGTGTGTTGGATGTTGATAAACAAGCATATAAAGGTCAGTAATGAAAAGATAAGAGTAAGAAGCACAAAACCACAACACAAGTATTTATAGTGGTTCGGCTATAAGGAAACCTTCCTTGCCCTACTCCACTCCCCGAGTCACCTACTCGAGAGTTCGTAATCACTACACCAATCTCCTTATGGCGGAGAAGCCTTCACAACATCGCCTACCCTTTTTCCGGTGCTAGGCTAACCACCGGGTTCTTTCACTCCAAGGTGAACAACACCTACACAACGTCGCCTACCTTTTATAAGGTACTAGGCTAAGTACCTAGTTCTTTCACTCCAAGGTGAACTACACCTTCACAACGTCGCCTACCCTTTATAAGGTACTAGGCTAAGCACCTAGTTCCATTGCAATGGAGGAACTACCACCACACTACACCAACGACTAATCCCAAAGGAGATCTACTCCTTTACAACATCATCAAGGATATCAATATCCTTGGATCTAATACTAGTCTATCTTGTACATCGAAACACACCATATCGAATGTACATCTAAGGCACCTTTTACTAATGCCTTTGACTAGATCTACAAGACACCTTTCACTAATGTCTTGTGTCTTTACTTCTAAGCACCTTTCACTAATGCTTCTTTGTCTTGACTTCTAAGCACCTACCACAAGTGCTTTATCCTATAGACAATATATACCCTTCACTAATATCTTCGTCTTGACTCTTGAGACATCTTTCACTAATGTCTTCAACACTACACTTCTTTGAAGAAATAAAGGAATCATCAACAAGAAGACTTCAGTAGCCTTGATGATGAGGAAGCATGACAACTCATGGACTTGAGCTTGCTCGATTTCAAAGGTGGTGATCTTGCCTTTAAGAGGAACCTAAAAGATCACACAAAAACAAAACTACAAACATAGATCTCTTGGATCTAAGGTTAGTGAGATTTAACTCAGGGGGGAAAGTGTATTAGAGAGAGATTGAAAAGGGGTAAGAAATAATGAAGAAATGGCTCACTATTTATAGAGGAAAAATCCTACTATTCCCCGGATCCCACAGATCCCTACCACAAGGGATCCGGCTAGCACAAAGCTAGGGATCCGTGGTACGCTCCTCTTTGTCCATGGGTATTTTTGGTTATGGGTCATGGGTCATGGGTTATGGGTTGATCCATGGTTTTCTTTCTAGATACAATGTATCTTAAGGATACAATGAACTTGGTTAAGTGGTATAAATAAAACCATGGGTTATGGGTCAAAACCATTAGCTAGTTTTTACCTATTTAGTATACACTTGTTTTTACCCATTTTAGTATATACTTGTTTTTACCCATTTTAGTATATACTTGTTTTTACCCATTTATGTTACCCAATATACTACATACTAGTTATGTGTATATTTTATCCAAATATGTAAACACTAGTTGTTGTATATACGTATTACTAAATCATAAAATCACTTATACTTGTTTTAGTGTTTTAAGTGAAAATGTGAATATGTTAGAAACTATTAGTTCAAACCATTTACGTATTTTATTTGTTTCGTTAATATGATTTTACGTTTGTTATCGACAAAACATTAGAAGATCGTAAAATATAAATAAACGTTTTTATGGCTTATTTGTATTAACATACACTTTATCCGGTACAAGGCTAAATACCGAGTTCCATTACAAAGGAGGAACTACTACCCAACACTACACAACACCTATCCCAAAAGGAGACCCACTCCTTATTACAACATCATCAAGGATATCAATGTCCTTGGATACAACCTATCTCTATTTGTACATCGATACACCTTATCGATTGTACACCCTTGGCATCTTTCACTAATGCCTCTTGACTTGACTTCTAGGAACCCTTCACTAATGCCCTTGACACGGACGTTTGGCACCTTTTGCTAATGCCTTCGTCTTGACTCATTTGGCATCCTTCACTAATGCTTTTGACACGGACGTTAAGCACCTTTCACTAATGCCTACGTCTTGACTCCTTCGGCATCCTTCACTTATGCCTTTGACACAACACTTCTAGGGAGGAAGGAAAAACTATCAACAAGAGAACTTCAGTAGTCTTGATGATGACGAAGCATGGCAGTTCATGGACTTGAGCTTGCTCGACTTCAAGAGGTGGTGATCTCGCCTTTAAGAGGAACCTAGAAAATCACACAAAAACAAACACAAACTACATAGAGAGATCCTTAGGATCTGAGGTTAGAAGGTTTACAATACTAGGAGAAAGTATGTGTGGGAGTGGTGACCTAAAATGAAGAAATGGCTCACTATTTATAGAGGAAATTAAGCCACTGTTCCACGGATCCCACGGATCCATTACTTGAGGGATCCGTCCAAGTAAACTGGGGAACCGTGGACGCCCTCTTTGCCCATGGGTTTTGGGTCATGGGTCATGGGTCCTAGACTTTGGACCATGGGTATCCAAGTAGATACAATGTATCTACTAGATGCAATGCATCTAGTCCATGGGTCATGGGTTAAATCCATGGGTCATGGATAGTATTCATTCATGACTTATACATGATGTCATGCAATGGGTTATGGGTTATCCTCTATGGGTATGGGTCATGGACTTTGGGTTAAACCCAACTACATTCAATGTATTTGGTCAATGGGACAAATACTTAAACTTCTATCCATTATATTACCCATTATAATACATACTATATATATATATATATATATATATATATATATATATATATATATATATATATATATATATATATACCCAATATGTAAACACTAGTTGTTGTACACATGTATTACTAAATCATAAACTCACTATTACTTGTTTAGTGTTTTATGTGACAACGTAGGTGTGTTAGTAAACTATTGGCTTAAACCATTTACGTATTTTATTTGTTTCGTTAAAATGATCTTACGTTTGTTATCGACATAACATTAGAAGATCGCAAAATATAAATAAATGTTTTTACGGCTTATTTATATTAACAACCTTCACATTCATACTTCCCACCCTTTGAACACCCATAATTGATTTTTGCATAACTACCCCTTTTCTCGATTTGGTTCTTGTTTTAACAATGACAAAACCGATCCCCGAGCTATATTTTGATCCCAATCCGTTAGTTCCTTGTCAACCGAACACACTAAAATAAATTACAACTTTACAAAAGTTAACCAACCAAATTGTGGAAACTAGAAGGGGGTTGAATAGTTTTGCCAATTAAAACTTCCTTTTAATCTATTTAGATAGACTTATGTCAATCTATTGGGATGTGTGTGTTGGATGTTGATAAACAAGCATATAAAGGTCGTAAGAATGAAAAGATAAGAGTAAGAAGCACAAAACCACAACACAAGTATTTATAGTGGTTCGGCTATAAGGAAACCTTCCTTGCCCTACTCCACTCCCCGAGTCACCTACTCGAGATTTCGTAATCACAACACCAATCTCCTTATGCGGAAGCCTCTCACAACGCCGCCTACCCTTCCGTGCTAGGCTAACCATCGGTTCTTTCACTCCAAGGTGAACAACACCTACACAACGTCGCCTACCTTTTATAAGGTACTAGGCTAAGTACCTAGTTCTTTTACTCCAAGGTGAACTACACCTTCACAACGTCGCCTACCCTTTATAAGGTACTAGGCTAAGCACCTAGTTCCATTGCAATGGAGGAACTACTACCACACTACACCAACGACTAATCCCAAAGGAGATCTAATCCTTTACAACATCATCAAGGATATCAATATCCTTGGATCTAATACTAGTCTATCTTGTACATCGAAACACACCATATCGAATGTACATCTAAGGCACCTTTTACTAATGCCTTTGACTAGATCTACAAGACACCTTTCACTAATGTCTTGTGTCTTTACTTCTAAGCACCTTTCACTAATGCTTCTTTGTCTTGACTTCTAAGCACCTTTCACTAATGTTTTTTTGTCTTGACTTCTAAGCACCTTTCACTAATGCTTCTTTGTCTTGACTTCTAAACATCTATCACAAGTGCTTATCTGATAGACGATAGATACCCTTCACTAATATCTTCGTCTTGATACTTGAGACATCTTTCACTAATGTCTTCAACACTACACTTCTTTGAGGAAAGAAAGGAATCATCAACAATAGGACTTCAGTAGCCTTGATGATGAGGAAGCATGGCAACTCATGGACTTGAGCTTGCTCGACTTCAAGAGGTGGATGCCGAAGGAGTCAAGACTTATATTTGTAAATAAAAAATTAATTTTACAAATACATTTTACAAGTTTTATATTTTTTTTTACAAATACATTTTACAAGTTTTATATTTTTTTACCACCCCCGAGCAACTTTTACAAATACATTTTACAAGTTTTATATTTTTTTTTACAAACTTATATTTGTAAATAAAAAATTAATTTTTTTTTACAAGTGATACTTTTACAAACTTTTTAAATATTTTTTACAAGTGATACTTTTACAAATTTTTTTACAAACTTTTTTACAAGTGATACTTTTACAAACTTTTTAATTTTTTTTTTACAAATGATACTTTTACAATTTTTTTATAAGATTTTTTACAAATTTTTTTACAAACTTTTTTACAAGTGATACTTTTACTTTGTAAATAAAAAAAAGTTTTACAAGTGATAAATTTTTTTTTACAAACTTTTAATTTTTAAAACATTTTGAAAGAAAAACGCGTAATAAACTTTTACAAGTGATACTTTTTTTACAAACTTTTACTTTTTTAATATTTATTTTACAAGTTTGAAAAAAAAATAAAAAAAAAAACGTTAAAAACGCGTACATCAACTCACCCACACCTATACCCACCCCACCCACCCACCCGGGTCATCTCACTATGTCTTACTTTCTCTCTCTCTTTCTCTCTCTCTCTCTCTTAACCATGGTTTCTCTCTCTTTTTTAGATCTAACAAGTGGTTTTTTTGTTAGATCTTTGATGTTTGATATGTGGTGCTTGATCTGTGGTGTTAGATCTTTGGTTGATCTGTGGTTTCTTTGTTAGATCTTTGGTTGATCTGTGGTGCTTGATCTGTTGTGGTTTCTTTGTTAGATCTTTTTATGAAATCAACTAAAAACACGAGTTTTTTTATATGATTTGTTAGATCTAACTTGTTAGATCTTTTTAGATCTAACAAGATTTGGTGAAATACTGTTTGTATTGAAAACTTTTGAAAATGGGAGGAGTTATCCCCACCCTCCCTATTTTTTTAAAGAAAACCCTCCCTAGATCTGTGATGTTAGATCTGTGATGGTGATCTGTGAAGGTGGTGTTAGATATGTGATTTGTAATGGTTGCTTACTGAAATTGCTTATGAAATACGCAGTTGGTAATGGTTGCTTATCTGAAACTTTGTGAATGGCAGCCGCTTTCAAAAACTGCTATATTGAAAGCAGTTTGGTTGGTTTAGATCTGTGGTTTGATCTTGAAAGCAGTTTCAAAAACTGCTTATTGAAAGCAGTTTCAAAAACTGAAACTACTTATTATGAGAAGCAGTTTTCAGTAGCTTTAAAACTGCTTTTGGTTACTGTTGATAAAAAAACTTGGTTTTTGAAATGTTTTTGAAACTGCTTATTATGAAATAAGCAGTTGATTTATATTTTAAAAACCGAGATGGTATGATGATTTAAAAAAAAAAAACTTAACGATTGGCATGGCATAACCGAATGGACGGGAAAAATTTTGCAACCTTCAAATTTGCAGCCATATGATTAAAAATAACAATCTGAGTCGTCTCGATGTGTCATTTTTTTATAAACGTAAACTTTTATATGTAATAGCGTAAAATTATACATCGTTCTCGTTCGTGTAAAACGGTGATGAATTCATCGTAAACTTTTATAAACCCGTAATAGCTTCTTTTTGTTTTGTGAATGCTAGTTTTGAAACTTCTATAAAACCCGTATTGAAACTGCTAGTTTTGTGAATGCTTGTTTTTGTATTGAATGCTTGTTTTGTGAATGATTGTTTTTCAACCTGTGAATGGCAGTCGCTTTCAAAATGCTATATAACATCAAAAAAATGGATAGTGAAAACACTAAAAACGTGTTTCACAAAGAAAACACAACCATTCCCGTGAATAATACTCAGACAAAGGACGAAAAAAATAAAATAAACAAAAAAAAGGACGATTCCCTCTGCAAACTTAAAACAAAAGTTAAAAAAAAGGTTAACATTTTAATTTGACGAACTCTTCATGATCGTGTCCCAACGAGATGGAACTTGAGTAGAAAAGGTATCGAAATCAACTCTTTATTTTGTCCTAACTGCGCAATTAGCCCGGAAACTACAAATCACTTATTTTGGGATTGTTCTTTTGCGACGGCCCTGTGGTCGAAGATCTTCAATTGGGTAGACCTTTTTTTTCCTAGATGTAACACTGTTCAAGTGTTATACGATTGACTTGATCAATACACTTTTTCATCTTCACATAAGTTAATTATGGAAGCTATCATTGGAGTGGCTATTTGGGTTTTGTGGAACTTCCGTAATGAGTCTATCTTTGGAGCTCAAGTCCCTCTTCGATCTACTTTATTTGACAAAGTAGTTTATTATTCTTTTTTGTGGTTTTCTAATAGAAATAGAAAAGCCTCTAAGTCATGGAACAATTGGATTCAAAATCCTTTGCTTGTATCTCTTTT
This sequence comes from Chrysanthemum makinoi, assembly GCA_910596185.1. NCBI lineage: Eukaryota > Viridiplantae > Streptophyta > Magnoliopsida > Asterales > Asteraceae > Chrysanthemum > Chrysanthemum makinoi. Next base: position 299,124,835 of record OU343221.1, read on the forward strand.
GTAATTGTTCTTCTTGCTAGCTTCTTGCTAGTTTAATAATATCTCACCGTTCAAAAAGTTATATATATATATATATATATATATATATATATATATATATATATATATATATATATATATATATATATATATATATATATATATATATATTGTTGGGTTCAAGAATACCCAAACCCCTTAATCTAGGATTTGAATAGAAAATAGCCCAAGTGTTTAGTCCGTTAAACACTAATCAGGTCATTGAGTGCATAGCCTCTCGTGAGTCATCTTCGTGATACTCAGACGAGGCGTAGAGAAGTCTCCACTCAAGTAAGGCGAACTTAAAGGGTGAAGACTGAGTCAAGAAGGAGATGGTGGATTCAATGAGTGATGACAATAACTCCTAATCCCTAAGACTCCTCTCCAACTCTTACACTAAAGACAAACTGAAGTAGAAGACTGAAGGATAAATAGACTGAAGAAAGAACGGGACAAGGCGGGAGAAGTTTGAATCAGATAAGAAGAAGTCCTTATCAACATAAGTCAACTTTCCCTGAATGGCTAACTTACAAGCTCGGTGTCATCACCGAGTTATGGAAAGCAGCCTTGTCCTTTACTTAGAATAGTCTTTGTAAACAGAGACAAAATACATCAAGTATTTTTGTCTTATGAATGATGTCGATTTGTCACTTAGGAAAGAGTTAAAACTCATACATGTATAAATAGCATAGGAGATGGAGTGAAAAGATTAAGCTTGTGAATTGTAAAAACACACACACGCAAGCCATCTTTTCACTCCTCCAAATACGACTTAGTTCCTGAGATAGCTCAATGAGCTCTAAGAGTTGTGCTCAGACTTAGCCTGAGCTTAGAGAGGAGTCACCCAACTTTGTCATTTCAATCCCAAGTACTATTCCGCAAGTACTTGGGTAACGTATTCTTTGTTGATTTATTTCTAATAAGAATATGATGTTGAAAATTACTCTGTGTGTTTTACTTATGTTAATTTCAGTCATAGTTCACTATTAACTTGTTTTATACATATAAACTGTTTTAAACGATAGTGAACGGGGAACAACAAGTGGTATAAGAGCAAGGCTAATTATAAAACTCGTTTTTTAGGCCGCTCTAAAAGTTTTAAATTAGGATCCTAAATGGCTGAAATTGATGTACCCCAACTAGTCGATAAAAATGGTGGAGCTTATTCAAAGCTGTTGCCCCTAGACTTGAAGTTGGCAAATTCAACAAATGGAAAAAGTGAATGCTTTGCTATTTGATTGGGATGGAACCTTATTCTATCAAGTGTATAAATGAAGGCCCATTTGTCCCAAAGACTGCTGAAGGGTTGCCCAAACCTGAAGCTCAGTGGAACCAGGATGAAAGGAGAGTGGTCAACCAGGACCAAAGACTCAAAAGTATCATAATATCTTGTCTTCCTGACAATATTATGGAGTCTATAATAAGTCAGAAACAGCCTAAGCAAACCTGGGATGACCTAGTTCATAGTCATGAAGGACCATCTGATACCAAGGAAAACAGGATAATGAAACTTGAGTATAACACCTTCGTGGCTAAGGACTCGAAACTCTCTCTCAAACTTACACCCGGTACAAAACTCTTTTAAATGAACTGTTAAATGATGGTGTTAAGTTGTCCAAACATGAAATCAATGTTGGTTTTGTCAACAGTCTCCCTGAGAATTGGTTGAATTTCTCTCGTGGACTCAGAATGCTAATCATATCCAAAATCTTGAGCTTCCTGAGATTTATGGGAAATTTGTCTATAAGGAAAACCTCATCAATGCATCGATACCCTCGACTTAAAGAAGTCTCGTGGAAGTCAAGAAGTCCCTCGACTACCACTTTAGCACCCATATCAACCGCTTTCTTCTCTAACAATGTGGTTCAAGATTTTCAAGAAAATTCAGATGATGAGCTTGATGAGAGATCTAGTGAGGAGTACCTAAAACGACCTGAACATCAATTTCGTGAAAGAAAGGCACTCCTTACTAACTCTCGCAGGTTTATAAAAAGAAACAAAGGTTTTTCTAGTGCTAAAGCAAATGAGGACATTGAATGCTTTAAGTGTCACAAAAGGGTCATTTTGCAAAAGACTGCTTTTTCTAAAACAATTTCGAACCCTCTTATAAACCATCGGTTCAAATCAGCCCTCAGGCTTTAGCAAATTTCAACCAAAAATGTATCAGTCTCATCAAAATTTTCAAAATAAATCTGATAATAACAAAACCATTGATTATGAAGCCAAGTATAAGAAAGCTAAAGCTAAGCGTGCATTGCTTGAGGCCATCCCTCGAGATAACAACAAATGTTAAAACTGCAGGTGGCAAGAACAAAGGCCTCGCTGTCGAAACCTTTGACCGGGATGAAGAGCCGTCTCATCTCGATGATGAAATGGTACATGTTAGTGCACTGATGGCTCTCTCAGAAGAGGACAAGCTAGCTGTTGGATTGAATCATGCTAGGAACGGGGAATGGGTCAACATCACAATGAAGAAGGTAAACATTTTACTTTCTATGGATGATGACTCTGATTGGTAGTCCTATATGAATTATCTAAATATAGACCTTTAGTTTGTAGAAGAGCAAAGACTGAATCGTTGTTCTAAGTACAACAAGTTAAGTTTTGAATTGAATAAGTGTAGGGATGAATTGCTTAGTTTAAAACAAGCCAAGCTTGAAGCTGTCACTTTGCAAATTCAAAACACTGAACTAATGAAAAGAAATCAGAATCTTCAAGATGAACTTAAAAAGGCAAATGATATTCTTAATAGTTGACCGCTAAGAATCCAGGGTCTTTGATGCTGTGGAGCCCCCAGTAGCAGAAGAGAGTCATAGGTGAAGATCATCTCCCCGACTCTCTCAACAAAGATCATCTCCTAAGCCATTTGTGTCTGCATGGCATGATTACAAATATGTTGACTAATCCTAATTCCAGTTGATTGGATTGAACGGGTTAATCCTGAGAGTAAGCTTCCAAATTTCGATTCTGGAAGGATTCTAGAACCTGAAAGTCAAGCTCTAAAGAGCATGCTTGGACTCCCTGATGTGCCCAGTATTACTGAACACATCTCTGAAGTCTCAAGCGTAATCTCAAGCACCGCTTCCACCACTCAAACCTCTTCGGTGCTGCTCCAAGCTCGAGCTTACTCCACTACAATTCAATCCTCATTCACCCAAAATAAAGGTCCGGACTTGGTAGAACCATCCTTAAAAGACCAACAAAACAAACTCAACAAGAGTCTACTCCTACTGAGACTTCAACATCCTCTGTCTCCATCGAAGGACCAAATTCAGCAATCGACTGAACTTGTGAGGAAGCTTATGAAAAATGAAATCCATTGAAAAGGTCCCTGAACCAATCAAGGAGACAAAGTCAGCTTCCTCCAGTTCCTCAAAGTCTAAGTCAACCTCCAAAAACAAACAAAAGTGTGAGCCGTGTCATTACACCAGCCATACCACTGACAACCGCTATAGAATCCTTTTTTGCATGATCTGCAAAAAGGATGATCACAGGACGCAGCACCATCTATAGTATGTCACCAAGCAAACTATACCAAAGTTGGTCATCGGTATGCTTCATCCTCCAAAGTCGCTCCCAAGAAAGAGCAAAACCTTTTCCTCTCTGCCCTCACTGTGGGTTTAATGATCATCATCAGGATGATTGTCTCATGAACACATTCTGTGATATTTGCGGTAATCCAGCTCATGAGACATCCCAACATGACAGTGTCATTCATGCAAGGATAAATTCCAAACAACCTGAGTCACCGAGTTATCCTCACCTCTAAATGCAAAACCCTGTGGTAGCACTGTGCACACAACCACTGACCATGAGTCGATTGCAAATTTCAAAGAGACCTTGAGACCCAAGCCCACTAGTAAGTGGGTCACTAAGAGAAACTAATTATGTTTACTACTTGTGCGAGACATGCGTGGAGCCTATTTGGCATCTAGACAGTGGATGCTCAAGAAGCATGACCGGTGTGAAGGAATATCTGCACAAGTATGTAAAGGAACCGGGGCCCAAGGTAGTATTTGGTGATAACTCATCATGTCCCACTGAAGGTTATGGTTCAATAAACTGCAATGGAATAGTTTTCTCTAGAATAGCCTATGTCAATGGTATCAAATACAATCTCATCATGTCAACTATGTGATGCTAAATACATTGTACAATTCAATGATAAACAAGGTACCATTTTCAATGCCAACAAGGAAGTTGTGTTGATAGCTCATAGGAGAGATGATGTTTATGTGCTAGACATGTCAACACTCTCCCAAGATGGAACGTGTCTCTTTGCTAAAGCCACTGAAACTATCAATTCGCTGTGGCATAAGAGACTCTCACACTTAAACTTCAAAACCTCAACAACTTGGCAAAACAAAACAAGGTCCTTGGCTTACCATCATTGGTTTTTGCTAAAGACAAACCATGCTCACTCGCCTGTGAAAGGGTAAACACCACAGAGCATCATTCAAAACCAAAAAAATTTCTCCATCAAAAGTCGCCACATCCTCACATGGATCTCTTTGGCCCTGTCAGTCCCAGATCAATCCAGCATGAGAAGTATACACTTGTCATTGTTGATGAGTTCTCAAGATACACTTGGGTATACTTTCATTCCAAAAAGAGTCAGCCGATACAATAATGTCATTCATCAGAAGATTGAAAATCGAATGACATTACAGTTAAACAAATCGAATTGACAATGGTACTGAAGTTCGAAATTAAGAACTTGAGAGTTTCTGTGATGAAAAAGGAATTTCTCAAAATTTCTCATCTCCATATACCCCCTGAACAAAATGGGGTTGCTGAAAGGAAAAACAGAACTCTCATTGAGGCTGCTAGAACTATGTTAAATGGCTCATCCCTCTCAAAGCATTTCGGATGAAGCAGTAAAACTCGCCTCATTACACTAAAAACAGTCAATCATTGTCAAAAGACATAATCAAACCCCATATGAGATCTTCAAAGGTAGACTTCCTGACATCAGCTATTTTCATGTGTTTGGATGTCCTGTGTTCATTCATAACCACAAGGATCATATAGGCAAGTTTGATGCAAAAGCTGATGATGGATACTTCTTAGGCTACTCACTGATCTCCAAAGCCTTTAGGGTTTTTAACACAAGGAGACAACAAGTTGAGGAAACCTTTCATGTCACCTTTGATGAAAGTGCTGAAAGCATCAGGTTCACCAACACCTCAGTAGAGGAAATAGGAATTGATAACTCATCAAGATATCCTGCTGGGATAGGAAACACTGATTCAAATGATCAGGAACCTGTAACTCATGTACCTCACCCTGAACAAGACATCTCTACTGACGTTCTAAATGATTCTGTGGCTCTTGCACCTGAACTCACATCTAAACTCCCAGTGACATCTTCAAGCTCAGATCCCAGACCACAAAGTAAGTGGACAAGATCTCAGGACATTGAGCTTGTAAACATCATTGGTGAACCCACTGAGGGCATGCTCACTAAAAGCATGGCTGCTAATCTAACTGCAGCTTCAGCTAATGAATGTCTATATGCTGATTACCTATCAGATATAGAACCCAAAAGTGTCACTAAGGCCCTTAAACACCCAAGCTGGGTTCAGGCCATGCAAGAAGAACTGCAACAATTTGACAAAAACAAAGTCATGACCTTGATCAAATGTCCTCAGGATGTAGTAGTCATAGGAATGAAGTAGGTTTTCAGAAACAAAACTGATGAAAACGGCATTGTCATTAAAAACAAAGCCAGACTTGTAGCCAAAGGTTACAGTCAACAAGAAGGCATTGACTATGATGAGACATTTGCTCTTGTTGCAAGAATGGAAGCCATTAGGATCTTCCTTGCCTATGCAACATACATGAACTTCATGGTCTACCAAATGGATGTTAAAAGTGCATTCTTAAATGGTGATCTCAAGGAAGATGTGTATGTTCAGCAACCCCCAGGCTTTGAAAATAGTGAATTCCCTGACTATGTCTGCAAGCTTGACAAAGCCCTTTACGGACTTAAACAAGCCCCAAGGGCATGGTATGAAACTCTCTCTTCCCCTGATACAAAACAAGTTTGTCAGAGGAAAGATAGACAACACACTGTTTGTCTATAGAACTCAACAAGATGTGATATTGGTCCAAGTGTATGTTGATGACATCATTTTTGGCTCAACAAACTACAAACTCTCGCAAACAGTTTGAAAAACTGATGACAAAGAAGTTTGAAATGAGCATGATGGGGGAACTTACATACTTTCTTGGACTACAAATCTGGAAAACTGATAAAGGAATATCCATCATCAAGAGAAATACACCGAAATCTCTTGAAGAAATATGAGATATCTCGACTGTGCCTAGTGAAGACTCCAATGGTCCCACCTAACAACTTTGGACCTGATCTCACTTGCAAATCAGTCAATCAAACTCATTTCAGATGGATTGTTGAATCACTGATGTATCTAACTGCTTCTAGACCAGACATCCAATTCTCAGTCTGTCTAATAGCAAGATATCAGTCCAATCCTAAAGAATCCCATCTCACTGCAGCCAAAAGAATACTCAGGTACCTGAAGGGAACCCCAAATCTTGGACTCTATTATCCAAAATGCTCAGGTTTTGATCTCAAGGGTTATTCGATTCTGATACGCTGGCTCGCAACATGGATGAAAAAGTACCTCAGTGGTCCTGTCAATTTCTAGGAGGAAAACTGGTTTGTTGGAGTGCTAAAAGCAACAATCAGTATATGTCCTCACCTGCTGAATATGTAGTCTGCAGCTGGATGTTTTGCCAATGTATTATGGATGAAAAGTCAACTCGGTGACTATAACATCCATTACAAAATGGTGCCCATCTTCTCGTGATAACACAGCTGCTATTGCAATCTCCAACAACCCCTGTCCTCCACCAAAGAACCAAACACATTGATATCGAGATATCACTTCATCAGGATCACATAATGAAAGGAGACATAGAACTTCATTTCATCCCTACTGAATATCAACTGGCCGATATCTTCACCAAACCCTTGGATGAACCTACCTTCGTGAGATTGAAAGCTGAATTGGGAATGCTTGACATTGAAAGTCAAGTATCTGAAAACCAATCTCAGTAAGTTCTCTGAAATGGTCCTTCCTCCCTGAACACCAAAATACACTCTCACTGAATGAGTAAGACTCATTCAAGGTCCCTGACATTTGACAAAGAGCATTGAATGAGTAACTAAATGATCCAAGTATCAGTTACTTAAATGTCCTAGGTTGGTAACTATGCCAATTTAATATAGGAATATATGTCTCTTTGTCTTACTGTCATCCCACTTGGCATTTAATGCCTCCTCTCACAAGAATATCAAATTGATATTCTCTCTCTGCAAAAGTGCACTTTTACTGTGCAAAGCAACTGTTCTCTTGAAAAACGGGATTTTACTGCGGGTAATGAAGTGGTAGCATTAAATGTGGAAATTCAAACATTTTTCAATAAACGACTCTTAATATTCTCATTTGTGCATAAATCATCCCTCTTACCACTCTATAAATACCCTCTTCCAACACAAACAAACACACACAAATTTTTTCTGCAACAAAACTCTGTCAAAATCATTTCTAAGACTCAAAAACATTTGTGTGTGTTCGAAAACTCTTGAAACCTCTTTTGGAAAACCCTTCTTGTAAACATTTACAAAAGTTTTTCATCACAAACTTGAGAGATCAAAACAAAACTTTGGTTATTCTAGTCAAAATACTTTTCAAAACCCTAAAATATTTCAAATGGAAATGGCTAGAACTCAATCTCTCCAGTTTGCTTCTCAGTGGGTAGGGGATCTTACAAATGTTGAGTTTAAAACAAATAATGTCATAGGAAACTTTGAATACCCTGAAACTGTCCCAGCCTACAAAGACATTATGAAATTTTTGTTTAATTGCCCACTGAAAACGGCCTTTATTCAATGTCCCTCCATTGTTTACCAAAATCTCCTCAGGGAGTTTTGGGCAACAGCCAAGGCCTTTGACCCGACACCCTCTACTGATGAGAACAACCTTAGACCTCTCAGGGAATATCTCATCAGATTCAGTCTTCACGGGGAGCAACAACAATTCACCCTGGATTACAAAACGTTTTGCACTTCAACAGGGTTGGATTATAACAAAGGAGTTTATGTCGCCCATCCTGAACCCTCCACAGTGAAGGATGGGTTAAAACAAATCGTTTTAGATCCAACGTTTTTGGACAAGACCCTAGTCACCAAAAGCTCATTTCCCGTGGCTTAGAGGATCCTATTCACTTTTGTGATTCAGGTCCTCGGCGGGAACCACTCATCCACTGAACAAGTTAACTCTATTCAGTTGATGATGGCATACTGCTTAATGAATGGGGTCACTGTCGACATAGGGGAGATCATTTACAGCGATCTCGTAACAAGCTACAGAGCAAAACTAGGACGAAATACGTTTCGTATCCTAGGTTTGTCTCTTGTGCTCTACAAGTGTTACTGGGTTCAAACTACCCTCAGGAAGAAAAATTTGGTGCTTTACCAGGCTTCCTGAGCCAATCAAATTTTTAAAAAGACCCATCCCTTGTCACTCCTATTGAATTGACGGCCCATATGGTTGCTGTAAACAACCAGAAGGGATCAATGTCTCCAAACCCTCTCCTAAAAGAGAAAGGGGAAGTCTCAGACTGGGACTAAGACTAAACCCAAGTCCCAGGGCCCCGAGGCTTCAGAACACAGCCTAAAAGGCACAAAAGGCCTGAGACTAAAAAGACACCCACCTGATGACCAGCAACATCCACCCCTGTGACAACGAAGGACACTGATACATCACGTCATGCCAGTTCTTGGTCACAACCACTACTCCCCAAGATCCGGATGGAAACATACAACCCGCCGGTGGGGAACGCCTTCCACAACCCCCGCTGATGACATTAGCAAATCCAAGCCTTTGTCTGAGGGCACACTGATCGATCCCAAAGACTCAGAGGGAATCAAACAACCCGCTGATAGGGATACAACTATCACTGACTTTGCTAAAGGCACTGGAACGCCCACCGTGTCTCAGGGTCACTGGGGACAAAGACTCGGAGGGAAAGGAACAACCCGCCGATACAGAACCCACAACCAATCCTCGACTGGCGAAGGCACTGGAACGCCCACCAGTGTCCGAGGGTCAACGGGACAAAGACTCAGAGGGAAACACACCCCCCGCTGATATGGAACCCATCACCAACCCCTGGTTAACTGTTGCTGATGTTACTGGCATATTATTTTCTGAATATGAGCTTGCTGAAACTGATGATGATGTTTTATCACGGGGAAGACGTGGACGCCGAGGTTCAAGCTGAACAAGGACCTCACTGATCCATTGAGCATATTGAATCACCAGTCAAGCCCGACAATGATGACTCCTCTTCCTCCACTGATGAATTTGAAAGATTTGATAATGTTCTCCCACTTACCGAAGGCAGCTCGTTGCAGTGGATCACCAAAGCTTCAAGAAGGTTATATATTCTGGGTCACTGACACATTGTGGGAACAACGCACTGAGGCTGCTGCGTTATGCCGATCTAAAGGCGAGATACATGGCTTTGATGAAAATGTTCATGAGCACAGGGATCTGATGTATGACAACATTCACCGACTGGATGAAAATATGGCTAAATTCCTCGGCATCTTCGGGTGTAGGTACCACGATAGATGAAATCAGGGAGTTTGTCAAAGAAGACCCAGCACTCAACTCTAAAGTGCTGGAGGCTACTGAGGCGTACTTGAAAAAATCCTCAAGCCTCACCTGAACTGCTCAATATGCTCAAGTCTACAAATGTTCAGGGTCTTCCATCCTCAGTCCAGTCTCTTCAAGCTACATTGGACTCTTTGAATACGCAAGTGGCTACTTTGGCTCAGGCATCCTCATCTCTGGCCTGGAATCTTGGGCCCAGAATGACAGCTCTGGAGGTTTCTCAGGCTAATTTGGAAACAAAGGTCACTGGTATTCAAAGCGACACTTCGACATTAAGCGATGATCTCTGATCAGGGTCCAGCTCCATCCCCTCAGCACCAACTCCAACTCTTGCGCCTCACTCAAGTCTCGGCGACAACAGCTTGAGGGGAGAATATTGCTGAAGAACCTCCTTCTCACACTGAGGGGAGCCAACACCATCGCATCAGTAGCTCAAATCTCATCACCACCCACCTCTCAGCAATACCAATCTCATCAATCCCACCAACAACATCAACAACAACAACACTGACAGTAATCACACCAATAACAACAACACCACCACCCTTGGTTGCATCATCTTCCTCAGGCCAGGACAAAGGTAAAAGCATTATGAAAACCATTGAGCCTGAGAAGATTCCCTATAAAATCGGCGACATTGAATACCTGCTCACACCACAACAGCTGAGTAAACATCTTGCTAAAGAAGAAAGAAGATTGAAACTAGCTGAGGAAGAGAAAAAGAACAGAGAAGCACTGGCAAAGGTTGTCGCCGAAGAAGCTGAAAACATGGGATTAGATCCAAGCAAGCTCCAAAAGATCCGCTCAAGTCATCGACAAGTGAATCAACATACCATTCTTGCAACAAATTAGTAGTTTAAAACCATAAACTATAATATGTGCTAATGCAACTTTATGTTCAATTTTGGTTCTTTGACTATTTTTTTTATCACATATATGTTAAATTTGTCCGAACTTTTTATTTCTAAATGCATATATGCATGTATTTCTTACTAACGGCTAATTACGTAATATACCAGTCATTACTTTTTTCTATGTCCTTTAAAGTACTCGTGAATTTCACGAGTGTTTTAGCTAATAATACACATTACACACAAAAAAAACATAAAAGCTAAGACAAACAACCACATGAAGAAACAATAAGGTATCTTTATTCGTGTGCCTCTACTAAAGAAATTTTAGATCGAAAAAAAAAAGTGTCAAACACCATTCTCAAACAAACATAAAAATTAAAAAGATTTTAAAGCCTATTGATGCATACGTATTTAGGGTGTATTTGTTAAAAGTAGCAGTGGGTAGTAACAGTAGGTAGTAGCAGTGAGTTATGAGCAGTAGCCACAACTCACCGCTCATAGCTTTTTAAAAAAGCATTGAAAAAATGAGCATTCCTAAATATAGCAAAGCTCGCCGCTTCTATGCCAAACGACTACTAAAAATCAAAATACTCATTGTTCACCACTCACCGCTCCAAAAAACTCCACACCGCTCCGTGCCAAACATACATTAATTTTTGTGATCACTACAAATTTTCTCTTCCTTGTCTAAGAGTATGGGCAAACTACCAAAATTTCAAAAAATTGAAATTTTTTGAAACTTCTCGCGTTTTATTTTATTTCACAATTTCAAAAATTTCACCTCTGTATCCTCCATCTTTCTCATAAATACATTACATATCTCACTCTCTGTTTTGACAGATCTTGCAACGACCCCATCCTCAGCCCCAAGTCCCCAACATTTACTTCCACCACCGCCAACAAGGCAACAACCATAATCATATCCGGCCACGAGGGTAATGCACTCTGCAGTGAATGAAGATGACCCTTTTTGTCTTAACAAAGGGGCTTTCGCTAAACTAGATTACCTTCATAACAGGTTCGTTTGGGGCATGGATTTGTCGACGTGGGACCTTTTGCGTTTGAAGAATGAGACTCGTTCTGTCAGTGCTGCCGCAACAGAATGCAATGCTATGGTCGACAAATTCAAGAACGCTTGCTTAATGGAATCGATTTATGTCTGGAATGGTATTGGCCAGCAAACTGTGCTTATACATTGAAAAAAGAAAAGAAGAAGACTTGTTGTCCAGTATGGAGACATGTAAGAATTTTTTAGTTGCTTGTGTCACACATGTAAGAATTACAACCCCTTATACTGTAAGCGACGTAATCACGTTGTGTGGGCGTTCCATACATACTGGGCAACAAACTTCTTCCCATGTGTTAATCTTCTCATCACTCTCCATTGACATGTTTATATAGCAATAACTTGCTACGGCTAGCGATTCTGTTCATAAACAATTATTGATTTCGAGGTCACATCAATCTTTATAACAACAAGATCACATACCTTTACAATATACAATGAATCATTTATACTATATGTACCGAAGTTAATTGTTGACTATATGCAATTAAGAAACTTTTGTTCAAGATAAATGCCAACAATTCATTCCTGAAAAAAGGGTATCCAGAAGAACAACCTAAAATTTAATAACTAATGTTTGGGAAAAGAACAACATCAATATTCATAACACATGATTAGATAACAATGGCAACAAAGAACAAAAGCGTTTGATTCATCTCGCTAGTTTACACACCCAAGAATATCATACATAATTAGGAAAACACATACCCATACAAAGATTCAAATCAAAAGATGTGGTGTGAGTATCAACCCCTTTCTTTAATGGTTAAATGTGAAATCTTGATGCATGAGAAACCAATGAAGAACCACATATTATAGATAACAAAAATAAAATTTTGTTTTCCTTATATATCTGGCATGAGAACCGTAGAATTATGTTGTCGCCCATCTATATCTATATCTGTACTATATTATTATGATTTTATTATGTGTACCTCATCCAAAAATTAAGATAAGGAGAACCAATTATAAACAGACAAGTGTATAGCGATCCAAGTTATGTAGTTCAATTCCCCTTAGTGATTCACATCCCATCCGCATCTTTGTTTTCAAACCTCTTCCAACTCAACCACCTGTACATAAGTAGCTTCACTACTATGTTTTAAGCTGTTGTGTCTACTCAACCATTGTCGCCTTGATATGAACCATATACAATTGCCACGTGATTAACCACCCCTTTGATAGTTAGTTGGATACCAGTTTAGCTATAAATAGCTAGTCGTGTAATACAGTAAAAAAGAGTCGTAGAGTTTTTCAATTCTTGTTGTTTTATCCATCGTCGGGTAAACAAAATTACCCCGGCTTGTGGTTGATAGTACGTCAATTATTGTCAAGAAAATACTTTACTATACGTTTCATGAGTCTCATAAAGGTAAGGAATAGAAGTTAAAATTTATAAATAACAAAACAAATATATGAAAAATTTAAAAGTCTTTGTTTTATATTTCATCAAAACGAAGGGATCAAACATCAATCTCAAACAAACATAGAAATCAAACAACGCTCATGCTAAAAAAACACGATGCATACACACTTAAGTGTGTTCGTAGTTACCCTGATTATCACAGCAATTCTTCTATTTTCCTTGACTTGTGATTTCTTAAAGCAATTTAGTCTTGCAAATTTTGCACGCATTGATGTGTTAACTCGAGACACCTTCACCTTTGGTTCTTCATGAAAGACCACCATAAGCATCCTTAGCCCTATCTTCTTGGGTCCTCGGTTGAACATATTTGATACATCTATGATGGATTTTTCCTCGGAAAACCAATCAATTTGCAACGAGAATAACTCCTTGGCAAATGTGTTAAAAGAAAGCATTACATACTGATCTACTTTTCTTGTGATTTGTACTTGACATTTTGAGCCTGGTTAATACCCACGCTTGGTTGTACATGATAGCGGTTTGTATTAGCTGTGTTGTTAAGCTTAAATGCCATATAACGATTGATGCTTTTATTAGTCAGTGATACGGTGCATGAGATCTCTGTCTCGGATTTGAACATGAACCTTAGTTCTTGAGGTCGAATCTCATAAGAATCCACGACTGTTGATGGCTTCACGTAAACGTTTTTCGGTACTTGATACATAGTGGGATACATAAACAAATGGATTAACTGCAAAGGGATCATTTTCTGAAACATTAATTCAAAAGATCAATTATTAACTGTAAATTAAGAACAACAGATGATCAACCATGCATATAATAGGGTATTTAACAAAGCTTTAAGATTGTAATATTACCTTAAATTGACGATCGAACTGTAAATGTCTAACAAAACTAGATGCACCTTTTTTCAGTATTTGTTTAGTGTTTTGAGTTCAGGTTCCAAAAGTATATATTTATAGGTCTCAAACTGATACATAGATATAAATTTGATTACTCGTAGAAGTAGCATTTGAGTATTCTTTATAAGTTGTAATACCACAACCGTGTCAAATATGTTGTATTACATGAAGAAATATTTGATTGATAGTTCTATAGATACATACATATCTCGGGGTTATTTATCTCTTCACCGAAATACTCGATGTGAGCAATTTAGAGAATATAACCTCTTACCTCCATTTGGTGCAATCATGGTACGGGGGGATTTGATCTCGCTCATGTTGCTGTTTCAATTTTGGATGGTCAAAACTACGACTAATGGTTGAAGACGTTTTTCGACTTTTTAGATGTGTTCAATGATACCGAGAAGACATTTATGGAACATGTATCAACTAAAATGTAATTATGGTCAGAAACTAGAATGAAATTTATTTATATTGCAATATTAATGTCATTATTGGAATTGCCGTGTGTGACATTGTCACAATGATACATGAATTGATAACACACGCGAAACAACAACACTCACTCTTCATTTATCAAGTATAGTTTTTGGCCATCTATAATCATATCAACATCAAGAATTTTACCCGCATCTTCGGTTACTATACAAGAAGTGGGGTGAATGTGCAACTTTAACTACTCTGCTGCTGTTTTGATTAGCTCGACAATGGTGCGTGGGATCCATACAACCACTCCAAATCTGTTGTTTTCTTTATTTTCCCATGGGTGAAATGGATACACTGTACATTTTCTAGGGTGCATTTTGTCTGACAACAAAACAAATATACGATTCTTAGTCATACAGATTGTCATAGAAACTATAAGGGTTGTGCAAATGTTTGTTCTGAGAATGACTGTGATATTTAATTAAAGGCGTAAGAACCAGTTGTTTCTTGAGACCCTTGGGGGAGTTCCGACAACTGTGCAGATTTTGCATCTTCTAGTAACTTAATCAACATCTTGTTTCCAGACATTCTCCCTTCATCAAGGGGACTGTTAACCCATCTGTATGTTGAAAACATATACTGGTTTAGGATCCCTTTATTTAGCAACCTAGTGAAGGCTTCTTAAATTCTGTAAGTTTTTTATTATCTAAAGGACATGATGCCCTCTAATATAAATTTACATGACTTTAGAAGTGAAAGTTAGAGAAGAAATGGGACTTACATACTGTCATATTATACTATACACGACATCAAATTGTGAAACTTTGAGGGCGTATTTAGTAAGTGTGTGTGTCATATGTTTACCCCATATGAATGTCCTAAGAACAGGCACCCAAATACCCCGGCTTACACATGTGCTGCTTAATAACAGAATGTGTATGTCTTAAAAAAAGGCTCTACCAAGAAGGCTGCAGTTTTTACTTCAAGCTCATTAGCACTTGAGTAACAGTCATCTTTTAGGATATAAATCTGATTCATGCTTCAAGTTTGCCTCAGTGAGACCATCATAAACTAATAAAATAATAGATCAGCCCATAATGAAAAGTACGGTAACTTTTCACGTTTTTAACTGTACTTATTTAAACGGTCTTCTGGTTCTTATTTCTCAAGTCTCAAAAAGAACTTCTAAAAAGAACATTCAAACAGACCCTTTACTTTTAAACATCATGTACCATGTATAGTTATATACCGTCTAACCAAGACAAACACAGTAGGATAGATAAATGGCATACCTATCTTTTGATAGAACACTAGCACCAGCTTCCACCAACAGCTTCACAATTATAAAAGATCCTTTTGACGCTGCTACATGAAGTGGGGTTCGGAAGTCAAAGTCTTTTGAGTTTGGATCAATGCCGTTGGACAATATCCGTCTTATATAATCAATGTCCCCTTTTGCAACGGTTGAACACAAGAAACAACCAGCATCCTCTATCTTCAATGAGGCACCTTCTTTCACTAGTAAGGAAGCCACTTTATCATGTCCACTCTTGATTGCTTCTAACAAAGGTGTGTTTCCAAAATTATCTACCATCAAAAACAAATTATTCAGATAAGTTCAGATGCTTCATAGAAGTCAAAAAGTAGAAATAAATAAATACACTAATAACGGAGTACACTTTACCTAAAACATTCAGTTCTACCCCTTCTTGAATAAGGAAGAGAGTGATATCTTCATATACTTTTGATGCAGCAAGATGCTGTTCATATCAACAACTTGTTAAAATGTCAATTTTCATTTTTCTACTATATAAGTACCTTTCCTAATATGTATTGAGGGATAATATAGCAAACATGCATCAAAGGATATAGCGAGAAACATATATTAGCCGAGCTAGGATGTCTATGAATAGGAGAAACGTCTACAAATTTATTGTTTTAATATTGTTTTTTGGAAGGTGATAATTTTGTAACTTTTTTAGTTTTAGACGACAAGATTTGGAGGAGAGACAACTATCTTCTGTATATGGTTTATAAATGCAGCTCAAAGTGAACAATATGATAAAATTTTGTCGTAAAAACATGTGATATTAATCAAAGTACATACCAATGGTGTTCTTCCATCATAATCTTTCTTGTTTGGGTCAGCTCCTGCTCAAATCAAGCTTTTTAGCTGATATAGATCACCATAATAAGTTGAACTATTTACTCTCAACGCAAGCTCGGCCTCGTGTTTCCCAATATGCAATGTGATATCTGTCTCTAATTGCTTCATCTGAACATAAGTAGCCTTAGACTGCCATATTATATTTTAGACATATATATAAGCACTTCAACTATTAAGAACTTAATTTGGAATAGAATAATTTTAATCTTAAATGAATCATATATATTAATTATCGATATATTACCTCTACTATATTGTTTAAAATTTTTCGCCCATCATGAAAATAATATATCTCAGGGATGTTCGAAAAAGATTGTTTGTTTAGGCGAAGAAGTCTGCACAGCTCAGAAACTCGAACTGTATATGGCTGAGGGATGTTACACAGAATAGAAACTTCTCCAAATGAGTTGTGAGGTTTTAGTATCGATACAGTCTCTTCAGATCCATCTTCACATATACCAATTTCCTCCTGTACCATATTTGATTTCATAAGGCTTATAGTAACACATGCCATATGATATCACTGTTTCATCCTATTTTTTGTTGTAATTATAATGATGACTGATATTTGTCTATGCAATTTGATTTTGAATAAAATGAATTAAGGGGGAGGAAGGTATACCAGCTCGCCATGACAGATGAAATAAAGTTGCTCAACCACGTTGCCTTGTTCCATAATTACTTCCCCTGGTAGAAAAAACTCCTCATTCACTTTAGCTACCTGAACAAGATTATTTTGTTGGCATATTACTTGATC
The DNA here is from genome assembly GCA_910596185.1 of Chrysanthemum makinoi. NCBI lineage: Eukaryota > Viridiplantae > Streptophyta > Magnoliopsida > Asterales > Asteraceae > Chrysanthemum > Chrysanthemum makinoi. The sequence goes on from OU343221.1 coordinate 299,142,122, forward strand.
AACTTATTAAAACTCAGACTTATCTGAGACACAGGTTTACGTAATTACAAGAAAAAAGATGAAATATATATATAAAAATCACAGGATTCAAACAGTACTATTTTCTTATGTTAGCATATAATATTATGATACTTTTTTATGTTTCGAAACAAAATCATGCCATCATTCCTTGATAGAAGAAAGTGACTTACAATCTGATTGATGAATTCCGATGAGCATCCTTTGAAAAGAGCAACTTTTTCAATGTATGACTTATAGAGTGTTTGAGATATCTGCAAGGAATAAAACTTAATTTAGCATCACTACAGGCAGAACACATCTTCAGATGTTTGTTTTCATTTTTACCTTGGCACGAATAGAAATAGGAAGGTCACGAAGAATAGCAGAATCAGTATAGTTACTCTCATACTGCAACCGTAGGTGACCTTTAATCTGATTGCGTATGTCTCTCCCAAGTCTATTTCTATTCATATATTTAAGGAGGTCCGTCATTCTATCTCTATATCTTTCTGTTTTTGATCCTTTCACAATTAAGGCTGTCATATTACCAATCAGATAAGCACCGAGAACCATATCAAACGACACATAAACCATTACAAATATCATTTCTCTCAAATTCACCGCATGTATTTCACCATAACCTGTAAACACAAGTTCACAAACATTCAGATAACATGCAAAACCAGAATGATTTCAGTCCATAATATTGATGAACTTACCAACTGTGGCCATAGTAACAATAGCAAAATATAATGATGTTATATATCGTTTCCATAAATCTATCTCTCTGAAATTTGAGTAGCTATAATCACCGAGTTTCAGACTACCAATCCAAGTGTATCCTTCCTCAACTGGTGGCAGAGTTGTAGCCAAGTAATAGAATATGCATGCAGCCGTATGTGTGCAGTAGAGTTCGACAGCAATAAGTTTTATAATCCTTGAGAAAAGATAGTTCACCCGTATGTCCTTCTCCAGATTCGAGAAAAATTCTAAAAGTTTGCGTACTCGAACTAATCTAAGTAGCAAAAGGTACCTCACTTCTTCTTTTCTTCCAGAAGCCTGATTAATTGACACATCTTCTCTTAGTGATAATATATACATACATGTAATTATAATCATTTCATGTCATACAGAATATATACATACATGTAATTATAATCATTTCTTCCAGAAGCCTGATTAATTGACACAGTTTCTCATATGGATATTTTAAACTTTGAACTTTTAGCCAAAGATGCCCAAAGTAGCAGCATCATATTTACATAAAGACACTTTATATGACTAAAAATCATTCAATATAGTTTTTATTTAGGCATGTGTTTATCTATTGTCTACTTGAACATATCAAGTAGTTTTTTCATCAGCCTCACTTTTTCAGTTTTCCTTATTGCATTAATTACTAAAACTGTTGATCACTCTTGAGTGAAAGAAACAAGAACATTCCAAAGCTATAAATTTAATCTATAGAGTTATAGAGCATACCCTGTAAATGTTATCCCAAGGCATGCAAGCAAGTATGTCAAACAAAAAATGAGATTTAAGGTACCTGCGATGACCAAAAATTTGGATTAACAAATATACATTGTATGATGATATAGTATTATAAATAATATATATTTTAATAGAGAGTTAACTAACCGAGCAGCAATCAAATTGCGATTAGAAACCATTTTGTATGTCTGAGTGTCTCTATATGCAATAAAGAAGTGTAGAATGACGTCCATGAGGAAAGCAACCTGACCAGCTATATCTAAGAAATAGAGGTTTTCAGGTAATCCTCTGAAGAAGCCGAATTCCATAGGTGTGAAAAAAGAAGAGTAGACCGCCCATAATAATATGAACTTCTCCCAAGCCCGGTACCATCTGCATTAGAAAGTACATATCCATGATATCCAAAATTAACATGCAGTTATGTTGAAAGCTTATTAAATACTTATAAGATGAGTTCTTTAACTTCATGTCTTTCCACAACATTCGTTCAAGTAAACATTAAAATAGAAGTGAGAACTGTAGTGTTTCTATAATGAACAACTCGGTTGCAAGAAGCCAACATTATGCATTGCCAGATATCAAATTTATGTCAATGCTAAGATTTATATATATAATTTTATTTTTTTTATTTTTTTTATTATTATTTTTTTTTTTATGAACAGAAGATTTGTAAACCGTGAATCATGAACTGGAGTTGTATATTTGATTTATTGTCTACTTGAATCAACTTTTATTTAACAAAACAAATTAACTATCTCACACCCCTACATATCTATCACACATACTTGAACCCACACAATTAATTGGTTTGGGAGCATTATCAGTTTATCACACTATATGCGGCACCACTTGGCTACAAAGCCTTTGTTGTCCACTAGAATCAATTGACTGATATATATTCACATTGGCGAGACAATTAAGGTGTTGTTGGTGCTTATTTTTCACAGAATCCAAGATATAAATGGTTTAAAATATGAAGAAAAGAAAAAAAAAAGCAGCAAGGCGTAAATCAAGAGAGATCCAGATTCAAGTGGATACATGGTCAATATAGAGCACCTCCATGTACTTGTATAGATACAAACCAATGTGATAATGTCTGTAATATAGTGTGATATCATATTTTATTGATACTCTTGTTATTACTAACTTATTTTGTTAAACTTTCTGATAGAACATGCATGATATGTAGAGCCTTTTCACCCTTTTGCTATACTAATAGCCTAATGCATGCATCATGTTTCTTCTTTAATCGATTATAGTCATTTAAGCGATAGATCACATTGCGAGATCAAACGAAAAAGTGAGCTCGCGATTTCTAATAGAAGCATACCCTTATGTAATGTATATTGGTTTGTAGTTTGCCAAAACAAATCACATGACCTATCTTGTTCCTTCAAATATGATACTAATTTTAAAGCAAATTATAGACTGCAATATATGCTAAAGTTTTGCTCATTAATTTGCCAGGCATTCTTTTATAAGCACTGAAACCATCTTCAAGGTGGTCTAATGGTATACGTTTTAAAGGACTTAGAAGAGAACGAGGTTTGAACCTCATTCGATAAACATATTTGGATAGCTAGGAAAAAGTATGGAATCAACGAATACAAATTACGCCGTTCGCCTATATTAGAGCAATAGGCTATACTTTCTTGGATAGCCACAAAAATCCTCTCTGTCTACCCGTTTAGCTTGATAAGCATTGAAATGATGTTTTAGACTTATTGTGAACACTTTCTTAGGAGCACTAGTTGAGAACCTTATATCCAATGCATTGATAGCAACATTTACTAACAATAGAAGATTACATGAACAAATTTCGCTAATAGCTCCAGTACTAAGAATATACAACCAATTACAATGTGTATATGCTCTTGCCATAGAATCTATTCTATATATAAAAAAAATACAACAGTATTAGTTTTAACTCGATTAGATGAGTTGAAATATATGATGACCAACTTAATTACTTAATTACTTAATCTTGAGCTAATTATAAATCTAAAAAGTGCGTCTAATGAATTAGTCACAACATTCATGTTAACATGGATAAGTTTGACGGGATAAAAATAGTCTACTACACGTTTGAATATTTACATACGTAATACCAGTTGAGATTATTTTATAATTGCCAGTCAAAAAACTACAAGAGAGAGAAGATCCTCATGTGGGAATTCGGAATCTGAGATCACACGTGCTACAAAAACAAGTTATTTTTCAAATTTGCTTTTGTTGTAATTTATTATTATGGGCTTATGTCTAAAATGTCAAAAGATCAGATAGTCAAAACCATATCAAACCGAAAACCGAATTTTTATTTCGGTTCAGTTCGGTTTTGACAAATTCGGTTCGGTTATAAATTCGGTTCGGTTTTTTTCGGTTCTGTTCATGTTCGGTTTTCGGTTTATTCGGTTATTACCCGACCCATGAACACCCCTATTAAAGCCCATACACATAAAGAGATAAAAGAGAGAGAATGAATTAAGATGAACCTGTTTTCTGGATGAACGAAAAGACCTAGAGGAGAACACCCTGATGTAATCCCATCAATAAACTTTTCTTTACTAAACCCTCTTCGACTTGAATCAAGCCCCAACTCTCCCGCCAATAACGTAAACCGACTCTTTCGTTTCCTTAACCTCCCGAGATCATTATCATCAACATGATCTCGAACATCTTCAACCACATACTCATCACCAATCACTTCATCCGTAACACTCGTCCCAATCCTCATTTGATTTAAAAAAAAAAAAAAAAAAAAAGACTCGAAAACGTTAATAACCGCTGATTATGAACTTACTTATATGTACTAGGGTTTTAAGGGTTTTTATAAATGTGAAAAAAAAAAAAAAGGACTCGAAAACGTTAATAACCGCTGATTATGAACTTACTTATATGTACTAGGGTTTTAAGGGTTTTTATAAATGTGAAAAGATGTCACGGGAAATGGTTGTTTGAAATCAAGTTGTGAAAGAGATGTAAAGAGAGAAAAAGATTTGTATGGGAAGATGAATGCAGAAGATGATACATAACATGCCACTATTTATTTAAGCCTTTCAAAGTTTAAAATAATATTATTAAACTGAGTAACTACTTAAAATAGTGTTAATGGGTTCATAAACTATAAGCAAACGAACATGGAGCAATAATTTTTGGTTTATTAGGCTTAGTTGACTTTTAACATTTTTTTTTTATTTGTTTTTTTTTTAATTTAGAACAGCTATTTTAAATATCTCTTTTTTTTAAAATATTTCTCACATGTCCTAAGCAGAACTTATACCTACAACCATTAGTTGAAAAGTTTCTCACACAACATGAGATACTATTAAATATGATGTTGAGTTGTCTTTAATATATACCTCGTATTCTTCAATTACTCAATGAACAAATTATGATAACTCATTTTTTCATCACAAATAGAAAAGTCACTTTTTACTTTTATATATATATATATATATATATATATATATATATATATATATATATATATATATATCGTTAAGCAATAAAAAATACACAATCGTGACGAGACTTTTTTATCTTTCAGTAAATTGGTACTTCGATATACTTTCAATGAACTTTCTTTTTCAAATTTTGTTTTGGTGTTAAAATTTGTGTCTATAGAAATCACATGTGATTTGTGTGTTAAAAATCATGTGTGATTTTAATATATAAATCACATGTGATTTCTTTAGACGTAAACTTTTTACACTCATAAAAAAATCAAAAAAAAAATTCGTCAAAAGTATATAAAAGTGCTCATCTATAGAAAGATAATTTAATTCTCGTTGTGATGGTATAATACTTTTCACATAACAATTAACTATTTGTGAGATATTTAATTTAACATAAAAATAATATGAAAGTGAGTTCTTTGTTTTGATAAAAAAAAAAACTGAATTATCAGAAGTGGTTCATTTGGTCTTTAGAGAATTTGAGCTCTATATTGAACCTTTCTCATTATCTTTATTCTTGATTTTGTTCAATTCATTTAGTGTTTTGCTATTTGTAGCCATAAATGTTATGCTTAAATGTTAAAAATATTACTCCATCCGTCCCATATTAATTGTCCACTTTGACTTTTTTGTAACCCTAAATGTTATGCTTAAATGTTAAAAATATTACTATATACGAGTGTCAGGTATCATGGGATGCCAAAACCTTATTATCGCAGCATCTTCACTTTTAACACTCACATACCAAAAGATCCTCTCCCACATACAACCCCTTTCATATGCCAAAGAAGCGCCGCCCACTATTTTTTTCTACTTTTTCAAACAATCTAAATTTTCATTCATGCAAACAAAAATACGAACAACAATACAAAGAAGAAGAAGAAGAAAAAGCATAAGAAAATTAATAAATACATAAAATTATGAATAAACTAGTTTTCTTGTCGATGTTGTCGATTTCGTTGCCAAATATGCTCAATAAGATTCCATTGAAGACTTGCATGTGTTTGTTTATCACGTAGTTCTTTGGTTTTTCTCCGTTGCACTTCACACATCTCTCGATCCAAGTATGTTGTATGTTTGGTTGCGAACTAATATACAAATCGTTTAATACACTTATCTCAAAATTTTGATCTTTTAAAATCATGTGATGCAATATGATGCAAGTGTACATGATTTTTCGTAGCTTGTTGACAGTGTAAGCATACGACAGTTGTTATATAATTCCCAAACGTCCTTAGAGAACACCAAAAGCTCTTTCAACATCATTTTGAGCACCTTCTTGTCGCCATTTAATTAAGACACTTTTCTCTTCTCGTGCAACCTAAAATGATTTGACAAAAGTTTCCCAAAGAAACATCGGAGCCTTAGAGAAGATCAGCATGGTACGAGCAGCTTTCACAAGAGTACGGTTTCGCCTTTCAACAACCCCGTTCTGCTGAGGAGTGCGTGGTATACTTTTCTGGTGACTTATGCCAATATTTTCATAAAACTGTATGAGTTGTTTGTTAACAAACTCAGTTTCGTTATCAGTCCGGATGATTCTGACGATTTTGTTAAGTCTGACTTGCAGTTGTTTGATAAGCTTAATGATAACATCTGGAGTTTCGTCCTTGGTTCTCAAAAACTTCACCCAAGTGAACGGAGAATAGTCGTCAACAACAACTAGAACATACTTCTTCCCATTTATACTATGCACTCTCATTGGTCCACATAGATCCATGTGAAGGGTGTGAAGAACTTCCATGATGGTGTTGGCAGGTTTGGGTTTATGAGCATACTTTTTGCTTTTGCCCAGTTGGCAAGCAGAGCAAAGATGATATTTTTTAAATTTTAACAGGGGTAAACCTCTCACGAGGTCCTTTCTAGTAAGATCATTTATGGTACCAAAGTTCAGGTGATTAAGTCGACGGTGCCATAACCATAATTTGTTCTTTGACGCCTTTGATAACAAGCAAATAGGAGAAGACCTCATTATGTCTTCAATAGAGATGGTGTATAGATTGGTGCCACGAATCCCTTAAGAAGATCAACACCATCCAATTCTCTAAAGAAACATGTGTATTTTCTGAAAGCCACTTCGAGATCTGAATCACAGAATTAACCAACTGAGAACAGATTATGGCCAAGTCCTTCCACATAGTATACCCGGGAGATAACACTTTCACCAAAAACATAGTCTCCATAACCCACAATTGCCCCAAAATGATCGTTCCCAAATCTAATAGTCCTGATAAACTTATTCAGAAAGTTCCTAAGCCGTGAGTGATCCCCAGTCATATGTTTTAAGCTTCCTGAATCCAAATACCAAAGCACGATTTGTACGAACTGCATTTGAAAACAGACGAGAATGGATAACTGAAAGTAGTGGATCCCCACGTGAAAATGGGGTCCGATTGGTTAGCACAAACAATCTGGAGACCTACAACATCCCTAGATGCCTTGACATTATTAGTGGGGGTAGCACTAGTAGAAGCAATGGACTCGGTCAAAGTGCACTGTGTTCCTAAAGGAATAATTCTACCAGTGGGCCTCCATATCTTAACAGGCACTGTTCTAGACAAGGCAGTTCTAGTTGAAGGACAATGTTCACCAATTTTGATTTTTTAACCTGTGGGTTTCCACTGATAATCCATATTAGTGAACTTTTTCCCTGTAGGTTTCCCAAGATTGTTTAATCTGTCTTGCTCTCCAAACTTTATATACTGGGAAATTATCAGAAGGCCTCAAATATGATACAACACATTCATCATGATTACCAGAAATTAAACATTCATTACATGTTTTGCAGAAAGTAGAATTCGAATTAATTACAGTACGCTTATAGTTAATACTAGAATCAACACGATTCAAATTGTTCAACTTAAACTTATTATTTCTACGGTGGTCTTCTACTTCCTTCACTTGATCACTCTTAGCTTGCGAGGTCCTATCTTGCTTTGTATTGCCTTTAGTAGCTTTAGTGTCACTGCTTACTTCTGTAGAAGTAACGATAGGAATATTAGTTTGTTTCACTGCTTTTTGCATTTCTGACCTAGAAGGGCTAGCGTCTGAGGTTTTCAGGGGTGCATCAAAGGTAACATGCTTGATGTTAGGCATTGAAGAGGGTGCAACAACTCTATCTCGCTTGGTACCATTTTTAGGACATGTAGCAATGACGTATTCTAAGAGTTCCGGAGATCGTTTAGCATACATACAAGCATAGGCGACAACATTATCAATTGGTTTCTCTATTCTATCATCTTCTACGATCTCACGAAGACTCTCTAGGTTATACTTTAGGTAAGTGAGATATGCTTGATATGCAATCTTATTATTCCTAAGAGGAGGGGGAATATACATCACTTCAATGGCATAATTTTTACAAGCAGAAACCTTTGGAACAACATATTTACACGTGAGAATTTGCATTTTCCCTTTCACCTGACTCTTTAGATTCTCAATCTCGTTAAGCAAAGAAGTTATCTTTTCATTGTGTTTGTCATGAGTGACCTTAACTGAGTCATATAACTCTTTGGATTGCAATTTAACCTTTGAATTTTCAGCCTGAAAACATTCGTTTTCTTGTTGCAATTTATTAATTATGTTTTGATGTTGAAAATTCTGAGAATCTAAAGGCGGTGGTATAAGGGAGCCTACCATTTCACTCCTATTTTCCTTCAATTGAGAAATTTGAGCTTTCAGTTTTTGGATCGTGTTACAGTGAGCTTGAATCCGTTCATCTTGATTGCTTATTTCAAAATATGCATCAAATTCATGAGCATCAAAAGATGTCTTAGCATTTAAAGGTTTCATTCTTTCCTCTAGATGTTGACATTTTAGTTGTAAATTAATATTATCAACTTCTACTTTAGATAAATGCCTGACCATGTTATCATGATCATCATTTTCGATTTTCTCTAGCAATTTTAAGTTCTCGGCTTCAAGCTCATTGACACGACCCTAGGTAACTTTAAATGTAAGTGATAGATTATGAAATTAAGAAGCAGTTAAAGCAGAATCAGTGACAGTATAATACACATCCTGGGCAATACATCTAGCAAACAAATTCTCATTAATGATGTCAATGTTCTTTCTCTCAATCTCATAGCTTTTAAGCTCATTTGCATTATTTATTGCCTCGGTTTCCATTTCATTAAACATCTTTTTCATTTCTTTAACCTCAGTATCTAGGGCCTTTTGAATACCCTCAAAGTGTTCTTTCACTTGTTTAAAGACTATAATAACCTCAGTGAGATAACATTATTTTGTTTGCTCAAAACCACTTTCCCTTTCAGTAATACCTGTTGGTGTAATTCTCTTTTTACATGTTTTATCAAAATCAGTAAATAGTTGGTAAATTACATATATGCTAATTAAATTTTTACACTGTGTAGGAAGAGTTCTAGGCACTAAATGCATCGGTGTATTGGGAGGGTACACCATAGCCACAGGTAATTTTCTAAGGGGTGGATTCTTTTCAACAAGTTCTTGGGCCTTTTTCTTATCCATGTCTAAGCTCCAAAATACTTGTTCAGGGGTCAATCTAGTCTGAGGTTTGAAATTGGCTAAAAAAATCTCTTTTGAATAATTGAGAGGTTTAATGTTGATCTTATTTTTCACCAAAAAAACACTATTCATTTTCTCAGCCATTTTCTCTCTAGATATATTTTTTAACTCTCTATCCTCTTCTGTTACTTCTGTACATGTTGGCTCTTGTCTAGGCTTAAGGATCTCTTTACCATCATAAATTACTTCTTGGGCCATCTTAGTTTCTTTAGATACATAAGATTTGGTTCTTCTACAAATTTTTCACTGTGTTTATCACTTAATATTCTGTGATTCGTAACCATGTGAGCGGTCTGTATGGTGTTGTCTTGTACGTACAGTTTGTTTTCAAGTTTATTCTTTAAAGTTTTATTGTAAGAGATTGGTTATCATAAGCACACAAGAACAATAAGCTTGGATCAAATATGTAAGAGTTTTAGATAGAGAATAGAGAGTTGGGAAACTTAGTGAGAGAAAAAGTAAGTCATAAGATTGAAAGCTCCAACCCTCTACCTAAGAGGGTAGAGGGTATTTATAGTTCTTACAAAATGCCCTCTTTCGAGCTGTGGATCAGGTGTACATTAGGTAAAGACCCGTCCGTCCTCCACGGTGTTACTTAACTAACTAATAAGTGTTTAAGACTACGAACTTTATAATGCTAACAAATACTCGGGGTGACCGAGTCTTTAACATGGATTTACTAAATCCTAACACTCTGCTCTCTTGTGTGTTCCCCATTGTGCTATGTTAGACTCGTATGTCTTAACCGTTAGCGACATTTGTAACATCTTTCCCCTTGCTCAAGTGTTATGCTGCTTGAAGGGAGTTGTTAGGCCTCATTCGGTTTGGGTTTATGCTTTTCTAGTCAGTGTTGACTTTGTGAACTATTTTGGGCTTGATCCGAGCGTGTATTAATGGGCTCGGGGCCATTAATAATGATACGCTATCATCTACTAAAAATGCAAAAAGACTAAAATTTATGAAAGTATATCAAAATGGATATTAAACTAAAGAGCAAAAAAATTAAAGTATGGTGAAATTAGATCATAAAAATAAATAAATAGTTAAAAAAATATTTTAATTTGAAAATAACAGTGAATTTTAATTGAGAGAGATACACGTCATTATGAGATGTAGTTCTCTACTATTTGTAAAAGTTGAGATGAACCATCGCACTTCCTTATCTTAATTTTTATTAGCATCCACATTTTAAATTATATGGTAGTATAGATAGTGGCAGCTTCCCACTTAAACTTAATCAAAATTGGTGGCATAGTTTGCCAAGTGCCCAAGTATGACATCCAATTTGGGTTCTAAACCTTTTTTAATAACAAAACTTAAGTATTGTGATTGGTGGCATGCTTTGCTAAGTATTATTATCATTTAAATGTCTTTAGTGTCGTTACATATAATACAAGTCACTTAAATTTGGTTCAAATGAGTGATGAATAGGTCATTCACTAATTTGATCATTTAACCTCTTTAAGAATTACTGTACATATAAGAAAATCGTAATACATTTATTCAAACTCAAACATCGAGTATTTTATTTTGAATTCAAAAGTGATCTGATTTGTCTGAAAACACACCTTCAAACACACCATATTTCTTCTAATAACCAATAATGTTTGCTCTTCTATGAGCATATAATTAAGTGCTAAAAAGTACTTAATTATAAGTCTTTCCAAGTTTAAGTTATCACTTAAAAAGCTATAAGCTCACAAAGTGGCTTGTTATTTTAAGAACATAGTTTATATTGAAAATGGAAAGTCTACACTCAAAATGCCATAAACCACTAACTGTTTATATTTAGAACTTTAGACCACTAAAAGTTATTCATCACATATTAAACTGATAATAGATATTGAATTCTAAACCAACAAATGCTTGTCTTTGGAGCAATCACTCCTTGCTAACTTATCATATTTGACAAGTTTAGGCCATCACTTAGAAAATTGAAGGCTCACAAATTTTAAGAACATAGTTTATGTTGAAAATGGATGTCCATAGTGCCCCAAACCACTAACTGTTTATATTTATATACCACTAAACCATACTAGAATATATCATATTTATATACCACTAAACCATACTAGAATATGTAAGGCTGGAATGTAGAAAAATAAAGTATATCCTTTTGTTTCTTTAGAAAAAGATAATAAGGTCATCACTAAATTGTTAAATGCATTCGTAACATACCATGATCGCTTACGTGTAAAATGACATGTACTAAAACCAAACAATCTATAAAAGTAACAATATAAAGCTATAGATAAAGTGGATTACTAAATACTAAGCCACATGTTTATCCATCCATTAAACTGAGTCAAAATCATGTCACTCCATAGTAAACGAAAATAATGGTATTGCTTTTTAGTGGTCTGATTAACTATTTAGAAGGATAAACCACACTACTTATATCTTTAATCCAATTATAAAACGCCTCTTACATATTCTGAACTAGAGGCAGCAACTAAACGTCGGGGCTCATAATAGGTTCCAATCAAAAAAGACATATTAGTGTCAAAATATTAGTTTATTTGTATTTCTAAAAACCCAATCTAAAAGTATAATAATTTATTAAAAAAAAAAAAAAAAAAAAAAAAAAAAAAAAAGGTAGTCTAACAGGATATAAGCAACGGAATACGCATACATGTGTTTATAATAAAAAAAGAAAATTCTCTAACGAGGACAAAAGGTATTGAAAAGTTTACTTTTTAGTACAAAGTTAACATATTCTCTCAAAATGGTCATGTGCGACCGTGCTATTGTGCTACTTTTTATGTGCTGCTCCATTATGTTTTTGACACGTGTCCGGACCAAAAGTACCCTCCTAATCATTTGATGACCCACATGCTTATTTGTCTTAGGGTGGTGGCAATCATGATCTCATGCCTCACCCATGCCTCACCACGCACCAATAATATCATTCCACCTCATTCATGCCTCTCTCATACCTCACCATATTTTTTTAGTGGCAACCATGATCTCATTACTCACCTAATTTTATTTTTTTCATTTTTTATATTCATAATTATATTAAACAACTTAATAAAAACATAATATTTCATTAATAATTAAAAGAAAATTACATAAAACTTAGAAAATAACTAGTCATGCGCAATACGTGTAATATATACGGTTCATTTATATATAACTTAAGAGGCGTGCAAATGGCTCAAACCGCTCAAGATTAAATATTATCGGCTTCATTATATTATATATATATATATATATATATACATTTCTCAGTGGACCATTGCCCAAGGTGACGATTTTCATATTTCTTGCACAAAGTGGTTATTCTAATATTTTTTAAACAACCGAAAAATCACACGCGGCAATAAAGAAAGTGTAAAAAACGAAATTTCAAAATACACCCTGAACTTCTGACTATTAACGACTTTTTAATACAACAAACTTTATTATTTTATTTTTTTTTGAACAGCTACAACAAACTTTATTTATCAATTATCTAACAGATATGTCTTATTTTTTGGATAAAAAAAAATACTGGCAAAAAGGTCTTTTGATAACGAACAAAACAAGCACAATATTCATATGCTTTTGATATACATTCGATTTTATAAAAATTGTTGAAGTTTGATATATATAATTTTTAAATAAAAACAAACTTTCAAAATAGACCTTTAACCTATCAACTACTTTTAAAACTATTCTAAAAGTTTTTTAAAACTACAAGTGCCAAATACGTACAACTTTTTATAAAAGTATATATATTATTTTTTATATATATAACAAACTTTATTTATCTAATATCTGGCTATTTTATTCAAGGATTTCGGAACCTTCCCAATCTCTATTTTATTATTTAGTCCTTCCAAATAATATTTAACGATCGTTAGTCCATTACACTTAATTAACTTAACGTCCGTTATATATTTCGTGTAATTAATAAATAAATATAATATTTTACATTTAATTATTAACTTTAATTCTTATACATAAAGCGTGCAATCCTGTGGTCTTGAGTTCGATCCTAACTCAAACTACTAATTTATATCCATAAAACTAACAGCTCCCACTTAGATATATCTTGCAGATGCTTACTTGTTTAGGTGCCATGATGATCTTCTAAAACTCTTACAACCTTCAAACAACTTCTTAGTGGTCGAATTTGTTAAACCCAAATGGAGGATTAGTGTGTGTGTGTGTGTGTGTGTTTTTCTGGAAAAATGATTTTTTGGGTACTTATACTTGCATCCAACCGATTCAGTCATGGACACAACCGTTTCGGTTTGCATATTTGCAGAATTTTACCTTTTTAACTTTACTTGGCCATTTTACCTTCCAAGCAAAAATTGTTTACTCAAAAATTTGATTAAAGATGCACACAACATTCATCCAACCATTTGCAAATTTCAACAACATCTAACTCAAAGACTAAATCATCAAACTTATCATTATAAAACTTAAACTAAAACTCAAAAGGAATTGATTAAAATAACTTCAAACTATACTAATAAGAAAATAAAAACCAAATGAAATCAAAATCTCTAAGTGCATAAAATAAAATTTCATCAAAAGATGAAGATCAAGCAAACATATGCTTGTTATTATTGTTGCGAGGTTCTACTCCTTATCACCCCTCAAAATATTCATGCCTCAAAATATCCTCGCTTTGGAATTTTCCCATCAAATCACGATATGTCTCATGAGTCTTGAACTTTCTAACAAATCTCCTTCCACTAAGGCATAGTATATCGAATTTTACATGCCATTCCCCATCACCTTCTTCTCTTTTGTATACACTCGTTCCTTCGGGTCCCCATTCAAAAAATTTCAATTGTACGGGTAGAGATCCTAAGAAGCCCGTGAGCTTTTTGTACACAAGGATGTTCTTAAATGGGTTATAGAAGGTTTCCATAGCAAGTGCTCATTCCATTTCATCTTCGAGATAAAATATGGTGGGGCAAGCGGCCCATACATAGGATTTCCTTGGGCATCACGCCCAACTTCGAAGCAAGTCAAATCATCATCTTTCTCAAAGAGTTCCAAATCCTCCATAAATTCTAAAACTTTACCCCTAGGCTTGGGATAATAAGTTTGCTTGGAGATCCCATCATCAATTGTCATAGTACCCCTCCCCATATCTATTATTGCTCCACATGTGCATAGGAAAGGTCTTCCAAGAAAGAGAGGTAGAATTTATCAAACCGGTATATCCAAGACTAGGAAATCGGCCAAATAAGGTTGGTAGCCAATTTGTACCCTCACATTTTTCACTTCCCCCATAGCCTTAGCTTGAGAGTTGTCTGCCATGGTTAGCTTAGAATGATTTGGTTGAGGATTGCTTAGTCCCAAATTCTTGAATAGTGGATAAGGCGTAACGTTGACACTTGATCCCATATCCGCCAAAGCATAAACAGGAGTGGTCCCGTTAACTTTTATAGGTAAAACGAAGTTATCCGGGTCACTCTCTTTCCGCGGCATACCCTGAAATAAGATCCTATCCCTATCTTCATCCGAAAGATCCTTATCTTCCAACCGTGCTCTAGCCAACATAACCGCATCTAGCTTTTTGCGATAAACAACATAATCTTGTAACACTTCGATCACGGGTTTCTTTTCGTTAAGCTCAAGGAATTTTTGTTCTAGGTTCGCTAGGATGGTTTCTGTTAATACAAATATCGTCATTAAACGTTATTTATATTTTTGATCTTTACCTAAGTTTTGTTAACGACAAAAGTAAATTTAATTTGTACAAAAGCTTAAAGCTTGTCAAATTTAATAGATATTAAAACAAGCTTTTTCAAACAATATATTCATCATTCAAGCATTTACATTTATGATTAGTAACATCTTGATATGACTCTAATCATTATGTATGATAATAGTTTTTAGAATGTGTTAGGTTCTTAAAACCAAACACTACTTAAGTACTTGCATATTTCTAAAATAGAAATACAACATATGACATCATGTGATGCATCATGGAAATCATTGAAGATTTCATTAGATATTTTGTGTGGATTTGTACTCTTCATATCTTGCACAATCTCACTTAGATAGAGTTGACTTTAGGTAAGATTTGATATCTTGCTGTCAGACCCGTGGTACCAATTTAGTACACTTGGCGGAACCCTTTTAAGGGTTCGCGGTCCGTGGACGCCTCGTCCATTTTGGCTATAAATAGCAATGCCAAGCCAAGTAGTTTTTCATCCCTTTCTAACATACTCTCATACATATCTTCTCTCTAACCTTTCTAACTCAGTTTCATATCATATTAGTGATCTCTTTTGTAGCAAAGAAGATCAAGTCATATTCAAGCTTCAAACGAGAAGTTGGAAGTCTTGTTTGTTTAGTGTTGTATGATCTTGTGTTGATTCATACTTCATTGTTGTATTAAACCATCATAATCTTGTGAGTGTGAGTGGTTAGTATTTTAGTCCTCAAAATACATTGTGTGTGGGAGTGGTTGTACCCTTGGAAAGAACTCGACATCTAGCTTAGTGTCGGAAATAGTGTAAGCGAAGTGTAAAGGTTTTCTCCACCGGTGAAAGGAGCTTGTTGACTAGTGAAGTTAAACTCTCGAGTGTGAGACTCGAGGAGTGGAGTAGGGCAAGGAAAAAGAGTCCTTGTAGACCGAACCACTATAAACAACTTGTTGTGGTTTGATCATTTCTTTCCTTATTTACTCTTTACATATTGCTTGCATATTTCATTAACATATCTAAGATCAATATCAATTGATCTTTTCAATAAGTTTCAAAACAAAGTTTTAATTGGTAAACTATTCAACCCCCTTCTAGTTTTCTACAATTGGTACGAGCCTCGTTGCTCAAGAATTTCTAAAATATATTGTATTTTATAAACTTGAAACGATCCATGGATTCGAAAACTTTAAAGAAGGGCAATCTATGCAAAGACCACCACTCTTTGAAACCAATGGATTTATCTATTGGAAAAACCGTTTTGAAACATATGTAAAATCAAAAGATATAGATCTTTGGTTTATTATTGTTAAAGGGATTTTAGTTCTACAACAAAGGATATTTTCGTTGATGAACAAAAGAAATTAGTTGCTAAAAATAATGAAGCTAAAATGATGCTTTATAATGCTTTACCTAGAAAAGAATATGAAAGAATTTTTATGTGTGAAACCGCCAAAGATATTTGGGAATCTTTAATTGTTACACATCAAGGTAATTCACAAGTCAAGGATAACAAAATTGATCTTCTTGTTCAACAATATGAACAATTTGTTATCCCCGAAGATGAAACCATTGATTGTGGCTTTGCTCGCTTTAATACTATTATTACATCACTTAAAGCACTTGATGAATCTTTTCGTAGTAAGAACTTTGTCCGGAAATTTCTTAGAGCACTCCATCCCAAATGGAGAGCTAAAGTGACCGCCATTGAGGAATCAAAAGATCTCTCAATAATGTCACTAGACGAGTTAATCGGTAACCTCAAAGTACACGAAATGGTGATGGAGAAAGATTCGGAGATCATCAAAGGAAAAAGGGAGAAGATCAAATCCGTTGCTCTAAAAGCAAAAGTGGAATCAAGTGAGGATGATGAATCTTGCTCGTAGTGAAGATGAGGAATATGCCATGGCCGTTAGAGATTTTAAGAAGTTCTTTAGAAGAAGAGGAAAGTTTGTAAGACAACCTCGAGAAGAAAAGAAGCCATTCGAAAAGATCGGGATGACAAGAAGGGTAAAGGTGAAAGAAAATGTTTTAGATGTGGTGATGCAAGTCACCTCATAGGAGAATGTCCCAAGCCACCTAAAAGCAAAACTCAACGAGCTTTTGTAAGTGGTGCTTGGAGTGATAGTGAAGACGATGAAGAATCAAGCAAGGAAGAGATCGCTCTAATGGCACATGAGTCAAATGAGGTACTTTCCGACTCTTCTTATTCTTCTATTGATGATGACACTTTGCAAAAACAATATAATCAATTGTGTGAGCTAAGTCTATAAATCATAACTAAAAATAAATTTTAAAAACCAAAAAGGAATTTTTGGAAAATGAAGTTTATGAGTTAAAAGAAAAAGCAAAACGACTTGAAAAGGAAAAGCAAATGACGATGATTGTAAATCATGTCAAGAGCTTAAACTTGAAATAGAAAAACTAAAGCTCACACAAGATGTTCTAATCGAAAATAATTCTAAGTTTAAAAGGTTTAACAAAAACATCGCTCTTGCCGATGAAATAGTTAAAATTCATAAAACACCGGGAGACATGAATGGGCTAGGTTTTAATGAAGTATTAATTCCAAAGAGTCAAAAAAAACGGCCAAAAAGGACGAACATTCATCAAAATTGCTGCAGTACAGCACGGACCCGACGGAACCAAAATAAGGGTTCCGTCCGTTGTGCAAAATGGTGCCGTGGGTACTTCAGAGAAACAGAATGTTCGCAATACGGACCGCATCTTGAATTTGTTAAAGTAACAAAGAAAACCAATGATAGTGTTAAACTAAAACCAGTTGTTACATCAGGAGTAGGACTTGTCAAAAATGAATTTAGATCAAAAACTACTCAACAACGATATAAAACTCCTTTTGCCAAACGCCCCTTTCCTAAGAGCAACCACAACGTACAACCCAACTACCAACACAACGGTTGGAATCAAAACTTTCCTAGACCATATCAAACTCCAGATTACATGCCATGGAACTCTTACCCATCGTTTCCATACATGAATCAAATAAATGGTATGTTTAACCCAAACGGACCCATGAGATATTGGGGACCAAATGCTTGAGTTATTTGCTTCTTAGGTATGCTTGAAAGTTGGATTGGAACCCGATGAATGGATAAAAGATAGTGGATGCTCACGACACATGACGGGCAACAAAAGTCTCTTCTCATCATACCAAGAGTATGACGGAGGTAATGTCACCTTTGGTAGCAATCTCAAAAGCAAAATTATTGGCAAAGGTACGATTGCTCATAACTCCCTAACTATTGAAAATGTTGCTCATGTGGATAGGTTAGGATTTAATCTACTTAGTATTAGCCAATTATGTGATAAAAAGTATAAAGTACTATTTGATGAAAATGGTAGTAAAATACTAAAAGATGGTATCACCATAGCTAAAGGAATTAGGAAAAATAACATATACGTCATGAAAATAGATAAAACATATAATGACAAACTTTGCCTAACAACATTAGACGATAGCTCATCTCTTTGGCATAGACGCTTAGGTCACGCTAATATGAGACTTATACAAAACCTATCTTCAAAAGAGTTAGTTAAAAATTTACCAAAACTAAAATATGACCAACACTTTTGCGACGCTTGCAAAATTGGTAAACAAACCCATAGTAGTCACAAATCTAAAAATATGGTGTCCACATCTAAGTGTCTAGAATTATTACATATGGACTTGTTTGGACCATCCGCTATAAGAAGCTATGGAGGCAACTTATACACTTTGGTCATAGTAGATGATTACTCAAGGTTTACTTGGACGTTGTTTTTGAAAACCAAAAATGAAGCTTTTGATAAATTTGAAAATCTTAGCAAGAAAATTCAAAATCTTCTAGGTGTCAAAATTGTGTCGATCCGAACGGATCATGGTCGTGAATTTGACAACGAAACTCAATTTGGAAACTTTTGTGATACAAATGGTATAACACATAACTTTTCCGCTCCACGAACACCTCAATCAAATGGAGTAGTAGAACGTAAAAATAGAACAATTCAAGAAATGAGTAGAACAATGCTTAATGAACAAAACATTCCTCAAAAGTTTTGGTGTAACGCCGTTGACACTTCTACATATATTTTGAATAGAGTCTTAATACGTCCTTTCTTAAACAAAACACCATATGAACTTTATAAAGGTAAAAAGCCAACTTTAGGATATTTTAGAGTCTTTGGTTGTAAATGTTTTATTCTTAATACTAAAGATTATCTCACCAAGTTTGACCCAAAGTCTTATGAAGGTGTATTTCTTGGTTATTCTCAAACTAGTAAAGCTTACATTGTCCTAAACAAAGAAACAATGATAGTCGAGGAATCGTTGAACATAACATTCGACGAAAGTCCACCTCCCTCTAAGACATCACCTTTGGTAGATGATGACTTAGTTGAAAGTCAAATGATAGAAGGTCAAGAAATAATTAATAATAACAAGGAAGATGAACCATTAAATAAAGAAATTGTAAACATCAAAGAATCCAAAAGTCATCCGTTAGAAAAGGTCATAGGACAACTAAATCAAAGAACCTTAAGGTCACAAGCCCAAAATCAAAGTAATTATTTTTGTTTTGTATCCACCATTGAACCGAAAACCATAAATGAAGCAATAAAAGATGAATCATGGGTAATTGCCATGCAAGAAGAATTAAACCAATTAGTTAGAAATGATGTTTGGAAATTAGTTCCAAAACCTAAAGATCAAACTATAATTGGAACAAAATGGGTTTTTCGAAATAAAATGGATGAAAATGGTATAGTATCTAGAAACAAAGCTAGGCTTGTAGCGCAAGGTTATAATCAACAAGAGGGATTGATTATGATGAAACTTATGCACCGGTAGCTAGACTTGAGTCTATTAGAATATTACTTGCTTATGCATGTGCCTATGATTTTAAATTATTTCAAATGGATGTTAAAAGTGCTTTTCTTAATGGGTTTATTAACGAAGAAGTGTATGTTGCTCAACCTTCCGGTTTCACCGACTTTGAGAAACCACATCATGTCTTCAAACTCAAGAAAGCATTGTATGGTCTTAAGCAAGCACCAAAAGCTTGGTACGACCGACTTAAGACTTTTCTTATTGATAACAAATATACTATGGGATTAGTAGATAATACTCTTTTACCAAGAAAAAGGAATCACATATTATCATTGTTCAAATATATCGTTGATGACATTATATTCGGATCAACTTGTCAAGAATTATGTGATGATTTCTCTAAAATCATGCACGACGAGTTTGAAATGAGTATGATGGGTGAGTTAAATTTCTTTCTAGGACTTCAAATTAAACAACTAGAAGATGGCATATTTTTTAACCAATCTAAATATATAAAAGACATGCTTAAGAAATTTGGTCTTGAAGATTTCAAACCAACCCCATGCCCTCGGACACTAAACTAACCAAGGATGAGGAAGGTGAATCCATAGATAACACTAAATATAGAGGAATGATTGGTAGCCTACTCTATCTTACGGCTAGTAGACCTGACATTATGTTTAGTGTTTGTCTATGTGCTCGCTTTCAAGAAAACCCAAAGGCATCACACTTAGAAGCCTTAAAAGGATTTTTAGATACATTAAGGGAACAACGTGTTTAGGATTATGGTATCCCAAAGGAACGGGTGTAGAAACCATAGTGTATGCCGACTCGGATCATTGCGGTGACTATGTCGATAGAAAAAGTACAAGTGGTATTTGCACTTTTGTTGGACATTGTCTCACCTCATGGTTTGCAAAGAAGCAAACGACCTTAGCCATCTCAACTCTGAAGCCAGAGTACGTCTCACCGGAAAAGCATGTCAACAAGCTCTTTGGATGAAGCAAGCTCTCGTAGATTACGGAATTCATCTCAACGACATTGTGATACTTTGCGACAACAAAGGAGCCATCGATCTCAGCAAGAATCCCGTTCAACATGCTCGTACAAAGCATATTGAAATCCGTCATCACTTTCTTCGCGACAATGTTCAAAAAGGAAACATTTCAATCGAGAAAGTATCCTCCGAAGACAACATTGCCGACATCTTAACTAAGCCTCTTAAACGAGAACCTTTTAATCTTCTTAGACTTGGTTTAGGGTTAATGGAACCAAACATGTAGGATAAACATAGCCTAAAACATTAGAATAGTCAAAACCAAACAATTTTGTTTTGTATCGCTCTGTAGCCACGGCACCAAACGACAACAAGGACGGAACCAAAATTTTGGTACCGTCTGGTCCGTGGTGTCTACAGAAGCAAAAATACTACCTACAAAACATCTTCTTCCTCAAAACCCACTTTACCAAAATGTGTAAAACTTAAACCAAGCTCATTATTGTCATCTTCCCACTCACTAATCACTGAAGATAACATCATTGTAAGTATCCTAACTACATTTTATCTCTTAATTCTGAGTCTAGGATTCTTATTTATGCACAAAACTATCACAAATCATTACATGGGGTTTTATGTATGCTTTTATACCAAATATGAATTCAATTGGCAAAATGCATAACTAGTCATTGAAATTAGGTACTACATTATCATATTGCATAAACAAATCATGCTTCCACTAATTGATAGATAATGAATATAAGGCCTTATTCAAATAACCAAACACCCAATGTCAAAAGTTTTGAAAAGCTTCTCACTTGTAGGAAAACAATTTTTTCATTGCTAATACAAATAGAAACGTTAAATTTTCATCACTTGCATGCTCTTGAATACTAAAGGTATTGCATAACTAATATGCATTCCGGGTATATTCAAATGAAGCCACATTGAATTAGGAGCATTTGGGTTATCTCATGGTATTTGTCAAACACCCCACTAAAACCATTTTTTGGTGCATAAAATGAGTCGAGATAACCGCAACTCCAAATTGTTTTCATATAGGCACACACTAGAACCAAAAACGTTAAATTTTATTCTCATTTTAACATATTAATTCTTGTCCCTAGGAATAACCATGGTAGCCGCAAGATTCTATGATCACAAAGACACCCTTAACTACATTCCCAAACATCACAAAACCAAAGGACTTACCAAGGAACAAGTAGAAATATTTAGGGGTCTAGAATCAAGGTATTTCCATGAGGGTAGAACCATTCACTCATCCTTCCTTGAAAATACCAATCTCCGTGAAGAACTAGCCGCCATTCAATTCGATTGTCTTCTTGACATCGATGAACCAATTTGTCCTAGGTTTGTGTTAGAATTCTATGCTAGTGTGACCGGCTTTAGTGATGAAGACGATGATGAATTTTGTCTTAGGTTTAGAATCAATCAAAACGACTACACCATCACCTTAGCCAACTTTGCTCAAGTGCTAGGAATTCCCAACCGAGGAACTTGTCTCTACTCGGATAAATGGTCACTCACCGCTCTTGATGCTATCAATGACCGCACTCTTCCCTACCAAACCCGTTTGGCCGATAAGGATGTCATCCGTGAACACCTATTTAACCCAAAGGGTGATACAACCCGAGTTACCCGAAAGGGAAAGGAGGTAAACCGAGATCCATATGGAATGGAGCTAAATGAACTTAAGCCCGAATTTAAGAAATGGGAGGAGCTACTTAGAGCCAACGTCATTAGCACCATAGGAAATAGGGATCACATCAACGCTTGTCTTTGTCACATGCTCTACAACTTGTCCACCCGTCAACCATTCAATTTAGCTTACTACATCGCTAGGAGAATGATTGATATTCCAACTCAAGGATCGGTTGCTCTTCCATACGGGATGCTCCTCACCCGTCTCTATAGAAACTTTGCACCAATTCAACCAAGTCCAAAGGGATGCACCTTCACTATGAGCTCATCCCTCACATCTTTGTACCTTTGAGTGATGCACGAGTTGCTAAGACAAAAGGCAAAAGAGCAAAACCTCCAACTCCATCATCATCATCATCAAATAGCTCCTAGGATGGTCTTCCAAGCTCTCGTCTTCCGCCTCATGAGTATTATGCATCTCTTCCCGAGATAGAGAATGAATCAACGGAATTCAAGCAAACTAAGGGAATGTTCAAGTGCCTTGGTAGGATGATGAACAAGATCTACAAGAAGTTGGACAAATAAGGGTCCATTAAGGAGTGTTTGGAACAATACATTATCGTTAATGTTTGATACAATTTGGTTGTTTTATTATGTAGGATGATAATATAACCTGAAACAATGGTGAATGCTAACAATCTTATGCAGGGGATAGCACAAGTATGCTATCAAATTTTACCCATTTTCACTATAATGTGAAAATCAAAAGCCTTGCTCAAAATACATGCTCCACTATGTTTATATATGTGTTATTTGCTTTTCCTAACTAGAAATGTTTAGTATCACATGTTTTGAGAAAAATTTCGGTTTCGAAAAGTCCCGGACACCTAAAACAAACTCGCCTTGTTTTCTCTGCACGGACGACGGCACCAACGATTTGGTACCGTCCGTTATGTAAAATGGTCACATGTACAGGACCAGACGACACCCTTTTTGGGTTCCGTCCGTGTACATTTTGGTGCCGTGGATCCTTCTGGTAACTTTCTGAATTTCGACTATTTCGTGATTCCAAATTACCATCCAATGCTTATAAGTCAATCCTAACTTGTTTATACTCTTATTAGAACTAGTATAATTCACTTAGGTGTATAAGAAATCCATTTCCCACCAAAATTCAAAAATTTGAAAAATCCACCCAAGGAACCCTTTTGCATAAAGGAAGGAACCAAATTTTGGTACCTTCAAATCCGTGGGTGATCTGAATATTAGGAAATTCCACTCATTAGAACACATTTATTGAAATCTTTTCTTCTTCACTCCATCTCTCTTGAATGGCTTGACTTGGGTGATATGACTAGCATTCAACCCACTTCCAAATCATTAGGAACCTCATCTCTTCAATGGTTTAACATCAAATCAAACACATTTCTCCATAATTTTTCACTTCTATAAATTGAGAGGTTTTACCATGATCATCCTCACACCTTCTTCATTCTTACAATTATCTAGCAAAGAAAAACCCAAGTCAAAAATGACAAAATCCTCTCCTAAACCTTGCAAGAAAACCGCTAGAATAAGTGTGAGGCCTTGTTGCTTCGTTAACCTTAGCTCCTCATCCGATTCTTCTCCACTCACAATCTCATCTCCCATCCGAGATGATACAAACCTTACCTTAGCAACACCTACTCAATCACACATTGTGATCACCACTCCACCACCAACAAAAAAAACCAACTTCACCTCCACCGGCACCCATCCAAACATCCAAAACACCCTCGCCACCTTCACCAAGGTCTCCAACTCTCATTCCTATGGAGTTATTTTCCACTCCACCAACTTCCCCGAATCCTTTCTTGGAGGACTTGGATGACTTGCCTCCTAGGCCAAATCATCCACCACCATTGCCATCACTTGGCTCAATTGAGCGGATGGCTCATGAGTCACCTCGGTCATCCTTTGACCCAAACGCCCCATTAGGGCCTAAACCTCTTCTCTTCCACCCCATTCACAAAGACATTCATGGTCCTTTGTATGGGGATCATTCACTCCCCACATCAATGTCCCCTCATCTTGAGGACATTGAGGAGTGTATGTGGGATGCCAATCCCACTAGAGAGGAGATTCAAGCGGAACTCCACAACCTCCACCAATTCAAAGGCATGGTGGACTCTCACTTGAGTGAGACAATGCAAATGCAAAGTGCTTTGCTTGCTTCCATCATGACCACCCCAAACATTTCCACCAACACCAACACATCTACCATTCCACCACCACAACCTCCCCAAACATACTACCCCCTAGGCATGGTTGCTCAACTTGTGAGCAAACGGCCCAAAACGTTGATAGGACACGGGTTATGGTCCTTGACTTTCAAGAAGAAATGAGGTTCATCCTCAATCATATCCTTGAGCGCCTCAACGCTCTTTCTCATCCACCATCAAATTAGGATGGTCATAGTTTAGCATTTGTAGTTTTCTCTTATTAGGATTATTTTCTTTTTCTTGTACTAAAACACATCATTGTGTTCCCATTTCATGGTCTTTATTCATGAAAATTTTAACTTATGAATGGTGTTTTTATTATAGTCTTGGTGCTTTTACATAGTGTTTGGAAATGCTTGTGAATGATCATTATTACTAACATTTTTTTTGTAGCTTTATTTTCACAATCCATGTATCTTCCCATTAAGCACCCAATTTAGGGGGAGCTTTGATCAAGGGGGAGATAATAGCTCGGGCTCATTACATTCCGCATCGCCTCTTCTTTTTGTTGAGACAAAAAGGGGGAGAAAATATAGAACTTGATTATATTTTGAGTTTTATGAAAAAGTCAACTGACATTGACTTTCTGAAAAAGTCAAACAGGATACTTCATTGGCAATACTTGACTTTTCTTAAAAAGTCAACTGCATACTTTGACTTTCTGAAAAAGTCAACATCATGCACCAACTAGTGAATACTTTGACTTTCATAAAAAGTCAAACATCATATAATTGCATTATCATTCTCTTTTCAAGTTCTAAAACAAATATTTTTATAACTCTTGCACAAATTTTGTATCTTTTATAAAAATAAAATTTATATTTTGTCCTCAACAAAAAGGGGGAGATTGTTAATACAAATATCGTCATTAAACGTTATTTATATTTTTGATCTTTACCTAAGTTTTGTTAACGACAAAAGTAAATTTAATTTGTATAAAAGCTTAAAGCTTGTCAAGTTTAATAGATATTAAAACAAGCTTTTTCAAACAATATATTCATCATTCAAGCATTTACATTTATGATTAGTAACATCTTGATATGACTCTAATCATTATGTATGATAATAGTTTTTAGAATGTGTTAGGTTCTTAAAACCAAACACTACTTAAGTACT
Source organism: Chrysanthemum makinoi (assembly GCA_910596185.1). Classification (NCBI taxonomy): domain Eukaryota; kingdom Viridiplantae; phylum Streptophyta; class Magnoliopsida; order Asterales; family Asteraceae; genus Chrysanthemum; species Chrysanthemum makinoi. The sequence goes on from OU343221.1 coordinate 299,168,128, forward strand.
TGCATATTTCTAAAAATAGAAATACAACATATGACATCATGTGATGCATCATGGAAATCATTGAAAGATTTCATTAGATATTTTGTGTGGATTTGTACTCTTCATATCTTGCACAATCTCACTTAGATAGAGTTGACTTTAGCAAGATTTGATATCTTGACTGTCAGACCGGCGGTACCAATTTGGTACACGGGCGGAACCCTTTTAAGGGTTCCGCGGTCCGTGGACGCTCCTGTCCATTTTGGCTATAAATAGCAATGTCAAGCCAAGTAGTTTTTTCATCCCTTTCTAACATACTCTCATACATATCTTCTCTCTAACCCTTCTAACTCAGTTTCATATCATATTAGTGATCTCTTTTGTAGCAAAGAAGATCAAGTCATATTCAAGCTTCAAACGAGAAGTTGGAAGTCTTGTTTGTTTAGTGTTGAATGATCTTGTGTTGATTCATACTTCATTGTTGTATTAAACCATCATAATCTTGTGAGTGTGAGTGGTTAGTATTTTAGTCCTCAAAATACATTGTGTGTGGGAGTGGTTGTACCCTTGGAAAGAACTCGACATCTAGCTTAGTGTCAGAAATAGTGTAAGCGAAGTGTAAAGGTTTTCTCCGCCGGTGAAAGGAGCTTGTTGACTAGTGAAGTTAAACTCTCGAGTGTGAGACTCGGGGAGTGGAGTAGGGCAAGGAAAAAGGGTCCTTGTAGACCGAACCACTATAAACAACTTGTTGTGGTTTGATCATTTCTTTCCTTAATTACTCTTTACATATTGCTTGCATATTTCATTAACATATCAAAGATCAATATCAATTGATCTTTTCAATAAGTTTCAAAACAAAGTTTTAATTGGTAAACTATTCAACCCCCCCTTCTAGTTTTCTACAGTTTCCTTTTGCTCTTGAGTTAAGGGCTTAAAGGTGTTTGGTGAATTTGGTGGTGATGGTATGTAATCATGGGTCTTATTGGTGGTAGAGGTGGTGGGAGTTAGTTTATTTGATGAGGTCTTCTTCCTACTAGCCTTTTCCATTTTCACAATCTCCACATTCTCCTTCTTCTCCATGTTTTCACACAATTCCGCCAGCATGTCGTTCACTTCCTTCTCTTCCTCCAAATCAGTAATGTTAATTCTCATCTCACCTAGAGCAAAATCCAATTGACATTTAGTTGTCACAAGGAAATCACGTCCAATGCATACATCCGGTTCATCCGCATTCCCTTCTTCCAAAACTACAAAATCGGCCTCAAAGATATGACCATGGATATTGATCCGAAGATTCTTAACAATTTTCCTCCCATAAGCTTCATAGTCCAAACGAACGTGGCCAATTTTGTCAAGTACCTTGTCCACAATATAGTTGTCCCCATAACCCATGTTCAATTGAGAATCCCACGCGCTCACTCCTTCAACACTACACGGTGTCCCGAACCTCATAAATGGTGAATCGTACCCCGTGAGAGGTGCTTGCGTGAAAATCACGACCCTATTCTTTTTAGGAACTTGAACCTTGTTTTCTCCAACTTCATCCAAACATTCCGAATCAATAGCTAACTCTTTCTTACTTTCTTCCAAGATGTTTCCAATCTTCTCCAATGAGTTACCGGTATCCTTAAACATTTCATCCAAGTTGCAAAGATACTCGGAAATACCACTCAAACTATCTATAACAAACTTATCTAAACAAAACAAAACAAGAATAAATCATCCAAATTATTAGCGTTAGAGTTAGTTAAAATCAAAACAAAATACAGAAGTGCATTATAAACAAGCAAAGACACTTATTAAGACTAAAAACAAAAACTAAAACTTGAAATTAAGAAAATAGAAAAATTGTTATCGAGAGCTCCAACCGGATCGGTTTGCCCTCCAACCGATTCGGTTGGTGGTATGCCTCAAACCAAATTCGCCCAACCGATCCAGTTAAGGGTTCCGACTGATCGGCTTGAGTGAATTCCACAAAAAAAAAAAAAAAAAAAAAAAAAATATATTTAAAAAAATTATTTAAAAAAATTAATAAAAATTATTAGTTAAAAACTAATTAAAGAAAATTAATTAAAACTTAAACTCTAATAAGTGTGTCTACTCATTATCCTACTAATTAAAATCATTAATTATACTAATTAAGCATAAACTAACATTAACTAGATTCAATTAACCAATCATTAAAACTAACTAAAACATCTAAAACTGAAAATTAACTAGACAATTAATCTAATCAAGACAATATTAATTTAGAAATTTAATAAAACTAAAAATGACATATAATCAAAAATCTAAAAATGACAAAAACAAGTATAAGCAAGCTTCTAAACTAGCCTAAAAAATCAGAAATGACAGGAAATAAGCTACAAACTAAAACACAAAATAATAGATAAACTAGAATCTAGAAAAATAAAAACATAGACCAACCGGATCGGTTGCTTGCGCAACCGATCGGTTGGTCGAAAAACCAAAAAAAATTACTTTATAATTGAAACCAAACTCAAATATTATGAAATATACAGAAACAAAACAAATAAAAAACACTCAAATCCCCGGCAGCGGCGCCAAAAACTTGATGTGCTCAACCGTGTGCAAGTTTTAAAGTTTATAAACACGATTTATCCGATAATTACTATAAACACATACGAGCAAGTATACTTGTTCGCGATAGCAAAGGTGGGTAAGTCGAGATCGTCCCAAGAGATTTCCGTTTTAATTTGTTAAAATATTTGAGACAAGAAAGCTTGTCAAGGCTTCCTTCAAAGTATTGGTTTAGTAAAAATCAAGATTTAGAAACATATACTCGTGTGAAGTCTATAGGCAATCATATAGAGTTTTCATGAAGGCTTGGTGTAAACTCTTGATATAATGCACAAATTATAAGCAAATGATTTTCAACCCATGGTTTATGTTTTGTAAAAATCATTTTAAGAATAAAAACATATAGGAAATCCTTTTGGTCCTTAACCTAATGATTATTCTTTTGAAAATCCATTTGTTTGTAAAAAGTTCTTATTAAACTTGTTCCTACGAATCTTTCGACCCTTTCGTGATAAAAACATTTCTAGTCTAGTTTCAATAAGTAAACAAGGTGAGTGTCAATCACCATATCCCCATACTAGTTTGTCACTTAACTTTTTAGAATAAAACATAAGAGAAATCATTTCGGTCCTTTTTCTTGAAAATGTTTTACCGACAAATCATACAGGACTAGTAGTTTTTCCAACAAACTCATTTAAAAAAGATCATTTACATGCATCACATATAAGAACACTCCTACAATTTCCTAAATCCTTACACACAAGTATATTCAAGAATTACTCCATGACAATCATAACATAACATAAGCAGTAACAAGGTAATTCAAATAATTCAATGGAATAGAGATTCATGACAAAGTTCAATAGAATACCTAAGCTTTGGATTACAAGAATTAGAAATTGTGGAATATAGCAACCACACGCCTCCAATCGTCTTAGCCTAACCGTACAACTCCAAATGATTACACAATGGATGAGAGTTTGTCTCACCACTCTCTGGACGTTTTACAACAGATACAAGAGTTTTGGGATGAATAATAAGGGTTGGTAATAGGTTTGGTGTAAACTATTACTCTTTTGGATGTGTCACAACAGATACAAGACTTTTGGGATAAATAATAAGGGTTGGTAATAGCTTTGGTGTAAGCTATTACCTATTGGATGTGTCACTCTAGACTACTAAGTCTAGGTGCATTATATAGCTAGGAACCCTTTACTATCAAGCCAAAAACGTCCCAAACAAGTTATTAACTGGAAATGATCGGCCTCTCATGATTAATAGAAGTTAAGGCAACAATAAATGACCAAAAGTGTAACTCCAGGGGTTGCAGTCGGATCAGTTGCGACGCAGCCGATCCTGTTGCGTTTTAACCATCACCCCAGCCGATCCAGTTGCGGGCTCCGACCGATCGGCTGGGAGCCTTTCGTACACCATATCTTGACTTTTGTTGATTTTTCTCTATTCGTGCCTTTTTCTTTGCTTTCGATGCCTTTTTCTTTGCTTTCGTACACCCTATTGTGACTTTTGTTGGAATTATATAACATAACTATCATATATAAAACATCAAAGAAACATGTGGAAGCGTATAGGAACGAATAATGAATAATTAACTAACATAAACATAAAGTATGCGTACCTTTTTTATTCTAGCCGAACAAGAATCAATTCCACTAAATTAGCAAGTGATGAACCCTAATTAGGGTTTATAGGATTATAAGAATTACCGCTTACCGATTTTGTAATTCAATCCAAGATACCAACAAAAGTATGTTAGTACCACGTTCTTGTACACACGTACTAAATCAAATTAAAGTAATGCTAGTTTTAAACACGTGAAAATATTTGTTTTGAAAAACAAAAAAAATCGACACCCTAGTGGAGGTAGTCGATCGTTTGGAACAAAGAAACACACAAAACAATTTTAGGGTTTTAGACAATGAGTACAAGAGATAGAATACAAAGACCCTAGGTCTTGTATTTATACACAAGATAACTTTGTTTCCAAGTTAAGTGTGGGTTGGTCTTTTGGATCCCTTGGCCGATCGGTTTGAGTAATCCCCAAGGATTCCGGAACCTTCCCAATCTCTATTTTATTATTTAGTCCTTCCAAATAACATTTAACGATCGTTAGTCCATTACACTTAATTAACTTAACGTCCGTTATATATTTCGTGTAATTAATAAATAAATATAACATTTTACATTTAATTATTAACTTTAATTCTCATACGTAAAGCGTGCAACCCCGTGGTCTCGAGTTCGATCCTAACTCACGACTACTAATTTATATCCATAAAACTAACAATAGATGTCGTAGCGTAGGCCCTGTGCAAAACCGTTTATATGATAACTAAACATGACGTTTAAAAATATGTTGTAACGATTAACTTTAATTTTTATGAGTTTTTCATGACTCTCGTCATTTAAAGTAAAGTTTAACAAGTATTTAGAACAAAATTTGATATACCTTCAACATTTTGATGTTGAAACTGAATTTTGAGGCCACAAATTTACAAAAAGAGATATTTTGAGGCTCCTATAACTTTGAGTCCATATGCGATAGCACACCTCGCACACATTCATATATGACTCTGACACCTATTACATGATAAACTAATATCCGAAGGAACAAAAGGTTATATTTATTTGTTGTCTGCCTCCACTAAAGAAAATTCATATCAAACGAGTCAAGCATCATTCTCAAACAGAAACACAAATGTCAGACTTTATTTGAGGTGAGATGCCTTATATTGTATATTTGCCATTTTTTTTAGTTCTTAATATAATGTTGCCTTTTTTTATAAAAAAAATAATAAAAAATTAAAAATAAAAAGAAAAGAAAAAGTTCAGACAACGTTCAAGGACGAACCCGGAATTTTAAAGATGGTGTTGCGCAAAAGAATCGTTAGGCTAACTAAAGTTACATTGTAAGATATGAAAGTAGCAAATAAGAATTTAGGGGTTGCACATACCAAAAAAATGGAAATTTTTTGGTTTTTTTTTCACTGCGTCACCTAAAATCGGGTGTAGACCATACCACATCCGACATCCATGTAAGTCCGTACCCGACAACGTTCATGCTAAAACAATTAGTAATATGACGCATTCGTACTTCATTCTTGTTATAACTATAAACGAGTATTGCGACCATCCGCCGCGTTGCGGCGGAGCTTTTTTTTTGACATTTATCATTATAGACTAATGTCAGTTCACCTATTGCCAATACCCTCCTGTATAGTGACAGTGTCAAAAAAGAAGTGGACACAAAAGTTATTGCTTTGACATCATGCATGAAAAACTTGAATCGATGTACCAGACCATTCTTTTTGTTACAGAAAATGTATGTACATATAAGAATAACCTTGAGAGATAAGAATTGTTTACATGTATTCAACTTCAAGATAATAACCGTTTTTCATTCACATGGTTCTAGAGAGTACGTAGACCTGCTATTCCCGTGGGAGTTGCTGCTACACGTTTCTTGGTTCTCGGTATCACATGTTACAACAACAAATTGTTAACAGTTAGTGCAACTAAAACTACCAATAAAGGCAGTTGATTATAAAGGTACGAAACATGTACCTTGCAAGAAAACTACACCTATTCCAGCCCCCATTTTTTCACCTCAAACCCACCCACTTCAACCCCAAATGCACCCATAGCAGCCCCTATTTTAGTCCCTAACTCCACACCCATTTCAGCCCGCAAGCTGGCCCGCTTTAGCCTCAACTTCAGTACGTAAACACATCCATTTATGCCCTATTTTGGTACCCAAGCAGACCCATGGCTGCCCCAAGCATCACCCACTTCAGCTCCTATCTCAGCACTCAAACTGACCCATGGTGGGCTCTATTCCAGGCCTGTGTGGCACACCCATTTCAGTCCGGCATTGCCTCTGGTTTTTGTAATGTGCCTGTCATAGAACTCATTTGACCGTTGATTAAAAACTTTATAGCTCAGTTTGCAGGGTACGAATGTAATTTAGAATTTCACCACAAATCAAACGAAAAGTAGTTTAATCAAAGAATATATCATGTTATAAAGAACAACTATAACAATTACCTGATTAGCAGGATCCACTAAATAGCGTATCATACTATCATGTGGGCTTCTGATTAAGCGATTTACAAAAACGCAGCGGGATCTTCCACAGAAGGCAGTCTGCATTCATTTTATAAAACTCTTGAGACATGTGGACATAAAAAGTATCTAAATTTGAATAGGTAAAAACCATCATGTACCTGCGGATGTTAAGATTCCAAAGTTTTGAGATTTCAAAGAATCAATTGTTCCTGTCAACCAATTTACGATAGTCCTATGTCTCCCACGTTGGTTTCAACTGATGCATCAAAATATTGGCAAATAAAATTGAGGATTCAAACTTTACAATACAAAAGAACCTTCATTAAAAAATGTAAACAAAAATGCAAATGAGGATCAGATCTGTGTTAGCTCTTCTGTCTCACCTTTGTGTAACAAAACTATAAATGCGGATAAGGCCTATGACACATGAGTCTCAAAACTACATATATTGGAGCAGTACCAAGTGCCCACTATGGCTGCAACCACTACCCATGTATGTCTACCTCGCCAAATCTATGGCACAACATCTATTCCAAAATTTCCAGTTGGAACAAACTCCCTATGTATGCGGTTCTGTAGAAAAACAAAAACAAAAAACATTAAAAATCACTTTTTAATTAACTATCCTAATCAGTAATCATATTTTTTACGTTTGTAGTCGCATAGCTTCACTCACACTTTATTTCGGCTTATGAGGTTGTGTAGTTGAGCCTATGGCTTATTCATAGACATAAGTTGAAGATGATAACTTGTCATCACATATATATAAAAAAGCTGAACATTTGTTACCTCAAGCAAATTAGTTTAGATCATAAAAAACCTCCTTAGAAGCTAAACTCAGATTGTTGATATCGGACCCTGATAACACAACCTGTATAAATCCAACGAAGCACACACAAACACACTTTAGTATATCTTTAATCCAAGAAAACAAACCGAATTAGCAAAACATAATCGATTATAACCTTCGTAAAAAAATTGACTATAATAAAAATCAATTAATTTCCGTAAATCAAAAAGAAACTCTAAATCTTCTGAAATAAAGACCTGCAATTCGAAGCAGCGAATACATTTTTTTTATCAACCCCATAAAATCATACCAAAAAAATCCTAAAACTAAAACCTTATATCCAATTCCAAGTTTTTCTTTCGCAACATTCTTACACCCAACATCATCGTTGCAGGTTGCGGACGGTAGCAACAAAGGTACCAAACGCATCGAACTACGATTGAATCTTTGTTGAATAGCACACCAGTGTCACACATCACACAACCAAGACAGTCGGCGCGAGAACCGTCTGGAATATGGTGGATTACACCGACTTTATCCCAAACAACCTAACAGGCCAAAAGTGCTAGCAGGCCAGCAAATGTATTGGGCTGAAATGGGCCAGGTTATTCGACGAAATGGGCCAGTGAAGTGTCGACGAAATGGGCCAATGAAGTGACGTCAGTGAAGTGACGTCGTTTCAAATGTCTTTTAATATATACGAGTTGGGCGATGGACCGTCGCGTTGCGACGGGGCGTCGTTTCACGTCTTTGATAATTTGACCGTATATATTAACATTTCGTTGCTGTAGATTCATAATTTATGCAAACCTGTCCAACCCATTTATGCATATATGGAAACGTGACTTTATTACAAATGAATAAAGTCGTTATTGGTCGAAGATAATAGCCAAATATATTGCTACAAAATTCTTGAGCTACAGAAGTTATTTGTTCAAACCAAGTATTACAATATTCAGAAAATAAACAGAAACATAATGCTTTAGGATAAGAATCTGGGCAACGTAATTTTTGGCATATATTATTAAGGAGCATTGTTTTCGCCATGCATTGTAGCCTTCAGTTTTTCACTACATCCACATTAAGCACCATGGCCTGTAACTCGCTGTTAATCTCTTCTACTATATACCTCTTAGTCGTGGCACCTAAAGCCTATAGAATGAAACCAAAGACTCGTTCATGTGCTTACTTACAAAACGTAAAATCACACCATCAGAAGCATACTAAAAAATGTCCCTTATATACAACATTTGGGCCATGAAACGATTAGTGATCTAAGGTAGTAAAGATTATCACTACCACAACTGGTCACAAATTTTAAGTTTATGTTAATTTACTAAAACTTCATTTTCATCTTAGTTGAACCATTATATCGATTTACATTTTCGTTCAATCACAAAATCAGAATTGCGTCATTAACAGTAACATGAACTTCTAGCCTGTAAAAAAAATTATGAAATACTACTAACCTTTTTCAGGTTGAAAAATCTAGATCTTGGCCTCTTAACGGAAGTGAAACTAAACCTTATATAATTTGTGGCCGAAATTTCATACCTCAATTGAATCAGCCTCTCTCAAATAACTCAGCCTTATCATCGGACTTTTGATCTGCACAGGCATAAGCACGTAAGTCAGCAATAAGCACTTTCTATCAAACAACAAAAGGCCAAGGAACCTTTTACCATGATCATTACATCTATGCAAATACACAAACAAAAGGTTAAACTCACACGTGGACCTTTGTATTGCCTCCGTAAACCCATCTTGCACGAAAACAGGTATTGCTCAGTACTATAAATAACTGATTCATAAGCTCATTAGCCCCACATCGTACTGATTAGCTTTATATCACTATTGTGCCAAACAACGAAGGAAAGTGATTTAAGCACACCTATATTTGTACATGGCACATATTTTTGACATGAAAATTTTGCCAAAAACACTATTAAGCTCCAAAACTGATGAATTGAACTTGTTGACAAAGTAAAAAAATACCTGGTATGAATTAAACCGTTTTGACCCGTTTAACCAACCCGACCATTTTGCCACATATGCATGATATGTTTGATCCAGATAAGACTGTAAGAAGAAATTACCTCCCAAAGAAGTTCGAAAACTTTTGTGCACTGAGTGTGGCGGAAGTGATGACCGTGACTAAATCTACATGACCCATCCATTTTTCGGCCATACCATTATCATAGTATCATTAAGAATCGAAAAAATTAGCTTAGAAAAAGCTAAATATGTATGTAGCATAAACCTGACCTTGGAAAAAGTAATTTTGGAATGATACTATGATACTATGATAATGGAAAATGGTTTATCCTACACATATGCATATTTAAACGACCAAAAAAACACGGTAAATATGACCCATCTATACATATTTAGCTTACATGACCCCATCCATTTTTCGGCCATATCATTATCATAGTATCATTAAAAATGGTTTATCCAAGCTAAATATGCATATTTAAACGACCAAAAAAAACACGGCTGCCAACAGATCATTAGGCTCAGATTTGTGAGTGTAAAATGGCCAAAAAGGTCATAATTCCGCCATGGCTGCAAAAAAACGCAGTTCAATGATAGCATGTATGCTTTCACGCCATCCGGTTATCGCCGTGCCAAGTTACGGTTCAGACGTCAAATAACCAATATCATTTGACTAAGATTGATTAATAATCGAGAGAAGTGAATACACCCGCCATGGCTGCAAACCTTATAGTTCGCCGTGCCAACAGACGGAGACTCACGACTTTAATCGAACCCACAAATTCATCATAGCCTATTATAACCAAAAAAAGCATGCTGAAACCCCACACACATAAAACACCCGCAACCCTATATCAAAATGACATCGGAATAATTGGTGAAATAGAGTTGATAGTATGCCCTAGATACGCACGTGGAGGTTGCTGAGGTGATTGTTTGTCACACTCTAACGTCCTTCTAATTTCTGCAGCAAGACATACATAACAGCAAAAACAATAGATACAACAATGAGCCTCAAATACGTACGGACCCAAAAAACAGGACACGCCCGCCATGGCTTTAAACATAGCATGTTGCCCCGCCAGGATACGGACAGTCTCAAGTTTTTTTGAACCCACCAATATTCATGACAACCTATTATTCAAAATGGCTGCGTTAGCATAAACGCCGCGCCAAAATACAACCTCATCATAGCTGCAAACACCTATTCAGAATGGGTAGGCCTGCAAATATGTGGATGAAAGTGAATGTGTCAATAATCTTAAGACATACATGTATCAAGCAGCCTACATCTTCTTTTCCGACCAAACCACATCCACAGAAATTGGATTGTATTATAACTGAATCAAAGCACAAATAATTTACTGACCATATTAAACTCCAAAACACAAATAAGTTATATATTTTTTCAGTCCCATGTATGAATATCTTCAATAACACCACAAATAACTACGGCTCCACTAATCTCCCACCATCACTTGCAAAATCAAACCCTAACCCTAAACTATCAAATGGCCTAATTTGAACTTATTTGTTAGCATAATCCATCAAGTTAACTATCAAGATTCAATCTTTACACAAAACGATTGATGGGTTTAATTATACCCAAAACAATAAAAAGTTTACCTGGTATAATCGAGTTACAGATACTCCATAACACTGATATACATCGCCGCGGAGTGAGTATAATACCCATATAAAATACCAACCACAACTTCAGTAACAAATCGCCAGAGAGAGAGAGACGGTTTGATTATCTGGTATATTCCAGATACAATTTCTTATCAAATAAAGAAGCTTCGGGAGAAATCAAACCGTCTCTCTTAAATTGGGTTGGGTTCCGGTAGAGATAGAGGCGAGCACATGTATTGGGCCAAGGACACTGTTTGCCAGGTGAATCGACGTCGTTTCAAATGCCAGGTGAATCGACGTCGTTTCAAATGCTTTTTAATATATATATAGTAATATTGTTTAACGTTTTCAGCCATAATACAATTCATTTTCGTAATTTTGGCCCTCAATGAAACAATATGTCAAGACACATTCTCTAGTTCGTTCTTCAAGAAGGACCACCTTAAATTTATCTTTTTGCCACTTTGTTCATAATCGCGGGACAAAGATTTAACCTCACCAATGGATGTATCTTTATAGGCATACACTCTTTCGAGTAAGAACATCTCCTTAGCAATCACATGACGTGAAGGCATTATATCTTGAGCTAGTCTTATGACTTTTACTTTATAAGAACATCTCTGGATAATACCCATGTTTGGTCATACACGATAGAGATCGAGTTGTATCAGCCGTGTCATTAAGCTTTGATGCACTATAACGATTGTTAGACCTATTATACGTACGATATGTTAGGGTATTTGAGATCAGTGTCTTAGGTTTGTATTAGCATATCATGTATATTATTAGATTATACGGTACCATATCTAATGACTTGATGCACACCATTCTTGAACCTGACACGACGGCTGCCAAAGCATGGGCATGTTTGAAAGACATCTTTTAAGACAACAAGAACTCGAGGGCTGTTTACTTGGAACACCAGTTCACGAATACACGCCTTGACAACTTCTCCTCTGTTTCTACCTACTGTCAAGAACTCAAGATGCTTTCATATCAACTCTCCAACGTTGGAGCCCCTGTCTCCAATCAGCGTCTTGTTTTGCAATTAATAGCTGGTCTTAACGAAAGTTATGACAATGTTGCAAGCTTTATTCAGCAAACCGATCCCCTAACACCGTTCTATGAAGCAAGATCACGTCTTGTACTTGAAGAAACCCGCAAAAGCAAACAAGTTGCCAATACCACCATACCTTCTGGAACCGCTCTCATCTCTTCCACCCCGCCTCCCTCGTCAAACCCCAAACACCAAAACACCTCCAACAGTAGTTATACTACTCGAACTCAGTCCCCACAGCACACAGAAGCATCTAACCGTGGTCGTGGTAGAAACAACAATCGTGGTGCAAGTCGTAACGGGGTTCGTGGTCGCGGTCGTGGCAGATCCTACAATAATCAACCACAGCAGCCTCAACAATAGGCTCCATATGCTCCCTAGTCCTGGTCCCCATATCTATGGGCTACTCCACCACCTCCCTTTCCAACAGCCCCATGGGCTCGACCCAACAACCCAACTGGTGGTCCAGGTATCCTTGGTCCACGTCCCACTCAGTCTCAATCATATGCTGCTTCCACTATTCCGACAAAACTTGATCAAGCAATGCATACTATGACTCTTAACCCTCCAGATGATCAATGGTATATGGACACGGGTGCTACCTCGCACATGACGACTTCTCAAGGTAATCTCTCGTCTTTTTTCAATTTGAGCATTCCAAAACATATTATTGTTCGGCAATGGTAATACTCTTCTGGTTAATGATTATGGACATGCGCATCTTTCACCACCTTCTCCCCCTTTATACATTAAAAATGTCCTTTATGCACCTCATCTTATTAAAAATCTAATCTCAGTTCGTCACCTCTTGACGGATAATAACCTTATTATTGCTTTTGATCCTTTTGGTTTCTCTATTTACAATTTTCAGACGGGGATTCCCATCATGCGATGTAATAGTGACGGGGACCTTTAATTACCCGATCACTAAATCAGTTCTCCAAAGAGTCACTACACCGTCTACCTTTGCAGCACTTTCTAAAGATTTATGGCATCATCGTTTAGGTCATCCGGGCGCAAACATTTTACGCTCGCTTACAAATAAAAATTACATTCTAAGTATTACATTCTATTTCTTGATGATTATTCTAATTTTCTGTGAACATTTCCTCATGGAAGTAAAACACAAGTTTATCCTACATTTCTTTCCCTATACAACTTTATTCAAACACATTTCCATATGAAAATTAAAACACTACAATGTGATAATGGCACAAAATATAACAACTCCAACTTTCATCAATTTTGCAGTAAAAATGGCATGGTTTTTCGTTTCTCTTGCCCACACACATCTCCTCAAAACGGTAAAGCCGAACGTAAAATACGTGCAATTAATAACATCATACGCACCCTCCTCTCTCACTCATCAGTGCCACCACATTTTTGGCATCATGCACTTCAAATGGCCACATATTTACTCAACATACTACCTAGCAAGCTTCTTAACAACAAAACCCCTACCGAAGTACTATACAATCGAAACCCATCGTATGACCATCTTCGCGTTTTTGGTTGCTTGTGTTATCCACTACTTCCTTCCACAACCATCAATAAGTTACAACCTCGTTCAACACCATGTGTGTTCTTGGGATACCCTTCGAATCATAGAAGTTACAAATGCTATGACTTAGCCACTCACAAAGTAATCCTCTCTCGTCATGTTCTTTTTGACGAAACCCAATTTCCGTTTGCCAAACTACACACTCCTACTCCTTCTTCTTACTATTTTCTAAATAATGAAATTCATCCTATGCTTATTCCTTGGTTTTTTCTGCTTCTGTTCCAGCCGTGCCTATTATTCCTACACCACAGACTGAAGCACAAACTGAACCTTCTACTACCTTACCCCAATCAGAACCCACCTACGAACCACCCAAGAAGATCATAATCACCCATCTCCTACCATGAGTCAGCCCTCTGACCCTTCAATCCATCCCACCACTCAACTTGTTGCCCATCGTGGCTCATCCCCATCTCAATCCTCTTTACTTAACTCACCCCGACAACCCAACCCACGGGTTGTAAGACATGGTACCTCTACTTCGCGGCCTCCAAATGTTACTTCTATTCGTACAATGTACACCCGAAGTATGTCTGGTATTTCTAAACCGAAGAATCCCATAAACCTCTTTGTCACTACCTCTCCTTCTCCCATTCCAAACAACTCGAAAGATGTTTTGTCCAACCAAAATTGGAAAAATGCCATGCTTGATGAGTACTGTAACACCCCAACCCGATACGGGTCAGAATGCTACATTATGGTGTCATACAAAGCATACAGTAACGCAAGCGGAAGTCTTATCATACAAATAAAATAAAGTGATGAACATCATAACTCCAAAATGATAAATAAAACCACAAATCCAAAATAGAAATACCAAAAGAAATACAAATCTGAAACATAAATCCATAATGAAACATCAACACGGGGTGGTCTCTAAGTCCATATCTTACTCTTTCCCGTTTCCCCGCTTAGTACCTGCCGCATGGAAAAAAAATGCGGCTGAGCTTAAAAAGCCTAGTGAACATATATGACAGAAACCAAAAGCTAAATATAACAAAGGTACGAAATGAATAAAAAGGTGACAACGAAATCACAATGAATGAACGGAAAGGAATGAGTCCATGAGAAACCTGCAGAAAACATCATAACATATATCTACCCAGAACATAGTCAAGAAAACCCCATAGCAAACAGTACATCTGCGAATACATACAAGCACATACAAATATTATAGGATTCAAAGAATCATATAAAAGATGAAAGGCAAAATCATAATTAAACATGTAACCAAATATTGTGAGAGCATATTAAGCAGCGGAACGATTGAAAACATGATATGGCAAAACAAGCAAAGCAGCAAATCAAATACATATAACTAAACTATACTTTATAAGCAGGCATAAAACAACATAATATAGCTCAAGCATGGTAATTACTCCAAACAGATAATCAACAAAGATAAGTTGTACAGTCATCATACCAAGTAGCATCATCAATAGTAAAACTAAGCAAGATTATAGCATGGCAAACTAAGCAAGACAATAGGTACACACATAAGTTAAATCAATTTCTGTTAGCAGGGTATCATGTGTATAAATGTAATCATGGCAGACCAACTAGTCTGGTCGATATCGATTATCATGTTGAACAAATAAATATAACTTAGAAGTAATTATTTAAGGACATCACCAAAAGCCGCTAAGTCACAGATTTACATACAAGCATGGCATCTAGACAAATCGCATAAGCACATCTTAACATGGTAAGCGGATAATTTCATACTAGCATGGCAACAAATAATCCAGGTAATCACTTATTAGCATGAAATACATATAAATTAAGAAAACATACATCAACCTGGTAACAGCTGAATTTCATATTCATGTCATAGCACCATAACAAAGGAAATAATAACCCGATAGTATAAGTTTGGTAACCACATGGAATGAAAGCATAGTAAAATCAAATAATTGTAACACCACAAAGTTGTTGCATGGACTAAACAAGGAGTCTGAGTGAATGAATAGTCAAACGAGTAACTGAATCAAGATATAGCATAGTAACTAGATACGAATCATACGAAAAGTGACGTCCAACATGGTACATGAAGGACATAGCATACATACATACGAATAGCATAATTGATAAGGTTTTAAAATGTACCTTTTTGAGGGGTCGTCTAAGCCCTTATTTGATCACTTTTGTATCCATTATTACTTAATATCGTTCCTTTTCACTTTTTAGGTATCGCGAAGGCAAATTGCTGGAATGACACTTATTCGGACGAAAAGGCGCGCATATACGAAGAAAATGGCCAAAGTCAAGAATCGAGACACTCAGGCTGCTGGAACTAAAGGGGACGGCGTCAGGCTCTACAAGTGACGGCGTCAGGTTCTACTAGAGACGCCGTCGGACAAGTTTTGTGATGACTCAGTAGCCAAATTGCTCATTTACAAGTGACGGCTTCAGGTTTTAAAAGAGTAGGGCGTCGCAGCTCAGACGACCTAGATTTGATCCAGACGACGTCAGAGACAGAAGAGGATGGTGTCACAAGCATAAGGTGACGCCGTCACAATACTAACGTGGCCAAGACGAAACCCTAATAATGGCGACCCGACGGCATCACAATTTAAAGGGTGACGCCGTCGCATTTGTAATCTTATATATAGAATCCGAATTTTTTAGTTTTCGGTGTGTAGTCTTTTGGAGTAAAAACCTAAACCGAACCAAGCCTGTCTTGTATAATATTTTAGGGTTCCATACCCTATCTTACATCAAGATAAGTGTTTTACTTCATTAATTTAATTATGTCTTCCATTGATTGTGTGTATGCTTGCATGTTCCCCATGTCCAGCTAATTTACTTGTGTGTTTGCGTAGGTAATATGAAATTTAGTTATTGAATATTGATTGGTTGTATCTTATCTTAATTGTGATTGACCTAGTATTGCGATAGGTCATTCGTTGTGCTAATAATGCTTGATTAATCTTTGTTGAACCTTAGTTTATAATCACCTAGAGTAATTGTAGGCTATACATCCAAAGAATACCTTCGAGTTAAAGTTTATAAATCCTAGAGATTTTGTAGTCATTAACCTTTGGTAGCTTCAAAGAGTTAGGGATAAACGCATACCCTACGACATTAGAAACACAACGTGATTAAGAATAAGGACGTGACAATTCAACCACCAATAGGAGATAACTAGGGAGTAATAAAGCCTAAGCAAATACATTTTTAACTATCATACGAGCACACAAACAATAGACATAGACTACATACACCTTAGTTTAGATAAGTAGAAGTAATGGGTAGAAATACCAACCCCCAAATCCAAACCCCGAGCTTCGTACCTTTCCATTTCCTAAAAAACATAAAAAGATAAAAAATAATCTTCCTCAACCCCAACCTTAGCGTAGTAACTTCTTGCTAGCATTCCTATTCCCCTAGAGAACAATATCAATTCCCGTGGCTTACCCTAATACTACACTACAACGATTAGGTTCACTGCCTAGGGTGTTGAAAAACTTGCTCGACGAAAAGGAAGTTCCTTTGACCCCAAACGACGCGTGTAGCGTTATCAAGTTTTTGGCGCCGCTGCCGGGGAATAGAATAGCTAGTTAGGAGTCCACATCGTTTAGGTTTCCTTGCTTGATTCCTATCAAGTAACCTTTTTTCCCAATTTTTAGCTTCCTCGTAGTCTATCCCCTTTCTTCGTGGCCTTTGTTCGTATCCCATCACTTTTCCTCATGGAAGGTGATAACCAGCCACCACTCATCAACCCACCACCAAATGACCCGTCAAGAGGCCGTACTCTTGGTGAATACTCAAGACCAAGCCACCTAGGCTATAGAAACACCATTGAGCTTCCCGACCAAGCCCAAACTACGGCCCTGCGATCCGACACCATCCGGTTGGTGCAAAACAGATGTGCATTCTATGGACTTCGTTTCGAAGATCCTAGTCAGCATCTTATGGATTTCCTTAAAATTGTTGATTCCATCGACCTTGATGCTACTACTCGGGAGACCACGCGTTTGCGTCTCTTCCAATTCTCTCTACGGGACCAAGTTAGTAATTGGCTTGAGCGACTTCCCGCCGGCTCCATCTCAAGTTGGGATGATTTCACCTCTCGTTTTCTTGCTCAATTTTTCCCACCGGGGAGAACCACTAAGCTTAGGAATGAAATCTTGATGTTCCAACAACGTCAAGGTGAATCTCTCTACGAAGCATGGACTTGATTCAAGGACTTACTCCATAGAGTCCCTCATCACGGCATTGATCTTTGGCTTCAAGTCCAACTCTTCTATGATCATGTCAACTTCCCCACCAAGCGATCCATTGACCAAGCGGCCGGTGGAAAACTTAGTGATCTCACCGCGAAAGAATCGTGGGGTATAATAGAGGACCTTGCTCTCTATGACAATGAAAGTTGGAATGACCCCCGTGAGTTGCCCAAAACCGAAAAGGCAATCTCCTTGCCTTCCCTTGACTCACAACCTTCCGACCGTAGGATACTCGAGCTTGAAGATCAAGTTAAATTCCTAATGAGCTCCTACGAAAATCCTAAGTCTTCATGATTCGTTGATAGTGAGTGGTGAAAAACACAATATCAAACTATCAAATTAACCGTAAAACTCGACAAATCAACCTTTTAGGAAAAGGGTTAACGTGCCAAACCTCACGAATGTGATAAAAGTGATACCGGGCAAGTGATTACCCGGGTTGTTTCCCAACGAGGTGTGAAATTGACAGAATCGTTGAGTTTCGTGATTATGGACTTGAATTGGTTTAACAAATTTTGGAATTGGATTATGTTATTCTACAAAATAAAGAACGGGAATGAAAATAAAGCAAGTAAAAAAATTTAAACACTAAATAAACAACTACTAAGCCTAAGGAACAATAAAATGATGCTAAACTACATCCTAGGGTGCTAAAATGCAAAAACGTGAAAAACCGGGACGACCGAGCCCGAAAGTGAAAAAAGATGCAATTTAAGTCCTACGAGTGCAAAACTAATTTTTCTACATTCTACATGACTACTTTACACTATGCTAAATCTAAGAAAAATAAAAAAGACCATAACTACTTTGGGAAACAAGCAACTGATAAGCTAAATAAGAGGAAAAGTTTAAAAATACAATTTCTTTAACTATTGATAAATGATTAAATGTGCACAAAATAAACAAAACGGACACAAGGAGCAGTTGGCTTTGGGTGCGTGGTACTGGTCGTGTTGCAGCAGACCAAATGGTCCAGAGTTCGAATCCCTGGATCAGTCTACTATTTCATTTTTTTTTTCATTTTTCTTTTGGCACTTGAAGAGGCAACAAATTTAAGAACTTTTTGTGAAAGCTTTTGTATGAAAACTCACAATAACCTGCTGTTTGAACAGGACCCAACCAAACACACCCTTTTTGACACTTTTTGGCACAAGAATAAGAACAATAAGCAGTGCATAAGCCAAGTAGATGAACAATTAATCTAATTCATGATGAAAACTTAATTTGATAAGCCAAAAGAACTTGAGGAACACAAATAAAACCAAGGAGAATAAGCTGGCTTTGTTGGCTACTCCAACTGTCCTGTGACAGTTTCAAACCAAACACCCATTTAAGACCTTATAAGCCTAGAATGGACCAAGATAAGCAGTTAAGTTGCAAAACCGAACATGATTGAGCAATGCAAATCCAAATAAGCAAAATGTAAATGAGATAGGCTAAAACTGCAAGGAAAAAAACAGTTGGTATGAATTGGCTACACTAGGGAGATCCTAAAACTAGTAACATGGAAAACAAGTACTAAAGGTCTACAAATAAGCACCTAATAAGACATACTAGAGACCTAATCTAATCTAATGTACTAATGAGCATTAACCTAACCTAGAGTAAGCTACAATAAGTCACGAATAAGCTAAAGGCCGGCTTATTGCTACTGTGCTGCTGTGGTGCTGAACTGAGACAGTCCCATGGGGGGACTTTAAGCTCAAAATAAGCTTACAAATCAACTCCTATCCCTGAAATAAGCAACCACAGCCACCCTTCATGCACTCAAGAGCTAGGAAAAACAAAGTGGATAAGTCTGAAGCTTATCCGAGCCTATGAGGGGCGAAGAATATGGCTATTGGGCTGCTGTCACGGGACTTTTAGGGGCTTAAAATAACTAGCGCAACCTCAAATGAAACTACCAAACCGAACCCTTAGCTAAATCCTATGATCCGGAGCTTAAATCACCTAAACTTAAAAGGATTTCATTGTTCTAAATGGGAGCAAACAGATTCTTCGTTCAAAGAAAATCCTAAGCTAAAATAAAATGAAACATACTCAAAGAAAAATTACAACTAAGTACCTAATTAGCTAACTCGGATCTAAACTAATCTAAAACATTAACTAAGCATTTACCAACTTAATTAGACTAGGCTAACTACCATTAAGCTAATGAGTAAATAGAAAAGAAAGGATATTACCCGTTTGCTGCTAACTGCGGTCAGAACAGGCCCAATGGGGCTCTTTTGATGGCAAAAATAAGCTAATAAGGCTAATCTAAAAACTAAAGCTAGTTTAAAAATTAAAAACTCAAATATCAAAGATCCTAAAAAGACTAATGTACAACTAATGGTATCTTATATGAAGCTTCTAAAGGGGCTAGAACTTACTGTTTGGGGACTGCGACAAGATCAGGACAGGAACACAAGGGCATTTGTAGCTTATAATAGCTGCAAGATGGCTTATAAATTCCAAAATAAACACTTACTTTGACTAAATTAAAACCCAACATGGGTAGAAACCCGAATTTGACCCACAATCAATTCTATTCCAACCACTCTTTAAAGACAGAAAATGGTTTTACTAACTATGACACTTCCAAACAAACTTGCTTACTTAACCAAAACACTTTGTAAAACAGAAATGAAGCTTTGTAAAACACTTTTAACATAAAGAAAATTCACTTAAATGACAGTAGAAAAAAAATTGAAGAACAAGAAATCTGCATAAAAAGAATTGGGATTAAAACTGAAATTGCATTTAACTGTAATTAAAGAGTACATGAAAATTTAAATGGCAATAAAATTAAATTGGTACTAGAACATGGATTCCTAGACAAAGTTCTATTCTCTCACTAAAAGCCTATTTATACAAACATAAAGCTTCTCTCTTCTCACTTCCTGATGTGTTTCTTGTGTGAGACAAACCAGACCAAAACCAACTTGTGTTTCTTTGAGTTGATCCAAGCCATCCAAGAGTTAGGTACATCCCAAGAGTAAATCAGAGTCGTCTATGGGTTGTCTTGTGCCAAAGATTGCCAAGGTGGCAATGGCAACATGTGAAGATGGGAAACATGTGAGTCCACCTGGGTTTCTGGGATTGAAAGGGATTGAAGGAGGGGGAAATTTGGCGGGCAAAAGGGTGTTTTGAGGTTTGGGTTTTTTTTTATTTTTTTTGTGTTATCTGTGTTGGGATGCAATAGAGAAGGAAGGTTAAAAGAGGTGGGGTTAAGAAGTAAAGGGTTTTTATTTATTTTGTTAAAAGAGTTTAAAGTAAAAAATGTAATTTGTGCTTTTTTTCTTGTGTGAAAATGTTTTTTTTTTTTTTGAAAGTGAACTGAAAATTGGTTTTAAGGAAAAATGGGATTTACAAAATGGTTTTAAAAGCTAACATGGGATTTTGGATTTTTGGTCAAAAAGGCAAATTGGTCATTTTGGGTGTCGAGGACGGGTAAAATGGGTATTTTGGGTTCGGGTTAGGTTTTTAGGTTTGTTTTCCCACTCTCACTTCAAAAACATGTCCCGAGCTCTGAAAATGTAGAAAATCACTCCTCGGCTCCGTCTGATTCAACACTTTTCTGATTTCGGCTTGATTTTGCTCGTTTTCGCTCTGTTTTCAATCCTTTTATACCTGAAAGACATAAAACATACTCCGAGGATATTTTTAACATATTTTGAGCATATTTGGGTGTTTTTAGTCATTTTTGTGGTCTTAGATGGGTAAAAACGATGAGTGAATAAGCACTCATCAAATTCCCCCACACTAGGCAATTGCTAGTCCCTAGCAATCAATCATGTGAAGTAATGAATGAAACTCACGAGCATACCCCATTTTGACCTTTTTTATTCGATGCGAGAAATTTAAACTAGACTGAAAGTAAACAACATGCTTGATTAACAAAAAGTGGTATCATGGAACGGGATTCACACAAAATGGGTGTCTCCAGGGAATTGAATCGTCATCCTCTTTTTTATACTCTCAAACTAAGTCTAAACTTATTGTGCAAACGTTTTGGAAAAATGCTAACACTACTTATACTAATAATCTATGTAAGCCGAGGCTTAACTTTTTACTCCCGCAGTTTATACAATTTAAGTTCGTGTGCTCATTTTCAAAAGTTTGACCATTGAAACCGACCTTGTTATGGTTGTTATTTACTTAACTAAAATCTTAGCTTCCCGGAAACTACGAAAGCCTAAGGATCGAAAGGGCCTCTTCCATGTAGCGGCTTTCTTCTCGGCACATCCCAAAACATCAGTTTTAAGTGACCAGGCTTTTGACACCCCACAGAGAATAGTACCGAAATTAGCGGGAATTCGATTCCAAATATTTACGAGGCTACCGTTAAGTTAAAATTATAACTAAATGGACAACAACCGACGATAATTTAGAAATTCGAGATTCAAATGTGAGATCACTCCATGTTGCGACTTTCTTCTCAGCTTGTCCATTTAAGGAGGCTAGGTTTTCACCCTTGAGAATAGTATCGGAGCTTTCGGGGTCTTTGACTTCAAGAATTTCTAAATCACCGTCAAGCTTTTAGACAACCTTGACGAATCCTAGCTCAACTTCCGATTTAAATTTAAGAAAAAGCAAGTTTCGCACATTTATTCATAAGCAACATAGTGCTTTTATTCAAGGACTCATTTTTTTCATTTTTCATTTTTTGTTTTTTCTCATTTTTTCACATTTTTTTTTTCTTTTTTTTTTTTTTTTTTTTTTTTTTTGCAATTTACTTTTGCATCATTCAAGCACTTTTACGATACTTTCACTTTGCAATATTATTCTGATTTTAAGAAAGTATGCTTTTCCAAAAATTTAAATATAAAGTTGAACTTGAGCTCTAAATCAATTTTGCTTAAAAACTTTTTGTTGTAACAAGACGATTTGAATGTTCAAAAGTTTGACAATGAGCACGTATTTTAGGTTCAATTAGGAGCTACTGGGAGAAAAAGCCATAGATTACTTATATAAGCTCTAAAGAGAACCAACTACTCCACGCTTAGCATTTTCATTTGCACAATTCGTAAAAACTTAGCCTAATTTTTAAGAGAGCAGCTAGATCAACACTCTAGCAGAGTCGGGATTCCCTTTGTTCTAACCTAATCAAGACTAAACTATCATTAATACCGAAGCATTAACACTTTATTTTCATGCAAAAAATTTTAAATTTGGGTCAAAACGGGGGTACTAGGGACTAAAGGGTACAAATGTGACAAAATTCGACAGAATTCCCCCCCACACTTAGAATTGAATATTGCCCTCAATATTCAAAGTCCCGGCCGAAGCCGATACTATCGAACGGAAAAAGGTAATACCACTTAACCAAGTGTGTGGACGAAATCTGTTATTTTACACAAAAAGGATTTTTGAAAATATATCCCCAAATAAACGTTAGTAAAAATGATCGGATATTGGGCGGCTAGATTGAAAACAGGCGCATCAATCATCACGATCAAAGGGATTCCTGAAAATATGAGCAAACACACAAGAAGCAAACACTGTGGAGGTTTCTCCCCACACTTAGTTGTTAGAAAATAGAAAGAAGTCAGAAACATGGGTGGACACCCATGGAATGCTACTGTTTTTGTTAACCGAGTCGCTAGCTTGACTCGACCCCGAATTCATTGGTCCATGGGGGAGCAAGTGGAAGAGAAAATCTCCATCGAACTTTCATTCAAATGGTATAGATAAACATTGAATGTGTCGAAAGTTCCACTCCGATGAGGTACATCCGACTCAAAAGAAAGAGAAATGCCGGGGTCAAAGATTGTATCTTCACTCCCGTAGGAGTTAAGACATGGAGAAGAAATGGGAGGAGAAGGCAAAGTGAAAATCTTATGACAACGGGTGGGATGGGTGGGCAAAAGATAAGATTGAGGAACATTGATGGAATGTTCAGAAATCTTATCCACCACTAAAGCAATGAAAACATCCGTATCGGTCTTAGAAGAGGTTCCATCATCCGGCGGTTTAGCAGGCGGACGAGTGGATGATGGACCTAAGCCATAATCGTCACTCTGAAAACCCGAAGGTATCGAGTCATCCGGAGAAAGAATTGAGTCGACCTCTTCCATACGAGTGTCACTCGACGAGTTATCAGAAGACCAATTGTATAGAAGATTTTCTAATTCGGTAAGGTCGGCTTCAAAGTCGAAGTGAGCATCATCATCTCCCGGTGGAGAATGATCAACGAGAGCGAGTTCATCGGCGAACTCCTCGAGAAGGTCTAACGTCGAAGTGGGATTGCCACTATTCTTTTCTTCGGGTAAAGATGGAGATGTAACGAGGTTCTCCATGTAAGAGTCACTATCCTCATTCTGAATGTCAAAGATGGGATTATCCGAAACTAAAGTGAATTCAGAATCAAAGTCAAACAGAGGATTAGTGAATGCCGTAGTGAAAGGTTCCTCGGACACAACAAGAATATCATCATCATCCGTTTCAAAATCAGTGTCCATATCAAGATCATCGGGATCAACATCTCTCACTTCTTCCAAGCTGACGAGCTCAGAAGGAATTTCCTCAACATACTCGATGTCTCCACACGATAAAGAATCATCAAATGACGTACAGTCATTTTCAGACTCGGAGATCACCTCATCAGGTTCTTTCAGGGTGGGAGAAGAATCATCATCGAGAGGATCATCATACATATCACTGGAGATAACTTCGGATTCACTTGGGGTTGGGACGAGGTTCTCAACACAAGACGGTTCCGTTTTCGGAATAGTGCTAAGATGCTCGTCCCCCATTAAAAGGTTATCCGATGGTTCTATGGTAGATAGGCAATGTGAGGGTGGAGAGTGGACATGTGCGGTACTTTGTGGGCTTGAAATATGCACCTTGTCCTTTGTCATCTCCCAATCTTCCTCATCCTCGTCATCGAGACGGCACGCTTCGTTAAAGAGGAGACGCTGTTGAGCAGCTTCGTTCAATAGGAGAAGCTTTTGAGCTGCTCGCTCATCGGCTAGAAATCTTTCGTTGCGAGCAGCTTGTTCCTCGGAAAGTTCCTCAAGAATCATATGAGGAAATGGATCAATGACGGGAAGTTGTGGGGGTTGGAAATTGTCAAAACAAGGAGTGTTATAACAAGGGTCAGGCCCATAGTTTTGATTCCATGATTGACATTGATAATCATCATGAGGACCCCCACACTTAGCACAATGAGGGTATTGGGGAGAGAAGTTCTGAAACGATGAATCATTGAAATCTTGATAGTACGGTTGTGGTTTGTATGCATTCTGAGGAGGGTAGTTGAAATCGTTCTGAGGAAAATTGAAGGAATTAGGATTAGAATCATAAGCGCATGAATTCTCGGCACAAATCGAACAAAATCCATCAGTAAGATAGTTTCCACACCACTCGCACATACATTTGTAGCAACGGAAACCTTTCGGTAACATGTCTCCACAACCGTAGCAATACTCTTGATCGAATGAAAGTATCTCGGGAATGGGAGTAGGAATCGAGGGCTCAACAACATCACAAACGGTAGGTAAAACGGTATTTCCCGAAGTTGATATTTGACGAAGTTCATTTAAGCAATTTTGAAGCATGTTCATGATATCGTCCGAAAAAGGTTTTGAAGATTCCGGAGGTGGGACAAGTGGTGTGCTCTCAGAGCTAGCAATTTCCACCACTTCCGTTTTGGTCTCCGGTTCTTGCTCTTTTCTCTTAACCTTAACCGTAAATCGCGAAAGATTTGGATCAAATCTAGACGGTTTAGGTTCAGAAACAATAGAACAAATCTCGGGTTGTGGCGGGTGGTCGGAAAAACTTGGAGAATCATCGAGAGAGTTTTTATCGGATAAGTCGCACCAATAGCAATATTTGCTTGCACCAACCCTACCACACCGCTTACATAAACAATCGTGATTTTGACAACAAAGCTGATCCTCTTCCATACGGCCTTTGCAATGGAAACAACGACGATAATCGATCGTCGCCATGAGAATTAAACATGTAGAGGATTAAAGAAATAGAATTAAGTGATCGAGAGGATACGAAGAGTAGAATCAAACGGTGAAAGAGGGTAAGAGAAATAGAATCAACGAATAAGAGGAATGAGAAGAATATTTTTGGGGTTTTGGGTTTTTGGAAAGCAAATAACTTCACGAGGAAGGTTCTTCAAGTCACTAATCGCAAAAATCACGATATTGTCGCAACACACCTCCCCGGCAGCGGCGCCAAAATTTGATTCGTTGAAAAGTGAGTGGTGAAAAACACAATATCAAACTATCAAATTAACCGTAAAACTCGACAAATCAACCTTTTAGGAAAAGGGTTAACGTGCCAAACCTCACGAATGTGATAAAAGTGATACCGGGCAAGTGATTACCCGGGTCGTTTCCCAACGAGGTGTGAAATTGACGGAATCGTTGAGTTTCGTGATTACGGACTTGAATTGGTTTAACAAATTTTGGAATTGGATTATGTTATTCTACAAAATAAAGAACGGGAATAAAAATAAAGCAAGTAAAAAAATTTAAATACTAAATAAACAACTACTAAGCCTAAGGAACAATAAAATGATGCTAAACTACATCCTAGGGTGCTAAAATGCAAAAACGTGAAAAACCGGGACGCACCGAGCCCCGAAAGTGAAAAATATGCAATTTAAGTCCTACGAGTGCAAAACTAATTTTTCTACATTCTACATGACTACTTTACACTATGCTAAATCTAAGAAAAATAAAAAAGACCATAACTACTTTGGGAAACAAGCAACTAATAAGCTAAATAAGAGGAAAAGTTTAAAAATACAATTTCTTTAACTATTGATAAATGATTAAATGTGCACAAAATAAACAAAACGGACACAAGGAGCAGTTGGCTTTGGGTGCGTGGTACTGGTCGTGTTGCAGCAGACCAAATGGTCCAGAGTTCGAATCCCTGGATCAGTCTACTATTTCATTTTTTTTTTCATTTTTCTTTTGGCACTTGAAGAGGCAACAAATTTAAGAACTTTTTGTGAAAGCTTTTGTATGAAAACTCACAATAACCTGCTGTTTGAACAGGACCCAACCAAACACACCCTTTTTGACACTTTTGAGCACAAGAATAAGAACAATAAGCAGTGCATAAGCCAAGTAGATGAACAATTAATCTAATTCATGATGAAAACTTAATTTGATAAGCCAAAAGAACTTGAGGAACACAAATAAAACCAAGGAGAATAAGCTGGCTTTGTTGGCTACTCCAACTGTCCTGTGACAGTTTCAAACCAAACACCCATTTAAGACCTTATAAGCCTAGAATGGACCAAGATAAGCAGTTAAGTTGCAAAACCGAACATGATTGAGCAATGCAAATCCAAATAAGCAAAATGTAAATGAGATAGGCTAAAACTGCAAGGAAAAAAACAGTTGGTATGAATTGGCTACACTAGGGAGATCCTAAAACTAGTAACATGGAAAACAAGTACTAAAGGTCTACAAATAAGCACCTAATAAGACATACTAGAGACCTAATCTAATCTAATGTACTAATGAGCATTAACCTAACCTAGAGTAAGCTACAATAAGTCACGAATAAGCTAAAGGCCGGCTTATTGCTACTGTGCTGCTGTGGTGCTGAACTGAGACAGTCCCATGGGGGGACTTTAAGCTCAAAAATAAGCTTACAAATCAACTCCTATCCCTGAAATAAGCAACCACAGCCACCCTTCATGCACTCAAGAGCTAGGAAAAACAAAGTGGATAAGCTGTAAAGCTTATTTGAGCCTATGAGGGGCAGAAGAAAATGGCTATTGGGCTGCTGTCACGGGACTTTTAGGGGCTTAAAATAACTAGCGCAACCTCAAATGAAACTACCAAACCGAACCCTTAGCTAAATCCTATGATCCGGAGCTTAAATCACCTAAACTTAAAAGGATTTCATTGTTCTAAATGGGAGCAAACAGATTCTTCGTTCAAAGAAAATCCTAAGCTAAAATAAAATGAAACATACTCAAAGAAAAATTACAACTAAGTACCTAATTAGCTAACTCGGATCTAAACTAATCTAAAACATTAACTAAGCATTTACCAACTTAATTAGACTAGGCTTATTACCATTAAGCTAATGAGTGAATAGAAAAGAAAGGATATTACCCGTTTGCTGCTAACTGCGGTCAGAACAGGCCCAATGGGGCTCTTTTGATGGCAAAAATAAGCTAATAAGGCTAATCTAAAAACTAAAGCTAGTTTAGAAATTAAAAACTCAAATATCAAAGATCCTAAAAAGACTAATGTACAACTAATGGTATCTTATATGAAGCTTCTAAAGGGGCTAGAACTTACTGTTTGGGGACTGCGACAAGATCAGGACAGGAACACAAGGGCATTTGTAGCTTATAATAGCTGCAAGATGGCTTATAAATTCCAAAATAAACACTTACTTTGACTAAATTAAAACCCAACATGGGTAGAAACCCGAATTTGACCCACAATCAATTCTATTCCAACCACTCTTTAAAGACAGAAAATGGTTTTACTAACTATGACACTTCCAAACAAACTTGCTTACTTAACCAAAACACTTTGTAAAACAGAAATGAAGCTTTGTAAAACACTTTTAACATAAAGAAAATTCACTTAAATGACAGTAGAAAAAAATTGAAGAACAAGAAATCTGCATAAAAAGAATTGGGATTAAAACTGAAATTGCATTTAACTGTAATTAAAGAGTACATGAAAATTTAAATGGCAATAAAATTAAATTGGTACTAGAACATAGATTCCTAGACAAAGTTCTATTCTCTCACTAAAAGCCTATTTATACAAACATAAAGCTTCTCTCTTCTCACTTCCTGATGTGTTTCTTGTGTGAGACAAACCAGACCAAAACCAACTTGTGTTTCTTTGAGTTGATCCAAGCCATCCAAGAGTTAGGTACATCCCAAGAGTAAATCAGAGCCGTCTATGGGTTGTCTTGTGCCAAAGATTGCCAAGGTGGCAATGGCAACATGTGAAGATGGGAAACATGTGAGTCTACCTGGGTTTCTGGGATTGAAAGGGATTGAAGGAGGGGGAAATTTGGTGGGCAAAAGGGTGTTTTGAGGTTTGGGTTTTTTTTTATTTTTTTTGTGTTATCTGTGTTGCGATGGAATAGAGAAGGAAGGTTAAAAGAGGTGGGGTTAAGAAGTAAAGGGTTTTTATTTATTTTGTTAAAAGAGTTTAAAGTAAAAAATGTAATTTGTGCTTTTTTTTTCTTGTGTGAAAATGGTTTTTTTTTTTTTTGGTGTGGCTGGTGAATTGTGTAGTGGTTCCCACGACACTCGAGATTGCACAAGACTCCCAGAACAAGCTTTTGCGGACTACGCCTCCACGCGTACCGACGGAGCGGGAGAGAAGTGGTACACTTTCAAGCCCGAACAAAACAACTTAGGAAATTCTTACAACCCCTCATGGAGGAACCACCCTAACCTTAAGTGGAACCAAAATTCAAGCACACCCCAAAGCTCATCTAGTCCACCTAATAGGTTCAACCCTCTAAACACCGGGAACCCCACTAGTCTTGAGGTAATTGTATCTAGGTTCATGTCATCTCAATAAACTCGATTGACTAAGCTTGAAGCCGATTTTAAGCGACGACAAGGCGAGATGACAAACAAGCTTGATGCCCTCTTAAAAGCCTTTAATGACCGGGAAATTGGAGCACTCCCAAGTGATATATAGAACCCAAAAGTGAGTTCGATTTCATCAACTTCATGTTCTTGTTCACCATGGGAGAGTGCGCATCCATGCCCCTCACGCCCAACGGTTCACTCGGTAAACGCTATCAACAAGGGTTTCAAGCAATCCAAAATGAGGTACCAAGGCCCCGCACCATTGGTAGAACCTACTCTTGAGAAACCCGTCAACCAAGAACCCAAACCTAATCTAGAGGAGGAGTACAAGGAACTCCATCAAGAAAAATCGGTTCTTAAAGTCTTAGCTCATGCACCTTATTATAATGCTTTAAAAGAAAAATATGAGCTAGAACTTAGACTTGGAAAACATGGGTCCGCTTTTGTGCAAAATAATTTACCTAAGACGTTAGACGATCCTGGGCTATTCACTCTTCCGTGTAGGCTTGGAACTTCCAAACCTCTCGATGCTCTAGCCGACTTAGGGTCATGCATTAATCTTGTTCCGTTGTCCCTCCATAGAAGCCTTAACTTAGGTAAGATAGAACCAACGGAAACCATCTTAGGTCTAGCGGACGGTAGTATTGCACATCCGGTAGGAATAATAAAAGACATGGTAGTACACGTAGGAGAATTGACTCTTTTGGCGGATTTCCATATGCTAGACATGAATAAGGACCCGACATGCCCATTGCTAGTAGGAAGGGGATTCTTAGCTACCGCTAGTGCCATCATTTATTGTAAGATGTCCAAAATAGTGGTAGGAGAAGGGAGTGCTAGGTCAATTTACGATGTCAAAAAGCATACTTACTACAAAGAAAAGGAAATCCCACATGAGATTAGGTTGGATAGAGAGCCATCTAGATACGGACCTTGGATCGATAAGAACTTCATAGGTCCCCAACGACCTTTTTACCTAGATGAAGCCTTTGCTAGTAAAGCAACTTTCCATGAAAAAGAAATTGCTAGGGACATGGAAGTGAACCCGTTCGAGGACGCCTTAGTATTTAGGAAGATGAGCGAGTTCCTAGGAAGCTTGCCTGTCAACCTCGTCATGAATAAGTTGAAAGTTGAGAGCGATAAGCCCAAGCATAGATGGGATTGGGATAGACCGCCTAGTGATGGTAATGGAGAATGGCACATTAGGATAACGATCTATGACCCCGATGGAGAGAAATTTGAAAAGGCTTATCTAACCAAACGTACTACTAGGAACTTAAATGATAAGCTTGATCCTTATGCCATTCTTGAGGACAAGCTTACCTATATCGGTACGTAGGGGTACGACTTCGAGTCTAGCTACAAGACTCATAAATAAAGAAAATCGCTTTGTGGGAGGCAACCCATGCTTAATTGTTTGCTTGTTTCTGTCGTGTATCTTTTATTGATTGTTTATTCTCATGTTTAAATATGTAAAAATGCTTTATTTTGTCTTTAACCTCGTCTTAATTACATATAAAGGTATTTTACATAAGGGATAAGTGTAAGGAGGATTACACAGGTTTTCAAAAGAAACGTAAACATGAGAATTACAATTAATTAAAAGATATACATGTGTGTTTGTTCGAGTCAAATGCTTATATCGAGTCATAATGGATGTTTTGCAGGAAATTTTTCCAGATTTTAAAGATAAAAATTTTCGAATTTTTCCGAAAATCGTGACGGTTTCTGTCGGGATAACTGACAGCGTTAGGATCATAACTGGCGTCGAGGAAGGAGCGAAACAACCGACTACTTTTTCTCGTTTTCGAGCTACTTATAAATTTTGTAATTTTCCGGTCTTAATTTTCCGAGAAAATCTGTCAACATCCATTCCACAAGCATTATATCCTAGTTTAGTAGAGTCATATATATATATATATATATATATATATTATTACCGCTGATTTTACGCGAAGGTTTCGTTTGTTTTCTTCAAGTGTGCAAGTTTAATTTACCAAGAAGAAAATACATAAGATGAGAAGGAGCTTTTAACGCAAACATTCTTCTTGAAGAAAGATCTAACCACCACTTTACACGGATCCTGCCGAGCTAATCAGGGGAGTATTAGTTTCTTTCGTTGTTAATAACCTTCCATTATCATAATTTTGATACTTTCGGGGAACATTGGGGACAATGTTCAGTTTAAGTGTAGGGAGAGAAAATAAAACGGGAACTTTGAAACTATACTTATCCTTGATTATTTGCTTTGTCCAATTGCATTTGTGTAATAAACCATGAGAAATATCGGTTAAGGTAATTTTGACACCAAATTTAAAATTTTTCATGACATATAGGATTGGGCCATTAGTCTTAATAAAGCGTCTCATGGATAGGAAATTATATGACTAGCACAAAAACCCTTTACCACTTAAATTCCACCCAAACTGTGAGGATCGCCCTTAGATTTGTAGGAATTAAAGCATTAATCTTGAATGCTTAGAGTGTGAACCGGTAGTATAATAGATTCTAGAACTTGTTTTCTGATGCATTCCGAGATCGCTAGTAAGACTACACTTGTGTAGTTAGGAATAACTAAAAGATAAGAGGCATTAGGATAACTCTTGTTTGATACCCGTAATATAATTACTCCTTCCACATCGGTTGAGTAATTCCCCCACACCTTTGCGTTGTACTCATTTTTAGTACACGATACCCCTAGTTAACTCCTCAGAGCCTATCCTTTTCGCGGTTCTCGTGATGTTTCGGTTTTCCGGAATATCAATGAAGAGCATTGTTTACTATCCACCCCCAAATGTACACCAAAATTGCCTTAGCCTACCTTGTATGCACTCACTTTTAGTGCATTATTGTTATCACACTTAACCCTTAGGTCAATTATCTAGTTGCTTGCATAATTTGCTAAGTCGAGTCATATCCTTTGTACACAGTTTTAGGACGATTGGGTCTCATGGAAAAAGTTAAATTTTATGAAATGACGGGAAGGGAACGTTAAATTCAAATTCTCTTTACTTGCGTAATAATGTACTCCAAGTGTTTTGATCTTTTCAATTCGGGTCAAATTAGTGTTAGAGTAATAAAAACTCAAGTGTAGGGATGTGCCCATAAATCCCTATCATTTTGATGTTATCGTAGAGGATGGTAGAGTAAAAGTGTATGAAAAAAAAATGAAAAAAAATAGAAAAAAGAGAAAAAGAAAAAAAATAGAGTGTGAAAAAAAAACAAAAAAAAAACAAAAAAAATGGGCTACCATCTTATATCTATCTTTAAATTTATGTTTGTTTGTTTCAGTTATCTAGAGTTTAGAGTGTCGAGTCTTGGCTTAGCAACGCCATTCTTCTCATGCTTGTAACATAAAGATTTTTGACTTACCACTACTAAATCGCCTATCCCACCAAACCCTTTGTTTCCCTACCGTAAGCCTAACACTACAACCCTTTAAAAGACCTCTTGGATAGTTTTTCCTAGGTGCTTACGCCAAAGCGATGGAGGTTTGATCTAGTCTCAAGCCTATGGTAATCTATGTACTAGTACCGGTTAATGATTGTTTATCTTCCATTTCCAACTTGTTATATTTCATATACACCCGATAGATGTGAGTATCTAAACACCCCATGTGAGGTGCTAGTATGTAATTTCCGTGCTTGTTATGACTTTTGCAGGGCTTATATGTGTTGTGGATCGTTCTAAACTAATGCTTCATGACCCCTAATTTATTAATCAATTGGCTAAAAGCACATTTGCTTGAGGACAAGCAAATACCAAGTGTAGGGATATTTGATAAGGTTTTAAAATGTACCTTTTTGAGAGGTCGTTTAAGCCCTTATTTGATCACTTTTGTATCCGTTATTACTTAATATCGTTCCTTTTCACTTTTTAGGTATCTCGAAGGCAAATTACTGGAATGACACTTATTCGGACGAAAAGCCGCGAATATACGAAGAAAATGGCCAAAGTCAAGAATCGAGACACTCAGGCTGCTGGAACTAAAGGAGACGGTGTCAGGCTCTACAAGTGACGGCGTCAGGTTCTACTAGAGACGCCGTCGAACAAGTTTTGTGAGGACTCAGTAGCCAAATTACTCATTTACAAGTGACGGCTTTAGGTTTTAAAAGAGTAGGGCGTCGCAGCTCAGACGACCTAGATTTGATCTAGACGACGTCAGAGACAGAAGAGGACGGCGTCACAAGCATAAGGTGACGCCGTCGCAATACTAACGTGGCCAATACGAAACCCTAATAACGGTGACCCGACGGCGTCACAATTTAAAGGGTGACGCCGTCGCATTTGTAATCTTATATATAGAATCCGAATTTTTCAGTTTTCGGTGTGTAGTCTTTTGGAGTAAAAACCTAAACCGAACCAAGGCTGTCTTGTACAGTATTTTAGGGTTCCATACCCTATCTTACATCAAGATAAGTGTTTTACTTCATTAATTTAATTATGTCTTCCATTGATTGT
The DNA here is from genome assembly GCA_910596185.1 of Chrysanthemum makinoi. Taxonomy (NCBI): domain Eukaryota; kingdom Viridiplantae; phylum Streptophyta; class Magnoliopsida; order Asterales; family Asteraceae; genus Chrysanthemum; species Chrysanthemum makinoi. The sequence goes on from OU343221.1 coordinate 299,201,986, forward strand.
GTGTAGGCTTGCATGTTCCCCATGTCCGGATAATTTACTTGTGTGTTTGCGTAGGTAATATGAAACTTAGTTATTGAATATTGATTGGTTGTCTCTTATCTTAATTGTGATTGACCTAGTATTGCGATAGGTCATTCGTTATGCTAATAATGCTTGATTAATCTTTGTTGAACCTTAGTTTATAATCACCTAGAGTAATTGTAGGCTATACATCCAAAGAATACCTTAGAGTTAAAGTTTATAAATCCTAGAGATTTTGTAGTCATTAACCTTTGGTAGCTTCAAAGAGTTAGGGATAAACGCATACCCTACGACCTTAGAAACACAACGCGATTAAGAATAAGGACGTGACAATTTAACCACCAATAGGAGATAACTAGGGAGTAATAAAGCCTAAGCAAATACATTTTTAACTATCATACGAGCACACAAACAATAGACATAGACTACATACACCTTAGTTTAGATAAGTAGAAGTAATGGGTAGAAATACCAACCCCCAAATCCAAACCCCGAGCTTCGTACCTTTCCATTTCCTAAAAACATAAAAAGATAAAAAATAATCTTCCTCAACCCCAACCTTAGCGTAGTAACTTCTTGCTAGCATTCCTATTCCCCTAGAGAACGATATCAATTCCCGTGGCTTACCCTAATACTACACTACAATGATTAGGTTCACTGCCTAGGGTGTTGAAAAACTTGCTCGACGAAAAGGAAGTTCTTTTGACCCCGAACGACGCGTGTGGCGTTATCAATAATCAAAGTGAAACATAATGAAAGGATGCCCACGAGTGCATAACCTAACGTCCAGCATGACACATGAAGGATACTACATACATAACCGTCAATTCATAAGTGTACAAGGATGGGAGACCTCACGAGTACAATAAGTGAGAGAGGGGTGCAAGGCACGCACAGCCAAACGCCATAAACATATCATAATATCATAAGCCTAGGATGCATCCATATGCCCCCCCCCCCCCCACATAACATAAATTATATATGTACCCTACTCACATGACAGGTATACACATACATCATAATGGCCAAGTGATCACATAATCATACATATCATAAATATCATAATGGGGACATCGGGGATTAATCACACCGCCCTAGATGGTGTCATGAAATTGGTGCCATCAATGACATGGTCATGGTACCTCAATGACTAGTTAGCTCGTAACAAAAGGGGCAGAACGTACAAATCGTAATCATATCCAAATCATACCGAATCATAATCATACGAATCATGGCAACTGAATCATATCATAACATATCATACCGAAGTCATAATGAAACAAATCATATCGAAGAATAATAGCATACGAATCAATCCAAAAGAAAACAAAAGATCATCAGAGGGGAATCATAGCAAGGGATCATATCAAAGGATCAGAACGTACAAAAGTATCCCTACTGAAAAGGGAAAGAATATATGTACCTTAATGCCGATGAGAAAACGAATGAATGAACACAAGGATACAACGCCACGTCTTCTTCAATGAATCTACACGGATTGTGGTTTGCATATCATTTATATATTCATATCAAAATTATTCTTAGAATTATTGGCCATATACTTATTGTTATGCTTGTATTACATATTAGGTTTTAAACATCATTTCTGGACCTGTATTGGACGAATTTTCATGACTATTAACTGAACTCAAATAAAATTAAGAAAATTCTCAGGAGTTCCCTTATTAGTTAGGTTACTTCATGAATTTTTGAGGATTTTATTACTGAGCTTAAGTATGGATCAAAAAATCATCTTTCCCAACTTGTCCAGAAGTACCCAGAAACAGAGACTCCAAAAGTTTGAACATGACACACCCATTTAAACAACTCCAAAAATCCAACCAAAATTCCCAAGGGCCACAAATATCCTAAATATCAAAAATGGAGAAGGATAGGTCAAAAATACTTATGGTTTGTTCATGAAAAATCAAATACCCCAACACAAAATTTTACTCAGCTTTCCCAGATTTGACACCTTAACTTGTAAAATATAAAAATCATAGCTACATGTCTCCAATTGCAACAAGGCTTACATATTCAGAATGTACACGAAAAGTACTTACATTTAGGTTAAAGAATCACTAAAAAACATGCAAGAATCATCAATTTAGACCCCTTTGAATATAACCCAAATTCTGGACAGCATCATAATTCCGATTTTAAGAACATCTAACTCTAACCAACACAAGATTAAACCTCTAACACATCTCTAATTATATTTTAATGATAAAACATACTTAATTACTGAGATTTTGATAAACCCTAATCATATCAATCATTTATAGTTACATAAAAAAATTTAAAAACAAAAGATGTTAAAGAAAATAGGCGATTTATCATACCAAACCTTCGCGAAATTACTACAAATCTTGATCTTGAGTTCTTCATGACAACCAATTATGGAGGCTAGGGTTTCATTTCTTTTATTTCCCTGTAAAACGTTTTTGGATGGGGGGGGGGATGGACCGATTTTTTTTTTCTTTTTGTCTAATATGGGTTTACAAAATTTGGGGTTGGGCTTGGGTTTGTTTGGGTTTTAATTTTTGTATTTTATTTCTTAACATATAGTTTTTATATTACTTATTTATTTATTCAACTTAGGATATAATCCAAAATTTTAATAAAATTTTATTTCAATTTTTAGGGTGTTATAAGTACAATGCTCTAATTTAAAATGAGATGTGGGACCTTGTACCACGCACACCCGATATGCATGTTATTCGTTCTATGTGGATTTTTAAACATAAAATGAGATCTGATGGTTCATTTGAGCGCTATAAAGCGAGTTTGGTTGGTGATGGCAGGACTCAACAGGTTGGTGTGGATTGTGAAGAAACGTTTAGCCCAGTGTTTAAAACCGCTACTATACGTACTGTTCTTACGTTGGCCATTTCCAAATCATGGTCTATTCATCAGTTGGATGTTAAAAATGCCTTTTTACATGGCACTCTTAATGAAACAGTATATATGCACCAACCGGTGGGATTTCGTGATCCTAAGCATCCTGAATACGTTTGCTTGCTTAAAAAGTCTCTATATGGCCTCAAACAAGCACCTCGCGCTTGGTATCAACGTTTTGCAGATTTTGTCTCTACCTTAGGTTTTATACATAGTCGGTGTGATCACTTTTTGTTTGTCTACAACAATGGTAAAGACTTGGCTTATCTTTTATTATATGTTGATGACATTATACTCACCACATCCTCAGATGCACTTCGTCATTCTATTATTGGGCTCTTAGCTAAAGAATTTGCAATGAAGGATTTAGGGCCTTTGAACTACTTTTTTGGGATTGCAGTCACCCGTCATCAACATGGTCTTTTTCTTAGCCAATATAAGTATGCTCAAGATATTCTTGAACGTGCTGGAATGTCTTCTTGCAAGCCTTCTCCAACACCTGTTGACACTAAACCTAAACTAAGTTCTACATCGGGTGCTCCTTATTCTGATCCAACACATTATAGAAGTCTAGCAGGTGCCTTACAATACCTTACCTTTACTCGCCCCGACATATCTTATGCAGTCGAACAAGTTTGTCTTCACATGCATGACCCTCACGAAGATCACATGACAGCCCTAAAGCGCATTTTGCGCTACATTCTGGGCACGTTACACTATGGTCTGCACCTCTACCGGTCTCGGAATTCTTCCTTGATATCCTACACCGATGCTGATTGGGGTGGTTTTCCGGACACTCGCCGTTCAACATCCGGGTATTGTGTATATCTTGGCGACAGTTTGATCTCATGGTCTTCTAAACGACAACCTACACTTTCCCGCTCTAGTGCTGAAGCAAAGTATCGAGGTGTTGCAAATGTTGTTTCTGAATCATGTTGGCTTCACAATCTTCTTTTGGAACTTCAATTTCCTATTGACAAAGCAACCCTCGGGTATTGCGATAATGTAAGTGCTATATTTCTTTCCGGAAATCCGGTACAACATCAACGTACCAAGCATATCGAGATGGATATTCATTTTGTACGTGAGAAGGTGGCCAAAGGTGAAGTTCGAGTTTTACATGTCCCATCTCGTTATCAAATTGCTGATATATTTACGAATGGCCTTCCTCGTGTTTTATTTGATGACTTCTGTGACAGTCTCAACGTCCGCCCTCCTCCCGCTTCGACTGCGGGGGTCTATTAGCATATCATGTTTATTATTAGATTATTATGTATATCATGTATTTGAGGAATGTGTATCACACTTCCCATAAATCTCTCATAGTTAGTTAGTCTTGATATGTATCTACATTGTATAAATAGGGCCTCAATGATCAATAATAGACACACGATTCAATTATCTTACAGTTTGAACTTAACTCTTCCATAATATCATCCCCTTTTTAAGAAAAATAAAACGAAACATCAAACTCAACAAACATAAGAATCAAAGAGTGTTCAGGTTAAAACACACAATGCGTTTACACTAAGTGTGTTTTAACCTTGATTAGCACTACAATTTCTTCTATTATTCCTTGACTTGTGGTGCCTTACAGGAATTTAGTTTTGCAATATTCGACTTCATTGATGTGACATGTCGTGACACCTTCACCTTTAGTTCTTCATTAAGGACCACCTTAAGTTTTCTCACATTTACATCTACATTCTCGTGTCCTTGGTGGAACATGTTTGAGGCAGTTTCTATGGAAATATCCTCATAATACCATGCTCTTTGGAGCAAGATCATCTCCTTGGCGATCTCGTTAGGAGGAGGCATTACCTCTTGAGCTAGTCTAGTGATTTACACTCGACACGTTGACAATGGTTTGATAACACCTACATTTGGTTGTACAGAATAGAGATTTGCAGCATTTGTTTGGTCATCAACCTTAAATGCCAGATAATGAGTTTTGGATCCATTAAGCAGCTTCACGGTGCATGAGATCTATCTCTTGGGTTTGAATGTAAACCATAGTTCTTGAAGTTGAATCTCCCCATAATAACTTCGTGTTTCACTTTGAGTCTCTATACATTAATCATCATCATCTGATGAGTCCCACGCTAACATAAACATTTTTGTCACAAATCAATTAATTTATTTGTCAATAATTACAATGGAGAAACCGAACACAATCAACACATATTGCATGTTATCGTGCGACGAGACATAAGTTAGCACAAGAAGAGTTTGAACTATGAACATAAACAATATCGCAATCTATTGGGTAAGAATAATAATAAGGTTACTGTTAGTTTAATGGACAAAATATTAATAGATGTGTGTTAGGATCGAACTCGAGACCACGGGATTGCACACTTTACGTATGAGAATTAAAGTTTAATAATTAAATATAAAATGTTATATTTAGTTATTAATTACACAAAACACATAATGAACGTTAAGTAATTAAATGTAATGGATTAACGGTCGTTAAATATTAAAAGAAAAGGACTAAAGTAAAAATTAGATGTCAAGAAGGATCCGGAAACCCTTTTGGGTTTGTATGGCCGGTTATATGGATTGGGGTTTCCTAATCCTAATCTAACTTGGGCTCTAAGTTTCTACTAGTGTAACCACCCGCATGTTTAGGTTACTTTTCATTTTCGAGAATTTACTATTCACTTTTACTATTCATATTCACTATTCATCTCGTAAAATTTTTAATCCACATTCTCGTAAGATAAATTATTTTAGTAATAACCTGAAAGTTCGACCATCGTTAGATCATTTTCGCAAAAGTTATTAAGTAAACATCGTTTTAAAAGTTTCGTTTTAGACGGTCCACCGTTTAAACATCACGCGCATAACGAAAATCAACTATGACAATTTTCCTCACATCAGATAAATTTTTAGATCACTCATGATTAATTTGAGAATTTTTAAGATTTATTATTTTTAATAGTACCAAATAAGCCCAGTAGCGAGAACAAAACTAAACTTACGTTTTAAACAATTCTACTTACATCCGGACTTAACGATTCTGACGTGTTTCTAATATGTTTTGACACTTTTACATTTTTGGAAAAGTCAAACATATTTCTCTCCTCCTTTGACCATAAAGGAATTAACCTTATGCGTTCTACATTTACGCTTAAATCGCGTAACTCTTAAACTTCACGAATAAGCTGTAAAGTTATCCGCGTATGATGTAAACCACATTTTAACATCTCATATCACTTTTAGACTAATTTTAGTCTACTCTAAATAAATTCACGGTCGTTTCTCTGAAATTTCGTTCTTTTCGAAAAGCTGCGTATTACGCGTTTTGACCCGTATTTCCGCTTTAAGCGGTATTTTTGCACCCAATGAGACTTATAACCCATTTTATATTTTTAGATGGAGTATAATGATGAGTCTCATCATTCCTACAAGTTTCGTATTTTTACGACACCCGATTTTACGTTTTATGGCTTCGGTTGGCATTTAACGGAACCAAAACTCACTCCGTAACCAAGATAATACCAAAACTAACCACCTCAGTCATCTTATCTTCACTTGGGTGACCTAAGGAGGGGGGAGTCATCATTTTGGTGGCAAAATCCTAACCATGCTTCCTTTAGATCATTACAAGTGTCCTAACTTAACCATGGTTAATATTTAACCCAACATATGGTTAACCAAACTTGCCCTCCTATAAATAGCAAGTGATATGCATCCTAAGAACCCTCAAAATCTGTTTTGGGTCGTTCATATCACAAATCATACATATCTTCCATCATTTGATCTATAAACTCCAAGTTTATGCAAGGAAGTTCCAAAGATCAAGCTTCTACATCAAATCTCTAGCAAGTTTAAGTGCTCTTCTTGAGTTTAAATCCACTCAAGTCACTTAGTACTTCATCACTAACTCTTCAAGTTTGCAAGGGTGCCAAGGTGTGGAAAGCTAGCTCAAACCGAAGTCTTTCGCGATCAATCAAAGTCCTATCCTTACTAAGTTACTCCTTTCTTATTGAAAGCCAAAAGTTGTAAGCAACTTATCACCACCATCATCTCATCTTTATTATTCATAATCTTAACTATTTCATGCTATATATATAGTTACTATGTTGATTCATGATGTACATATACTCAATCACTTGTTTTAATTCACATATTGTCATAAAAGTAACAAACTAGTAAACTAGTCATATTCTACACATGTGAGACCATTAAAAACAGTAACATAAGGACTTTCTAACTTACATAATATGGTAGAAAAGATAAAAAGGTAAACATAGCAATTTGAATCACCCGAAACGGACAAACGAGTCAAAAGTTATAAGCAAAAGAAGTTAGCGAAACCTAAACGCCGAAACTGTCAATAGCTTGCTGTTTTGAGTTCTGCCGTTTTAAAAATGGTACTTCTGGTCCGAATCATCAAAGAAGCTCGGACCTTGAAAACGCATAAATAGGCCAAAATCTTTCAAAAACAGAAACTGCCGTAAATGTAGTCTCATAACTATACTTTTGTCACAACTAAAAGCAAACCAAGAGGCCTAATGGCCATAAGCCAAGACCACGGCTACGGCTAAGGCCAAAGCTAAGTCTCAAGACTATGGTAGTCAAGACCAAAGTCACGGCAAGGCCATTGCTAAAGCCTTAAGGCTTGTTTACCCAAGACCGTTAACTAAGGTGATCATATTTATGAAAACGACGAGAACTTGTAAAAACTAGATACTTGTAAAAACATGATAAACTTATTTATATAACAATCTTCATTCAAAATCTATGTTTTATCTAATAAGTACTACAAAACTAGGGAGCTTCATGTGAGGGGTTTCATTTGAGTAAAACGTATCGACGAGTTGCTGGATTTACGATTTAAAGTGTCCTAGCTCCTCGAGCGTTCTTGCATGACCTCTGAATTATGATGGCCCAAACGGTAGTACGATATCTATAAACTAAACATGTTTTCACAACTAGACCATTTCTATAAATGACATACACAAATACCATGTACTACATCATGATCAACATAGATACGAATATAGGATGGTTTATGTTTTCCTAAACATTATTCCAAACCTAAGTCGCAACATTCTATTTTAGGTTGCTCGTAGAAGTTCCCACGGCATATCCATCATTCTCATTATACATTTGCTATCATTTACTTTGAGGTGAGTTCATAGCCCCACTTTCTATTACTTAATTGTTTTACAAACCCTTGGGGGAGATACATGCTTTATTTTAAATCGAACACATTGCTTTCAAATTATACTTGAATATATTAGTTGCACTAAGTACCACTATTGCCAATCTTAAGTCCCTATTATCATGAGCCATTAATCACTTGCGAGTGAACGCGAATAATGTGGATAGATCTATCGGGAATTACAAATCCCGTTTGTGATACGGTCCGTAAACAAAGCGCACTATATTTGAAGATCCATAGGTTTAATGGTAAATTACCTATTAGGGCATCAGTTACTATTATATGACAAATGTTGCGTTTTGGTATCATGAGCTTAGTGCAATAATATTTGTTTTGTTTTCAACATTATGAGTGTATAACAACGTAACTCACACAAACATTATGTGTTCAACTGATTTCCAAAACTCTATGAATTTCACTCAACCTTTGTGTTGACAGTTTTAAGCATGTATTTCAGGTCCATAATGTCGGAAGCTGGCACGGAAGAGCAAGGATATTGAAGAAGGCTATAAATTTTATTATCATTCGAAAACCAATTTAATGTATTTGGTAAACTTGGAACCATCACGGGACCTCATTTTTGTAAACTCTGACATTTATATAAATCGAATGATAAATCTTTTAAAACGATTCCATTAGAGTTCGTTTTCTATTGTTATGATTGTTGTGCCATGAAGTAATACCCAGTTTGAATTCACTGTTATAGATTGGTATCGAGCTCGGTTATAGAAGCGAGTCTAATTGAGACTTAAACTATAACTACTTTTACAAACAAAAACATTTTATAGCCTTCCGTTCTCTGTGCCTTCCATCCTCCGGACGATTATGTGACTTTTAGGCTCTTTAAGCTATACAAACATACTAGTACATTGATATATACACTTGACATAATTTCAATCATAAACAAAGTACTCAACATATCTCCGTATGCCTATTCTAAGGCATTACGGCACAATCATATTTTCCCAATCTCCCAATCATGCATCTACTCATGCATTTTAGGATTACGAAACTTTATCCAAGACATTTTAACTGACTACAATGGTCTTTCCTATTTCCCTGACATTGTGAGATACAATGGTCTCATTCATTTTTCAAGACACTGTGAGATACGGTAGTCTCTATTACATTCTCGGACACCTGTAAATCCTACAATTGGTCTCTATTACATTCTCAGACACTGTAAATCCTACAGTGGTCTCATTCATTTCTCAAGACATTGTGGGTTACACAATGATCTCTTCATCATTTCTCAAGACATTGTGGGTTACACAATGATCTTTCCATCATTTCTTAGACATTGCGAGTTGCACAATGGTCTTTATTATTTCCTATACATTGTGAGTTACACAATGGTCTCAACTATTTCTCAGACATTGTAAGTTGCACAATGGTCTCATCTACTCCTCAGATATTGTACGTTATACAATAGTCTCTACAAAATTAACTTATAAACCTTATATGATATTCTTTTACATGAAGCCCGTCACAATCTATCAATTTCCCTAATGGAAATACAAGAAATGGGATTTCTAAAAGATAAACTGACTCATCATCTACAAAAGCTGAAGTTCAGCAACTTTCTCTACATTCATCAAAATTCTCTTCTGAAACCTTCATTGTTAAAGGTCCGTGATTCTAGCCAAATATGGACTATTTTAGAATTACTTAGGATTTCCTTTCCACACGTATCTACCCATACTATCTTCTATGCAATGGAATGTGAAAACATAGGTTACAAGTCTTTTATGGCCGGGACTTGCAACTGGATGGTTTGATATCGCCTTTGCTTAGTGGACAATTTCTCAAAAGCTATGAACATATCACAAGTATACCTAATTTAGGTATTTGAAAAATTTATCGAACCTCGGCTAAATATAACCTAATCACCTATATTTAACCTTGGGATAATGGATCATAGTCTGATTAACTATGTTCGACTTAAAATTTTCAAACACTGAGAATAGTTATACAAGGGTTATATTCAGGTTAACTTCCTACTTAAACTCGATAAACCACCAGAATTCATTAAAAATAGAGACACGATAGTGTCTTACCACTTAGCAAAATCTTAACATCTTATTTATACTACCTAAATTTATTCTTGAAAGTTTCCATTTATGAAATAATCCTAACTACTATCTTAGGATAGTCATCAAATCTTCTCGTCATTTCTTAGAAGTGCTAGCCTGTTTAGGTTTCAAGGATATGATTCCGCCATAATACTTTAATATTCACTTTTGATTTTAAAACAAACTTGACATCTCTACCTAAGAATAATGGTAAGCGTATGATACACTCTTCTAATCATCAACCTATCACATCATTATCTGAACCCCATTGTAAGTCAATATATAAAACTTCACACTATCACGTTTCCTTCAAACACTAGTTGACATAAACACTATAGGATATGACCTTCATCCCGAAACCACCTAAGACAATGATCAACTTTGGAAATGGTTTGAATAACCACTTGCCACTAGCAAGACTTTCCTACAACGACAATTGTCACATTATTATAAACCATTTCACATCAACATTATCTTACACCTTTGATTAACAACAGTTACCCTAACAACAACAAAACTATTCCATTTTGAGGCACTATATAGACGAAAGTATTAGTTAAACCATTTGTTGGACTAAGGTATTCAGAGATCACCCACGAAACAACTAAGGAAACCATACAAATACAAATTAGGCTCCATGCCGCACACTATCACCAAAAACTCCATGTTAGAAATTAAGGTTTTATTGATAGTCTCAATACAATAAGATATGATTCGTTTTGAGAATCGAGAAAAGCCAAACTTGAGGTGTATAGAACTCAATAAGATTTTAACAAAACCCTTTAGATTATCAACTTAAGCCACATGATACATAATACATTCTATGACTAGAAACTTGAGAACACAAAGATTAGAATTTGGCGTATACATCCTCATTTTCCTAGACATTTCAACATCGGATAACACACACTGAATTCCGGGACGGAATTCCCATTAAGAGGGTGAGACTGTAATCACCCGCATGTTTAGGTTACTTTTCATTTTCGAGAATTTACTATTCATATTCACTATTCATCTCGTAAAATTTGTAATCCACATTCTCGTAAGATAAATTATTTTAGTAATAACCTGAGAGTTTGACTATCGTTAGATCATTTTATAAAAGTTATTAAGTAAACATCGTTTTAAAATTTTCGTTTTAGACGGTCCACCGTTTAAACATCACGCGCATAACGAAAATCAAATCGACAATTTTTCTCGCATCAGATAAATTTTTAGATCACTCATGATTAATTTGAGAATTTTTAAAGATTTATTATTTTTAATATTACCAAATAAGCCCGGTAGTAGAACAAAACTAAACTTACGTTTTAAACAATTCTACTAACATCCAGACTTAACGATTCCTGCCTTTGTGTTTCTAATATTTTTTGACACTTTTACATTTTTTGAAAAAGTAAAACATATTTCCCTCCTCCTTTGACCATAAAGGAATTAACCTTGTACGTTCTACATTTCTGCTTAAATCGCGTAACTTTTAAACTTCACGAATAACTGTAAAGTTATCCGCGTTATGACGTAAACCACATTTTAACATCTCATATCACTTTTTGACTAACTTTAGTCTACTCTAAATAAATTCACGGTCGTTTCTCTGAAATTTCGTTCTTTTCGAAAAGCTGCGTATTCGCGTTTTGACCCGTATTTCCGACTTTAAGCAAGTATTTTTGCACTCAATGAGACTTATCACCCATTTTATATTTTTAGATGGAGTATAATGATGAGTCTCATCATTCCTACAAGTTTCTTATTTTTACGATACCCGGTTTTACGTTTTATGGCTTCGGTTGGCATTTAACAGAACCAAAACTCACTCCGTAACCAAGATAATACCAAAACTAACCACCTAAGTCATCTTATCTTCACTTGGCCGACCTAAGGGGGGGGGGGAGTCATCATTTTGGTGGCAAAATCCTAACCATGCTTCCTTTAGATCATTACAAGTGTCCTAACTTAACCATGGTTAATATTTAACCAATATATGGTTAACCAAACTTACCCTCCTATAAATAGCAAGCGATATGCATCCTAAGAACCCTCAAAATCTGTTTTGGGTCGTTCATATCACAAATCATACATATCTTCCATCATTTGATCTATAAACTCCAAGTTTATGCAAGGAAGTTCCAAAGATCAAGCTTCTACATCAAATCTCTAGCAAGTTTAAGTGATCTTCTTGAGTTTAAATCCACTCAAGTCACTTAGTACTTCATCACCAACTCTTCAAGTTTTCAAGGGTGCCAAGTTGTGGAAAGCTGGCTCAATCCGAAGTCTTTCGCGATCAATCAAAGTCCTATCCTTACTAAGTTACTCATTTCTTATTGAAAGCCAAAAGTTGTAAGCAACTTATCACCACCATCATCTCATCTTTATTATTCATAATCTTAACTATTTCATGCTATATATATAGTTACTATGTTGATTCATGATGTACATATACTCAATCACTTGTTTTAATTGACATATTGTCATAAAAGTAACAAACTAGTAAACTAGTCATATTCTACACATGTGAGACCATTAAAAACAGTAACATAAGGACTTTCTAACTTACATAATATGGTATAAAAGATAAAAAGGTAAACATATCAATTTGAATCACCCGAAACGGACAAACGAGTCAAAAGTTATAAGCAAAAGAAGTTAGCAAAACCTAAACGCCGAAACTGCCAATAGCTTGCTGTTTTGAGTTCTGCCGTTTTAAAAAGGTACTTCGGTCCGAATCATCAAAAGTTCAAACACGAAAGTTGTCCGGAACGACGTTTTCCTTCAATCACAAAGAAGCTCGGACCTTGAAAACGCATAAATAGGCCAAAATCTTTCAAAAACAGAAACTGCCGTAAATATAGTCTCATAACTATACTTTTGTCACAACTAAAAGCAAATCAAGAGGCCTAATGGCCATAAGCCAAGACCACGGCTACGGCTAAGGCCAAAGCTAAGTCTCAAGACTATGGTAGTCAAGACCAAAGTCACGGCAAGGCCATGGCTAAAGCCTTAAGGCTTGTTTACCCAAGACCATTAACTAAGGTGATCATATTTATGAAAACGACGAGAACTTGTAAAAACTAGATACTTGTAAAAACATGATAAACTTATTTATATAACAATCTTCATTCAAAATCTATGTTTTATCAACTAAGTACTACAAAACTAGGGAGCTTCATGTGAGGGGTTTCATTTGAGTAAAACGTATCGACGAGTTCTTGGATTTACGATTTAAAGTGTCCTAGCTCCTCGAGCGTTCTTGCATGAACTCTGAATTATGATGACCCGAACGGTAGTACGATATCTATAAACTAAACATGTTTTCACAACTAGACCATTTCTATAAATGACATACACAAATACCATGTACTACATCATGATCAACATAGAGACGTATATAGGATGGTTTATGTTTTCCTAAACATTATTCCAAACCTAAGTCGCAACATTCTATTTTAGGTTGCTCGTAGAAGTTCCCACGGCATATCCATCATTCTCATTATACATTTTCTATCATTTACTTTGAGGTGAGTTCATAGCCCCACTTTCTATTACTTAATTGTTTCACAAACCCTTGGGGGAGATACATGCTTTATTTTAAATCGAACACATTGCTTTCAAATTATACTTGAATATATTAGTTGCACTAAGTATATCTATTGCCAATCTTAAGTCCCTATTATCATGAGCCATTAATCACTTGCGAGTGAACGCGAATAATGTGGATAGATCTATCGGGAATGACAAATCCCGTTTGTGTTACCAGGTCCGGTAAACAAACGCACTCTATTTGAAGATCCATAGGTTTAATGGCAAATTACCTATTAGGGCATTGGTTACTATTATATGACAACGTTGCGTTTTCGGTATCATGAGCTTAGTGCAATAATATTTGTTTTGTTTTCAACATTATGAGTGTATAACAACGTAACTCACACAAACATTATGTGTTCAACTGATTTCCAAAACTCTATGAATTTCACTCAACCTTTGTGTTGACAGTTTTAAGCATGTATTTCAGGTCCATAATGTCGGAAGTTGGCACGGAAGAGCAAGGATATTGAAGAAGGCTATAAATTTTATTATCATTCGAAAACCAATTTAATGTATTTGGTAAACTTGGAACCATCACGGGACCTCATTTTTGTAAACTTCGATATTTATATAAATCGAATGATAAATCTTTTAAAACGACTCCATTAGAGTTCGTTTTCTATTGTTATGACTGTTGTGCCATGAAGTAACACCCAGTTTGAATTTCGCTGCGTATCACGAAGTTGGGAGTGTTATAACTAGTATATAAACAAGGTTAGGGGCTGATTGTTTTTCACCCTTTTGTACACACAATAACCCTAAAACTTGTTTTTCTTTTTCTTTGGTGATAACCAATCGAACTAATCCCTTTGTAGGGTCGATCAGATTTTTTTGTTCATCAAACAAATTGTTTTGTGTTTATTTAAACTAGCATTTACTTTAATTCGTTAATAGTACGTGTGTACAAGAACGTGGTACAATCACACTATTGATTGTATCTTGGATTGAATTACCAAACGGTAAAGGGTAATTCTTATAATCCTATAAACCCTAATTAGGGTTCATCTCAATTGATAGTTTTGTGAAATTGATTCTTGTTCGGCTAGAATAAAAAAGGTACGCATACTTCTATGTTTTAGTTAATTAATTATTCATTATACGTTCCTTTACGCTTCCGCACTTGCTTTTATGTTTATGTGTTTTTATATATGATTGTCATAGTATATAATTCCAAAAGTGGCATCACGAGCTTGGTTTAATGAGTAATTAATTACTAAACACGTAAAAAATGAATATTGTATGTGGTTTGATATGATTATTCTAGTGTTTTGGTTATGATTATGTAAACCCTAATTTTAGGGTTAGGGCTTTTCCCCTAATTTGGTTTTAAAAAATTTTATGGATCGAAATTATTTTTATGGGTCAATACCCTAAATTTTTTTAGTCGATTTCTTTAATTTTTTTTTGGGTTTATATTAATTGTTATGTTATCTATATTGAAGCCTAGAATTAATATATTTGTTACGTGATAAATTCATGAATAAAGTGTTATGTGACATGGAATTGTATGCGATCTTGTGACAAACGTGAATGATTGTTTTGTTAAATCCATGAAAACGTGCATGTTTGGCATGGATTATTGTCGATATACATTTAATTATTAAGATTGATTATGCGAAAATTA
This sequence comes from Chrysanthemum makinoi, assembly GCA_910596185.1. NCBI lineage: Eukaryota > Viridiplantae > Streptophyta > Magnoliopsida > Asterales > Asteraceae > Chrysanthemum > Chrysanthemum makinoi. The sequence goes on from OU343221.1 coordinate 299,217,356, forward strand.
ATTGTTAAGTTTTATACACATGTTTATTATTTTGATAAATTTTGAATTGGGGAATACCTAAATAATATTAATGAATCAATTATGTGCAATTTGGTATATTTTAATTATGGCTTACGCAATCGATTCGTCGTTGTATGTGGCTCACTTTCAATTGTGCGAGTGAAAGCCCTAGTTAATATATACATTAAGTAATCTAGATATTGATTGTTAATAGGTTTTATCAAATAAGTTGCATGTGGCTACTTGTTTACATGTATTAATTGTTAGTTATGCGCGCATTGTTTTAAGTTATTTATTTTTTATTGTTTACTTGTTTGTTTATTATGTATGACAAGTTTTAAGCAAAGGGTAATTTTGAATAGAAAAATAAATTGGACTAAACAATGGTGAAATTTGATTTATTTTTGAAGAGTTAAATTTTAAATAAGTTTAATTGATTGGTGATTTTGGTACAAATAGTCAGAACAGCTCACCCAATTTTGACGGACTGTGTGAGGAGTAAAAGGAGGAGAGCGCATTAAATTGTGACCCGAAAGAAGGAGGTCATAGCTTCAGCGCTGACAGAATTCTCCTCTTCTTTGCAAGTCAAATTGGAGTTACCAAGTAGGCTATTAGTACAAAATTATCTTAAGGGCGAATTAGCTTTAATTCCATGCGCCACTTTTGTGGTAATTATCCGAAACACTAAGTCTTTAGACTTATGCAAAAGTACGATATAATGGACGATAATTAAAGGTAAATTCCTTGATTGGCGAAACCAATACCTCAATCAAAACTTTGATAATTTGATCTTTACGAATTGGTTAATAATTTTTTTTATTATAAAAACTATTGATACGAAGTTGTAAGCATGTTTCTTCGTACATGTTTGATTTGACACCATAAATCAAAACTAGTACCCTTTTAAAATTAAGTTAAGTGCCATCTAATTAAAGGAACACTCGAAGTTTCAGTTTACGTCATGTGAGAACTTGGCGAGATTGTGATGGAAAGGTAAATCTTCATGTGAAGTCAGACCTTGCATGAACATATTTGCAGTTCTTTAAGTTATACGACTTAAATTGAGTAGTAAGTGAGACCTGGACTCAAGGCACAAGATGGGATAAAACATGTTTACATTTGCAATAGCGTTGGAAAATGTAAATCCCATAATGATCTAGGAATTGGAAAATGTTTGCCAACTATTGTTCGACAGATTACCTTACTATGTGCTTTCGTTACTAGCAGATCAACTGATGTAATGGAACTATGATAATTTGGATCCTAGTTTTCGAGAAAATTCTATGGTTATATGAATATTACCCTGGGTATTTTATTTTCTTGAAAAGTTTAATTATCGAAAATACTAAAATTGAATTTTGAAAATTCTTTAAATGTATTAATGCAACATTAAACCGTAAACGTAGGTTGTTCCTGTGATCTACACCTGTAAGGGTTTTTGGTAGAGTCAACTTTACTAAAAGAATAAACCTAGTCCTCTTTTCATTAGAAAGAGTGAGATTTAATCCTATTCCTTTTCATGAATGAGAAAGGTATGATAGGACAATTAGAATTGTCTAAATTCTAAATATATAACTCGTAAGCAAATTTTAATAGTTAAGAAAATTGCATATTTTCGGAGTTATTAAATTAGAAGCTAAACTAATTTACTCCAAAATTGGTAAAAGACAAACTAGCATATTTTATCTAGTTGTTGTGCTTTGACCGTTTAAAAGTACTACTTACAATTGTTGGAATAGTAGGACTATTAAGAAAGAAATTGCATGCCCAATTTTTTAAGTTAATAGCATTGATGGATAAATTCATCATCTACATAGTAGAATACATTCTTTTAAGTACATAAGTAATTGTTATGTATGGACTTTCTCAAAGGTGTAGGGAAGTAAATAGAATACTAATTTCTCTCACTGGTTAATGCAACACTTACAATGTTGTCAAATCCAATGGGAGTATTGTGTTCTTATTACTGAATAAGGAATTAATGTAATGATCCCTAATTCAGTGGGAGTTACAAGCTTTCTCATCTTCGTAGTAACCCAGATTATCTCTAGAATGTCTTAAGATAATTACTTTTCACTTGTAGACACTTATGTTTTCAAGGATAGTCATGTACGTTTCCTTATTAGACAATGAAGTGGTTCTATATCTACTAGTTATGCTAATATCAATGACACAATCATATTGGTTTACATAAACAAACATATGTCGTGTTGTTTATCTCCTACATGATGTTGTTCCATGCACAAGTGGGAGAAATCTATATTGTGTGCAAGGTACAACATATAGGTATATGATTTAACGGATTCTCTTGACTGCAAGGTAAGAGACTAACGTTCTAATATGACTTGTACATATCTAATTCAAGAAACACTTGGTGTTGCAATTTACGTCATGAGAGAACTTGGCGAGATTGCAAAAACAAAGTAAATCTCCATGTTATGTGGGATCGTATCTGGAATAAATTTGCAGTTTCTAAATTAGACAAGTATTTAGAACATGTGTCAAAATGATATATAAGACTACTTCAAATTAAATATTTATGTATTATTAGAATGACATAAATAAATGAAGTAATCTAATACTACTTCAAATTTGTATATTTTTGAATTTTGGAATGACATAAATAAATGAAAAATTAATGCAGTCCTACATTATTATGAAGTAAATAAATTAACTTGAAATTACTATTGAAACCAAGAGTTGTGTTAATAATTACTTTAGTTAAACATGTTTATGATTCATTGTAAAGACATAAACATAAAGTCTTTTAAGACTTATAATAAAGAAAGACGTTAACTTGTTATGTTTTTAATTAAGACATATACAAGAAGTCATTGAGTTGATCAATGATTTATAACGTATAATGGGATTATAACAATTTATGTTTTCTTGATGAGACATGGATATGAAATGACTTGGTTAAAGAGTACTTGTGTTATAAAGCATGCAATTGGCTTGAAAAGTCTATTATACCATTAAGTTGATTTAGTTGGTAAAATAGGTAAGCCAAAATGAATATGTTTATCTTATATATTGTTATATTGTCTTATAATATTAATTCTAATGAATACCACAAGTTGATGGTATGTTCAGTTAGGAGAATCAAACTCTATTTGATTTGTTTGATTCAAGATAACCATAACTTCTTTCCTAAAAAGTAACAAGGTTAGAAAATTGAGTATGGATTAAATATACTCAATATGACTACAACCTAAAAGATTAATAAAACACCATTTTATTATGGAATGTGATGAATCACATTGTGTTTTAAAATTGAAAATTCTAAATTTGTTAAACTACTTATGAATAGGTTATTAACAAACTAAAGTCAGGAATTATCAATGTGTATTTGTAATGTCCCAAAAAGAGAACAATATAGTTTTGCTCTAATTGCTAAGTATATATAGATAGTCTATATATTACAAAAGGCAAGTGGGAGTTTTTTTTTATCTTGAAAGATAAAATTCAGGATACATAATCTTCTTAAATACACTAGTAAATATCATGATGAGCCTAGATATGAAATGTTAACCTCAAGATGATGGAATTTTCATTCATAGTTCTGCAAGGATATCTCAGATATTTGATTTATATGCTGAGAAGAACACGAGTTACAGGATTATAGTAAACCTGATAATCATTATGATGGATTACCAAATATTGAATTGGGTAAATTACTCATACTATGAATGTTAAAGATGGTGTCCATAAAGATAATCAATTTTGGAAATTTGGTTTATCTTAATAGTTAGACTAGAAAATGAAGATAAGTTTCTTCAAAGAGATGCAAAACTCTAGTGGTTTAAATCTCTGTGTAGAAATCATATGGACAAAATTGTACACATATTTAATGCATGTTTTATGACAAGATTATTAATCATACTTTAGCAATTAGTTGTGATTGAATATTCTATCCTAGACACATTAAATATATAAAGATGATAATTGTCATACTTGTTTTCATTAATATGAAATATGACAATGGAATATCAAAACTCTTTCTTGAGAAATTACTTGAGCGAGGACGGTAAGTAATCGAAAGGTTTTTTGAATTCATATAATCTTTGGAAGTGTAAGAAGTGCAATAATTCATGAATGGATAAATGCATGCATCTATGAAATTATTCTTATGTTTAATTATTAAATCTTAGTTTTGATTTATAATTGAAATAAGATAAATTTTAAGTATTCCTGAAAGCTAGTGGGAGTATTATGTTAAGGTTTTAAATCTTATATGTTGTATACCATATAGGAAGTAACATTCCTTGTAAGCTAAATATTAAGTATTAGATTGGAATGAAACTTCACTTGTAAGATTTAAGAATTAAAACATACAACCTTGGAATATATGTTTATTATTAATAAACATATGCAGTAAAATAAATGATTCTAATAAAACATGATATATCATTTGGAAAATAGATAAATATCTTTTGACAAGATAGAACATGAATGAAATCTAAGTTTGACATGTAGATTCATCATGTACATCATGTTGTGTATTAAAATTGTTGTATCATTCTTGAATAAGAAGTGATTTGACAACATTGATATCTAAGTAAAAGTTATTAGATAACTTGTGTAATGAATATTCTGATAGAATTACATCCTCGGCCTGGAATTGCTCATAGATTCTATGGATGAACAATATGTCAATTGTTGTGCAAATTGTCATCAGCTACAAACTTGAAAGTTTGGAAGATATCAAACATTACACAATAAGATATTAAACTTTACGGAGTTTTAATGACTATATTGTTGTTTGTATACAATGATTTGGTTTAATTGAGATGACACTCAATACTAGTCATGGTAGGATTTCATCATTGTTAATGGCCATGTGAACTGGTTGTGCTATTAAAAGCGCAGTTGCATTATACATTAAAAGAATAAGAATACTTTAAACTTTAAAATGTTTGAAAGTTTAAATTGTCATAATTTGTTGATAGAGGATGTCGCACGCTTTATGAATTATTATGTTGATTGGTGAATGCACACATACAAGGACTTCACTAATTGACTTCTTGAAATAAGTATTCTCAAAATTATGATAGATCAAGTTGGTTGATTTATGCCTAGTCAACAAGTATGATTGTCATTACTTGAGGCATAATTTATCAACTGGAATTTTCATGCATTGATCTATTTAGTATTTGGATAAGGGATGTTAAACAAATATTATAATAAATCAATTACTTGGTATGTTTGGTTTTATAATATATGTATCATATATTTGCATATTTAATCTGTGAATAAATTTATTTATTCTAAATCGTCCGTTGTTAATTAATGATTTGAGAGTGTGGTTAAATTAAGACAAATCTGGGTGATTTGGTAGAATATACTTAAAAGTGTATTGATGATAAAATATACCAATTTCAGATGATATTCAATGAATTGAGTATATGACTTATCCCAACTACATGATTTTACTTTATGGATATTGTTATTAAGTAAATCATGAATAGTTATCCTCAGACTTGAGATACTAGATAAGTGTCATGAATGTAGTGCACTTCTGTGAAACAACTTAACGCTATATCCGGTCGTCATAAGGGTTGTTTCGGAAGTGTTGCAAAAGTTTGTGGGTTAGTCTCGTAGTCAAGATAAAATTTGTTCCTTCAAATTTATTTGGAGTTTAATACTACTGGGCCCCTCGTAGGTTGACAAGATGTTTCGTGGCCGCTAAAGATCTCCCCTGAATATGTTCAGAAGATTTGGTAATCTCGGTCAATCACTTAAAACGAGAAACAGAATGGTTGAATAAAGAATGACTTAATTCCATATCTTTATTTAACATGGTATTAGAAACAAAATGATAATAATAATGAGAAATCATTAAAAGGTTTTCCAAGAGCCTTGCTCGAGTTGTAATAGAGGTATCGAAGTGTTGCTAGAAGCTAATCGATGTGATCACACTATTAAGATATGTCAAAGTGGGAGTTGTTGGTTTAATGGACAAAATATTAATAGATGTGTGTTAGGATCGAACTCGAGACCACGGGATTGCACACTTTATGTATGAGAATTAAAGTTTAATAATTAAATATAAAATGTTATATTTAGTTATTAATTACACAAAACACATAATGAACGTTAAGTAATTAAATGTAATGGACTAACGGTCGTTAAGTATTATAAGAAAATGACTAAAGTAAAAATTAGATGTCAAGAAGGATCCGGAAACCCTTTTGGGTTTGTATGGCCGGTTATATGGATTGGGGTTTCCTAATCCTAATCTAACTTGGGCTCTTAGTTTCTACTAGTATATAAATAAGGTTAGGGGTTGATTGTTTTTCACCCTTTTGTACACACAATAACCCTAAAACTTGTTTTTCTTTTTCTTTGGTGATAACCGATCGAACTAATCCCTTTGTAGGGTCGATCGGATTTTTTTGTTCATCAAACAAATTTGTTTTGTTTTTATTTAAACTAGCATTTACTTTAATTCGTTAATAGTACGTGTGTACAAGAACGTGGTACAATCACACTATTGATTGTATCTTGGATTGAATTACAAAACGGTAAGGGGTAATTCTTATAATCCTATAAACCCTAATTAGGCTACATCTCAATTGCTAGTTTTGTGGAATTGATTCTTGTTCGGCTAGAATCAGAAAGGTACGCATACTTTTATGTTTTAGTTAATTAATTATTCATTATACGTTCCTTTACGCTTCCGCACTTGCTTTGATGTTTATGTGTTTTTATATATGATTGTCATAGTATATAATTCCAACACTTACTATAGGCCAAAGGGTAGATACAAATTGCAACCTGTGGTATGGGACCTAAATGACGACTACATATTCTTTGTCTAAGACTAACAGTTACAGATATCACTGGTCAATCTAAATCAAATATATGTAAAATATGGATGTGAACCATCAAACTATCGATCACAAAAAAGAAACCAAACCAATATGATTCAGTTGCATCATATTTGTTTTACAATCTTATAATTCATTAAGGCATAAATATATTGCTGTAGAAGTACAATAATGATACATAGCAAATGGCATCACGCCCGGTTTGTTTTGGTCATCGTTGACGGAAAGACTTGAATACTTGTAGTGTTAAGGGAAACTTGGAGATAGTATGTTGCTAATCACAAAGTCACCGTCACTTATGATGAAGGGACAATATATGCTACTTCAGTCCCGGTTGACACTATAACAAATAATCTGTTACTTTATGTACAATGTTTATTAACTATCAAGGGTGTGTTTGGCACGAAGAATTTAGGAGGATTTAGCGAAATTCCTTACCTTCGGTTGACGGCTGAATTTTAAATGTCTTAACCTTAAGTTTTTAAGAAGCTTGTGTTTAGGTTTTTGACTATAGGTCTCTAGTACGTTACCATATAAATTAAGTTAAATGATCATGCATATAAATACTCTAACAAACAAGCTAGTATATGAATAAACGAAATGTTTCCATTCTTCTGTGGCCAACTGGCCATCCCTTTTGGTAAAGAAAACTTAAAACCAAACAACTTATCAAACATCAAATCTCAAATAAACTTAAAAGTAAACAACTTTGATGCTAAAACATGCAATCCATATGCACTTAAGTGTGTTCTAACCCTAGCGATAAATCGATAACTACTGAACACTGATCGATCTTCTATTCAGTGACTTGGAGTATAGTATTTTCATCTGCCTTGGAGCAATTTAGTTTTGCTAATTTGGACCTAATTGATGTGATTTGTCGAGACACCTTCGTCTTTAATTCTTCATCAACGACCACCTTAAGTTTCCTTTCATATATGTTCTCTCTTTTTCCTTTATAAATCCGGAACATATACGAGACGTCATTGATGGACATATCGTTATGCACATAAGCTCTTTGGATTGAGAACATCTCCTTGGCGATCACATGACTAGAAGGCATTATATCTTGAGCTTTTCTTGTGACTCTTACTTGACATGTTGAGCCTGGTTCGATAATACCCACTTTTGGTTGTACGTTATAGAGATTTGTATCAACCGTGCGTTTAATCCTAAATGCCATATAACAATTGATGGATTTATTAATCAGTGTTACGGTGCATGAGATATTTTTCTTGGGTTTGAAAATGAACTTTAGTTCCTGAGGTTGAATATCTCCAAAAGAATCGTCCGTTGTTGATGGCTTCAAGTAAACCTCCTTTCGAACATGATACATAGGAGGAACCATAAGAGGATACGTAGAAGGAACAATACGAGGACGCTTAGGATCAACAATGATAGGATACACAGGTAACATTCTCTGCAACATGCAAAATTTGATAGCCTGCACGTTGGTGACAAAGTGTTTTGATATGATAAAGTGCAAAGCGTATTAAGATTGGAATATTACCTTAATTTAGCGATCGAACTTTAAACGTCGTCTAAGCAACTGCAAGCACCTTTTTGAGTATTTGTTTAGTGTTTTGATTTAAAGCTTTACAAAGTTTATATTTATAGGTCTCGAATTGACACATAAAAAGAACTTCGATTTCTATTAGAATTAGGACGGTTTCATTGTTTCTTAAATCCTAAACAATTCAAACACGTTTATGTTATTTACAAATAGGGCCTTATAGTTATACCCTCACCAAACATATCATAAATCCAATAACCCGTACGACTTATACTTGTTAAGATCTCGATATTGATCTTACGATTTTATGATTTTACAAAGCAAAAACGATCCGGATCTTATGTAGGATCTTAACACGCTTAAGATCTTATAGGATCCTGATCTTAACCATAGGATCTTATGATCTACTCCGATCCGATCTTATTTTTCTCGAACCGCAAACTAAAAAACTTCAAATTTATGGTTTATTTTTTTATATAATTTAAAAAACATCACGTGATTCTTTTTAAACATTCCATATTCATAGTTTAAGACAACATTTTAATTAAATATTATATAATTTCGCGTTTATAATACATAATAATTTGTAGATTTGAATAATATTACAAAAATAATCACAAAAATAATTAAAAAAATGGCTTTATAATAAGATCTTAGGATCCCGACCGATCTTACGATTACGATCTTGCAAAGATGAAAACGATTCTAGGTATGATCTGATCTTATAAACCTTGCTAGTACAACCCATTCAATTGTTATCTTGAACAATGATTCTCATCAACGTACTTTCTGAAGGTGGCATAATAGGTGGGTCCAGTCGTGTTTGTGTCACGAGTCTAGATGGGTTTGAGTCCAGGTCGGAGTTTAGATAAGTCTTCTAAAAACATGGGTCTAAATAGGTACGGATCTAGATGGGTTGGGTCCACGTTCAGATGGGTTGGGTCATGGTTTAGATGAGTTTCTATCCGGTCGACAAGAATTTTTTATTTTTTTATTATTATTTTTTTTTTTTTGTTAAAGATGAAAAAAGTGAAAACAAAATTTAAAAAAGAATTTGACCCGCTAGACCTGTTGGGTAATTATTACCATATTTATTGTCCCATTTCCATTTCGGGTTGTCCCAAATTAATTGTAAACTTAAAAAAAAATAGATACGGAATTTAGTTCAAGTTTACCATATTATTCTCATTTAAGGTTATTATTACACACATTAAAGAAGTTTTAAATTAAATAGTTAAAGGTAAAACTGTCATTCTGCAAAAAGTAAGAGAGAAAAAGCTGTAATGATGATGTTTGTCTTAAAGTATGTATTTTTTGTCTGTGGACAATTATTTTGGGATGGATGAAGTATATAATTACACTTTTTATCAAATAGTCAATTACACTCATATTTAATCTAGCATTTAAAGAGTCACAACTAGACCCATCCCTTATCAGATATTTACCTAACAAGTTGTTTTTATCAAATAGGTATTTTTTACGTTTTTATCCGTTTTTTTTTTAATCTTTTTGCCTGTTTTCGTCCGTTTTTGTTCATTTTTACACGTTTCCGTCCATTTTTTCATCCGTGTTTAACGTTTTCGCCGATTTTTATATGTTTTCGTCCACTTTTTATGTTTTTGTCTGTTTTACGCGTTTTTCGTGTTTTTTACGTTTTGATCCGTTTTTAAATGCAAAATGGATAAAAGCGCAAGAAAGTGTTAAAAATGGAAGAAATCGAAAAAATAGCAGCGATGTAAAACGAAAAGCGTAAACAAGCGAAAAGCGGGTGAAAAAGCGTAAAAAAGCGGCAAAAGCGTGTAAAGCGGACAAAAGCGTGTAAAAGCGGATAAAAATTAAAAAAACGGCAGCGTGTAAAGCGTAAAATGCGTGTAAGCGTAAACAAGCGAGCAGCGTGTAAAAGCGTAGCGTAAAAATGGTAGCGTGTAAAAGCGGACAGCGTAAAAATACGACTAAAGCGTGCAAAAGCGTAAAATATTTGTCAAAAGCGGACGAAGCGTAAAAAAGCGGTAGCGTGTAAGCGGACAAAATCGTAAAAATAGGCGAAAGCATGAAAGCGGCGAAAACATAAAAAATGGGCGAAATCGTGTAAAGCGGATAAAAGCGTAAAAAATAGGGAAAAGCGTGTAAAGCCCGTAGCGTAAAAACGGACAGCGTGCAAAACGGACAAAAGTTAAAAAGCCCGTAGCGTGCAAAAGCGTACAAAATTGTCAAAAAGCGGACAAAAGCGTAAAAAAGCAGGCGAAATCGTGTAAAAGCGGACAAAATCGTAAAAAACATCACGGAAGCGTGAAAAAGCGGTAGCGTAAAAACATCACAGCGGACAAAGCGTAAAAAGCGGTGGAAAAGCGTGTAAAGCGGACAAAAGCGTAAAAGCAGGCCAGCGTGTAAAACGGACAAAAATGTAAAAAACCGTTAAAGAAGGGAAAAAAACGGACGAAAATGATAAAATTAGATTGCGAGTGATTTTTATAATTTTAGTTAACAATTAACTTAAAACATGTAAATATTGTACTAGACACATGTAGACATGCAACTATAAACCGGTTTTCAAAAAAACCGGACGTCAAAACCGGAACCGGTTTTCCACAAAACCGGTTTTTACAAAACCGAAACCGGTTTTAGTAAACCGAACCGGTTGTACCGGTTTTAAGTTTTTCCAACGGACGGTTTTTACCAGGTTCTAAAAGCTGGTAAAACCGGTTTTGAAAAACGGTTAAAACCGATTTTTTGTCTAAAACGCTAAAACGGTTTAAACCGGTTAAACCGTTTTAAAACCGGTCAACGAAAAGTCAAACTAGCGTTGGATTTGAATCTAAACCCGTGAAGCGGTCAAAACGGTTTTGAAAACCGGTTTTAACGGTTTTAAGGATTTCGCCGGTTTTAAAACCGGTCGACTTGTTACCGTTTGTTACATGTTAGTTACCGTTTTTTTTTGTCTTTTTTTGATTTTTTGAGTATTTTGAAGCTAGAACTTGTAGTATAAATATGTGTTTTGGGTTGAGGCTTAAAACACATCAAATCTCTCTTTAATCTCTCTAAATCTCTAATTTCTTTATAATGGAAAACACACAATCACAACAAGCTTCCACTAATCCTCCCTCCGTTGGGTCTTCCCGGTCACGAAAATATTACACACAAGATGATGTTGCTCATGTTAAACCAACTTCACGAAATCCCAAGGTTTTTAATCATATGGATTTGTGTGTTATGAAGGATGGAGACGGAAAAGGCGTTGCAAAAAATGTTTGAGCTTTTATGCTTAGGGGCTAACACTACACTAAAGGGTCATATAGCCAAATGTTCATGGTACCTCAAAATGCGGCGGTACTATTGGTGAGGATGGTCAAATTTGTGTATATGATAATGATGCTTCAAAGAGATTTTTGCGGGGTGGGTCATTCAACATACTTATCCATTCAACCTCTTCAACAACGCCAAGCTTACGGCGTCATCAAAAGAGGCTACACTTCGCGGTATAAACAAGTAAGTCGTACTAAACTTAGAAGCGATGCTTTTAAATTATGGGAAACGGCTAAAAATGATATTATTAATGGTTTTCGTGATTATAAATATGGTGTTTCTATAACTACGGATGTTTGGACCGCACCACATGGTTTGGCAAATTCTTATCTCGTAGATTACGGCTCATTGGTTTAATCTCGAATCTTGGTTATTAATGAAACGGACAATTGCTTTTAAACTATTTGGTTATCCTCATACGGGATCTAATTTAAGAAAAATTTTACATGACACTTTAATTGAATATAATTTAGATGATAAAGTTTTTACGATTTCACTAGATAATGCATCTAATAATACTAGAGCTATGGAATTGTTAAAATTACGTATAAAACCCATTTTAGATGGTGCTTTTTTTCATTCCGTTGTGTTGCTCATGTTATAAATTTATCCGTTCAAGCGGCATTAAAAATATGTGAGAGATTACGTTTGACATTTAGGCGTTTGTTAACAAATATATATACGCTCGAGTAATGAGCGACAAATTAACTATAAGCGTTTTAGTAAACAATGTGGTGAACCATGGCTAGGACGAAATTTGATACACCTACTAGGTGGAATTCTACTTGCATTATGTTTGAAAATATATTACGACAACGTACTACTTTAGATGCTTTTAATGAATTACTTGTTGAAAAAAAACCGTTCTACTTCGATAGATGACCAAGATTGGCAACGACTACATGCTTTAACTATTTTTTACAAGTTTTTAAAGAGGCAACAACTATAGTATCAGGTGTTTATTACCCAACTAGCCCATTAGTTTTAAATCAAGTTTATGCTATGGCGGAAAAATTAGACGAATTAAAAGACTCACCTACTCAAATGTTTAGAAAAATGGTTAAAGTTATAAAAAGAGATTTATAAAATATTTTGCTATTTTACCTTTGGTTTATACTTGTTCATAGCACTTAATCCATGTTTAAATGTTGGAGGCGTAGAACTTTTAATAAGAAGAATAATGGAAAATTTAGAATTATCTTTTGGGTTGGACGGTGAAGATCCCAACTATATAGAATATCAAGTTTTTAAATTTAATGATTATTTTAAAAATTGTTTGAAATTTATGCAACAAAATATGGTCAACAACCAAACCCAATTATCGACCCAATGCGGGCCGGTTGGTCTCGAATGACAAGGGACATTAACATAAACCTTTATAATACTTTACGTGAAGACGCTACAAAGCGTCAGCGATCATCGGCCCCGACAAGCGAGTTGGGACAATATATGGCTACAAACTTTTTAACAACTTTAAGTCCTGATGAGTTTGCAAACTTTGACATTTTGGCTTGGTAGAAAGAAAGGGAAATCCAATTTTAGCCGCTATGGCTCGTGACTTATTAGCGGTCCAAAGCTTGACGGTAGCTTCGAATCGGCCTTTTCTCATAGTGGTTGAATTATATCGGATAAAAGGACAAAACTTAGCCCCGAATCCGTGGAAGTATGTGTATGTTTGAAAGATTATATGGACGAAGTAGATAGGGTACAACATCAAACATCGTTGGAAGGTTCGATTGAAGAAGTTGAAGAAACTATAGCACAAGAAGAAGAAGACATGGGGATATCACCTCAAATTCTAGAATTAGATGAAGGTGAATTTGAACCATTTGATGTTGAAGAGTTAGATGTAGAAGAATTTTTGGATGATTTAATTTCTTGAGTATACACGGGTGATGGCAATGTCGAAGCTCGATATACTTGAGTATACTAATATGTTTTTGGGTGATGGCCATGCGAAGCTTCGAAATGTATTAGTATTTATTTATTTTTAATCCTATAATTGTATTGTTTAAATAAAAGTTATGATTGTATTCGAAATGTATTAGTATTTTATAGTTTTAGTTGTATGGTTGTATTGTTTAAATAAAAGTTATGATTGTATTTGAAATGTATTAAATGTTTTAAATTCGAAAAAACGAACGGTAAAATACCGATAAAAAAGCGGATCGAACATTTAAAACCGAAAAAACCGAACCGGTAAAAACCGATAAAAACCGATTCGAAAATTTGAAACGAAAAAACCGATTCGAACATTTAAAACCGAAAAAACCGATTCGGAAAAACCGAAAAAACCGAAACTGATTTTTGGCAAAACCGGTTTTTTAAAAACCGGTTTTCCAAAAACCGAAAACCGGTAAAAACCGGTTTTTGTGCACCTCTAGACACATGTGGGTATATTATTAGACCCAACTAGACCCATCAATATTAATTAATTAAAATAAACTATACCCAACTAGACCCATCTATTAAAATAAATTAAACCCATTTAGACTCATCTCATTAAAAAAATTTACCTAACTAGACCCAAATTTAACCATTAGGTCTTAAATTGCTACCTCTACTAACAATACACATGTCTAATGAATGGGTCTCAAATTGCATCCTCTAGTACTTTCTAATAATCTCATGTTCACTTAAATTTGATGAGTTTCATCATCGGACCATTGCTATAGTGGTATCAACTCTCACCGCAAACTTTTAGTTGGCCTAATAATTAAGGTCTCGTGAAAATAGATCATGGGTTCGTTCTTAACTACCGGCTAAAGCTGAATGTAACACGAGCTCATCATTTGGGGCTAGATGCTTGGTGAAGATCGAGTCAGTCGAGATTAGAGTTTTTCCAACAATACAAATCTTTTGTAAAATTTGTTGATTTTTTTCTTTTTATTCACGTAAATTGATGATATGTTAATAAAATCCAGCCATATAAACTAACTATAGCCCAAACCCATTTAAATTTCCAGCCCAAATAGCTTGTAACAATAATCCAACACTATTCAACTTTTTTTTTTTTTTTTTTTTTTTACATATTTGTTTTTTTTAAATAACAACCTCCGTATGTGCTTATTTGGTTATAAAGTACGCAAATAATCCATAAGCATTTAGCAATTCCAACACTCCGAATTCCGAAAGTGCTTATTTTTCTTTTAAAGGCGCTGTAAGTGAATATCACACTTTTATAGTTTTATATACTAATGGTATATATAAAACAAATAAACCGTGTTGAGTGTTTGGATTATAAGTTTGAGTACATCTATTTGTTTTATTTTCATTTTTAATACAGGTTTTATGAGTCTCATTAAGTTAATGATCATACATCTTTAACATCTATTTATACTTACGTTTTTATGATGCTATTGCACACCGGACATAAATTTATCATGTATATAAATGAGAAACAAATATGTGAAGAATTGAAAAGGTTTTCTCTCTTTCATCCACAATTATACAAGTTAGACGATTACCGGTGCATAGCGACAATAATTTATAACGAAAAGTAACAAAAATGTGAATTTGGTTCCTAACAGACATAGGACACAAAGTTTGTACGTCTAACCGAATTCTTTAAATGTAGCGAGCATGGCATGAATTTGCCTTTTTTTTTTTACTTTGTTCTAATAAAAGGAAAAACTAGTAATATTGGACTTTATTAAGACAAAAATCATATATAATTGAATTCCAAACGTGGCCTAATAAAACCAACAATCGCTGGTACCTAATTGGTAGAATAAGAAAAATCAAGTAATGAGATGGACCCATAGCTTTAGAAAGACGTAGAATTTTGCTTAAAATAATTTCAAATATCGTTTTCAACAAAATATTAAAATATAGAAAAAATCAATAAAGATCCAATGAAACAATTATTTTCATTCATTTTTTATCAAAAATAAATAAATAAATAAAATCACTCTTTTTTTAAAAATTTAAATATCTCACAACTTAGTTATTAGATTACGTTAAAAAAATCATACCATAATTCTGAAAATTAAATTATTTTCTTTATAGATATGCTTACATATATCTTTCGGTAATTTTTTTTTTTTTTAATTTTCGCCTAAAAAAGTCAAATGCGATTCAAAAAAATCCATGCGATTTTTAGAATGAATCAAATCACATGTGATTTTTGAAAAATAATAAGTTCGTCAAAAGTATATAAAAGTGCATATTTATAGAAAGATAATTTAATTCTTGTCGCGATGATATATTTTTCGTAACTTGAAGATTTATCATTTGCAAGATATATATATTTATTTAGTGGAAAATAGTCTTTTATTAATTATGATGAAAAATGAATGACTAAGATTCGTTTATTGTATCTATGACAAATATATAATTTATATTAATCTCAACTCTATTATAATAAAGTTTAATCCATTTATTGTTACATCAAATGATATTATTATGCAATGCAAAAGATTAATATGTAAAAAAAAAAAAAGACATTACAAATGATATAAGCATCCAATTTCTGCATGCATTTAAATAAGGGTCAATTGCATATATACCCACTAAAACATGCATATTTGTATATATACCCAAAACATCTTTAAAATCATTTATGCATCAATGCACTAAAAACTTGTATTATAGGGAAATATGCAAGTTTTTAAGTTTTAGTGGGTATATATGCAATTCCCCCTTTAAATAATCATAAGTTTAACAAAAATGTATATTAGACGAATTTGACAGTCGGCTAGAAGAATATACACATTGTTCTGATTAATAAATAATGAAATGATAAATGAAAATATTATTGTCCTTGTTAATAAACAATAAAATGAAATTATTGTTTTCAAGTTTTGAGCTAAATAAAAGTGACCGCCAGCTAAATAATAAAGTGCATCACACAAAACACCATGTTCATGTGGTGCCAATATACCATAACATAACGTGCACCCAACCTGAATATTCGTGTCTAATTTTTACATATTATATGCAACCATATGTATGCACACATATAAAATGTAGTTATATACGTACGTTCATGTTTGTGACCGATACTCACTTTTTTTAACAGCAGTTGAATTAGAAAACTAGCAAGGCGTTAAGGAAGAATACAAAGGGAGGAAAGAGCGTTCACTCAATCCAATTTAAACACGAATTCCTACCCATACTAGAGACCCAAGTGTAAGACAAAAGCTTAATGTCACAAAAGAGATCTTTGGTTAACCTCTTCAAAGAGAAAGTCACTTCATTCCTGAATTTCTAAAGGCACCAAATAGTAGTTTGGACAACGGCATCAAAAAATCTTGAATGCTTGGCTACAATCGGTGCATGGTCTGCCATATGAATCACATCATGAAGGTTGAGAAAATGAGTATTAGTAATCTGCCACCAATTAAGGACATCCTTCCATATGTCAACCGCTATCTTGCAATGTACGGATACGTGCTCTTCTTTTTCTATGTCTTCATCGCATATGGGACATTTAACCGAATCTAAATCAACCCCCCTTCGGTCAAGGTTCCACCTGGTTGGCAATCTAGAATGCATGACCCTCTAAGTATTGATGTTAATCTTCGATGGAACGATGTTATTCCATCTAATCAGTTGAGATAACAAGGGTTGAGATACACAGGTGATGTGAGATCTCAAACCTTTAACTGTAATTGTGAATTTTCTAGAAGCGTCAACTGTAAATTCCCATGAGTCTCGTTCATTGGAATTCCAAAGTTGTGATAAGAGGTTGGACAAATCTGTGATTTCCTCTAACTCACGAGTAGAGTGGAGAGCTCTGTTCCAAGCCCGGTTATAACAAAGACCACGGGGTGAGGCATAAGCAGAAACATGTGTCAAACAATGGAGGTTGTATCACAATAGGTGCTCTTTCCCAAACATAACAATTCGGATTAGAATAAAGGCGGTATAAATGAGGGTACGATATGCGAAGAGGTGATCCACCCAACCAATTGTCTTGGCAAAATCTTGTATTTTGACCATTTCCAATTTTCTTCTTAAAGAGAGAAGGTAAGTTGATTTCAAGCTTTAGAAAGACGTCTTTAAGTGGTAATTTGATTCCAAGCTTTATAAAGACGTTTTTATGTTTCATATGTGATAGCATTTCGTAACCATGGCTTGATTGCAAGCACTTAAGCTACTAATTCCAATACCTCATTTACCAAGAGGGGAGATGATTTTATCCCAAGCAATCCATGAGATTTTGTTTTCATCCAAACAACAACCCCAAAAATTTCTTCTAATGCTTTCGATCTTACTAAGAACCTCCTTAGGAGCCTTAAATTTAGAGAAGTAGTAGACTCTTAAACTACCAAGAACAGATCTTATAAGAGTAAGGCGCCCACAAAAAGAAAGGGACTTGGACTTCCACTTTGAAAGGCGTTTATGAAACCTATCAACAAGTGGCTTCCAATGATGACACCTTGACATTTTTGCACAGATGAGAAGGCCTAAATAGATGCAAGGGAATTAAGATGTAAGACAATTAATCGTTGTAGCCATAGAACTCAGCTCTCTATTTGTCACACCAAGTCCATAAAGCTTGCTTTTGTTGAAATTCACCTTAAGACCGGAGGCGAGATAAAAGCAATTGAGAATTCTAGACAAGTTTTTTGCATTGGTGCGACACCACTCCCCCATGATTAAGGCATCATCCGTATATTGAAGATGGGATATGCACATGCTAATACTCATAAAACGGTACTTTTAGTAATTAAATGTTCAATATGCTAGTGTAACTAGTATTACACACAGAGTACAAGTCTAGGTCACGTAATGTTGGTTCGAGTTTTATGAATATTCTTTTCTCATTTTTCTATACGTGGTCAATACGTAATTGATTATCAATTAATAAATTAATTTGTTGGGCATATCACTCGTCGTATCAAAGTGGGTCAGATCATCGATTACTTTGAAGCGCCACATTTACGTTATTTATCGAACCTAGCCACCATCTTCTATCCCTTCTCTCAGAGAAAAACAAAGGGCGGCCATGTTTCAACCGTAATTCCCAATCATTAGAAAAACAAAGCGGCCTTGTTTCAACCGTCCCAAAATAATTGTCGTTCGACAAAACACATGCAATTTAAGAAAAGCATACTTATTATTGATTTATTTTTCTTACTTTTTAGCAAAATAACAGTTTTACCCTTAGTTAATTAATTAATATATTCTTTAAAGTATGTAATACTACAGTAATAATTTCAAGCAAATGTAATATAGTAAACTCGATCAAAATTCGCTATCTATTTTTATTAATGGACAACTAAATTGGTATATCACGAAAAGGAAACGTGGACTATTAATTTGAGACGGGGGGAGGGGGTATAACCGTTGACCCAGGTCTTTGGTCATCAAGTAAGTTTTGATTCAGCATTTTTTTTAAGAACGGCAACAATTTATCTCACAATATACAACAACGTACTATCTCACATGTCACAGCATTGAACCCATAACCATTTTTTTTTTAGAGCTTTTCATGCAATAAGGGGTACCATTGGGAAACAAGCCCTTTGGTAGCATTTACCGAACATAACACAATTATCACCAATGTGGTCTAATGCATGATCCAGCATTTTGATATCATTACAAAAGAACACAGATTCAAATATCAGTAGTAACAAATAACAGTCACAGGTACGTACCTCAGTTAAAAAAGCTTGATTTTAATTTGTGACAATAGGTGTGAGGACACACACCAAAATTCGCGTGTGGGTAACATTTAACAAATGTCCTACAAAGTATAAACTGTGAGTTAAATGATGAGATGTCATCACTGACAGGTATGTGCCACCACATATCCATGGATCTACTTGAATTCAATAAACATCCATTTTCTAATCGGATCCTGCTATTTGTTTTTTTTAACAACCTAGTTATTTGATGTTAAAAAAAACGTATTTATTTTTCTTAAATCAGTAAAATGGTTACAAACCTATTGATGATCACATGTATTTAGTATATGTGAAAATGCATGTATTGAAGTTAGGTTAATGAGTGAGATAGTTCAACTAGACCATGTGATGATCACATGTGTATCTTTCTATAGCAAAAATAAAGGTCCTTTTTAAATCGTTATGACATAAGCTCGACAGTACACACTACAAGAATTCTGTCAATTACCCACAGAAATTACCCACGTATATTGATTAATGGGTATTTACCCACTAAATTCCCATGAAATACCCACTAATACGGAATTAGAAATGGGCCAAACGTTACCCTCAAATTTCCCACAACTTTACCCATGAAAGTACCCATGTAGTTAAACTTAGTGTGTAATTTGTGGGTGAATTATTCCCGCTAAAATATTTCCCACATGCTACCCACGAACTGAATCATCACGGAATAATATGTGGGTAATGTCGCGGTGTATTTATATTACCCACGAAGTACACAAATCTTTTTGTATGTGGGTAATTTTTCGAGGGTAATCTATGGGTAAAGATATGCACGAACTGACTTACCCACAATATTTTTTAGTGTATGGTTAACTTGAACATAGATTCACCCATATAAAGAAAAACATTTACAATTTAAGAATCACATCCCAAAAACAAATTATCTTTTCTATATATTGATTCAAAAGTCTCAATTTATTGTTTAGAACGTGCTTATAGTCAAATTGCACCCTTAATTGGTAGCGTAATATTAATAAGCTTGATGAGATAGTTTTTAGTTCGCAAGTTGTTATTACAAAAACATATAATAAAAAGTACTACTCATCAAAAAATTTAATTACGTGATACCGCGTCAAATGCACGAGTAACATTCTAAGTGATTCTATAAATATTTTACATACAAACACATATTTGTTTTGGGTGAAATTTAAAGATCACGGCATATTTTTGAATAAAAGTTTTCTATGTACTTTTGTAAATTGTCAAATCATAATATATTTTTTAAATAATCTTGATCTAGCTAATATGACCTTGCTTGTGATTACTAGGTTGATTAAAAGTTACCGTTGGTCCCCAAATGGATCAAATTAGCTTGATTAGTCCTATTTTTGTAACGCTCGTTAAATTTAAAAAAAAATAAAAAATAAAAATAAAAAATAAAAAAACTTTTACGTTTTTTTTCTTAAAATCTACTTAAATTATAAGTTTTTTTAATTTATAATTTAAAAAAAAATTTGATAAATTCTTGTATACACATTTTTTACGTTTTTTTTAATCTAATTTTATACACTTATTTTTACGTTTTTTTAAATCTGATTTAATAAAAAAGTTCCGATTTAAAAAAATGGATAAATTTTTTATACACTTTTTTTTTTATATAAATCTGATTTAAAATAAATCAGATTTATATAAAAAAAAAGTGTATAAAAAATTTATCCATTTTTTAAAATTATAAATTAAAAAAATATATATATATTAAGTAAATTTTAAGAAAAAAAATTAAAAGTTTTTTTTAAAAAAAATTTAACGAGTGTTATCATAATAGGACTAACTCTTGAATTTGGTCAAGTTTGGGGACCAACGATTGTAACTTTTAATCAATAATGGTGACACAGTAACTCTTGCTGTACTTTATCATATTAGCTAGATGAAGATTATTTGAAAATATATTGTGTATCTTTGACAATTTACAAAGTACATAATGTAGACTGCATTTATTTGAAAAAATATGTTGCATATTAAACTTCCACTGCAATTTTCTTAAAACTGTTTTCAAGTCTTATATTATTCTTTAAGTAAATTAACTTTAATATAAAAAAAAAAACACTAAAATTATGGCGGAAGAATTTGGCTCCCATTTGGAAAATCCAAAATTTTGGTCTCACCTATGATCTCAATCTCATCCAATTGAAACCCACCCTCCTCATTTTAAGGCCTTCACCAAAACCTCCTTCAACTTCTCTCCGTTACTCAACAATATCTTATTCAACCCAATTAAAAAATATATAAATCAATCTATGAAATCATGTCAAGTCCATTGCTGTGAACCAATACAAAATTCGATCCAACTTCGTCACAGTCCATCCTGGTAACCAATTAGTTTACTTACATTTCCATTATCTATTTTTGTAAATAATCAATCAGTGTTTCTTTTGTGAAAAAGCAGTAAAAGGAAAAAGCGAAGCCGATTAGATTCGAAATGTTTGATGTCAAAAAAAATATATATATTTCAACAACGAAATGCTCATCGAGTTCATTTTGGTCTAGAAGTTTGACTTGTTTATGAGTCTACATTTGAACCAGTTTGAAACCTTGAATATGATTCTCGTGAACTTTATATATCTTGTTGTACAACACCATTTTAAATTTGTTTTTCTATTGTTCTTGGGCATGAATTCTCATATTGTTTATTGTAATTTCGGATCCTTGTGTATCACTTACTGCTTCAATTAGAATACCACATAAAGAAGAAAAAAGAGCATCATGTTTGAGCACACTACAACTCGGAAACGCTTTGGTAGATTGAAGCATTTGGATTTATCTTCTCCCATATTATGTAAAATATAAAGAGATCCCAATATAAATTGTATTCATATAAATTTGTAGCCACATATGCATTTTATATTTCAAGAACTTTTAAGTGGTAGCTATATGTAAATTTCTTGATTAAGTGAACGCATTAATGGTTGATGAACAATTTTATAGATTGTACTTGGATATCAATATTAAGTGAATGCATCGTTTGATTTTATTTTGATATGGATGTATGTGACTCCGTTTCTATTTGTATATTCGCTATATATGAGATGGATTATACAAAACTAAAAACTTTTGCATTTTTTTGGGATTTACTCATATGTTAATGTGTATTCATTTAGCTACCAGTTGACATTTACACACGCTTTGTAGGCAATGTTACCACACAATATCCACGAGTATATCTATGGGTGTTTTGTGGTGAGTTAGAAAATCCCACAAACAATTTACCCATGAATGCAAAACAATCACCCACAAGAATGACGTGGGTAAACTTACCTGAGTATGAAAATGCCGTGGGCAAACAATTAGCCTCGGAGGTTTTACCCATCTATAGAGAGTCCTGGGTAATTTGTGGGTACTACCCAGTTACCCACGAAAATATGGTTTTTACCCACAAATTATGTCCGTGGCTATTTGCCTGAATTCTTGTAGTGAGTATTGTACGTATAGGCACACGTTATCAAGTTTCAGGTGAATCTCGATCGTCTTCAAAATCTGAGGTTTTGTATAACGTAAGTTTTGTTTATGATTATTATATGACACTCGTAAGCACGAGTTTATGGTTATCTTTTGCACACACTGATCATCTCAATTAGCTATGGTAGATTTACTTCGTAAAATTCTTGCTAAGCGCATAGATTAATTTTTACCGACATAAGGACTGAGTTTTAGAATACCACCCAAACAACTTAAAGAAAAAGTTAAATACGGAGTAAGTTATTGTTCAAAAAATAGTAAAAGAAAAAAGAGATTAGAAAGAAAGTGGGGTATGATCAGAGTTTATGTACACAATATTCTTCTTGGGATTGGTGGTAAAAAAGACCTCATTTCCTATATAATCCTCCATCTCATCTCTCTTCTCCACAGTCCTTACACACACACACACAATAAATAATACATATAGTGAGTGTGTTTTCAAGAACCCTAATTAGGGTCTCAACTAAGAAGAACAAGAAAAATGGTGCTCTTTCTATTCTTCCACAGCTTTCTTGAACTGCAAAATTTTAATTGTCGCAGTTCAATAAAGCTGTGGGAAGATAAAACGAGGATCAACGTACCCACAAAACACAAAGCTAGAATTAACAACAGATTCCTAGATCTAGCTATTCTTAGTTAGCATGACATTTGGTATGTATTTCTATTTTTGAACTCTCTTCCTTGTTCATCATGTTTTTGAGGTTTTAATTTTATTTATTTAGTGTTGGTTTATGATTAAAATGTCATTAGAATTCCTATTTTTCTATGTTTATTTCTAGGAAGTAACTGAAATACCATTTTAATTTCTTGTAAATGTAATACATGTTGAATATGAGTTCTTGTGATGTCTGCCAAGGTCTCTTCCACACACAAACACACATGTATTCACATATAGACAAATTTACTATTACTTTTTGGGATAATTATTTTAAAAGTATTTAACTTGTCAATTTTTCTTGAAGATGTGTAGCCATTTTTTAGTTTTATTTTTATATGCTCAAACTTTTTAATTTCGATTTTTTTGTGTACTGTGTAATCATTTTACCTCTACCATGTTAATAAAAGTATTGTAAATTTATGGGTAAAATGAACACACAATACACACAAAAGTCGAAATCTAAAAGTATAGGTATACAAAAATAAAAATAAAAGATAACTACACAACTAAAGAAAAAATGACAAGTTAACTACAATTCTAGATGATCTCCTCCTTATTTTTTATTACAACAAATTAAAGTACAAATAGTTGATACATTAGTAGATTATATTATATTTAGCAGTTCAATTATTTTCTTGTTTGATAAAATTTAGTGACACTAGAGTTTGAACATATGCTATCATTGTGATTTATGTAATTAGTTCTTGTGTTTGTGATCCATGATTAATTCGGAATATAAATCAGGAAACCTCTTCGTACCAATTTCTTGAAAATTTTGGAATTTCCAAAATCTGAAACAATTTTTGAACCTAAATTATATAGTAGGGCATTACTAGATGATGTCAAGACTCTTTCATTTGCTTGGATCACAGTCATCACACTACACACATAGATGTTCGAAATTGTGTACCGTTTGGTATCACTAGAGCATAGATCCAAAGTGTGCATATAACTTTAGAATGTAAATTTCGTTTGTTCTAGGTTTTTGCTAGTCGCTTTCAAATAAAATTTATGCCATTACAAGGAAAAGGCCTTTGTATGCAAGTAACAACACAACTAATTTGGCATCTCGAAAATGTATCTTATCATAAGGCTTCTATATAAAGTTGTAGACTGGTCACATGTTTGATGTTTTCCCTTTACTCATATGGAACCCATTCACTGGAGTTAGCTTCAAAAATGTACATGATATTCATGTAAATTAGGCCGATAAATATACATGTACATAACATGATATTCACATGTATGTGTATTTTTTATGTGAAGACAATAATTTTAGGATGGATGGAGCATTTAGTATATACATATATTTATCCTCTAAAAAACATATATATATGTGTGTATGTATGCAAATTACTCTAAGTATTACTTGAAAGGCCTGTGTTATCATTTAATCTTCCAAAAGTATAAAAGTAAAATTTCCTAAAATGGGTAAGTGGCTTTCATATTCAAATAATGTTCAAAGTTGCAAAAAGTGAAATCGCATGAGATTTGATGAGGCTTTCACCATGATATTGTTTAAAAAGGAGTGCCAACAAAAATGTCAAAAGGAAATGTACATCCTTTTGCCTTGGTGAGATTTGTTTTACCCCAAAGATCAAACCTTTATTGTTTACTTGAATCTGACCACCCTTTTGATAAGGTACAACCCAAAAGACCAACCATGGTGCATAATTAAGGATTAAAACTTTATTATAATTGTACCGCTATCGAATTTTAGAGCAGTAATGCTTGTTATGCTATGAAAATAGTAAACATGGTTGCTATAAGGCTCATATATAAGTGCCGACCATATCTACTACGGAGTATAATAGATAAACTTAGATTTTTTGGTCTAGATGGATTACAAAGAACTGAATGTTACCTAAAATCATCTCTCAAGAGAATGCCTTCACTCCACTCAGCCTTTAGATGCATATGGAGAACTAAGGTAACTTTAGGAGCCGAAGGCATGGGGGGACTCAAAATCAACAAACACCACTATTTAACTTAATTGTTTAGGCGAAACTCCAAGCACAACGCTTTTATCAAAAAGAAGATGCTACGGAGTAATTCTTTATTTATTCTTGGGATCAAGAAAATCTTTAAGGATTTATTGTTTAATTGAGTGCTTATGCTTTAACTTAAAGGGGGGCAGACTCCATATCCTTGGTAATATTGTTGGATTAAAGTTAAGCATAGGTGATTAATTTAAGATTTTGTAACTCACTTTTGCTTGAGTCACCCATATTGTCAAAAGCTGAATTTTTCAGCAAAGAAAACATAAAATCAACAATTATTGTATCAACAGTAAGGTAGATAGGAAATTATAATTTTCTGATATAGTAATCAACATTACAAGTCACTCACATAAAAGAAATTAAGATTTTCAAATATAGAGATAAGCTAACACTACTAGTCACTCGTATAAACAACATGATTAGCGTGTTCGTTGATCTCGACATGATTTGATCTTTGATCATTATGTTTTCCAAACTTTGTCTTTGTTTGTATTTTAGTTTTATGGATATCATGTTATCATGGATATCTTGTCTAGAAAGACCTTAATATTTAAATATCAGTTTTCTTTAGTTATAGTTGATGAGAAAGTATGGTAAAATATTGAGGTTGTGTTCGACAATATAACATTTCTCTATGACATAAAGGTAAAGATAGAAGGATAGTGAAATGAGATTGGACACCATTTACTTTTGTTGTGTGTTTTGATTGACAAGAAAGTTTTTGTTTTCTTTAGAAAATAATATTAAAATTCTAATGTGATTTAAGAATATAAAAAAGCTTATTTGGAACTTTGAAGAAAGTTAGAATTGATATACGGGTGTCTTTCATACTATTATGTCTTTTTGTTCATGATATGAAATGTTGGCCCAAAGGACTAGCCATTGGTTCACATTTTTGGCCATTTGCACACAGGTACCTTGTTTTTTTCCTATGATTTTCAAAATTCAAGTCAGTATTGTTGAATTATAAATTCCCGATAGCTGATATGTTTTATTCATACGATATTTATAAAGATAAACACATAGAAATCCTAATAGACCCAACCTCACAGATCGGGTTTGGGCCTACTAATCTACTCTATCATCTAATAAGTATACCAAGTGTATATTTCCGTGTAAAAAATACTTGAATGCGATTAGTGATTAATCCAAAACAAGTTAGGTGAACATGAGTTTAAGCTTACTTGGGATAACTAGGTTAACCCGAGTTCTAACACATTAGGGTTTCGGGTGAAAGTTTTGCAAAAGATAATTTGAAGCCAGGGCACCACAAAGCCAAGCTAAAAGAGGCTTTGAAAATCTTAACAAAAGAAAGCAAATAACGACAACTTATATGCGTTTATTAATTTACTAAAAACAGACCAACCAACATTGACACACATGCATTATGTACACAACAACACACATGCAAAGACTAGATGACAAATTGACAATGCTTGGAAATGAGTGGTGATGGGAAGTTTGAGCCACTTGAATTATTTTTATTGAATAATTAATATGGTTATGAAGTTATGTTGGTCTCTATTCTTCTTTCAAATTCAACATTTTCAATTTTCTATATAACTTTCTTGAAATCTTCAATTATTTTCAAGAATATCATTCCCATGCCACCCCTACCATTTTCAAGGAGTAGTATACAGTTTGACCATCTTTTGACTCCAAGTTGATTAATCAATTTTGTAAAGGGAAGAATTAATGCTTAATAAATTCTAGTCATAGTACAATCCCTGCCGACTTGTGACTCCAAAATTAGGTTGCCTATCTTTCACAAATTATGGTTTATTGAATGCATGAAAATTCTGGTAAAGAGTCATAACCTGCCTTTCTATGTTTAGCAAGTGTAGAGTGTTGCAGCCAATAAAATTACATTGGTTTCCCCACCGGTAGATAAATAATTTTTCTGACCAATAAGATGCATGGTCATGACTTCTATGCATAATGCATAAATTATGCGTACCTAACTACTGTAATATTTTATATTTGTTTTCTGTCTTTTTAT
Organism: Chrysanthemum makinoi; assembly: GCA_910596185.1. Lineage (NCBI taxonomy): Eukaryota > Viridiplantae > Streptophyta > Magnoliopsida > Asterales > Asteraceae > Chrysanthemum > Chrysanthemum makinoi. The sequence goes on from OU343221.1 coordinate 299,244,755, forward strand.
GATATGTATTGCAAACATATGACTAGTGAGAGGTGTTTATGTCCATGCTATATATAGATGCAAACCTAACTTCTTTCTTATCAAAGAATAAACAAATGAGAAATTCCCAATTATTTTTGGGTTATTTTCTGGTAAAAAAAAAGTTTTTTAAATTTAGTTTTGTGCAACCTTTATATTGTATGATTTCATAGATTTTTGGACACGTGTTCAAAAGTTGATGTGATGCTTTTTGCTAGATTAAAGTGACATTTTATACGAATAATTTTTTTTTTAATCGACATAACTTTTTTGTCTTATTAAAAAAGTGAGACCCACCATTAACAGTTTTTTCTTATTTGAAAAAGTGTTTCGTATCATTAGAAAAGTTGGTCATATTTTCTAGTAAGACTAAAATATTATGTCAGTTTATCAAAAAAAGAAAGTTTGTCACACAAAACGTCACTATTTAGCAAAAAACACCCCACCAACCTTTTGACACGTGTCATGATTGTTATGGAGTCGTAGGTTTAGCGGTCGCACAAGATTAAATTTAGAGAACATTATTTACTAGAAAGTGAACCCAAAAGTGAAAAATAGGCCATTTTTGAAAATTCCTCCAAACAAAACATACAAAGTTAAGGCTGGTTGTAGTGTTGACCAATATAATTCACCATTAACTTAGCGTCACGTAAGCTTGTATCTCCACCACAAACATCATCACCAACATAGTTTAATATGACAACCAACATGCCTCCAAAATATACTTCACTTAAACACAAATATACCCCACAATATAAAAAAAAGGTCGGTCTTTTGACCGACTGAGTTGTGCGAAAAACTGAACAAAATATCGTTGTTTAGGGTGGGTATTGTTTACGTATGGTATGTAAATCGGTTTAGAGATGGGATGGAATGATTTTGTTGTTTGGCTTCTCGTATTAAACGGTAAGGATCCGATGAGATTGATATAGATCAGAAGTTCAGTTAACACTTAAACAAAAACTTCGCTGTTGTGAGGCAGTATTTTCCCAAGTGTGTGAAACTTGTGAAGTTGTGTGTGTTGCTCTCCTTTTATAGATAGGCTTGTAGAGTTCAGAGATAAACCCTTTGGGGATGATCAACGGTTGCTAGAGAGTCAGGTGTTGATCATCCGAGAGCAGACAATGAGGATAGATGTCATGCATCCTTTTGAACGTACAGGAGAGTGCTCCCACTCTCCTATTTTGTTGCATGTGTGTTCCCAACTGTGCTATGTCAGACTCATATGTTTTAATCGTTAGCACCAGTTGGAACATTTGTATTCTTGTGCATGTACTATGCAGCCTGAGAATTGTTACCAGGTCTTGCTCGGCCTGGGTTTATATAGTTCTTGTCAAAGTTAACTCATGAACCGTTATGGTTTGTGTTAATACAAATAAGCCGTAAAAAACGTTTATTTATATTTTACGATCTTCTAATGTTTTGTCGATAACAAACGTAAAATCATTTTAACGAAACAAATAAAATACGTAAATGGTTTGAGCTAATAGTTTACTAACACTCTTACGTTTTCATATAAAACACTAAACAAGTAATAGTGTTTTTATGTTATAGTAATGCATATGTATAACAACTAGTGTTTACATAATGGGTATATATATACATACTTAGTATGTATTGTAATGGGTAATGTAATGGGTACGAATCTAAGTACTTGACCCATTAACTAGACACATTGTATGTAGTTGGGTAAAACCCAAAGTCCATGACCCAAACCCATGGAGCATAATCCATAACCCATGGAGCTAACCCATGACCCATTGACTAGATGCATTGCATCTTCTAGATACATTGTATCTATGTGGATACCCATGATCCAAAGTCCATAACCCATGACCCATGTTCCATGACCCACAACCCATTTAGGAGGAGCGTCCTACGGATCCCCAGGAATACACTGGACGGATCCCTCAAGCAAGGGATCCGTGGGATCCGTGGAATATTAGTGATGTTTTGTCTATAAATAGTGAGTCATTTCTTCATTGTAACTCACCCCTTTTCACACACATTTTCTCTTAGTGTTGTAAACTCTCTAACCTCAGATTCAAAGGATCTCTCTATTTAGTTTTGTGATTGTGTGATTCTCTAGGTTCCTCTTAAAGGCGAGATCAGCACCTCTTGAAGTCGAGCAAGCTCAAGTCCATGATTTGCCAAGCTTCATCATCATCAAGACTACTGAAGTTCTCTTGTTGATAAGTTCTTTCTTCCTCCTTAGAAGTGTTGTGTTGATGCCACTAGTGAAAGGTGCCCAAAGTCTGAGTCGTAGACACTAGTGAATGGTGTCGAAGGTTCGTGTAGAAGGCATTAGTGAAAGGTGCCGAAGGTTCGTGTCAAAGGCAATAGTGAAAGGTACCGAAGGGTCGTGTTAAAGGCATTAGTGAAAGAGGCCTAGGTTGTACATTCGATATGGTGCATCGATGTACAAGATAGATTAGTTTGGGTCAAAGGATATTGATATCCTTGTTGATGTTGTAATAAGGAGTGGATCTCCTTTGGGATAGGTGTTGTGTAGTGTTGGGTAGTAATTCCTCCTTTTTAATGGAACTCGGTATCTAGCCTTGTACCGGATAAAGTGTAGGTGACGTTGTGATAGGTTTGGTTTTACCTCGTGGAAGAACCCGGTGTCTAGCCTTGTACCGGATAAAGAGTAGGCGACGTTGTGAAGGCTTCTCCGCCACAAGGAGTTTGTGTTGTGTAGTGATTACGAACTCTCGAGTAGGTGACTCGGGGAGTGGAGTAGGGCAAGGAAGGTTTCCTTGTAGCCGAACCACTATAAATACTCGCGTTGTGGTTTTGTGTTTCTTACTCTTTATCTTTGCATTACTTATTCATATGTTTATCTATTAATATCCAACATACACATTAAATAAATTGACATAAGTCAATCTAAATAGTTTAAAACGAAGTTTTAATCGGTAAAACTATTCAACCCCTCCTTCTAGTTTTCCACAATTGGTACCAGAGTTTCATTAACAAGTTTCTTAAGAGTATATTGTACTTTTAAAACTTGATACGATCCGTGTATGATTGAAAACTACAAAGAATGAAATTTTTAAAAAAACAAAATGCCACGTTTTAAAATCATCATATTTTATAATGTTGGATAATGATATATCTTTCTAATATTTTCCTTGTTGAGAATTATCCATACTAGGATTTGGGCATCTTAAGAAGATCATAAAGAATTTCGCTTCAATAATTCTTTTTTTTAAAAGAATTTATATAGCTAAGGTATGATCTTTAATAAATTACTTACAAATAAATTATTACTGTATATTTTCTAGATTAATTAATAATATCATTTTGTATAAACATATAAAGATAAGTAGTCTCATTACGCTTACTCAAAAATCACTAAAGTTGGTATCTATATTGAACTCATCATCAAGAATAGTATACTTCGTTGATCTCTGTAAACAAAACTACAAACTAGTGATAATGATATGTTAGCTATTCGAGAGCCTTGGTCATCACTCCTCACATAAGGTTATTGATATTTTATCTATGTCAATAAGTATCCATGTGAAAATCCTCATATCATGATAAAATAGTATTTTATCATAATCCTTAAACTTTCCAAGAATTGTGATTTATTCAAAAAAAGGGAACCTTGTCAAAATAGGACTAGTAAAACACGTCAAAACCCCAAACCATAAGTTACAGAGCATAAACATCAACTCTAACCAAGAATTAGAACTCCCAAACCAAATTATCAAAGATCACTTAAGCTGTCAAACTGCTGATATGCCAGATCCATGTGCTTGAACTAGCCGGATCTCTCATACAAGGGATCCGTGGGATCCGTACAACAGAAGACAGAATAAGTAAGAGATGATGATTGTGGAGTTTTTATTCCTCACTTTACTCTCCCAACTCACGAACATAAAACCTAATTTACTGTTCACAAGAGTTAATTCATCATCTTTTCAAAGAAAACAATCACTTGTGTAAGTATAATCTTCACTACATTGTTATTTCCATTCTTCAATTCCTAGGAGTACAATTTTCATCTTTAGAAATTGAGCTCAAATGGGTTTATCACAATTTGGTATCACATTGTTTTCTAAGATAAAGTAAATCAAAGAATCAACATTGTTAATACAAATTAAACTCATTTTTTGAATTCAATAAAGATGTATTGAGCAAAATTGTGATGAATCCCATTAGGATACTATTCACACAATTAACACCACATTGTGGTTTTGATGTTTAGGATCAATCATGCCTAGCAATAGACAACAAGATTACCAAGACACGGCACATTACATTCCCATGTACCATTGAAAAGATGTCTTGAGCCCGGATGACCGAAAAATCTTCAAAATGTTGGAAAAGAGATTTTTTCACGAAGGACGAGTAGTTGAACCCTCATTCATCAACAACACCGACATTCCCCAAGTCTTTGCGGGAATAAACTTCCATTGCCTCTTGAGCATCAATGAACAAATTTATCCGGTGTTTGTCCTAGAGTTTTACAAAAGCATGAGGATCATTCGAAATGAAGATGGAACCATTTCGATAGCTTTTATCATCAATGAGCACGAGTTCACCTTCACTCTTGAAGAGTTTGCTAGGATACTTCGTATCCCTTGTTAAGGAGTATGCATGTACTCAAATGAATGGTCATTGGCCGAGATTCATGACATGGTGGATCATCACGAGGTGTACTTCACACCCATCCCGGAAGCGGCCACAATAAGAGATACCATTTTCATGGAAAGAGCCTCTCCATCAAGAGTCACTAGGAAATCCAAGGTCATCTATAGAGATCCTTTTCAAAGAGCTTTCAGAAATGTTCCCATTATACAAGAAATGAGAACTAGTGCTAAGAGAGAATGTGCTTTGTTTGGGAGGAAATAAGGATCATCCCAATGCTTGCCTAAGCTTCATGATCTATTGCCTTGTAACCGGGACTTATTTTAACCTCGCCTATTACATGGTGAAACGAATGGCAAGTGTGAAAAGGAAGGAAAAGATGGTACTCCCCTATGCCATGCTCTTGACTCGCCTAGCAAACTTCGTCTTTGCTCTAGATCCATCTCCTTACTCCATTGACCACACCTTTTGCAACAAGGTTATGGTGGCCTTGTCCGATGGAAAAACTAAAAGGATTATGGTTGATGGCAAGAGACCTCACCCACCAATGGACTCATCGAATGAAAGAGAAGGAGAAGGTAGCAACCCCATTGACAACGTTCATCTCGACCCCCAGCATACATTGACCAACTGCTAGAAGTCCCGAGCCCTTCACAAGAATTCCAACAAACAAAGGGCATGTTCAAATGTTTTGCTAACTTCCTCATGAAGAAGAAGAAGTAAGGGTGGAGGGGTAAAGAGTGAAGAGTAGAGGCGATGGAAAAAGAGTTTGAATGGAAGGAAGGTAAGGTCGTGGACCTTAATTTGTGAACAATGATCTGTAAAACAATTTAAACAATATTTTTGTAGTTTAGGACGTAGCTATAAGTAGATGGCTTGACATAAACTAAAACATTCTAACCTAGGAACCCGAAAAATAAGAATTTTACGATGACTTGATCACAATCAAGAAGTCGGTCCCGCTCATTTTGCTTACCTTCTAGTCCCCTGATAAGGTTTTAAAATGTACCTTTTTTAGGGGTCGTTTAAGCCCTTATTTGATCACTTTTGTATCCGTTATTACTTAATATTGTTCCTTTTCACTTTTTTGGTATCTTGAAGGCAAAATGCTGGAATGACACTTATCCGGACGAAAAGGCGCGAATATACGAAGAAAATGGCCAAAGTCAAGAATCGAGACACTCAGGCTGCTGGAACTGAAGGGGACGGCGTCAGGTGTTAACTAGGACGCCGTCGCATCACTTTTGTGACGGCTCAGTAGCCAAATTGCTTATTTATAAGTGACGGTGTCAGGCTTTAAAAGAGTAGGTCGTCGCAACTCAGACGGCCTAGATTTGATCCAGACGGCGTCAGAGACTGAAGGGGACGGTGTCACAAGCATAAGGTGACGCCGTCGCAAGACTAATGTGGCCAAGACAAAACCCTAATGACGGCGACCCGACGGCGTCACAAATCAAAGGGTGACGCCGTCGCGAATGTAATCTTATATATAGAATCCGAATTTTTTAGTTTTCAGTGTGTAGTCTTTTGGAGTAAAAACCTAAACCGAACCAAGGCTGTCTTGTACAGTATTTTAGGGTTCCAAACCCTATCTTACATCAAGATAAGTGTTTTACTTCATTAATTTAATTATGTCTTCAATTACTTGTGTGTATGCTTGCATGTTCTCCATGTCCGGCTAATTTACTTGTGTGTTTGCTTAGGGAATATGAAACTTAATTATTGAATATTGATTGGTTGTCTCTTATCTTAATTGTTAATGATCTAGTAATGCGATAGGTCATCCGTTGTGTAGTTAATGCTTGATTAATCTTTGTGAACCTTAGTTTATAACACCTATAGTTGTTGTAGGCTAAACCATCCAAAAAGTACCTTAGAGTTAAATTTTATAAATCCTAGAGATTTTGTAGGCGATACCCTTTGGTAGTTTCAAAGAGTTAGGGATAAATGCATACCCTACAACCTTAGACACACAACGCGATTAAGAATAAGGACGTGACAATTCAACCATCAATAGGAGATAATTAAGGAGTAATAAAACCTAAGTAAACACATCTTTAAATCATCATACGAGCACACAATAATTAGACATAGACTACATACACCACTAGATTAGATAATTAGATAAGTAGAGTAATCGGTAGAAATACCAACCCCCAAATCCAAACCCCGAGATTCGTACCTTTCCATTTCATAAAATATAAATATACAAAAATAATCATCCCTCACCTTTAGACTTAAATCGACATACACTTCAGCCTAACGACACTATTCCCCTAGAGAACGATATCAATACCCGTGGCTTACCCTAATACTACACTACAATGATTAGGTTTACTGCCTAGGGTGTTGAAAAACTTGCTCGATGAAAAGGAAGTTCCTTTGACCCCGAACGACGCGTGTAGCGTTATCAAGTTTTTGGCGCCACTGCCGGGGAATAGTTATTGTTTAGGCTTGATTTATATCTCGTTTAGGTCTACTCACAAGATTCCTATCAAGTGATATTTTTTCTTTTTATTAGCTTCCTTGTAGTCTATCCCCCTTCTTTGTGTTTGTGTTCGTAAAACCCTTTTCATTTGTCGCTATGGTAAGTGAAGCTGCATTTGAATCATTAACAAATGAGGAACAATTGAATTTCGCAGATTGGATTGCTTTTTATTGTTCTAATGAATTTGTAAGTGAACTTAGAGATATCCAAAAGGAGACGGGTGTAAGGTTGGATGGCTTTGATAAATTTTGTGCTTGTGTGGCTTCTATTCAACAATCATTGTTAGAATCAACTCCTTTTAGTAAGACCCTCTGGAAAAATTTTTGAGAAAAGCCTCCTAAGCATAAACCATCAGTTGTTACAACTTGAGGAAATAGATAAGGAGGATTTATCCAACCTTAGGCATCATGATCAAAAAGACCTAGTTTTTAAGAACATGGAACCTAAAACCGAACAAGATTGTGATATGGTTATAGTTGAATTGCCTAGTTGCATGCGTGGGGTAGATTTCAAAACATATGACACGCGTGAGGAATCCTTTAGGCAAATAGAAGATAGTGATCAAAATTTTGAGAATGATTCTTATGAATCGGACCAAGAATTTGAAATGGCTAAAGAAGGATTTGAGATACTTAGGAGTGTATTTGGGTTAGATCATACTAAAACACATGATGAACTTTTAGGAGATCTAGATATAATGGAGACTGAGGTGGAAAATCCAAGCCCACAAGCCCTACCATCACTTGAGGAACACACATCGCCTATAACTTACCCAGGAGAAGTAGAAGAGACTATAGGAACCCCGATTGATATAGAACCTTTGGACCAAACACCACTAGAGAATGTAGGTTTAGATGCTTGTTGTTATGACATCTCTCTTAGTCATAGGGAAGTTCCTAAGTTTGATAAAACGGAGCCTCAACCAAAAACCTTACCCAATTTCCGTCTTTAGATGTGAATCTTGGAATTGAATTAGGCCCCAATCCACCCATCAAAATAAATAGTCCGGGTAGTTGCTTGATAAAGGTGGTAGACTCTAGGCCATGTAGAGTGGAAGCTAATATAGGAGTAACCCATGACCTTACACACTTATATCACCCATTCATGGTTGATAACAAGAAACATTATGGGTTTAAACCGGGTTTATTAGGTCAAGATGGATCCTTAACTAAGAATCTTTTGAAGTTGATAGAAGATGATCCATTTTTAGGAGAGAGATTTGATTCACCCACTACACCAATAGACTTAGGTAAGGTTATAATGAATGAAGCACACTCCTTTGAGCATATAAATCACCCATCACCCTCTCCTCACGTAGCAAATTTCCACCCTAAGGGTGTGTATCGCTACTATCACCCGAACTTAAGCTTAAGTGTAGGGAAAACCTCCCCTTTATCCGTTAAATAAGGGTAGAGTCAGGCTCGTGACTCGAACAAAAACAAGCGCTTCTTGGGAGGCAACCCATGTGTATTTGTTTTTCATTTTTATTTGTGTATCGTATATCTTTTATTTATTGTTTATTCTCATGTTTGAATTTGTAAAAATGCTTTATTTTGTCTTTAACCTCGTCTTAATAACATATAAAGGTATTTTACATAAGGGATAAGTGTAGGGAGGATTACACATGTTTTCAAAAGAAACGTGAACATGAGAATTACAACTATTTAAAAGATATACATGTGTGTTTGTTCGAGTCAAATGCTTGTATCGAGTCATAATGGATGTTATTGCAGAAATTTTTTCCAGATTTTAAAGATGTAAATTTTCCAGAATTTTTCGGGAAAATCGCAGACCAGTTTTTGTCAGGATCGCAACCTGACGGCGTCACGAAGGAGCAAAAATAACTGATTACTTTTTCTCGTTTTCTGAGCAACTTATATTTTTTTGGAATTTTCCAGGTCATAATTTTCCAGAAATTCTGTAAACATCCATTCCACAAGCATTATATCCTAGTTTAGTAGAGTCTTATATATATTATTACCGCCGATTTTACGTGAAGGTTTCGTTTGTTTTCTTCAAGTGTGCATGTTTAATTTATCAAGAAGGAGATACATAAGATGAGAAGGAGCTTTTCACGCAAACGTTCTTCTTGAAGAAAAATTTAACCACCACTTTACACGGATCCTACCGAGCTAATCAGGGGAGTATTAGTTTCTTTCTTCTTTTATTACCTTCCATTATCATAACTTTGATACTTTCGTGGAACATTGGGGACAACGTTCAGTTTAAGTGTAGGGAAGGAAAATAAAACGGGAACTTTGAAACTATGCTTATCCTTGATTATTTGCTTTGTCCAATTGCATTTGTGTAATAAACCATGAGAAAATGTCGGTTAGGGTAATTTTGGCACAAAATTTAAAATTTTTCATGACATATAGGAGTGGGCCATTAGTCTTAATAAAGTGTCTCACGGATAGGAAGTTATATGACTAGCACAAAAACCCTTTACCATAGGAATTAAAGCATTCATCTTTAATGCTTAGTGTGTGAACCGGTAGTATATAATAGATTCTAGAACTTGTTTTGTGATGCATCCCGAGATCGCTAGTAAGACTACACTTGTGTAGTTAGGAATAACTAAAAGATAAGAGGCATTAGGATAACCCTTGTTTGATACCTGTAATATAATTACTTCTTCCACATCGGTTGAGTAATTCCCCAACACCTTTGCGTTGTACTCATCTTTAGTACACGATACCCTTAGTTAACCCCTCAGAGCCTATCCTTTTCGCGGTTCTCATGATGTTTCGGTTTTCCGGAATATCAATGAAGAGCATTGTTTACACCCCACCCCCAAATGTACACCCAAATCGCCTTAGCCTACCTTTTATGCACTCACTTTTAGTGCATTATTGTTATCACCCTAAAAACCCTTAGTTCAATTATCTAGTTGCTTGCATAAGTTGCTAAGTCGAGTCATATCCTTTGTACACAGTTTTGGGATGATTGGGACTCATGGGAAAAGTTAAAGTTTATGAAATGACAGGAAGGGAACGTTAAATTCAAATTCCCTTTATTTGCGTAATAATGTACTCTAAGTGTTTTGATCTTTTCAATTCGGGTCAAATTAGTGTTAGAGTAATAAAAACTCAAGTGTAGGGATGTGCCTATAAATCCCTATCATTTTGATGTTACCATAGAGGATGGTAGAGTAAAAGTGTATGAAAAAAAAAAAAAAAAGAAAAAAAATAGAAAAGAGAGAAAGAAAAAAAATAGAGTGTTAAAAAAAAGAAAAAATGGGCTACCATCCTACATCTATATTTAATTTATGTTTGTTTGTTTCAGTTATCTAGAGTCTAGAGTGTCGAGTCTTGGCTTAGCAACGCCATTCTTCGCATGCTTGTAACATAAAGATTTTTGACTTGCCACCACTAAATAGCCTATCCCACCAAACCCTTTGTTTCCCTACCGTAAGCCTAACATTACAACCCTTTAAAAGACCTCTTTGATAGTCTTTCCTAGGTGCTTACGCCAAAGCGATGGAGGTTTGATCTAGTCTCAAGCCTATGGTAATCTATGTACTAGGACCGGTTAATGAGTGTTTATCTTCCATTTCCAACTTGTTATATTTCATATACACCCAAGAGATGTGAGTATCCAAACACCCCATGTGAGGTGCTAGTATGTAATTTCCGTGCTTGTTATGACTTTTGCGGGGCTTATATGTGTTGTGGATTGTTCTAAACCAATGCTTCATGACCCTTTACTTATAAATTAATTGGCTAAAAGCACATTTGTTTGAGGACAGGCAAATACCAAGTGTAAAGATATTTGATAAGGTTTTAAAATGTACATTTTTGAGGGGTCGTTTAAGCCTTTATTTGATCACTTTTGTATCCGTTATTACTTAATATCGTTCCTTTTCACTTTTTAGGTATCTTGAAGGCAAAATGCTGGAATGACACTTATCCGGATGAAAAGGCGCGAATATACGAAGAAAATGGCCACAGTCAAGAATCGAGACACTCAGAACTGCTGGGCCTGAAGGGGGCGGCGTCGGCATCACTTTTGTGACGGCTAAGTAGCCAAATTGCTTATTTACAAGTGACGGTGTCAGGCTTTAAAAGAGTAGGTCGTCGCAAGTCAGACGACCTAGATTTGATCCAGACGGCGTCAGAGAATGAAGGGGACGGCGTCACAAGCATAAGGTGACGCCGTCGCAAGACTAACGTGGCCAAGACGAAACCCTAATAACGGCGACCTGACGTCGTCACAAATCAAAGGGTGACGCCGTCGCGAATGTAATCTTATATATAGAATCCGAATTTTTTAGTTTTCAGTGTGTAGTCTTTTGGAGTAAAAACCTAAACCGAACCAAGGCTGTCTTGTACAGTATTTTAGGGTTCCAAACCCTATCTTACATCAAGATAAGTGTTTTACTTCATTAATTTAATTATGTCTTCAATTACTTGTGTGTATGCTTGCATGTTCTCCATGTCCGGCTAATTTACTTGTGTGTTTGCTTAGGGAATATGAAACTTAATTATTGAATATTGATTGGTTGTCTCTGATCTTAATTGTTAATGATCTAGTAATGCAATAGGTCATCCGTTGTGTAGTTAATGCTTGATTAATCTTTGTGAACCTTAGTTTATAACACCTAGAGTTGTTGTAGGCTAAACTATCCAAAGAGTACCTTAGAGTTAAAGTTTATAAATCCTAGAGATTTTGTAGGTGATACCCTTTGGTAGTTTCAAAGATTTAGGGATAAACGCATACCCTACGACCTTAGACACACACAACGCGATTAAGAATAAGGACGTGACAATTCAACTATCAATAGGAGATAATTAAGGAGTAATAAAACCTAAGTAAACACGTCTTTAAATCATCATACGAGCACACAATAATTAGACATACACTACATACACCACTAGATTAGATAATTAGATAAGTTGAGTAATCGGTAGAAATACCAACCCCCAAATCCAAACCCCGAGATTCGTACCTTTCCATTTCATAAAATATAAAAATACAAAAATAATCATCCCTCACCTTTAGACTTAAATTGACATACACTTCAGCCTAACGACACTATTCCCCTAGAGAACGATATCAATACTCGTGGCTTACCCTAATACTACACTACAACGATTAGGTTTACTGCCTAGGGTGTTGAAAAACTTGCTCAAAAAAAAGGATGTTCCTTTGAGCCCGAACGACGCGTGTAGCGTTATCATCCCCCTTACTTACTATGTGTGATATTTGTTGCTTGCATATTTGATTATTAAATGTAGAAATGATTAGGATGAGTATTTGCTAGAAAGTGCAAAAACTGCACATTTGCTGAGAAGCTACTGGTCAGCAGTAGCCGGATCCCTGAGCTATAACTAGTCGGATCCCTCAGATGAGGGAACCGTGGGATCCGGGCAAACAGACTTGGGATTTATACACTATTACCTCAATACAATCCTCTAGACCACATCATACTAGCCAAACATAATACTATAGAACCACTTAAGTCTTCATCAAAATCAGCAGGTCTCACTCTCACTTATAGCTAACTTAGGATCACACAAGGTATTTTTGATTTATCACTTCGCCTAAACTCACCATATTTCTGCTCCAATGCTCACACATTGTTCCTTACATCTCAAAACACTTAGCTTGATATTTTCCTCAATTTTAGCAAATTGATTTTAGTCATCCTTACCTCAAAATAGGCCAAAAACAAGTTTTTCATTTATCATGATTTTTAAAGAATTTTCCAAATTTCTTTCAAACTAGCATCTGATCTCTAGGATCATTCAACTCCATTTGACACTCTCATATTTCTTAGTGTCATCTTTGATTACCTATTGGTGGTCATAAAATCCCATTTCTTTCCATAAAAGACAATCATTAGCTACCATCAATCATTTCTCTTGATCCTTTAATACACTCTTCATTTAAGACACTTAAGAAGACTGAAACACTCAAGATATGTAGGTACTAGACCTAACAAAACATCATTTTCCTCTTTTCTTGGCTGCTGAGAGCCGGATCCTTAGGATTAGCCTAGACGAATCCCTCATTGGAGGGAACCGTGGGAACCGGCTAACAGATTCAGCTAATCCTTGCTAAAACAATCATTTCAAGCTCTCCTTGCTAACACTCCATCTTACCTCAATTAACCTTCTTGATCTGTACAAATCTGAAGTTGACTCTTGTGCATGCAAATCATTACATTTCAAAGGATCTTAGTGGTTTAAACCTTGAATGCACTTGCCAAATCCTTCCCTTTATAAACCATGTTGTTAGGACTTCTAAGTCACAATCTACAACTTAATTCTCAGCAACTAGAAGCCTCTATCTCACTAACCTTTTATCATCTCATCATGAGGAAAGCTCCTAGTGCTAACTCATCCACCAAAGGATCACCCAAGAAACTTGCTCGTGTCGTTCACGAAATTTCTTCAACCGAATCATCTCCCGTTAAATCCACACACGCTAGGATTTCCCCTCCACCAACTCAACCAATCAAACCAATCCCCAAAAGGATTGTTCCCAAAAAACTACCATTGCCAAACACAACTATACCTCCTAAACCAAACACCCCTATTTCCACTAAACCATCACCATTAGTGCCTAGAGCCATAGCATTCACCACTCCACTTTCATCTTCACACCTCTATAACTTAGAAGACTTGCCTTCTAGGCCATCTCGTCCTCCACCATTGCCAACATTCTCCTCAATAAAGAGAATAGCGCAACAACAAAACCAAGGAGTTGAAACGACACTTGCACCGGTATCCTTTTCTCCATCACCCTCAAATAGTCCCTTTTGGATTATGAGGAATTATCAAAGTCAACCACCCGATCACATGAAAGTAGATACCTCTCTACCACCATCCTCGACACATATTCCACCACCACCACCCTTGGTTGAGCTACCTCCAAATGAGCCTTCACAAATCCCTCCTACTTTTGTGGAACCTCAACCCAACCTTCCATCTCAAGCCATTCCATTTCTACCACCAGCATTTCCGAGCCACGACAAAGATTGTTATCATTGTCAACATGTTGAAGACTTGGTACATGAACTACGTGAAGAGCAACGTTTCATGTTTTATCACCTCCTCGAATGTTTCGATGAGCTCAACAAACCTAAACAACCTTGAGCTTAAGGACTCAAGTGGTGTCCTAGTCTTGAATTAGATAGTTTAGGAATCTTAATCCATGTATTGCTCATTTTTTTAGTTTTTAAAGTTATGTACTTCATTTCTCTAGTTTTATTAAATGAAATTACATGTTATATGCCATATTGTCTTGAGAATATGTTTGATGGCTTAATGCATATCTCTTGTTGATGTTAACACCACACTTTACATCCATATTGCTATCTTAAGTATGCAGGCAGACGGATCCCTCATTTTAGCCTAGACGGATCCTTCCAAGGGAGGAACCGTGGGATCCGTGCAACAGGAACATTTTTTTTCCTTACTAACTTGAGTCTTATTTATAGGAAATTATGCATCATATACTTGTTTCTTAACTTTTGTTTTGTAGATTTTCAATATACACATGAAGACTTTGACACCCTTAGCTAGGAGGAGTTTTCTTGTCTAAGCAAAACAATTGCAAGATCATTTGCAATACTTTCACATAGGATTACATTAACTACATGACGTCCTCCTTGAAAAGGAGCACTCGTCAATGGGGAGCATGTTTGTCAAAAAGACGAAACCATTTGCAAACAAAATTGCAAAGCACTCGCTTAGTTTTTCTAACTACTTGACACCCTCACAAGGGGATGGACCGGTCAAGGGGGAGCTAGGACGAGAATTTTTCTCATCTCTTACTCTCTATTTTTCATATTTTTAATTTTCACATATTTTTCTTCAAACAATGTGTTAGTTTCTTTTCGACGCTCTTTTTGTTTCGACAAAAAAGGGAAGAAGAGAGTAAAAACTCCAATTCAAACTTTTACGAATTTTAGTTTTTCCTTAAAATAATCTTATGTTTTGTCATCAACAAAAAGGGGGAGATTGTTAATACAAATAAGCCGTAAAAAACGTTTATTTATATTTTACGATCTTCAAATGTTTTGTCGATAACAAACGTAAAATCATTTTAAAGAAACAAATAAAATACGTAAATGGTTTGAGCCAATAGTTTACTAACACACTTACGTTTTCATATAAAACACTAAACAAGTAATAGTATTTTCATGTTATAGTAATGCATATGTATAACAACTATTGTTTACATAATGGGTATATATATACATACTTAGTATGTATTGTAATGGGTAAGAATCTAAGTACTTGACCCATTAACTAGACACATTGTATGTAGTTGGGTAAAACCCAAAGTCCATGACCCATACCCATGGAGCATAATCCATAACCCATGACCCATTGCATGACATCATGCATGAAGTCATAATGGGTATTATCCATAACCCATGGAGCTAACCCATGACCCATTGACTAGATGCATTGCATCTTCTAGATACATTGTATCTATGTGGATACCCATGATCCAAAGTCCATAACCCATGACCCATGATCCATGATCCACAACCCATTTAGGAGGAGCGTCCTACGGATCCCCATGAATACACTGGACGGATCCCTCAAGCAAGGGATCCGTGGAACAGTAGTGATTTTTTGTCTATAACTAGTGAGCCATTTCTTCATTGTAACTCACCCCCTTTCACACACATTCTCTCTTAGTGTTGTAAACTCTCTAACCTCATATCCAAAGGATCTTTCTATGTAGTTTTGTGTTTGTGTGATTCTCTAGGTTCCTCTTAAAGGCGAGATCACCACCTCTTGAAGTCAAGAAAGTTCTAGTCCATGAGTTGCCAAGATTCGTCATCATCAAGACTACTGAAGTTCTCTTGTTGATAAGTTCTTTCTTCCTCCTTAGAAGTATTGTGTTGATGGCATTAGTGAAAGGTGCCCAAAGTCCGAGTCGAAGACATTAGTGAATGGTGTCGAAGGTTCGTGTAGAAGGCATTAGTGAAAGGTGCCGAAGGTTCGTATCAAAGGCATTAGTGAAAGGTGCCGAAGTGTCATGTTCAAGGAATTAGTGAAAGATGCTTAGGGTGTACATTCGATATGGTGCATCGAGAAGAAGATGGGAAGACGAGGTTAGTCTGTTTTCTTTCCTTTCTTTTTTCTTTTCCTTTTTTTTTGAAAAAGAGTCGTTTGTAGTGTCGTCATCTTCTTTTAGTGTCTAGTGATGGCGTCCGAGCACAGGTATGCCGCTGAACATCCCTCCGGGGTAAATCCTATGAAATTTAATAACTTTTTGTGTGATCATGCATGGATTGAGCCTTATTCGCCTCGTATACCTGCAAAAAGTGATAGAGCCGATCATCTCCATTCACCAATGTCACTGCGTTCTATTTAGAGTATGCTTGGGATTCCAACGTTAGGCTTCCTCTACACCCTTTTTATCGCGAGGTATATCGACACTATAGTGCTGGATTTCCCCAGGTTCACCCTCTTCGATATCAAAGGTTGAATGCTTCTATCCTTGATTGTGTCGGGTTAAACTTGCCTCTTTATCTACCCGTTTTTCGTCACATCTTTCGGATAAAGAAAAGTGGGTCGTGGTACACTTTTAAGAGAAAGGTGACTAAGGAGGAAGGTTTTACTGTTATTGATACTGCAAGGGTCTGTCAGGTTGGCATAAAAATTGGGTGTGGATCACTGTTGACGCGTGGGTTTTGGCCCCTCAATTTCTCAGGTGCAGTAATAGTGTAAATCCAGACATGGATGTTGTTACCGGTGCCTCCTCTGATGATCGGGAGTTGTTCCTTCACCTGAGTGGATTGCGTGTCTACGCACGACCCATGTTGTAGGGTGTTTTGGTGTTGGGGACTTTAAGCTAAAATTGGGAGGTTTTGAGAGTCCATGTGTTGTATACAGATGGTAAGGGTGAGTTGTTGTCCAATTTTTGTTTTTGCAGTGATAGACATCTCTTCACTTCTTGAAGAGTCGAATGATGTTGGCGTCACAGTGACCTCTCAACCTATTATTCATGTAGATGTTGATGATGGTGTTGATCTTCCTCCTCCTCCTCCTCTTGTGCCATCGTCAACATTTGTTAAGAATACGCTTAACAATAACGCACTCACAAAATATATGGTCAATAGACTCAGCAACCTGCTCACAAAGGGGACATAAACAGGACACAGGGGAAACCTGCTCGTAGCCAAAGACGAGAACGTTACAAGCCTTTTATTCGCGACTCTCCATGATCCCTTTAATTCTTAATTGGAACCCAATATTCCAACAGTGATTACGGCCCAAACTAAAAGGTCCCAACAGCTTTTGATCAATGAGGTGAGATAACTTATTAACGATGAATATCCCGGTAACAGCTAAAGTCCATCTCCAACCATTAGCCATTTCGTACTTCAAAGACAACTTACTTAGATTTTTAATTAGCTCACCAAGTTCATATGTGGCATGCATGACCTCTAGGCTTCGATCTCCACTGCCAAGACCCAGACCAAACGTCATTCATTAACTTTCGTCCATCAGTAAGAAGACAATCCCTGGGAGCAACTATTTAATTAAGACAACATAATTAAAAAATTTATGTCAAAAATAAAAGATAGAAATTTAAGTTTTAAAAGAGTATTTTAAGAATTGAACATTAATTATTTTAAGTCTTTTAAGTTTTAAGAAAAAAAAATGTTCCTTTTATATAGTAAAGACTAGACGAGTACCTGCGCCTAGCGGCAACGGTGTTTAGTTTTTTGCAAAATTCTCACGACCCATTAGTTTCTTTTAACAAACTGTATTTATAGCGTCAGAGAATCATTTTCGAATAACTATAATTCTGATGCGTGGTTGCATAGCAGCAGAAATATACATTTTTAAAAAAAATTATGTGGAGTCGATCTAAGTGTGGGAGTATATTCTAATAGGATTGTTTTAACTTTTAAGTTATTAAGATTTTATTAATAATAGATTCAAGCATTACAAAAAGCAACGGTATTATATAGTTGGCAATATTATATTGTAGTCTACACGTATAGCCAACGTGTGTGACCGTCTTTTCTTCTTTTGTCAGTAATTTAGGCAGTGATAACTATTTTTTTTACATGTGTAGCGTTTATTATTTGGTGTGTGGCTTTTAAACTTTTAACCTTACAAATTTAATATCACCATAATAAGATTATCTTGTACTATCAATTTGCATAGATATTTAAGCATTGTTCAAAGCTATTTGTTTGAGAAACAAATAATTATCGCTAAAGATAACAATACTATTTAATTTTAGTGATTCTAATAAACTTACATAACATTATTGATATGCCGGACAAAGGGCTATACAATATATATTAATTTTTAAAAGACGATTCATATATGCTAGTCCCTTAAGTGGTGCAAGACCAATATTTTTCAAATTAACATTATACAAATGATAACGTACATGTGTCAAAGCAAAATAAACAACAAAAAACTACAATTACTTGGTCTATCATTTTTTCAAATTTGTCACGGGTTCAACAACTATTTCATCATTTCTCATATAATTTTATCAAATTTGAAACCTGGTTCGACCCGGGTGGTTCAACCGGTTGAACCGTTCCGGTCAATAAAACAAATCGATTTAAACCGAGTCAACCCGACAGGTTGGGTCGAAAACAAGTCAAACTAAATCGGGTCAACCCGCCAGGTTTGAAGCGTCCTGGGTCAACTCGGCTTTCGATGTGTATTAATAGTTTTCTTTTGAAATATATGTCTTCAACATTTCCACTTTTAGTTTCAACTTTTCACTTTTTATTTTTTAGTTTTTCCTTTATATATAGTATATAGCAGGGTACTCGCGCGTTTTGGCGGCGGGTACCCTGTGACGATTAACCGCATAAATAGATCTCGTTGAGACCTGATTCATCAGTTTGTATCGGTTTCAACGGGTCCTCTCTGGTTTGTTTTTTGATGGCTTTATTGGTTAGCCGAATCGGTGGCGACACCAGTTTTCGGTTGAACACGTTGGTCAGGTCCGGTCCGGTTTTCAAAACTATATGTAACATCAACTTGTTAGCTTGTTTGAAGTTTTGTGTGTTTTATTAATTTGTATTATGTGTATAATAACATGTATTTTTCATTTTAGGGTGTTTTAAAAATATCATTAATTAATGTGTTTAATTATTTTATATTTTGAATTATGTTGTAGCATTTTTAAATTGTATGTTATGAAAATTTTATTTTACTTTTTAGTAAGAGGTGTTTTAATTTGTTGTTTTTAATTTTGTAGAAGTGCTTTTAATTGGTTGTACAATGTGAATAAATTATTGTACTTTTAAGTAATTAAGTGTTTTAATAAGAGTATTAATTACACTATGCATTTCTCTCTCATTTGACCAATTTCAACAATTCAACTTTTCAACTTTTCACCTTTGACCGTTTTTCTATTATAAGTGGTATAGATAAAGCAATGCACAATTGTATTCTATTTTATTCAAAGATAAAGACACAAAACAAATGGTATTATGGGTATATAGATTGGAGGAATCTTGTTTGCAAGAGAACCCCACAAGAGGGGTTTTTGATTGCTGAATTTGAAGTGAAGAAAGATAAATAAAATAAAATAAAATAAAAGGTCCTACTAAATAAACTCAAGATCCACTAACAAAACATTTTTTTAAAATTAATTTTACAAGTCAAAGTAAAGTGAACGTATTGGAAATACAAAAAGTACATTATTAGTAGTAGTTAATACGTTTAGTTAAGTTAAAAGAAAATGTTAATCATTAATTATCATTTCTTTGAGCTCATTTATTGCCCGTATTTATTGTGTCAAAAGTTAAATGGAGCAATGTTTAATATGAATGTCATATTTGTGATGTAGCAAGAGAACGAAATGCATTTTTTTTTTCTCATACGGATTAACCAAATTTTGTTTACTCGACAACGAATTTTTAAAACGAATTATATATTGGTAGTACTCGACACAAAATACACTAAATAAACACAAGTCAAACATTTTATTCTTACCCAAATTTCTCTAAACACAAACTTTCATGTTACATATTCCAAAGCATCTTTAATAAATTAAAAGAAAAACATTTTATTACTTTTCTTTATTTCTATTTAATATTTGATTTTTAAGATTTTAATTTTTTGCAAAGATCATACAAAACCACCAAGGAACGTTATGTTTTAACTCTAAATATTTGAACGTCACTGAAATAACTAATAACTAATATACTTTTTAGTGAAATGCGTTTTCTAATTCTACCGATATAGTGCGAGAAAAAATGTTAAAAATATACTTGTTCATTGTGAATGTATTTACTTGTTACTTTTTTTTTTTTTTTTGAAAAGTTGACTATTATTCACGAGAAACAACACCGACTACCCTCAAAGAAGAAGGGAAGACGATGAGAAAAAACACCTTTACAAAATGTTAAACAAGTACCACTCCTTCCACTCTATCGAACTATGACTACTTTTATTTCTATACCAAAGATAGCTAAGGGATTTAATATTTTGGAGAATCCTAATCGGATCTATATTGCCGTCTTCAAATCTTTTATCATTACGGGCCTTCCAGATACACCAAGCCGTGGTAAAGATTATCCCTTTTAAGGTCTTCCGGCGTCTCCTATCCGTCCCAGGAACTTTGTGAAGATGGAAGACGTCCCTAGCTGCAAAAAGGAAGACAGGAGGAATCTTGCACCAACTGCCGACTCTATACCAAATCTCCATAGCCACTCCACAATGACTAAAGAGATGATTCACTGTTTCTTCTTCCATCCCGCACAGGCTGCACTCCAAGGATACGGAAGCACAATTACGAACTCTAAGCATGTCCATAGTGGGAATCCTATTCAAGGCCATCCTCCACAGAAAAATGTTACATTTCGACGGCACCCACTTCGACCATTTGAAAACAAATCGATTACTAAAATCCTTTCCACTTCTAAGGAACTCTTTAACCGCTTTGACACTGAAACCCTTTTGATTCTTCCCTTGCCAAACCCACCTATCGACCTGATCTCGCAACTTGAGACCATCGAGCAGCCTAGAGAGATTATTCCCTTCATCCTTCTCATTATCACTCGCCTATCCCCCCAACTTGTCCCAGCAACCTGTGAAAATTCTATCAGCCGTGTTAAACCTTTCGTTTACAAAACACCTCTTTTTCTTCTCCTGTTTGAACATTAAAGGGAACATATCCTTTAAAGGAATGCCATTTATCCATGGATCCACCCAAAACCTAATGTTTTTCCCATCTCCCACTTCCCCTTTCAACATGTGGTTAAAATAAGTACCAGAAACATTAACTTTAGAAATAGCTCTCACAATATTCGACCATACACCCACCACAGATTTCTTAACTGGCAGCGAGTTCCAACTTCTATTCGAACCATGAATAGCAGTCACTACCTTTCGCCAAAGGCACTCCGGCTCCGTCCTATATCTCCAAATCCATTTGGATAAGAGAGCGATATTAGAATCCAAAAGGTTGCCCAATCCGAGGCCTCCAACACTAACCGGAGAAGCAACCCTCTCCCACGCCACCCAATGAATTTTTTTTGTTTCACTTGTACCTCCCCACAGAAACTTCCTTATAATACTCTCTAGACCATCCAAGACTTTAATCGGGGCTTTGAACAGAGACAAATAATAAGAGGGAGGCTTTCAAGACGCTTTGATCAAAACAACACGACCTCCAATAGACAAACAAGAGGCTTTCCATCGAGAAAGTCTTGTTTTAAAAATATCGAACAAGAAATTCCAATTTGAAATTCTGTTCATGTTGCTTCCTATCCGAATGCCGAGGTACTCAAAGGGGACCTCACCTGGGTTACACGCTACAGCTCTCGCAACCCTATTAATTTCCTGGGTGTCCACCCCAATCCCGAATAAACTGGACTTCTTCATATTGATTTTAAGACCTGAACATAAGTGGAAACATCTAAGGATACGGGTAATCTTCTTGACGTTTAAAAGAGACCAGTTTCCAATGAACGTGCAATCATCCGCAAATAACAAGTGAGAAATAACCGGGTGTCATTAGGAAGTTGTAAACCATAAAAACCTCCGCCATTAACAGCCTTTTTCATCATGCACGATAACGCCTCCATGACAATAAGGAACAAGAAAGGGGAGATCGGATCCCCGCCTCATTCCTTTTGGCATTGGAATTCAAAAGTGGGAGACCCATTAACAAGAACCGCAGACCTAGCCGAAGATAGGATCTGAAAATCCAGTCGCCATTTTTTCAGGGAAACCCATTTGCTCCATGATAGACAAGAGGAAGTTCCAGTTCACATTGTCGTAAGCTTTGTCGAAGTCTACTTTAAAAGAAAACTTTTCTTTTCGGTGTTTAGCCCACGATATAACCTCATTAAGAATCAATGGCCCATCAAGGATAAACCTACCACTAATGAAAGCGGACTGGTTATGAGAAATAAGAGGCCCGATCACACCTTTAAGCCTGTTGGCGAGAACTTTGGAAATAGCTTTACAAATCACGCCGACAAGGGTAATGGGACGATACTCATTAAGGTTGCCCGGATCCTTAACTTTCGGGATAAGAGTTATGAACGCAGAGTTGCAGCCACGGCTGAAACCATTACCTTCAAAGAAGGCTTCAAAAATGTCAATAAAGTCTTTTTCAAAAAAATTCCAGAACCTCCTGATGTACTTGAAAGGGAACCCATCCGGGCCGGGGGCCCGATCTTCGCCACATTCAAAAATGGCCCTTTTAATTTCTTCTTTGGAAAACCTGCAAGTTAAGAGATTTGTCGACTCCTCATCCAACACTTGTTCGAAACCACAGTCAATTCCTGGTCTATCTTTCCATGTTTCACTTGAACTTACTCTGAAAAAATCTAGAGTATGCTTTTTGACTTCTTTCGGTTTGGTGACCCATTCCTCATTCATCGTGAGGCCATGAATAATGTTACTGACTTTTCTATTATTAACCAATCCGTGGAAATAGCGCGTGTTGCCATCCCCTCCGCCCATTTACTCCTGGATCTTTGCTTCATATCTTTGGTATTTCGATCTTCAATATCATCTATTCTTCTCTTGCACTCATTTCTAACCCATAAATCTTCCTCCGATAAATCTGCCTCTTCCATAATTTTATCTAACTCCTCGATCTCTGCCTTACAAACTTCCAAATCTTCACTCTCTTTTTTAATCAACTCATCCCTCCATTCTTTTAACATTTTCCGCAGCCACCTAAATTTCATAAGAAGAGTAACATCGGGAGCTACCACAAACCTGAATTCTTTAAGAGCCTTGGTTATAATATCCACACAATCCGGAATATCCAGCCAAGAATTAAAGGCCCGAAAAGGCTTGGGCCCGAAATTGCATTCACGGACTGTTAAAAGCAGGGGATTATGATCAGAGTATAATCTCGGAATCGATCTCAAAGAAGCCATAGGCCAATTATCCAGAAACTCCCTATTAACCAAACATCGATCTATTTTGCTCAATTTTTTTCCCCCTTCGTCTTCCTTTAAATAAGTAAACCGACTACCTTTCATCTCATATTCATGAAGGTCCGCCGTTTCGATGAAGTCATTGAAATCCTTTGCACAACCGCTTTTGAATCTCGACCCCTTTCTTTCCACACTAGTTCTAACCGTATTGAAGTCACCCGCTAACACCCACCAACCATTGCTATTACTAATGAGGGAGTGAAGTTCGTTCCATACCACTCTTTTATCCCTTCTAATTTGCGGAGCATAAACATTCACAATAGAAATCATATTATCACATCCTTTAATAAAACCTTTCACAACCACAAAGTTATCCCTTTTAACTACCCCCATACACTTAAACAAACCTGGATCCCACACGCTAACCAGACCACCGGACCTCCCATTAGGTTCAACAACTTCATAATTAAAAAGAGATTTCCCCCAATACTTTCTAACCATAGACTCACTAACCCCACCACTTTGCGTTTCTTGCATTACCAAAAACGAGACTTGTTCTTTACTGATAATTTTACGTATCCAGTTCGATTTCCTATCGCCCCCTATCCCTCTAATATTTATGGACAACAAATTCATTTTGAACCGGGATTATTACCTTCTGCCAATATCGATGCTTCCAAAGCCTCACGAGCATGGGTGAGATCCACCCCCACCATCTTTCCCAACTGTAATGTTTCCTCAATCTCATCCTCTTGATCATTCTCTCCTTGCGTTTCTTCTACAATCTCAGTATCATCAATAGGAGCTGTGGATTCGACATGATTGGGAGGCGAGTTATTGAGATCCCACTCACACCCCTGTTCAGTATTGTCAATCGAGTTTATATCCATATTTTTATTAATATCCTCCTCTATCTCTTGAACCGGTTTGGTATTATTTAAGCCCAGTAAAGAGTCCAAGGAGAAGGGATCCGATTCTCTTTGCCTCTTTTTGGGCCTAGGAGACGGCCCACTATATAGTTGATTCCAGTCGTAGCCTTTACTTGAATTATCAATACCACCAACCTGGTCACGTGACTTGGATTGAGAATTCACCCTCCTCCTAGGACTCACCTTCTTAACTAACTTAAATTTCCCACAAACATTAATATCAGCCGCCAACCTTTCGTTTCCTATTTGTTCCCCATGCAACGTATCTTTACACCCCACATCCCCATGCAACGAATAATCTCCCCCGTCTCTCCCATTCCTAACCTTTTCAACTTCCCGCCTGAACTCACCTTCTTCCACGTCATCCTCCACCGCCACGGGAACAGCCACAGGGATAGCCGTAGTGGATATGGACGGGAACGACGCAAAAGATTTATCCTGCTTGTAAATTGAACAACTCGGGGACCAATCCACCATTTTTTCCGATATCCAAACCTTGTATTTCTTGTCCCGCCACGATATAACAACACTACTTCTTATCTCCTCCCCATCTCCCACTAGAATTCCCATTCCTTCCACCGAGCGATTTGGACTAGATGAAGAACCTAAAGGTGGGAACACCACCTTTCCAAACTGACCACCAATCTTGTAGAAGGTTGACGTCGATGATAGATGAAGTGGAATGCCGTAGATGCCCACCCAAGCGATTCTCTCATAGGGGAGGCTTTGACCTTTCCATTCATCAAGTTTATCAAACCACCTTTTCCACATCTCTGCCCTAAGACGAAAACTCTTAGCTTCAACTAAATCCTTACAAATCAGTAAAACATTGAGCCCCCCTAGGTATTGTAGGGAGAGATGGAATTCCTCCAACCCACCCAACATAAGATGGAGGTTTGAAAGGGTTTCAAAGTCGATGCACCTAGCCACAAAAGCGGTTCCATGAAATTCGGTCATCTCTTCTACGGCTGAATCAATGTGAACGCTAAGCTCTTTTGGTCCTCCGTCATTTGTTCCTTGAACCACGCTACTGAAAGATCTTCCAGTGTTGGTGTTCTTATTAGGCCGAGTCGATCCCGATATAATTGGGGGCGGCATCGCTTGATTCTTCTTTCCAGCTATGCCTATCTGTTCATTCTCCTTTGCATTCCGGGCAACATTTACCTCAAGCTTATGTTTACCCAAACTAACCATCGACATTTTCTTTTCCATCTCCTCCCAATCTTTTACCCCCTTGAAGCTAACAAAGCCGAACCTGGTCCCTTTAAAGTTCCTCTTCCTCGCTATGTATACCCCGGCTATCGACCCGAAGGGCTCAAGAGTGGAGGCAAGATCCCATGGTCGACACCCATCCGGGATATTAGAGACAAAGAACTTGACGATGCCTTCCTTTCCTGGGATACGATTAGGATTCCTTCCTCTATGATTTCTTTTTCTTGATACTTTTTCCCATTCTTCATTTTTTTCTCCCTCCCCTCTTTCTCTCTCACACATAGTTCTTAAATTTTGGTTAGGGTTTTCTTGATACAAATCTGGTTGCTAACAAAACAAAAACATCCTACATAATCTTTTACCTTTTACTTGTTACTAGTACATACATGTTAAACATAAGATATTAAAAATAATAAATCGAAAAATTATAACCATACGAAAACATTAATGTAAAAGTAAAACATTAATGATTAATATATTAATTAAGTTGTTGGTAATGATTAGTCAAAATACACTAATGATTATATTATTACGGAGTATTAGTGTCCATTTAGTGAAAATAATGTGTCTATTTAGCAAACCCCAAATTAAAAATGAAAACAAAAATCAATCTCATATATTTCAGATCATTCTAGACCACACCCTTCCTTCATTCCCACAGTAAAAAAAGATTCTCTTTTCATTTATACTACCTTTGTAGACTCCATGCATGGGATACTTTCTTTTTACGGCCATAATTACTTTTACTTTCCATAAATAACCAGCTTCATAAATTGCATATAAATGATGTTACTAATGTTATTGTTGAATTATTGTTGAACCATAACATTGACTCATTGAGGTGGTTAAATGTTAGTATTACTACTTATGATTAACATGCTGAAGGTACACATGGTAATAAACCATACCATCTCATGTCGCATTCGATGGACATCAAGAATTAAAGTGTATGAGTTTGTAATAACTCGTCTCATATAAATCGGTTAACAAAGAAACTTGTTAATGTTGTATAAATCTAGTTAAAATTATTGCCTAAGGATGACTTCGATCTTTGTTTTATGATGAGATCCGAACTTACTTTGAGCTTGTGGGTACTATAGCGAGTTAGACGCAACATGTCAAAACCATCTATAGTCCCATTTAGATACCAATTACTAGTTACTAATCCATATGTTTTTGCTTAGTTATATGAAAAAATAATCTGTTATACATATTAGCAAAACTATATATTACTCTATTAGAATTGAACGGTCTTAATTAAAACTTAAGAAATTAACTGATTAAGAGGTTGCTATACATTCAAATCAACCTATTAAAAGTGAATGAGTTAGAATTTGCTACCTAGCTATGATTCCAAATATAGCCTACGTTTTTGACATCATATATAGAACAAAGTTTGCTATAGTTTCCTTAATTCGTGAAACCTTCAGTATAGATTGCGTATTATATTTGAACTGAATTCGATTGATTTATTAACAAGACATTGAACAACTCTGATGTGGCCTCTAAACCACTATGGGGTGGTCTATTGCTAATATACTTGTGAGTTGTGACTATCATCAATAATATGTGAGGGGGTCTTAAGTTCAACTTCAACTAAGTGCAAACAACTCTGATGGTGGGCTCAAAACCCGTTGATTAGTCAGCCAAAAGATCGAAAACAATGGCTACAAAGAATACATGATATTTAGGAACATTTACATAAAAAGGTAAAATAAGAAACTAAAAAAAAATAAAAATTCAAGAGCTGTGTTAGCTAGATAATGTTTGATTTAAAGGTGAATCTGCTACTATACATACATTTTCAAAACTAAAACTGATTAAATAACTTGCTCATTGTAACTTGCAAACCTTTTCTATAATTTTCCATGGTGTAGCTTAAGAAGGTGAAAAAACAACACCCACAGAATATAGATAAGAAGTTGAAACCTTTTGAATAAAACAAGCGAAATATACTACCTTAGCCAGAACGCATAATCCGTACGCTAAAGAAGAATTATCAAACCCGTAGAATTGCCATATTTTCCCACAACAATCTTGAACTTTCGTTTAATCTCACGAGAAATTTCACAAAGCTCTCTAGAAACGAGAGACTTTGTGAAAAACGTGAATACAGAAAGTTCAAGAAAGCTGTGGAAAAAAATGACTCTCGGGACTCTTGTCTCGCCTTCATCGTTTCTTTTGAAATTCTTCTATCTATCACCATTTTTCACAATTGTGAAGATAATAAACATAGAGAACACAATCATTTTGTGTGTGAGGGATGAATGAAAATTTAACCCATACCCATATAAATGGACCACACTATCACACTGTAATGTATGTGTACTAATTTCATTGGGCACATTTTAGCTGCCATATAATGCCAGCTTTGCCTGCAAATGCACCGTTGGGTAACCATTTGTTTATTATTTCTATTTATTTTAAATAATTATAAAGCTACATAATGCAATGCTAGCAATTTTATTTTTGACAAATAAATGGCATAGAATTGGAAAATATTAAGACCATACACCATCCACATGTCATGCAACCATTTGATTAAAAATAAAAAATAAAAATAAAAAATAAAAAATAAAAAATAAAAAATAAAAATAAAAATAAAAATTAGTGGAAATTTAAGTATGGGTGTGTTTATGGTTCATTGGTCCCCCAACTCTTTGAGTTCTAGCCGGGAAAGACGAGCCTTTTAACTCATATGTACGCGACTAAACGTGAGTATACTTAGTTTTATTGTTATCTTATATAATTTCAAATGTAGAGTCATGTCTTGTTACAAGCATTTAGTAATGCAAGCAATTGGTCGTTCAATTCAATGAATAAGATGAAATTACCAACATCTCTTAAGTTTTGTTTATTTGCTATAATTAAGCGACTTGTAACTTTTTGAACGACTTAGGGGGTGTTTGTTATTGCTTATTTAAATTTGCGTTTCCAAAAAGTGAGTTTACAAAATGGCGTTTTCCAACTGCAACCCCCAACTTACTTTTCCAAAACGCAGTTATTGGCTCTACAAATCGCAAATAATCACTTTTTAACTTTTCTTTGCCAAACACTAAATTTAGCTTATTTGCGTTTTCAAAACGAAATAATCAAATAATCCACTTCCAAACGCAATAACAAACACCCCCTTAGTCATTTGCAGAAGGGAAATGTGCTTCACTGATATGGACCATGAATGACAGCTAGTTTCCAGTCATAATGTTGCCTACTTAGGATTAGTTTTAAAAAATTTACAAAGTTAACAACCATTAAGTAACAAACAAGTCGTACTAGCTGAGTATAAGTGAGACTTGAGAGCAGTACTAATTTATGGGCTACTAATAACTCGAACCATAATTTTGAATTGATGTCAAAATTATTGATATAGACTATTAATGAGAGCTTATGTTGCACATATAGGCTGTGCTAAATGCCAATTTAGTGTCCCAACGACCCAGCTCTTTGCACTTTTGAATACGGGAAGCCCAATAAGGCCCAAATAATACTAATCTAACATGAATATTGTCTATTTGTCCAGCCAATTAGCCCAATGCCTTTCTTAACATATTTCTATTCATTAACTTTGATGTTTATTATTAGGGTTTAGTCCGTACAATAGCAACGTACTTTCAACTTTATTCCATTTTAGTACGTGTACTTTTTTTTGTCCCACTTAATGTAACGTACTTTCAGGTTTTGTTCCATTTTAGTACGTCAAAGTACAGGCTACCGGTTAAGAAAATGAGTTTTACCGGTTAAATGACTACGTGGTTTTTTTTAGCACATAAATGGTCGAGTTAATGCAACGTACTTCAGGTTTTGTGCTACTTTAGTACCTCAAAGTACGGGCTACCAGATAAAAAGTCATTTTTGTCCGTTTTTTTACGTTTTCACATTTTTTTTACGATTTCCTCCGTTTTTTACGTTTTCGTCCGTTTTTTTACGTTTTCGAATATTTTTTTTACGTTTTTCTTCGTTTTTTTACGTTTTCGTCTGTGGTTTTTTACATTTTTCTTCGTTTTTTACTTTTTCGTCCCTTTTTTTACGTTTTCATATTTTTTTTACGATTTCCTTCGTTTTTTACGTTTTCGAATATTTTTTTTTTACGTTTTTTTGCGTTTTTCTTCCTTTTTTTACGTTTTCGTCTGTGGTTTTTTAGTTTTTTCTTCGTTTTTTATGTTTTCGTTTTTTTTTTTTACGTTTTCGTCTGTTTTTCTATGCTTTCATCCGTTTTTTACGTTTTCGTCCGACGAAAACATAAAAAAAAATGAAAACGTAAAAAACGAAGAAAAACGAAAAAAAATAAACGTAAAAAAACAGGCGAAAACGTAAAAAAAAACTAGACGCGTAAAAGTAAAAATAGAAAAAAAAACAGATGTAAACGTAAAAAAATCAGACGAAAACGTAAAAAACCAAACGAAAACAAAAAAAACGAAAAAAAAAGTAAAAAAAACGAAAAAAGAAGTAAAGAACGAAAAAAATAGACGAAAACATAAAAAAATCAGACGAAAACATAAAAAAAACAAAAAAAAACGAAAAAAGAAGTAAAAAAACGGAAAAAATGTAAAAAAAAACAGACGGAAACGTAAAAAAATAAGATGAAAACGTAAAAAAAACGAAAAAAGAAGTAAAAAAGCGAAAAAAGAAGTAGAGAAACGAAAAAAAGGTAAAAAAACAGACGTAAAAGTAAAAAAAATCAGACGAAAACGTAAAAAACCAAACGAAAACAAAAAAAAAGGAAAAAAAAATGAAGAAAAAAAAGTAAAAAGACGAAAAAAACGAAAAAAGAAGTAAAAAACAAAAAGAATCAGACGAAAACATAAAAAACGGATGAAAACGTAAAAAACGGATGAAAACATAGAAAAACAGACGAAAACGTAAAAAAAAAAAAACGAAGAAAATAAACGTAAAAAAACAGGCGAAAACTTAAAAAAAGTAAAAAAAAATGGAAAAAAAAAACAAACGAAAACGTAAAAAACCAAATGAAAACAAAAAAAAAAGTAAAAAAACGAAAAAAGAAGTAAAGAACGAAAAAAATAGACGAAAACATAAAAAAATCAGACGAAAACGTAAAAAACCAAACGAAAACGTAAAAAAACAAAAAAAAAACGAAAAAAGAAGTAAAAAAACGGAAAAAATGTAAAAAAAACAGACGAAAACGTAAAAAAATCAGATGAAAACGTAAAAAAAACGAAAAAAAAAGTAAAAAAACGAAAAAAGAAGTAAAAAAGCGAAAAAAGAAGTAGAGAAACGAAAAAAAGGTAAAAAAACAGACGTAAACGTAAAAAAATCAGACGAAAACGTAAAAAACCAAACGAAAATTAAAAAAAAAGGAAAAAAAAAAGACGAAAAAAAATGAAAAAAGAAGTAAAAAACGAAAAAAAATCAGACGAAAACATAAAAAACGGATGAAAACGTAAAAAACGGATGAAAACATAGAAAAACAGACGAAAACGTAAAAAAAAAACGAAGAAAAACGAAAAAAATAAACGTAAAAAAACAGGCGAAAACGTAAAAAAAAACTAGACGAAAACGTAAAAAAAAGTAAAAAAAATGGGAAAAAAAAACAGACGAAAACGTAAAAAACCAAACGAAAACAAGAAAAAAAACGAAAAAAAAGTAAAAAAACGAAAAAAGAAGTAAAGAACGAAAAAAATAGACGAAAACATAAAAAAATCAGACGAAAACGTAAAAAAATCAGACGAAAACGTAAAAAACCAAACGAAAACGTAAAAAAACAAAAACAAAAAAGTAAAAAAAAGTAAAAAATGTAAAAAAAACAGACGAAAACGTAAAAAAATCAGATGAAAATGTAAAAAAACGAAAAAAGAAGTAAAAAAGCGGAAAAAGAAGTATAGAAACGAAAAAAAGGTAAGACGTAAACGTAAAAAAATCAGACGAAAACGTAAAAAACCAAACGAAAACAAAAAAAACGAAAAAAACGAAAAAATAGAGTAAAAAAACGAAAAAAGAAGTAAAAAACGAAAAAAGAAGTAAAAAACGAAAAAAATCAGACGAAAACATAAAAAAATCAGACGAAAACGTAAAAAACCAAACGAAAACGTAAAAAAAGGAAAAATAACGAAGTAGGACTAAATTCGTGATACTCCACAAATCACAGGGACCATTCATGTAATTAAATCAAACAAAGTAGGTTGTTTTCGTTCATTATCCGGTAAATCAAACTTGCACGTACTAAAGTAGCACAAAACCTAAAAGTACGTTACATTAAGTGGGACAAAAAAAAGTACACGTACTAAAATGGAACAAAGCTGAAAGTACGTTGCTATTGTACGGACTAAACCCTTATTATTATGACTAGTTGAAATATTGTAAGATTAAACTGCTAAATTATATAAAGATCAATAACTTTATAGAATCAACCATCAATAACTTTATTTGAGAGAAAATATGTAAACATAAAATACAAAGTATTAATGTTAGATGACATATAGCATAAAACATAGGGCTGAACACAAAACTTATCGAACCGAGCTGAACCGGAAAACCGAGCCGAACCGGACCGAACCAAACTGAACTGGACCGACCATTTTCGGTTCGGTTTCGGTTCTATGTCTTATCGGATGTCGGTTTTCGGTTCGGTTCGGTTCGGTCCGACCCAAAACCGACCAAACACGCACATAAAGCATGTAAACCGGGCCGAACCGACACAAAACCGAACCGAACCGAACCGATTCGGTTCGGTTTCGGTTCATGTTTCTTGTGAAATCGGTTCTCGGGTCGGTTCGGTTTTCGTCGGTTCGGGACCGTTGCTCAGCCCTAATAAAACATAAGACCTAGGCTTTAAATCTTGTCCCCAGATGTCTTTATTCATAGTGTTATGCCGCTGTTACGCCATTTACCTTCATCGTATTTGCTGCAGAGCTAGTCGGTTTGCCCAGTGACGGAGCTACTTGTGAGGTGGGATGGGCCATGGCCCGCCCAAAAGTTGAATTAGTTTAGGAGTGTTCAGAATTCGGGTAATACCCACATGAATCGAAAACCGAAACTGAACCGAACTGAAAAAATCAGGCCGAAATTGTCAAAAATGAACCAAACAGAATTAAATATTCGATTTTTTATTTGGATATCGTCTAATAATGTTTCACGTCGCCATCTTCTTCTATTAACTTTATTCATGTTATACAATAGAACTAACCATTTATATTGCGTGTAGTGACGGATAAGATTAGGATAAAATAGAAAGTTAGAAAACTCTATTCGTAACTTTATGGTTTTGACTTTTGATGTGTCATATGTGTAACGTTAAATATTTATTTTCTCGCCCACATAACGGGTAAAGGGTGAAAAGCAAGTACTGTATGGTGGTGGAAGCACGTTATCATTAAAGTTAGCCATAAGTTTTTGGATGCGGTTGATATTATAACGCGCTTTTGTAACATACACTCCAAAAATAATTTAGTTACTAGTTTATGATAATAACAATATAATTATATATGTTTAGCTTTGTTTTATCTGGCTTATAATATTTTTAAAAACTACTACGTAATTCACAAGATTTGAGTTTATCGCTATTTAGATTTGCACCTTCACTTTCGGAACGTTGGCATGGTCACATGAAGTTGTGCATGCTAAACGTAGTTCGAACTTAGACCTGACACATTTTAGTGATATTGATATATATCTATGTTTCAAGAGTAGTGATTTACATAAACCATAACCCAAACTAGTGTTAACACATAATATATATTTGAGTAAAATACATCATTTGTCTCTGAACTTGTACAAAACACTTCGCTGAGTCTTTTAGAAAAATTGAAGTCATTTAAGGTCTTTACAGTTCACTTTTTGCATCAGCCAAGATCCCTTTGACTGTTATACGTCAGTCAACATTCGTTATGTCCTCATGTGACTTGCACATAAAGGAAAAATGTTTACTTCATCGCTTTTGTTAATTATTTTTGTACAACTGGTACAACTTTAAAGACGAACGGTGTATTTACTCTAAAAGTTAACAATATCACCTTACTCACCCGTACTAGCATCACTACCACCAACAACACCACCATCATCTCAGTCACCTCTATCACCATCACCACCACTGTCACAATCATCTAGTTATCACAATTCATTACCAAACACAAAATGCATTCCCAAATCCCATCCATCAACTCCAAACACAAAACAGCCATCATCAAGATATAAACAAACCTTACTTTTTTTTTTATAAGTTCTTTAGTAACACTAAATCAAATCATCAAAAATCATAAATTAACGCCATTTGAGCCTCTGAATTTTGTTTAAGCGCTTATTTTGGGCCTTTTGTAATTTCATCTTAATCTAAACGTTGGTTCCTCTTGTTTAAGAACATACTTTTATGTTCTCATTTTTGGGAGTTTTGTTTTAAAAGTAATTATTAGATTAACTTATTAGAAAGGAAATGATCGAAAACGGTCATGGGCCTACTTTGGTTAGGTCGCATATATTAGTTAAAGATGCTGATCAAGGATTTCTGACAAGGTTTTAATATTTATAAAAATTATTCGTCTACCTATGCAACCTTATGCACTAACGGGCAGGGAACCCGATCGTGTGTAGTATAGTATTCGGTAAAGCCGAGGTCGTCCCAAGAGCTATAGGAATGTGGATTCTAACTTAAGTCTATGTTACGTTTTAAAAAGGTTTTTGAATTGCTTGAATAACAAAACTAAATAACAGAAATGAAATTAAATTAAGATGAAAACAATATGTAGAAAGTGTACTAGCCTAGTTGTTCATCCTATCATGCAATGACTATGTTCTCTAATTAAGCTTTCTATCACTTCAAGTAGGTCATAAGATTCACTAGACTCCTATGGTCAATTCGCCTAGCCTATCTCCATAGAATCCTACTAGGACGCCAAAGGTCTGCATCCTTATGGTCGTCAAAGCTTACAGGTAGACTAGTTTGAGTCATTAAGTGCCGCTAAATGCTAGATTTATTTTTTGTGTGGCCCAAGCTCTCGGATCTTTGACCACACATCTAAATTAATAAGTTCATCCAACTCGGAGGGTGATCCTATGGTCAATTAACACACAAGAAATTGGTAGTTCAATGGTCAATCTTTACCAACCCTCTCAACCGATCACACTAGGGTCCTATGGTCAATTCTCTTAGTGTAAGAAGTACAACCGGTCTTCAAAACTACCGAAACTAGAGGATCTAACGAAAAACTAAACATGCACACACTAGAAGCAATAATAAAAGAACGAAAACATAATCAAAACATGAAAGGAATCATAACTAGGCTAGCACCAAATGTGCTTAGTCAATCATATTAAAAAGTACAAGAGATTCAATTTTTTGCATGGTAATGAAAGATAAGAAATCGTAAATGTAAAAGAAATATGAATTGCTAAAACTTATTGATATTGTGGTTTGATTTCTCCCTTGGAAAATGCTCTGTATGCTGCTGGAGATCGTCATTGTGGAACCTTACTTCGTTCTCTGATGAGTTGTGGTGTGAAAGATGTGTCAAATGCATAAAATATGGTTAGTATTAATAGGCCCGACAAAGCTACGACGTAACCTTGAGCTGTGGTTACACCGTAACTAGTGTAATCTTCAACGATCTTATCCATTAATAAATATTTACGGCATAACTTAGATGGATAGTTACGCTATAATCTTCTTAGGGTTTCATTTACGTCGTAATCTTCATGCGTGGTTATATCGTAATCACATCAATAACTTAGTCCCATACTGTGCACTTATTACGCAGTAACCTCATACATTGGTTACGGCGTAACCATCATAGTCATGAAATTCTTCCAAGTCTCTGGAATATTACGGCATAACCTCTTGTGATTGTTACGCCGTAATCCTTGATTACCATTGACTTGGTCTTCATGCTTGAATTCATAGTTACGGCATGAATGGAGAGTGGAATTACACTGTAACCTCTTCACATTCAGCATACTAAAGTTTGTATCTTTGTAAGTTCTTTTCCAATTTCGTGTCTCTTTTGTTCATATGTTCATTTACAACCTTGAAACGAAATATAAAGAAATCAAAGCATATATCCATATAAAATGATACAAATAACGAGCATATTAGGGGAAATTGTCACTTAATTATCATGATTATTTGATGTCATCAGATGCGTACACTCAAGTTAACCTCAACACTTAAACCTCTTTACATATTTTCAATTTATAAAAAAACAGTTAGTTGTATGGGCACAATTAAGCTCTTTTTGGTTACCTAATGCTCAACATTTATTTTTGGTTGATTCGCTTGGGAGCTTGTTACAACAAAATTAATCACCTAATTATTTAAAATTCTTGCTGTAAATTTTCAAATTAATGTTTCAAACACTCAAGTAACCATTTAAATTTTAATGACAAGTTCAAACAACATAAACACATCAAATTATCTCCAGTAGAGTGGCTTGTTACTGTTGGTTATTTTCCATTATGCAATCGTTTCAAAACTGTAATGCTGACATATTTGTAATTAGTATGTTGTGTTAGGAGTGTTTAGGATGGTATGAAACATGTATGTACTATAATGGCCATAATGTTTGCTAAGAGTTTGTACTTACATTATTTCTTATGGGTCATTTTTGGAATTTGGTACAGTTTTGTGAGTATACTTTACAATTTCACAAAACTCAAAGCGAGCCACCTTTTTAACATCAAGTCAAATCCAATACTATTATGAAAACAAAGAAATTGATAATGATTCATCATGTCGAACACATATCACACAAAGATTATTGACTACTTTTTCTTTCACTCAATGCACAAAAGTATCATCATTATATGAAATATGGAATCCAATTCCATGAGTTGGAAACCATTTAAGGTGTAGTTCAAATGGAATCTGAGATAACTATGCAGGGATTCTCTAGTACATTAAGGTTTTGGTTTGTTGGAGAGAATCTTGTTTGTATCAGCAATGTCAACGTCATCAAAATGTGTCTACGACATGTAATAACCAGTCTTTGGATGTTCATAAACAAGAGGAACCAACGTTTAGACTAAGATGAAGTTACAAATTGGCCAAAAATAAGCGCTTAAACAAAATGCGTAAAGGCTCAAATAGTCGAAAGTATATAAAATGTTTTTATAACACAAAGGTTATAAAAATATATTGTTACTTCTTTAAACTGATATATAATTTGTACTTTGGGTGTTATAAAGATATGGCCAACTGGTTCATTGGAAGAGCAAGTTCAGAATTTTGTGAAAATATGAGAAATGGAGTCTTTCCACAAAATAAATCCTCAATATATGAAATTTGTTAATGTGTCAAATCTTACAAGTTATGTTAATGAAAGAAATGGAATTTTTTATTAATATGTTTTCAAGAATTTGATGTTGTTATTGACTTTAAAGAATTTGATTTTGTGAATGTAGATTTTGTGTTTTTTCTTGTGATACAGAATTGGTGGTGGTCGGTATGTTTGATATTTCATTTGAGAACGATGGTCGTGGTGGATGGTTGTAATGGTGGTGGGTAGTGGTGGTGGATAGTGTAAAGATTGGTGGTGGTGAGTAGAGATGAAGAAGGAGGAGGATGGAAGAAGACGAGACCTCAAATGACCAAAATACCCTCATGTGCAAAGCACATGGGGGACATAACGGATGTTGATTGACAGATAACAGTCAAAGGGACCTTGACCTGATGCAAAAAGTGAACAATGAGGATTGTTGGTGACTTTAATATTTAATAGGACTCAACGAGTGCTTTGGGTACAAATTCAGGAACGAACGATGTATTTTACTCTATATATTTCATACTTTTAAAACTCCTTTTCACTCTAGATTGTTTATTACGTATGTTATATTAGGTTAAAATCAAATGAAAAATAAAATTAAAATGAGAAAAATAAGAAGTAATCACAACCGCACATTTTAGATATATTTGCAATGAGGCAAGTTATTCACACCCTCCCATAGGGAGGGTTTGCAATGATTGAACGCATCGTCGGATTGTACGGTATGCATCGCGGGTTGTACGGTTTCACCAAACCTCTTTGATGTGACAACGTAGGGGGTTTGTATATCACATCGCATTTGCAATAAAAAATACATCTTTCATGAATTTCTCTCCTCATTTGAAATGTGTGACTAAAAATATTTCTCGTTTTTTTTTTCCCTTGTGGATGGATATCTTCTCATGTTTTATTAATAAAAATAACGGAAAGAACCCAAATAAATAACTTGACCAAAACCAAACTATTTGTTTGTTACTTGGTTTTGAAACAAGAGGGTCGTCGTGGGTTATATTCTAGTGTCGTCTCATAGTCAAAATGTAAGGCACACAATAATATATAAATACACGTAAGATTTTTAACTAATACTTAGAATAAATACACGTACAAGTGTACAAAATATATGTTAAATTTATATTTATTGAAAGATATGCAAGTTGCAACAAATGATAGTTGACAAATTCATTGGGTTTGTTGGCTTATATTATAAGGCTTGAGGCCAGCTACTAGAATATGCCATTTTACTTCTCAATGACTTTATATTATATGTCATATTGTTTTATTAAATTAATGCTAGAATTTTGAAGGCTTTTAAATCATCAATTTGTCTTCTAATTCAAGTCTACACAAGGTCTTCCTTTCTCTCTTTCTTTCCCAAAACATTTGGAATATGATGCTAAACTTGTTTTATATATATGGCTAATGATTTGTACACTCATTTTTTTTATTCGCACACTCTATTTTATGCTATACAGAGTTGTACAATTGTTATATGCTGCATCTTCATTTTGTACACTGAAGTGTGCGAATAAAAAAAATGAGTGTACGAATCAACACTCTATATATATGTGATGATTAATCATTTAAACATGTAGTCCAATGTGCATGTAGGACTACTCTTAATAATCACATCACTTTATTTTTCATCTCAACATCACATCAACTTTCTGTCTTCCTTCACTTTTTCACTTTTCATTATAATACTAGCTTTTATACAAATAAACCTTACTAAATACTCCACACACACACTCACAAACCAAATAATCAATACTCCATCCGTCTCA
Organism: Chrysanthemum makinoi; assembly: GCA_910596185.1. Classification (NCBI taxonomy): domain Eukaryota; kingdom Viridiplantae; phylum Streptophyta; class Magnoliopsida; order Asterales; family Asteraceae; genus Chrysanthemum; species Chrysanthemum makinoi. The sequence continues at coordinate 299,283,334 of OU343221.1, forward strand.
AAATTGTCAAGAGAGAGAAATCACAAAATTTAATAAAAGTGAGGTCATTTTAATTTTCAACCACTTAAATGTAATATTTCTCCCCTTTATTCTCTAGTTTTACTTAAAAATGAAAGTGGACAATTATTTTGAGACATTCCGAAAAAGAAATATGGACTATAGTTTTGAGACGGATGGCGTAATAAAAACACATGATGGGCCACACTTGCACACAACCATATGAGGTAAGGAGCTCGTTCCTTGTTTTTGGTGCCTTACGCCCTGACCTTTGGGCTGCCAGCAAGAATGTCACGTGAGGTGTGTTGCTCACCCCCTTCCCTTACTGGGAGTAGTCTAACTACTTAGGGGTGAGCATGGGGAAGGGGTGGGGCGGTTTTATGTTAAAACCAAAAACTGAACTGTATGTTTTGGGTCCTGAAAACTACAAATTGTTTGGTTCTGATTTTTCGATTTTGATTTTTCGGTTTTTTACATTGAAGAGGTTGAGTTTTTTATTATTATTTTTTTACTTGACAACAAGCAAGTTTTCATCTTATATAAAGTTTATAATTCCAAGTTTTCTAAAATATCAACAGTACATAATATCCAACAATCTAGAGCTATGAAACAACCAAATAAGAACCTAAAATTTTAAAATGCGTGTCTTTAAATGTCTAGAGCCATGAAAAGAACACTGTTGTTTGAAAACAAAGATATAATGTTTATAAATAGAGCAAATTTGAGTGTCTAAATAATAAACATCATTATTGTTTTTTTAGATAATATTGTATACTCAAATCTTTGTAATTAAATATCAAATCTCTTGATTAGATAAAAAATTATTAAAGATATATAAAGGTGGAGCGGGGCGCTTTTCTCGGTTCGATTTTTCATGTGAAACTAAAAACCGCCTCAAATATTTGGTTTTTATAAAAATGAAAATCACCATCATCGGTTTGTCAACTAAGACGATTTTCTTAGTTCGGCTTTTTTGGTTTTTTTCGCTCTTTTGGTTTCGATTTAGTTTATCGTTTTTTCCCCTATAACTATGCATGCATGTATACCTAAAACCGATAAATATAAAACCAAAGTGTTTTTATAGGTACCTTTTAGCAATCTAACCAAGAAATTATCATGGCTGTTTAATGGATTTTGAAGGTCCTGTGCGGTAACAATAAGTAGGCTCTCATGTTTGACGTATTCTAATGTAAAAATAAAGAATGGTCGACTTTTACTCTCAAACATGCAATCGTCACTTGATATTTTCTTAATCTTGTATTTTGACTGTGATCAAATAACATTGTTTCATAATAAACTTAATCAATGACTTAAATGCATATATATGTAACTTAATAGTATATAAAAATAAGACCTTGTAGAATTGGTGGCCATGTGTAACCGCCCCACTTGCAAATGGTGTTGATTTGCACCGGAAATTATTATAAGTTGCATATAAAATCACTAATCAAAACTTTATAGCAAAAAGACTTTCAAAAACTTGCTTATCAACATATATTTTGATAACCTTTGTGTGTTAATAAGAGTCTCAGCCTTTCAAAAAAAAGTTTACCATCATCTATTTTATACTCAATATTAGAAAGTAAATTTTTGTGAGGCTTTGAGTCTTTGACATCTACATTTGTCGTTTAGTTCAAGTCCACGCGAAGAATCTCTAGTTTTCTTGCAAAGCATTTAGGATATGATAATAACTTGATATCCTTCTTTAATGGACAAACTTACACACATATATTGAAAGACACTTTTCTAGACATGCACACACAACCTTAAATAAACACACACCAATACACGTACACCCGGCTCTTAAGTGAGTCCGTACTTTATCGCTAGAATAAGGCTATAAACCAACTTTGCCTTCACAGAATGTTGATAACTAACCATGAGAATACATGTTTTGCTCAAGGTGTCAACACTTTTTAGGAAAAAAGTTTGGGTATTTCCAAAATAAATCTTGAGACTTGCGACTTTTTCCTTCCAATCTAAGAGTGCCAAGTGTCCTGACACTTTTCAGAAACCAATCATTGGAATTACCTTTTCGTACCTATGATTTATAATCGACTTATATCTAGCGACTTTTTAAGATTCGAGCGATTTTTTTTTTGATATTTTCGAGGAAAAAGTCAAACTTTAGAAAGTATTATTTTATTCCTTTTGCTCATTCCCAATGCCGAGCGACTTAAGCGAATTAATTTGAGCGGTTTTTTAAAAATTGTACTTTTGTACTTTTATATTTTTTTACATAACTTTTAAATACTTTTTAAATTACAATGACTATTGTACCCTTAACTATTTTTACATGTTGAGCATCTGCTTCTTTCCTTGTCAATTCACTTTTTAAGCTTTAACATAAACTTCTACCCACTGCTACCCTCTCCCCCACTGCTACCCATATCCAACACATATCCAAACCATCAATCAAACGATCACCACAACTTAGATGCTAACCTTTGCCTCCTTCGCCTCTATCAGGTTGCTATTCTTCTTATTCATTCCATTTGTTTCTTTTTTATAACATTTATTAATTCAATTCAATTCAATTCAATTAATTGTTGATGATGTCGAAAAATAATGTAGTTAGTACGGATAAGTTGGTTCATGTTAAGAGGGAGTTTGGTTTTCCTAATGATTTTATGGAGAGTTTAGTTCCGAGGTATCCGCGGTATTTTAAGGTTGTTGGGAGTGGTGAGGGGAGGACGTTTTTGGAATGAGGTGTTTGCGAAATATGTGATTGAAAAAAGGGCGGATGAGGAAAGTATATTTTGGTAACCACTGCTAGTATATTTTGGTAACCACTGCTACGTTTCTCGAAACCACTGCTAGTATAATTTGCAGACATGTTGGATCTTGATAGCCTTGGGTTCAATGTAAAGGTAATGTTGATGTCTTCCGTTTGCAAGTACAAACTAAATCAAATCAGAAAGGGTTGTGGATCTAGCTTGATATGATCAGCCTAGCATCTCTTTGTTTCTCCTTCAGTTTTATTATTCAACAATGATTCTAACTTATTCTGTAGGTATGGGTTCATAATATATGTAGGCTTACATATTAATTATATATAGAGTCATTTTTGCAAAGTGATTATTGTATAATTTAGTTCTGAGCCATTGGTTATGGTTCTGATTATCAAACCAATCCTTATTTAGAACCTTATTATACAATTATCTAATATATAGAGTCAATTTTTTTAATTATATATTGAGGGCGTTTGTGAATCCTTATTTAGAATTGCTGCCAATTATATCTGCGAGTGAAATAAGCTGTTTTGTCGAAGTAGGTTTGATTTGATCATTCAAAATGGCTTATTTCACTAGCAAATAATCAGATAAAGCAGATTAATAACCAATCCGAAACACTCCTTACATTACTAGAAGGTGCTGTTGATAGCCAATTTGGAATCAGATGATGGTTTATGTTATCTCTGTAATTATAAAGAGTCTCGTATCGATAAATGCAGGTTCAAGTTGTAGTTGTGGATGTGTCAGTTGGACCAAACCCGATAACCAAATTCAAGGACTTTAAGTATGTGTCAAGAAACGAACTTCTTTCCAGCTACTATGAATCTGAAAACCGGCCTAAAACTCAACTTCCAGATGCTTGAGGTGAAGCCCTTGCAATCATGAATAAAGGGCTCACTCTTTACATTAAAAAAGCTCACCAATGTGGACTCCTTGCTGGCGTTATTGGGCTTGGTGGCAGCGGAGGAACCTCACTCTTATCATCCGCCTTTAAGTCTCTACCACTTGGCATACCTAAAAGCATCGTATCAACTGTAGCCAGTGGTCAGACCGAGCCTTATGTTGGTACATCGGATTTGATTTTGTTTCCATCAGTGGTGGATATTTGTGGTATTAATAATGTGAGTCGGGTAGTTTTGGCTAATGCGGGTGCTACTTTTTCTGGGATGGTTTCTGGATGGCTTGTGAATTCGAAATAATCTTTGCTTTCTTGTAGTGACAAGTGTACGGTTAGTTTGACCATGTTCGGGGTTACAAATCCGTGTGTAAATGCTGTGAAAGAAAGATTGAACAAAGAAGGTTATGAGACGTTGGTGTTTCATGCAACGGGTGTTGGTGGAAGAGCTATGGAGGATCTGGTTCGAGGGGGATTTATACAGGTAACTTTTGAATGCCATTTTTGGATCTAATTCTGAATTGAAATGGTTCTTATCTTATTATTTACTTTTTTACTTTTGCAAGGGCGTTTTGGACATTACAACAACAGAGGTTGCGGACTATGTTGTTGGAGGTGTCATGGCTTGTGAAGAATCCCGGTTTGATGCAATAATAGAAAAGAAAATTCCCTTTGTTCTTAGTGTGGGAGCTTTAGACATGGTGAACTTTGGTGCTAAGAATACAATACCTACAAATTTCCAGCAGAGGAAAATATTTGAACACAATGAACAGGTGAGTCTTCTGTGGCACTTGTTCATGCTATTGTGATGCCCTGTAAGGCTGTAATACCACAAACGGTAGTTAGAAATTGGTGAAACGACATCTGGTTGTCTCTTATCTGTTGATACTACAATTTCTTATGCTCGAGGGAATGATGACATGGATATTGATGAAAAGAAAGAGCTTATGCCTCCAGATGAAGTTGGTGAGGAAATTGCGTCTCTTTTACTTGGCGAGATTGAACAAGGTGGTGTCGCAGACTCTACACACCAAGTTTGTATCTTAACTTTTTATAACTCCCATGCACAATCTTTAACATGATTTCAGATAATATAGATCGTTACTTTTGATAAATTATTTTGCTATGTGAAAATGTATCCTATATAGAGAGCAGACTAGTATTTTACTTCTTGAATTTTAGCAAAGTAGATAAAAGATTACTTCTGAATTGTGATACCTGTACGTATACAATGGTATAAAGATGCATATTCACAAACTCGTTTCAAAAATCAACATGGATAGTCAATTTGGGACAAAAGGATGACTATTCAATAGATGATTTGCATTTATTCCCAGATTGTATTGTTCTTTTGAGGTTGTTGGTCACAAGGCAAATCTATGCATGACTATTCAAGAGTTCAATTTTGGAACTTTGTGTTAATAGTAATTATATGTTGCAGGGTTTGTTATTTCTTCTATGTGCATTGTGCCCACAAGATATATCAAAGGTTCGTGTAGGAAAGCTTGTCCCTTACGGGATTGAAATGCTTAGGAATATCAGAGATTTTCTAGGAATTAAATTCGTAATCAAGCCTGAGCCAGCAACAGGTACCGTGATGCTTAAATGCATTGGTTGTGGATTGAAAAATTTATCACGAAAGTTATCTTGATATTTCAACATTTTATGTTGAAGTTTTTCTGAATTTACAAGCTTTATTGACATGAGTTCCAGTGAGAGGAAATTGAGATAATGTATGATCATTTTTGTTGTTTTTTATTATATGGGGTTCATCTAGCTTGGTTCAAACGCTACAGAATATCGTAATGTATGAACATGAAATACCATGTTATAATCCTATATGTTAGAAGATCGGTCTGTTTCGGGTACAAGATTTACAATATTGTTCTACAATTATGTTAATACAAATAAGCCGTAAAAACGTTTATTTATATTTTACGATCTTCTAATATTTTATCGATAACAAATGTAAAATCATTTTAACGAAACAAATAGAGTACGTAAATAGTTTGAGTTAATAGTTTTCTAACACTCTTACGCTTTCACATAAAAACACTAAAACAAGTATAAGTGATTTTATGATTTAGATACATATGTACAACAACTAGTGTTTACATATTGGGTTAAACATATACTTAAACTAAGTATACTAAAATAGGTAAAAACTAAGTGTATGCTAAAATGGGTAAATACAAGTATATACTAAATGGGTAAATACTAGCAAATGGTTTTGACCCATAACCCATGGTTGTATATATACCACTTAACCAAGTTCATTATATCCTTAAGATACATTGTATCTAGAAAGAAAACCATGGATCAACCCATAACCCATGACCCATGACCAATAACCAAAAATACCCATGGGCAAAGAGGAGCGGACCACGAATCCCTAGCTTTGTGCTAGCCGGATCCCTTGTGGTAGGGATCCGTGAGATCCGGGGAACAGAAGAGAATTTCCTCTATAAATAGAGAGATTTCTTCCTCTCTAGACATCACTTTACACACATACTTCCCCAAAGTATTCTAACCCTCTAACCTCAGATCTAAGTGATCTATGTAGTTTGTCTTTTGTTTTTGTGTGATCTACTAGGTTCCTCTTAAAGGAGAGATCACCACTTCTTGAAGACGTGCAAGCTCAAGTCCATGAGTTGCCATGCTTCGTCATCATCAAGACTACTAGGGGTGGCAATTTCTGACTCGACACGAAACCCGACCTGAAACCGACACGAACATTAACAGGTTCGGGTTGTGCTAAATAGATTTCGGGTCAGGTTTGGGTCAACCTATCTAACCCGTTTATTAAACAGGTCAGGTTCGGGTTGAGAATAAAATAAGCGGGTCGACCTGCCAACCCGTTTAAGATTTTTTTCATAAACCCAAAATTATTTATATTTTATTATGTGGGTTAAATGTGTTAAACAGGTCAACCCAACAACATTTTTAACCTATTTAACCAGTGTAATGTGCCAACTTTTGTATATAAAAAGAGTTAAATGGGTCAACCCAAAACACACTGAACCGATTCAACCCGTTTAACATATTCAACCCGTGTAACCTATTTAACCCGCCAACCCAAGTATATATACGGGTTAAATGGGTTAGGTTCGGGTTATGGTTAAACAGGTTAAGGTTGACATAGCTGACCCGATGATTTAAATGGGTCAGGTTTGGGTTGGGATTTTCTGACCCGCCAACCTGACAACCCGAACCCGCCAACCCGAACCCGACCCGAATTGCCACCCCTAAAGACTACTAAGGTTCTCTTGTTGATAGTTCTTCCTTTCTCCATAGATGTTGGGTTGAAGGCATTAGTGAAGAATGCCGAAAGTGTCGAGATGAAAGCATTAGTGAAAGGTGCTCATCATCCGTGTCAAAGCATTAGTGAAGGATGCTAAAGGTGTCAAGACGAAGGCATTAGTGAAGGGTGCCAAGCATTGTGTCAAAGGCATTAGTGAAGGATGCCAAAGAATCAAATCAAGTAGCATTTGGGAAGAATGCCTAGGTCATATAATCGATGAGGTGCATCGTTATACATATATGTATTTGTTTATCTACAAGGATGGTGATATCCTTAATGGTGTTGTAACAAGGAGTAGATCTCCTTGAGATTAGGTATTGTGTCGTGAAGGGTAGTAGTTCCTCCATATTAATGGAACTAGGTGCTTAGCCTAGTACCTAATAAAGGGTAGGCGACGTTGTGATAGGATTAGTTCTCCTAAGGTGTGAAAGAACTCGGTGGTTAGCCTAGCACCGTATAAAGGGTAGGCGACATTGTGTTAGGTGTGGTTCGCCTTGGTGTGAAAGAACTCGGTATTTAGCTTTGTACCGGAAAAAGGTTAAGCGACGTTGTGAAGGCTTCTCCGCCACAAGGAGTTGGTGTAGTGCTTACGAACTCTCGAGTAGGTGACTCGGGGAGTGGAGTAGGGCAAGGAAGGTGTCCTTGTAGCCGAACCACTATAAATAACTTGTGTTGTGGTGATGTGCTTATTACTCTTTACATTTCATTACACGCTTATATATCTATCTATCAACGTCCAACATAAACAATCAAATAGATTGACATAAGTCGATCTAAATATTTAAAAGGAAGTTTTAAATTGGTAAAACTATTCAACCCCCCTTTCTAGTTTTCCACAATTGGCATCAGAGCTTCGTTACCAAGTCTTTTAAGTATGTTGTACTTTAAAGACTTGATACGATCCGTGTATGTTTGAAAACTACAAAGAAGGATTTTTTTTTTGTTGGTCATATTTTCTTTTAAATCATTTTGTTGGACATTGATAGATGATTCTAATCACTTTTGCTCTTAAGAAATCTTCATGCTAGAATCTCTTCAAAATCTTCATTCAAAGAATAATGAAGTCAACATTCAAGGAAGGATCTAAAAGGTAATCACAACTTACGTACACCAAGTACAAAGGATTACTTTAAAAGCTCATGAAGTATTTTTGGTATTATACCAAATCAAGAAGCATAGAGGTATGTTTTACTCTTCATTAGATAGGTTACATGAGTTCCATTTATTGTCATAAGTTCTCTTTGCTTAACTAATCACTAACATCATTAGAAGTCTCTTTCGTCACCTTTTCGTCTTTTTCAACATAGGGAATGATATTTTTTTTTCGTCAAACTAACGCCGTCATCACATATGAACCCTCGATATATAATTCATCAAAAATCATCATTTAAAAACAATCCTCATCTAATACCTCCATTTTTTTGGGCAAGCTAATTTATAAGCCTACTACAAAAATAATACCAAACAACTCCCTTTCTGTCCACAGTAGCCGGATCCCTCTAGTTGTACTAGCCGGATCCCAAATACAAAGGATCCGGGGGAACCGTGGAACAGAACTCAGCTATACGCTTTCAAAAATTCACCACTGATCTTTTTCCCTCTATTCACATAACACTAAAATGACTAAGCTACTGAATCCATCCTCATTGGCTTCCATACTCTCAAGTATTCCTTCCTAGAACATCATTGTAAGTAATTACATTAACTTGTTCTAATTTTCATCATCATCATCCTAGGGTTTATGGTTCCTTAATTTCTAATCAATTAATTTAATTAGGGCTTTTTAAATTAATCATGAAAAGGGGCTTTTTAAAAAATCACATTGTGTTCACAACATTGTTAATACAAATCAAAACCATAAACCCATCCCAACTAATTTTACCTAATTGGAAAATTTGTATTTTTAGGACCAACCATGCCCAAAGCTACTCAACAAGATCATCATGACACCGTTCACTACCTTACTCATTACTATCGTAAAAAGGGATTGACCAAAACCGACCGTAAAATTTTCAAAAGCCTTGTAAAACGACTTATCCACGAAGGTCGTGTAGTCAAGGAATGTTTCCTTGAAGATACCGACATTCGTCAAGTTTTCTCGACAATCAACTTTGATTGTCTCCTTGACATAGATGAACAAATTTGTCCGGTTTTCATTTTTGAATTTTACAAAAGCTTTAGGATCATTCGAAACGTCGATGATAGCATTTCAATCGCTTTCATCATCAATAAACAAAACTTCACTCTTCCTCTCAACATCTTTGCTCAAATTCTTCGCATTCCTTTTGAAGGAATTTGTATGTACTCTCAAGATTGGGCAATTAACGCTCAAAACCTTGCACTTGATCCTAAGCCTCTCTATAACACTTCTATTGATGAACCCGAAACCATCCGAGATACTATCTTCAAAATAAGAGCCGACCAATCCCGCTTCGACCGAAACAAGAAGCTCATTCATCGTAATCCCTTTCAAATGGAACTTTTCGAAATGCATCCCATGTTTAGAAAATGGGAAGAGATCCTTAGGGAAAATGTCATTAGCCTAGTTGGAAACAAAGATCATCCAAACGCATGCCTTGTGCAAATGATCTATTGTCTTATCCACCAAAGGCCATTTAATCTTGCCTATTACATGGTAAGGTGAATGGCTGGGGTATTCAAAGCTTCCAACATGGTACTTCCATATGGTATGCTTCTAACACGACTTTGTAAGTATGTTGGTACATTGCAACCATCTCCTATCAACGATGATCATTATCTTTCCGATCACGTCATGGTACCTCTTACCAAACGACCCTCTAAACGGTTCATGGTCAATGGAGAGCAACCGGAAGCTCTCTCGGACTCCTCGGCCGGTGAAGAAGAAGAAGATGAAGAAGATGTCGACCCCGTAGCCAACATCAAATTGGAAATCCTTGAATACCACAAACAACTTCCAACCATTCCAAACGAGACCGCGGAATTTAAACAATTGATGGGCATGATTCAAAACCTCGCATACAACCTCACTAAGCCGTCAAAAAGGAAAAGAAAGGATTGACGAAAGAGACAATAGGATTGTGCTTGTTTTCTTTGTCTTATGTTTGGATGATTACTTTTTAGCACTTTCGGTTTATGATTACTTGGATATTGTCTTTAACTAGTGTTTTGTGATAAACATGTTTGTTTCTACTGTTTATCTTTGGATTTACTAGTGTGCATAAACTGCGCATCATTTCTGTGTTGGTTCTGATCTGCAGATGCCGGATCCCTAGGATTAGCCTAGCCGGATCCCTCCCTTGAGGGAACCGTGGGATCCGTGACATCAGATCAGCAATACAACATTCAGTACATCAAAACTGTTGTCTAGATAACATCACATTAGCTTAGCATATGATTTTAGAACCCAACTAAGTCCACTTCAAGGATGAGAAATGCTTAGACTCACTAAAGGCTTACTTAAGATCTTAGTCTAATTTTATCAACACATCTAAACTCACCATATTTCCGCTTCAACTACTCACAAACTATTTCTCACCTCTCAAAACACTTAAAGAAGACAAGCTAAACAATTTTAGGAAATTGCTTCTAGTCATTTCTATCTCAAAGTAAGAAAAAAATTAGTTTTTCAATTCTTGTAATTTTTAAGATTTTTTTTTATATCACCTCAAGCTTAAATCTGATCACTAGGATCATTTATTATGACTTGACACCTTCATAACTCCTAGTGTTATCCTTGGACATCCATTGGTAGTCATCTTGCCCCATCACCCATCCATAAAAGGAAATCGTTTGCTATAACACTTATTACCTCTAATCATTCAAGTACCCTTTCATCCTAAACACTTAGGAGAACTGAAACATTCAAAATGAGATAGGCTTTAGCTCCTAGAAACCTCATTTCAAACCTGTCACAACTGCTGAAAGCCAGATCCCTAGGATTAGCCTAGCCGGATCCCTTCAAGGAGGGAACCGTGGGATCCGGGTGACAGTTTATGTCAAACATAGCTAAAACAATCATTTCAACTCATCTTCCTAACTCAAACACTCCATCTCATTTTAAATGAGTTCCTAGATCAGTGAAACTCTGAATCTCAACCTTGTGCATGTTAATCATCACATTTCCAAGAATATTAGTGGATTAAGTCTTAAATGCAATTGCAAAGTTCTTCCCTTTATAACCCACATTGCCATGAACACTTTAGTCATCAAACATATAGTTAGACTACCCAAGGTCAAATTTTCTTGGCCAAAACCATCATTAAGCACCATTACTTGTTATGGTTAAGGATTTGAGATATCCAACAGCTAAAGACTTCAAAATTAAGTCAATCCATGAATAAACAAACCTTACAACAACATAATGATTTCACCTAGTCCTTGTCTGACAGCCGGATCCCTGGTCTTTAACCAGGCGGATCCCTACTGAGAGGGATCCGTAGAAGCAGAGAGCATAAACCAGCTCCATATTTGAATTCAAGTCACCTTTTGGGTCTCCAACCACCTTTAGCATTCATTAATTATCCTCCTAGAACTGATCAAAACCCCAAAAGCATGCTTAGCCCTTTAAGTAGCCAAGAATTTAATTTCCTAATTCAAATTACCCTTTATAAACCAAACAACCTTAGAATTATGGTACCACTCTCAAATCACATCTCAAAATCAGCAACTAAAGGAGTTCTTACTAGCACCATCACTATGACTAAGGCTCCTAGTGCTAACTCATCAACTCAAGAACCACCCAAGAAACTTGCTAGAATCATACATGAAGTTTCCTCAACCGAATCATCTTCGGTTAAGTCCACCAAAGCTAGGATTTCTCCCACACTAAGAAAACCAATCAAACTAATTCGCAAGAAGAGTGCTCCCACTAGGATTTCATCACATAATTCTACTATACCCTCCACAACTCAACCTACTTCATTAGTGCCAAGAGCCACCTCACAATCATTTAAAGATCCTCAACCCACTTCACTTGAACCTCCACTTCAAGAAACTCAAAACCATGACAAGGAGTGCGATCATTGTAAACATGTTGAAAGATTGAAACATGAACTAGATAGATTGATACATGAACTACAAGCTCAAACTGAGAATGTTTAGGAAAACTCATCTCATCATTAAAGCTTTTAGTTGAATCTAAAGTTTGGGGTAACTCATTAGCATTAGTATCACTTGTTTGGCTAGGTCATTCTCTTAGTTTTTAGAGATTTGGTTGTGTATCTCTTGTTTTATTGAATGAATACTTATATGCTATGATTATTTTGTGTTGTGCTTGATATATTGTACATATATCTCATTTTCTCAAATAGCATTGCTTGACATTTCTTCACTGCTGAAGATACTGTCAACAGATAGTCGGATCCCTTCCAGATAACTAGACGGATCCCTCCTTGAAGGGAACCGTGGGATCCGTGGTATAGGAGCACAAATTTCTACTAACTTGAGTCTTATTTGCAGGAAATTATGCACTATACTCTTGTTTTCTAACCTTTGTTTTGTAGTTATTCAAAATACACATGAAGATATTGACATCATAAAGCTAGGGGGAGCTTTGTGTCAAACAACATTGCAAAATCATTTGCAACTTAATCCAATTTTGGATTACACTTCATAACACCCCATTGCAACATTGCAATATTCAAGGGGGAGCACGTTCTCGTCACTTAGACGAACCATTTGCAAACTTAATTGCAAACACAATTAGTTTATCTTACGTTATGTCCTTGACGCCCTTTCAAGGGATGGACTCGTCAAGGGGGAGTTAAGACGAGTACCATTCCCGTCACTTGCTCTCTTTACATTTTTACATTTTAAAAAAAAAAAATTTGTTTTTACATTTTTAGCTTGCTCTCTTTTAACACTTTTTGTTTCGACAAAAAAGGGGAGAAGAAAGTAAAAACTACAAATTCAAATTTTTACGAATTTTAGCTTTTTCCTTAAAATAATTTTATGTTTTGTCATCAACAAAAAGGGGGAGATTGTTAATACAAATAAGCCGTAAAAACGTTTATTTATATTTTACGATCTTTTAATGTTTTGTCGATAACAAATGTAAAATCATTTTAACGAAACAAATATAGTACGTAAATAGTTTGAGTTAATAGTTTTCTAACACACTTACGCTTTCACATAAAAACACTAAAACAAGTATAAGTGATTTTATGATTTAGATACATATGTACAACAACTAGTGTTTACATATTGGGTTAAACATATACTTAAACTAAGTATACTAAAATGGGTAAAAACTAAGTGTATGCTAAAATGGGTAAATACAAGTATATACTAAATGGGTAAATACTAGCAAATGGTTTTGACCCATAACCCATGGTTTTATATGTACCACTTAACCAAGTTCATTGTATCCTTAAGATACATTGTATCTAGAAAGAAAACCATGGATCAACCCATAACCCATGACCCATGACCCATAACCAAAAATACCCATGGGCAAAGAGGAGCGGACCACGGATCCCTAGCTTTGTGCTAGCCGGATCCCTTGTGGTAGGGATCCGTGGGATCCGGGGAACAGAAGAGAATTTCCTCTATAAATAGAGAGCCATTTCTTCCTCTCTAGACATCACTTTACACACATACTTCCCCAAAGTATTCTAACCCTCTAACCTCAGATCTAAGTGATCTATGTAGTTTGTCTTTTGTTTTTGTGTGATCTACTAGGTTCCTCTTAAAGGAGAGATCACCACTTCTTGAAGACGTGCAAGCTCAAGTCCATGAGTTGCCATGCTTCGTCATCATCAAGACTACTAAGGTTCTCTTGTTGATAGTTCTTCCTTTCTCCATAGATGTTGGGTTGAAGGCATTAGTGAAGAATGCCGAAAGTGTCGAGATGAAAGCATTAGTGAAAGGTGCTCATCATCCGTGTCAAAGCATTAGTGAAGGATGCTAAAGGTGTCAAGACGAAGGCATTAGTGAAGGGTGCCAAGCGTTGTGTCAAAGGCATTAGTGAAGGATGCCAAAGAATCAAATCAAGTAGCATTTGGGAAGAATGCCTAGGTCGTATAATCGATGAGGTGCATCATTATACATATATGTATTTGTTTATCTACAAGGATGGTGATATCCTTAATGGTGTTGTAACAAGGAGTAGATCTCCTTGAGATTAGGTGTTGTGTCGTGAAGGGTAGTAGTTCCTCCATAGTAATGGAACTAGGTGCTTAGCCTAGTACCTAATAAAGGGTAGGCGACGTTGTGATAGGATTAGTTCTCCTAAGGTGTGAAAGAACTCGGTGGTTAGCCTAGCACCGTATAAAGGGTAGGAGACATTGTGTTAGGTGTGGTTCGCCTTGGTGTGAAAGAACTCGGTATTTAGCTTTGTACCGGAAAAAGGTTAAGCGACGTTGTGAAGGCTTCTCCGCCACAAGGAGTTGGTGTAGTGCTTACGAACTCGAGTAGGTGACTCGGGGAGTGGAGTAGGGCAAGGAAGGTGTCCTTGTAGCCGAACCACTATAAATAACTTGTGTTGTGGTGATGTGCTTCTTACTCTTTACATTTCATTACACGTTTATATATCTATCTATCAACGTCCAACATAAACAATCAAATAGATTGACATAAGTCGATCTAAATATTTAAAAGGAAGTTTTAAATTGGTAAAACTATTCAACCCCCCCTTCTAGTTTTCCACAAATTAAGTAGCATCTGCTAACATTTAATCTTGGCTTAGCCCTTGAATCTCGGTGTTTAATTCATTCATGACCATCATAAGAATTGAGCAACTAAGTTTTAGTAACAACCTACACATTTTTAACAAACTGTGATGAAATGTGAATCTTCACCCTATCATCTATACAAGAATTGTTAATAACCAGTTGTACAACATACTATAAAGATGTACTAATACCGGGTATCTCAGGTGTATCCCTTGAGGCAAATATTTCTTTCTCTAGGTATGGTTAGTTACAATTTTTTCACAAAAGACATTCTTCTTGCAAGAGACAATCCGTCTGCCAAAGATAAGATTTGAGTATCGGCTGAACCCAGATTTAGATTCCAAAGAGTGAGTAGGAGAATCATCCAGTATGGGAAAATGATAGTTAGTCTGCCCGTGGCAACAAAAAGCTAAATCCTGAATTATCACGGATTATAGGTGGAGGGTCGACATCTGAGATTTCTATTTGTTTCATTGACTTTGATATATCATCAACCGAAAATGGTATCTTTGCATAAATAAAACCAGAAAAAAACATTAGCAACAGGGTTACTTCCGGTTTGTGATCAATGCATTGCAGTAGCCAACCATTTAAGGAATCAACATATGATTTCTGAGCATTAATCCAGTTATTAAAATGTTGGCACCAGGTTACAAGTCTTGTTTCAAGCTCAAGATTGGTTCGTAAGCTTGAATCTCTTTCAAGGGTTGTGTTTGCCCTTAGAGTCCGACTTCTGCTGTCCATGATGGCTTGAAATTGTCTTCGATGACATTGCACAAATGATTGCCACATTCGTATTAGTCTATAGAGAACAAAATAAAATCTATAGTTAGAATCGGGTGTGACCATTTGATGCCGAAGTGCCAAACTGAGAGCATACGTTTTGAGAGATAATTGTAATATTACGGAATAAGCAAGTAACGTCTAGTGTTATGTATCTAAATGCCCACATTAGGATATGACGGTCTTACACAAATCATGAGTGTTTGTGAAAGAATAAAGAGGAGCATGTGTTTGTGCATGAAATTGAGGTGTTTGGATGTGCATACTGAAAGTGATTATCTGATGTTGGGTAATCAGAACCACATACTCTGCTGTAGATAAAGGGACAGTAGAAAACAATAAATGGATTCGTCCTAGTAAAAATTTTATTTAGTCCAGAGACTAACGATATACATGTTGTGAAAAAGGTAAACTTAGTTATGATGACTTCAAGTTGTAATAATCAGTTTCAAACGGCATATCCAAACACCAGTTACATCTTGTAACTTGTAAGTACATAAAACGAGCTTACGAGAAGAGGTTTATACCCGTAGATCAATTCACTGACTTTCGGCTGCAGTTCTTTGTCCCTAACCTTGTGTATCTCACTAGATATGGCATCAGTAGCTTTGATTGATACATTAAGTTTAGTTGTTAACCTTTGTATAGAAGCCTCTGCAGCCTCGATCTTACTCGGTTCTACTCCATTGGCATCCAATTCAATTAACCTCTGGTGTATTTTTTCATACATGATCCTTATCCTTTCTTCATCCTAAAACCAGACCAACCACCTGATGTATCAATATGAGATTACTAAAATGAAATCTGAAAACGAATGGCTAAACAAGGAATCATTCTAATCATCACGCTGAGAGTGAATAATCATTTCTGATTGTACATATCCAATAAATAATAAATTAATGCTCACTATTAAGATGATAATGATCCTATTACCTTCTTGCCTTGTACAATTTTTCTCCCATACATACAGTTTCTCCAAAGTAGAAGAAAGGTTAATGGACTCATCATCCAAAACTGCATCCAGATTATAAGATCCTGCTAATTTCGTTACACGAGAAGCTGATCTTACATGTTGAATTGGATGGTCTGAAGTTGTGGAGGAAGGTGCTCGAATCTTGGATAAAACCACTGAAAAATGGCATACAATTTGTCAATGAACCCACCTGCAACAGCATACTTGGGCACTATAGGTTGCAGCAGAACATTTGCATCATTGAAGAATGGTTACCAAAATATACTAGCAGTGGTTTAGTAACACTAGCAGTGGAATGAAATATACTAGCAGTGGTTTAGTAACACTAGCAGTGGTTACCAAAATACACTAGCAGTGGTTTAGTAACACGTAGCAGTGGTTACCAAAATATACTAGCAGTGGTTTAGTAACACTAGCAGTGGAATGAAATAAACAGTCCCTACCAATGTGCTAATATTAAGTGTTTATTTACTCTAAATAGCAGAGAGATGACAATGTGAGGAACTTCAATAAATGAATAGGGACCTCTGTACTATAAGTGACAATCTTACCCTAAAGAAATTTCACAACATATGATTTACTTGATGAAAAAAAAAGCCATATTTGATGATTCTGTCATGTCTTTTGTGTACTTTGTTTCGGACTTAGATTAACCAAAATACATTTAAAGTTGCCTTTGTGCTTGCACCATTACTGCTAGAACAATGTTAACAGATTCACTTGTCAATTTAGCAAAGAACTTAGCTTCATTTCATAAGACCGTCTATAGAAGAAGAAGAAAAAAAAAAAAAAAAACAATTTGCATAGTTAACCTGTAAATGTAGTGTTTTCTTTCTCTTTTAGTCACTCATGTGTCTAATTAATACCACTTTTGGTCTCTCTCGAGTATGTAATTCGTTTCGCCATTAATCCCGAAAGGATAAAGGGCGAGGTACCAAAAGAGAAAGCAAACGTTACCTTTAGGAACCATTTATGCAAATGATATCGGCGAGGGATGATCTCCGTAACTTTCATCAAACCACAACGACGATTTCTGTAATGCATTTCTTCAAAACTGTCAACTTTAAGTCCTTCCTTGGCCTTCTAAACGTTCTTGGGACATTATTCATTTTAATGTTATGACCTTTGCTTTGCAGTACCGTATGTGACACTTGCTGAAAAACTCAGCAGATTAGCTATACAGTTAGTATCAGGAGGAAATGCATTGATATCTGTAAAGATGAAATTAGCATCTGCAAGAGAATTCAATAATCTCGAAACTGAGTTACTCCACACTATGGTTGCCAAAGGAACCCTATAAGTGAAGAACGGGTTGTTTTAGACGGGTTGTTGTGAATGTTGGTAGGACTTCAATTAGACAACAAGCTGTTATGGCAATTTTTGTTGATGAGTAACCGTGTGAAAAGGCGTTGCAGTCTATTATTTAGGCTTCACGCTAAACAAGTATGCCAAGAAATAGTTTGATTGTAATTAACACATCTTTCTTAAACATGTTGTGCGTAACAGAAATCTGAGCATGAAGTATCCTTTGGATCAAAAGTACTTACGTAGGAAGTTATTCCTCATCTAAAATGTCCCAATAATGATTGCTTGTGAATGTTCTCGCACCACAATTACTATTTACTATGCATGCCACATCTTTTGTTATATGTCGAAGTGTAGGTGTATAGACTATACAAGTACATTTGGTCACCTGAACCTAAGATAAATATTCTATCGCTAAAGAAACTTAACACGCTAGTCTCACACACTAGAGGTCCCTGGTTAGAACCTAGGCCCAGACATTTATTTACATTGAAGATCTTTTCACTTTGTTAGTATACAAAAAGTTCATTTACTTGCATATTATAAGCTATGCACTACATCGAGCTTCTTATATAATGAGACAATCATTGATATTTTATGGAGTTCGACACAACCTAACTTGCAGAGTTGCAGATAATTAGCATCGTAATATGTAAATCTTTTAATTATCGTCTACAAAGGTACTTAAACATATGTGAAAACAAAGAGAAAAAGTTGATCACCGTTTATGTTATCAGCAGCAAAAGAGCAGAACATTGAGCATACCATTTGGCAAAGGGCAAATCTTTACATTCGTTTAGCTCATCAAAATATACAAGGACAAACTATATGGTGCAAGTACTGTCATAGCAGTTCATGGTGTAAGCACTACAATAAAGGGCTGCGACAAGGATATGTTTTATTTCAAGCCACTGATCAAGCCCGTCGTTTCTTGAGCCTCCACGAATTGGGCTCGTTGTAGCGATCATAAAGAGGCTCTATCCTTTCTTGTCTTTTACGCTTGCTCAATTTAGTAGGATCTGACACCTTAAAGAACCTTGGTGCCAATTCGACTAGCCACTTTGGATCTACTACAGTGGACGGCGGGCATGTATTCTTTTGTTGTCATAAGCGGCTCGTTGTAGATGACCCAATCGGGTTTCTTTTGAAAAGCGCGCTACGGGTGTATGTAAACGGATTGGTTCTCGACTACATTCGTATCCTTCTATTGGGTCTTTACGGGCAGCATGAAAGAAAAATCCTACAGTTATCGCCTTTTGTATCTTTGTATAATTCTTCCTAGCACTCACAACATCCAATTTATACTTGTCCATGATGGATAGAAGCTGCTTCCTGACATCTTGCGCCCTCCTAAGCGATTTTGACTGCAGAAAATTCTCAGAACACCATGCCTCCGAAAAGTTCTTAGCCTTCCAAGGATCATAAACAGCAAGCAATGTTAAATGATCTCCTTCCGGTAGAAAAAACTGGGCCTTCTTCTGATCTGCTTGTGCTTGTTTCTCCAGAGGTCTATAAAAGACATTACCAGTCGTGATCATAGCGATAATAGTTAGTATCTCATCACTACAACCCAAATCGACGCTTGCTAACAGCATCTTAGACAAAGGAGGTTCAAGTGGAAATTTCGCCATCGTTCTACCTAATCTCGTTAGCAACCCTTCTTCATCTAGTGCTCCAAGAGTGTAAAGCTGTTCAAGGGCTGATATAAGAGCTTGAGGGGACGGTGGGTCCATGAAATCAAAAGCCAAAAGATCGTTTATCCCCATTGCTTTCAAATTTAACGTTATCGACATCAGATTTATCCTCTGAATCTCGGAATCGAGGCAGCGAAATTTCGTTATTAAAAGCTTTTCAATATATGTTCCAGACCTGTACGACTGCACGACCCGCCCGTTGCTTGGTGATGCCGAGATATAGGTGTTATAACAAGCGAATCAATACCTTGCTTCGGGTTATACACATTCTGCTTAGCGAAACCAGGGTCAATGACATAGAAAATCCTGTCAATCGTCAAAGAAGCTTCAGCAATATTAGTGGCAACAACCACCTTCCTCTTCCCTGATGGAGCCGGTTCAAATAACTTTTAAGCCACTCAACCCATTTCCTTTACGTTTAAAATTCTTTTTAGCTTAACCCATTCACCCTTGAAGATAAAAAGAAACCCATTTAATGGTATATGGGTCAAAATTACCACCACTAACAAAAGTCGTTAATATTATATGACTCGAGAACAGTTTGTCACGCAAGTAGACAAAGAGATGACATACTGCATTAGCAACAATCTCTCTATTTGAGTGTACATCAGCCTCAGCTTCAAAAAGTACCCACGCCCATTTATCGCATTTTTCATCATCAATAACATATTGAATGCCAGTCTTTTGGTATCGAGATGCCTCCTTCCATGTTTTACCCCCATCAGCCGATATATCAACTCGCTCAATTCCACGTCCACTTCCTGAAACTGCGTATCCTTTTATAGCTATCTGCACAAAAATGTTTTTGATATAAGCTCAAATATAATCTTCTACATACCAAAAGAATCTGAATAAGTTTGCCATTTGGACTTTAATTGACTAATTAATTAGGGTTTGAGTTAGAGTTTCAGTTAGGAAACGAGTATATTAAAGGTTTAGGATTTTGATTTCATGCTTCTTGGCATGCTCATGCTTCTTCAAAAACACCAGCATTAGTGAAAGTGCAATTTACATCTTCATAACGATTATCGATTGAAAAGATAAGAGCAATAGCATAGCTAGTAGCTAGTGTTAACCAATTCAGCCAACTTTATTTGATTGAAACATATGCAAATTTCAAATACATTTCAAGCCAAAGTTATAGAAAATGATATGGCAACTTCAAATCATTTCTCACAAATTAACCTACCTAACCGAACCATATTCCACAGAATGCATGAGTCTCGAAAAACCACCCCATGTCATCTACCATCCAACCTTGTCTCCATAGAATGTAGGAATCTCGAAAAAAAAACCCCCTGTCACCCTGTTAACATGATCAAAAACATCTTTTAGTGAAGAGAATAAGCATCAACATCGGAAATAAACAACTAATAATCCGTATGGGACAACGTTTTCCATCCCTACTAAATCTAATTGTAATGATTGATCGCATGATAAGGTTGAGAGCTATCTTGCAAGATTACAACAGGCCCCCAACTTCAGACTTTGATTCACTCTATATATTAAGACCAAAAGTACAAATAGATTCTGTGACTCATACCCGCCATCGTAGCAATGCCATCAGCATTGTCACTGATGGGACCATAAGCATTTATAGTCAATCCAGTGGCAATGGTGCTCAGCATTCCAAGAGCAGCTACTGCAATACCGTACACAGCAGCAAAGCTGAAACTTACAAAGATGCTAATAGCTATGGCAAAAATAGGAATGATGACAGATTTGTATCTCAATGCAAGGACAGAGATAACGTTTCTTGCAGCTCCAGTTATGCAGGAATCAACAACATCTTGCACGGGGCTGTAAGCGTTGCTGGTAACACCAAATGAAGTTGTACATGTTGGTTTACGGTTGGATTAAAATAACAGGTAGCACAAACTTGATTTAACTCACTTGAATATTGAGTATTAAAAGTATACGAAATAAGTTTATAGGAACACCTTTAGAAAGCTATTAAGCCCCTAATAAAAGCATATTCAAACACCCCTTACGAAGAAAAGTAAAAGATTGCTTATATGGGGGTGTTTGGATTAAGCTTAAGCACAAAAGCCAAGTTACCCTAAAAAGCCTAATAGCATGGATTAAAGCTTATAGAATAAGCTACAAAATATCAAAAACAGACTTACACAAACACGCACCAAGTCAAAATTACCATTCCAATTTAGCCACAAACGCACCCATCAAGAGTCAATGAAAACACTTCACCCGTAACTTAAACATCATCCTATTATAAGTCTTGAAGAAAACTCACCACACGAGATGGAGAATAGCTTTTAGATCAAAATGCAATTAGTTGTGTAAATGACTTAATAACCTGGTCTTCTAGAGAACAAAGAACCCACAATCTATTATACGAATTTGTATTAAAAAAAAAATGTAGCCTTTTCAAGCAAAAGCTATACAAATGTCTAAAGTAATAACCTAATAACAACAATACACATGATAAGTATAAGGTCTGTTGAATCAAATGAGTTTTAAGCAAAACAGTACCTGTTCAAAGACCAAGTCCAAACAGACCCTCGTGTTCCTAAAATAGACAAACAAACAAAAACTCAGAAAGTACTTGAATGAATGATTTAGACATGGTGATAATTATATTTTAGAATAATAGGGAATGAATGAGAATGGTGGAAAACTATAAATGGAAGAGAGAAGGGTATAATAGACAATTTAGTTAAAATTATAATTTTGAAAAGTGTTAAAAATGTACTAAAAGGTACAAAAAGTGCACAGTACAAAAGTCGCTAATATTATTTCGCTTAAGTCGCTCAGCATTGGGAAGGAGCCAAAAGTATAAAAAAATATTTTAGTAACTTTGACTTTTTTTACTAAAGGACAAAAAAAATCGCAAGATTCTTAAAAAAGTCGCTTAGATTCGGTCGTTGTACAATCATAGCTGTAAAAGTCAGAAACAATAATTGGGTACACAAACTTCGAAGGACACTTGTCAAGCTTATATGAAAAGTAGAAAAGTCGCAAGTCTCAAAGTCTATTTTGAAAATACCCAAACTTTTTGCTTAAAAAGTGTTGACACCTTGAGCAAAACATGTATTCTCATAAATACCCCTTTAATTTTCATGTAGTATTATCAAAGATACACCATCTTATATGAAGGAAGTGTCACTTTAAAGAATTTATGCCAAACAATCTTGAAAAATACATTATTGCTTTATTAAAATGCTACTTGATGCTTTCTAAATCAATGAAATTAAGTTAAATATGAGATGTAGCTTTGGATCTCACGACAAGGTCATTATCATAACACAACGCGCTTATGAGTTATGGGCATACGCATTCTTCAAAATCTGACACGTTATAAAAGCACAAAACATTGAATATCACTTTGTTTATCAAGAAAGTTAAAGAACAATAATAACTTAAATTATTCGTATTAAAAGTTAAATAAAATGTTTGGAGTCTAATATAAATTATTCTATCATATCGACTAATCAACCCTTAATCGCTTAAATAGATCGATTAATCTAATTGTTGTTGTTGCTGATTAATCAACCTTTAAAGTTTTTTTCAAAACTTATCATCTGTATAACGAGTTAAGTAGGTCGATCAAACACCCGTTTAACAACCCATTTAAATAATTGAGTTGAAGGTCGTGTTCAAGATTGTGTAGACGGCTTGTGGCTGACATGACCCACATGATATGTTTAATTAGTTATGTTTTTTTCATAGAAACGACATGCATGTATGATCAACACATTTATATCATCAATCTTACAAATACTTTTAACGAGAATTGAATCCACAATCTGTTGATTGATTAACACACTCACATATTCTAGTCAACCATTTAGGAATGACATAGTGGAAAAGGCTTGTTACCCTCATTACTAAAATTTATCATGTCTCAAGTTTAATTCATGTTAGGTACATACAACTTTGAAGTGTACACGACAACCTTTTTAAAATGTAGGCTTTATTCGTTTTACGTTTGTATTACGGTAAGTTCAAACCTTATAAATTAGTCCGTCACCCTAATTTTAACATTTTAGTAATAGATTTTTTGCGTCCGCATAATATATTTTGGAACAAAGAAAATAATATCCTTATATATTAGCTTAAAAATCACTTTCCAGTTATTTCAGTTTACGCGTTTTGTGGGTACTACTTACAAGTCATTACTCATCACAACCGAATTTATTATTCCAAAGCAATAAACAATGAAAAAGATACCAAATAACGCGTGAAATAACACCTTTTTGTACTCATAATCATCAAAAAACACATACACAACACACATACACAACTCTTTTTCTTTGAACCTTCTTCTTCCTAGCTACAAAAAATGGCTATATTAACCACACTTTTTCTTGTTCTTCTTTTCATTATTGGCCTTGTTTCAACTCTTTTAAGAATACCAACTAAAAAAGTTGCAAGTTTATCTAAGCAAGATACAACCAAGGCTCAAACCCTAGAAGAAAATTGCATAAATACTAACAAGGTGGTGATGAGCAATTCAAGTGAGAGAAAAGCTGAGCTAAAAAGTGTTTTTGCCACCTTTGACAAGAACAAAGATGGGTTCATCACAAAACAAGAACTTAGTGATTCACTCAAGAATATAGGCATATCAACTAGTGAGAAAGATGTGGTAGAAATGGTTCAAAGGGTTGATGTTAATGGTGATGGATTGATAGATTTTGATGAGTTTTGTGAGCTTTTTGAATCCATGATGAGTAAAGAAGACATGCAAGGGAGTAAAGTTGGTGATGATGATCATGAAGATGGTGATTTAAGAGATGCTTTTAATGTATTTGATGGTGATAAAAATGGACTTATAAGTGTTGAAGAATTAGGGTTGGTTTTGGACTCATTGGGTTTTAAAGAAGGGAAAAAGTTGGAAGATTGTAAGAAGATGATTAGCAAAGTTGATATTGATGGTGATGGTATGATCAATTTTAATGAGTTCAAGAACATGATGAAAAGTGGTGTTAGTCTTATTTCAGTTTCTTGAAAAAACCAAATATTTTTCGCGAAAAATCTTTGGTTTTTTCGTGTTTCAGGCCGCGTTATACGCGTATGACAAAGTATTCAAAGTTAGGTTATTCGAAACAGGGAAATGTATATAGTGGTAGCACTTGACTTGATTTTTTGTTTCCCATTTGTGTCTTTAGTGATTAAAATGTAATGGTAATGGTAATAGCTTTGTTATCAACTAAGTAGAATGTAGTTACTTTTTGTTTGTAATGAAACAAGTTTTATGGATCTCCTCATTATTTTATGGACTGGTTATGGTATTGTACTACAAGTTGTCAAAACAAGTATTCGTATGTTTGAGCTACGACAACCTAAAAAAAATACTCTTTTGACTTGTTCCATGACAAGTGTGGAAACAAATAATAGTTGTGATATTGATTTTTTTTATAAATAAGTCAACCATGTTGGTCCATAACCGTAACATACTAATCTCGGAGGTGATATGCACACCACAATAACTGATGTGCACATCACAAATATGCATATGCGATTTTGTAACATGTGCAATACTAATGGTGATTATGTGGACCTTCAGAATTAGAGACTCGAGGCAAATTCAAACTCCAGCTAAATTAAATAAGATCATTAATTAGATTGATATTTAATTTCATCAAATATCAACAAATTCATACATTTTAACATGATAATCACATCAAATGGTCCATTTGAGTATAGCCAAAGAATAATTTAAAAAGGCATGGCTTAAAAACATTATGTAACAGTTGATTAAAGAGTTTAAACACTGATCCAAATTTTAGTTAGTACAAAAGTAAGAGTTTGGATGCATGTGAACATCAATTATGAACATGTTACATGAACATAGGGGCAGAATAATTCAACTTATACTAGAGTCAAGTGTTGCTTGAGAAAAGTACAATAAAAGCTTAAAACTATAGTATATTATAACAGCCTTACTAATCGGGACCCATTTTAGGAAGCATAATGCTTCTCCATTATTGCCAAATGTACAGTATTGTTGACGACGACAACGAAAAATATCTAGACAAAAACAAACCAGACGTGACAAACATAAAAAGATAGACACGATTGCTAGGTATGAGGTTGAGGAGATATGCCTATGTTTCTATGTTATTGACTTATTGTCGTTTACGGTACTCTTTATCAGTTTAGCAACAACAACAACGAAAAAAATTGTTCGTTAACATAAAGAAAACCTTTCAATACAAACACTTTGAAATGAACTAGCATCGTACCCGAGCAAAACAACGGGTTCAAAAGCGCGTATTATTTATTGTTCATGTAAGATTTGTGTTTGTACCTTCAAATTTTCATTTGTTTTTCTGTAAAAGACAATATTACAAACAAAAGTTTCTTTTAAAAATTACGTTTGCACTTTTAAAGTTGTAAGAACGGCAAATGCAATTTCACTGAAGCAAAAGAATGGTTTTTGTTACTCACACTCCTTTTTCTATAACATTATGTATTTTATTTTTCTTAAAAAGAAAAGGCAAAGCCAAACATACCATAAAGTCACACACAAGCTGTGAACTACTTGCTTCATCTAAATATCTAAGCCGTCCAATTATATGTAACCAAACCAAACCCTACAACACAAACTCGTTTTTCATCTTCTTCTACCTAACACAGCCGCTATGCCGCTATCTCAATAACCACATTTGGGTACATATTTTGTATTTCCAGTTTGTGTTTTTTAAAGTACTTGGTGTTCAACAAAACTATTTCTTTTTATCTTAATAAGACAAGCAAAGCAACATATGTTTTGCTGCTTAAAAAGATGTTTAGGCTACCGTAACGGTGATCACAACAAGATCGATGACATCACTGCCACATTACTCCAAACTTAGAGGACGTTTCTTTTTCACTTATTGAGTAGGCCCAAACTCTTATTTCATTTTAACTATGGGTGTTGATCGGTTCGGTTATCGGGTTGTTCGGTTCGTTTAATTCGGTTAAAAAAAAATTAGGTCAACCCGAGAACCAAACCAAATTCAAATTTGGTTTTCGGTTCGGTTCGGTTGAATTCTAATTGGGTTCGGTTCTTGGGTTGACCCGAATAACCCGAATTTCACTATTTAAAAAAAAATTAATAATTACATAGATATTTAGCAAAAAAATATATTTCAAACATAAAAAGTGTTTTATTATATTATGATAACCTTTTAATAGTATTTATTTATATAAATATATACATAAAAATAAATAAATATATATATAAATATACAAAAAATATATATATTTATATGAATTCGGTTTTTGGATTGGTTTTCGGTTCAAACTGCCAAACCCATATCCAACCCGAGAACTGAATTAGTAGTTCGGTTCGATTCGGTTTTAGCAAATTCGGTTCGGTTCGGTTTCGGTTTTCGATTTATTCGGTCTTTTTGGTTTTTTCGCTCACCCCTAATCTTAACAAGAGACACACAAAAACAACTTTTTAAAATAAGTGGCTAATCTCTAAACATTATTCTAAACCACTAATGCAGGTTTTACTGATCAGGTTTTAATATTTGTAATTACTCGTTATACTTATGGTCTACCCTAATGCACTAACGGGCAGTGTACCCGGTCGTGTGTAGTGTAGTATTCGGTAAAACCGAAGTCGTCCCAAGAGCTACGAGGATCGGAAATTAACTTAAGTCTATGTCACGAATTTAAGATGGTTTTGATATTGAAGTAATAAATTAACTAATAAGACAAGAAAGCAGATAAAGGCAAGAGATGTGATCAATGAAGGAGAGTGGTGCTAACCTAGTTAATCCTCCTAGCTAGTAATGTCTACGTCTAATTACTTCCAATTACTTCAGGTGGGGTCAAAGTCGAGAGGACATCATTTGGTCAATTCGCCCTAACCTATCAGCAAAGATGCCACCACAGGAGAAATCAGGCGCACCGTCATAAGTCCTGTTGTTCCTGGTCCCCTAAGCCGAGTCATTAAGTACCGCTACATGCTAGATTTATAATAAAGAGTGCCCGACCGTTAGGAACTTAGACACTCACCCCCTAATTCTTAAGTTCATCCAAACGATAGGTGATCAGTTGGTCAAATCGCACAAGTAGAAAGGGTCGTTAGTTGGTCATATCTTACCCTTCCCGTCTCAGTCCGCTCACCTAGGGTCAGTTGGTCATATCTCCTAGGCAATTGGCCTCTACCGCCATTCAAAAATACCGAACCAAGGGTGGCTACCAATAAACTATGCATGCATACACTTAGAAATAATTGTACGGAAGTAAAGTAAATGCAAACAAAACAATTAAGGAATCATAACTAGGCCAGCACCAGGGTGCTTAGCCAAACATATAATAAATCATACCAACAAAAATGAATAAATCATAAATTGAATTGAACATAATGTTTGATACAAATTACTTGATGTAGAACTAATAATGATGATGATTGAGAGTGAATTCTTCTTTCAAAACTGGCTTCGGACTGCTGGAAAATGCCCTGGAGTGGTGCCCTAATCGACCCCTAAGAGAGGGGTGAAGAGAGATACTAGAAAATGCAGATTTAGGGTTGTATTTATAGGCCTCGACATGGTTACGGCGTAATTAAATAAATTAATTACGTCATAACTAAAGTTACGCCGTAACTATATAATAGTTACGCCGTAACTATATGAGAAGTAGCAACTTCGTAGTTTTTATGGTCATCAAAATAAGTTGAAACTTTATTGCACTAGTTGACCCTTTTAGCCCCTCATCGCTCTTGTTACTTTTATAACAAGTCCTTGAATATAGTAAACTTCGAAATAACTTGTCACTTTTAATCCCTGAACCTCAAAACTTTGCGCCCAAGTAATAAATTACGGCCTAACTAATTCTCTGAGTTACGCCGTAACCCTTCGTCCGCACATGATTATCCATTCCGAAATTATCTCTACGGCGTAACTAAATTTCCATGTTACGCCGTAACCTTCACAAAAATAATTACGACGTAACCATAAGAGTTGGTTACGCCGTATCCTTCAAAGCTCATATTTACGCCGTAACCTTATTAGCTAGTTACGGCGTAATCTTCACATAAAATCCAAAGGCCCTCGTAAATCAATCTTTAGAACATATACTTGGCCTTTTATCACTTCTTTTCCGCTCCAACGCCTCATTTATCCTGAAATGCAAATATGAACGAATATGAAAGAATTAAGTACCATATTAATGCAAATGAGGCCATAAACACGGAAATTTGATATATAAAAGACCAGGCTAATTTGATGTTATCAAATATCCCCTCACTTGAATCCTACTTGTCCTCAAGTAGACCCTTTAAATAATTCTAAAAAAGATATCTCCCAGGATTAATTGGAAGTTATGAGTCTAAAAATCACCTAAGCTAGAAAATTCCAAACCGAGCACATCACGAAAAGGGAATTGAAATCACACTCTCTCTCATAATTCACGTGTTTAATATTTTTGGGGTGATCACTCAACTGCTCAGTCATGGCGAGTATTCTATCATAGGCTTGGCAAAGATACTAATCTCCACCACTAGAGTCTATAGATGGAGCTATTTTAAAAGGCAATGGGTTGACACAACATAGGCTTATGGGGTTATTTTGTCATTACTAACGAGCTACGGCGAAGGGGACAAAACCAATGATATATGACCAAATCCATGGCCAAGAAACCTGATGTCGTGTAAAGTGAGTGGTGAAAAACACAATATCAACGTATATCAAAATAACCGTAAAATTCGACAAATCAACCTTTTAGAAAAAGGGTTAACGTGCCAAATATTACGGGTGTGATAAAAGTGATACCGGAAAAGTGGTTTCCCGGGTCGTGTCCCAACGAGGTGTGAATGGAAGGATTCGTTGAGTTTCGTGATTTGAACTTGAATTGGTTTTTAATGATTTGTGGATTGAGTTACGTTTCTACAAATTAATTAACGGGAAGGTAATTAAGGCAAGGGAACCCTAATAAACTAAAAATAAACTATCACTAAGCCTAAGGAATGATAAAACGAAGCTACACTAAGTCCTAGGGTGCTAAAACGTAAAGACGTAAAAATGGGAAAACGACCCGAGCCATAAACGTAAAATTTTTGCAAATTAAGGGCCACGGGTGCGAAATCAATTTTCCTACATTTTATTTGACTAAAAATAATTTTAGAAAAAGACCGGGTATTTTTTTGACTTTTAAATTAATTACTACGAATTAAAAACTATTTTAATCTAATTAATTAATTAAAAATACTAAACTAATTTTGAAAAATCTGAAAAATTCACAGAAAGTACTTTGAACTTCACTAATCCTAGGAAAATTAAAAACTGTGGTGGTTGTTTTTGAAAATAAGCTAAAAAAGTGCTTAAAGTAAAACTGCCAAACGCCCTTAAGGAATTGATTTTGCAAAGTAAGACTAATAAAAGTCCTAAGGGCAGTTGGTCATGGTGTGGGATGTTGTGTGTGCTTGGGCTAAGGGACCAGGGTTTGAATCCCTTGGTACCCTTTTTGAAAATTACTTTTTTTTTAAACTTTTCCTTTTTGAAACTTAAAAAGCTTATCAAAATGAAGATTTTTTGTAAAGACTAATTTTTTGGAAAGCTTGAAACAAGCTGTTTGACATAGCTTAATCCAACAGTAAGCACAAATATAACCAAACACCCTTTGACAGTTACATAGGAACTAGATAAGCAGTCGAGGGAGATCACTAAGCACGAATAAGCTATCTAAGTCACAAAATAAACTAGGTGTAATCCTAAATAATCTAGTAATAAGCTAAAAAGCAATAGTGAAAGGGGAGAACAGTTGGCTGCAATTACACTAAGGGGATCCTAAGCTAACACAGTAAGAGTAGCATATACTAAATGAAATAAGTTCTAAAGGGAACCTGCTAAGCTAAAACTTAAATCCTAAATCTATTCTACCTAAATAAGTTAAAATCTTAACTAACTAAGCTAATATTATCAATGATAAGCTAAAAAAATGAATGGTGACCTGTTGTGCTGCAGGGTCTCAAACAGCTTATAGGGGCCTGTTCAAGCTTATTTTTAAGCTGAATGGTGAGCTTCCAAGCAAGGTACAAGCTGCAAAAACAAAGTTAGGCTAGTGGAGATTCAAAAGAGACAAAGTGGAACCCAAAAACAAACTTTTGACAGCTCAAAAATAAGCTGAGATAAGATGTTGTGGGCTGTTTTGGCTGCTGGTGCAGAACCAAAAAAACAGTGAAAATAAAGACTTTGAACTCAACTTTTGACTATGATAGAGGTTTCTTTGATGCACAAAACTGAGCACAAACTGAGTTGGTAACATAATGACTTGAGAAAAACTGAGTTAGCTTAATTTTGACAACCAATTGAACTGAAAAATAAGCCCAAGAACAGCAGCCTAGGCTACTGTCCCAAGCAGTTCAGTAAGACAGAAAAAATAACACTTTTTTTTACAAAACTCACCTAAAACTCATTTAACCCATTGCCAACATCTTTGAGCTAATCTAACTTGTTAAAAGATGTTTGACTACATAAGTCAAACGGGTAAAAGATTTGATTGTGACCCCTTTTCCTCCCTAATCCAAACACTCTTTAAAACTTTTTCAAAACCAGAACTTAAGACTCCTTTTGATGAAACTGAAATAACACTTGATTACCACTAATTTAACAATTTAAATTCCACTGAAATGAACACTAAGCCAATAACTGTAAAGTAAAAAAAATGCTTTCATTAAGAGAAAAGAACATTACAAAAAAAACATACAACTGTTTTTTTAAAACTAGAAAAAGGGGTGCCTTATAACTTTGGCTACAATCCACTATTTATACTACTACATCTTGGTCTTCATGGTCTTCACTCTTCACTTCTTGTGTCTTCAGTTGTGTTTCTTCTGTGAGTGCAACCAAGCAAAAACCAAATTTGTGCTTTCTTTCCATCAATCCTGGCCATCCAATAAGTAGGTATAGATGGGAACAAATCCAAGCCATCTATTGGTGCTTTTTGACTTGGATTGCCATGGTGGCAGTGGGAAAAAGAGTGGGAAAGCAGTGAGTGGGTTTGGGATTTGGGGGTGACTGGGTAAAAGGGGTTTAGGGATTGAAGATGGGTGATTTCTGGGTAAAAGGATGTAGGGAGGGGTTGAGTGTTTTGGTAACAGGGAAAAGAGGAGTAGGGTATCTAGGGTTCTTGGGCGCAGGGTGTTGTTTGGGCGGGAAAAAGGGGAAGGAGAAGACAGATATTAGTTTTTTTGACTGGGTATAGTGGGTGGGTTGACTTGGACCGGGTATAGGATTGGGCTTGGGTGGATTGGGTTTAAGCTTATTTTTGGGTTTGTAGATAAATGGGACTTAGGATTAGTTATGAAGCCAAATGAAATTTCAAGGGCCAAACGTGTAAAATTTGAAACTCCAGGGACCAAAGCTGTAATTTTCCAAAAATTATTATAAGGGCCATAAATGACAAACTTTATTAACCAAGGGCCATAAATAATATTTTCCATTTTTTTTTTGAAATTCCCGGGGACTTGTTTTGTCATTTTTGAAAGTTGGGGGACTGAAACTGCCAATTATGCAAACTTTGTTCGTTTTTCATTTGTTTTCAATAATTTTGCATCTGAAACATATAAAACACAATTTTGAGATATTTTCAGTATTTTGATGCATTTCTGAGTGTTTTTAAATGTTTTGCAGTTCAGATTTGACCAAAAATGATGAGTTTTTACACACTCATCAACACCAATGATTGCTCGCTTCCTCACCTAAGCTCGATTCATGACTAAGGGTAGGATAAGGCATGGGAAAATTTTAATGGTTGTAAATAGAAAGACACGAAACAAATAGATTCTTAAGTCCACAGTCACCCCACCACTAGTCGCATTCAATCCCATAGCAAAAATCGAGGGTCAAGAGTCAAGGGGTCTTCAATAATCCAAGACATGAGTTAATGCATAAGAAAAGTAAGGTGGTGCCTCATAAACTCCATAATATAGGCAAATAAGATGCATTAACTCGGCCTTCATCATCAATGCAAAAAGAATGTGCTATATAAAAAAATTTAAAATTTGGGTCAATTTAGCACATATTTCTATCAAAATCAACCATTTCTATCTCCCATCCCCCCACTTGAAAAGTACAATGTCCCCATTGTACGAATATTAGAATTTGAAAGGCGAGATAGAAATGTTCGGGTTTCTAATTTTATCCGCAAGACAAAACGGACTTGTAAAAATTTGCGTCAGTTGATTAAGGAGAGAATACTAAACACAATACGACACATAAGCTGATTTATATTACTATCAACTATAAACAAACTAATAAACAAACTCTTGCTTGCATTTTTTTTAATGCAAGACAAGGTGTACATGAATAAAAATAAAAACGATACGAACATAAAAAGCATCCCCCCACTTGAGATCAAATATCATCTAAACCCGATTTTCTTCCAAAACCCTTTATTCAAAACCCGCGATTTTCACTAGTGGAACCAAAATTAACCAACAGCGCCCGGACCATGGACATAAGAAACTACAGGGTAGGCTAGGCGATAGGTGTAACGAAACAGTTGTATTGGGTGAACAAAATGAAATGAAAGGCTCAGAAGGGTGTATCTAGGGGTATCTTGCACTAATGATGAGTGCAACAAAAAGGGTTTAATAGGGGGATTGACTAATCGATGTGAAAAGTCAATATACACAAACATAAATGGATGGGCTATTTGGGTTTAATCCTAAAATTGCCTTATATCCTAGCTGCACCGATCACACCAAGTTACCTCAGTGTAATGCTCATGATAATGGTCTCGAAAAAATATACAAGGCCAAGTTCTAAAGTCTACTACAACCACCGACACACTCATTTTTATGGATTTATGTATAAGGGGAAAACGGAAAGGCTTATCCTCACACAATGGAAATATAGGGTAGGTGTGCTCAGTCTAGATTAATCCAGTTAAGTAATGAAAAACATGTCAAAATTTAATGAAACACTTTTCATCAAAAACTAGAAAAATAAGGGCAAGTAAAATCAAGCGGGTGTCAATGTCTAATCCCTTCCCCCCACTTGGGTCATAGTTAAGCATATAAATGAAAGATAAGAAGGGTTAGAATTGGAACAGAAAAATCCCCTGAATTTGCTCGGCATGATCGAAGACACACGAACAAACGTGTCCCGCTTTGAGATTCATGAGCAAACTTTAATAACCTGAATTCACTTAAGACAACCAAACGCATCATACTAGAAAAACAACAAGTATAAAAAGAAAATGAAAAACCTAACTCACTTTCGTAGGAATCACGGTTGCATTTAGCGAATGCAACAAGCCTTTTAAACCACTTGGTGTCCCAAGTGGATGAGTGAAGTCTCGTGAGGGTTTACAGGGAACACACCCACAAAGTTCATTTAAAATACTAATACAAGGTTATTGTGTTTTAAAATGAAAGAATTAAAGCAGAGGAAGGTTACGTCGTAACTCTTATGAGGGAGTTACGCCGTAACTAGCAAAACCTGACATAAACTGCAAAGCAAGTGGTTACGGCGTAACCACGGAGATGGTATTACGCCGTAATTATTAATGCGTCAAGAATTCTGCTGCTAAAAAGTTGGTTACGGCGTAATCACTAAGATGAGTTACGCCGTAACTCTGGTCAGATCAGCAAACTGCAGCAGCAATTACTTCCTCGTATCCTGCAAAATTGGTTAGAAAACACAAAACCCAACTATACTAATAAAATGAAAAAGAAAAGATAGGCATGG
Organism: Chrysanthemum makinoi; assembly: GCA_910596185.1. NCBI lineage: Eukaryota > Viridiplantae > Streptophyta > Magnoliopsida > Asterales > Asteraceae > Chrysanthemum > Chrysanthemum makinoi. The sequence continues at coordinate 299,317,317 of OU343221.1, forward strand.
GGTGCCTTCCACGAAGCGCTTGTTTTTGTTCGAGTCACGAGCTTAACTCCACCCTTATTTACTACGTAAAAGGGTGTTCATCCCCTCACTTGAAATCAAGTGTGGGTGAAAATAACAATAAACACCATGAGGGTGTGAAATTGCTACGGGATGGGGAAATGATAAATTATGTTCATACCTGAAAGGAGATGTCATTTCCCTCCATACCTTACCCGTTTTAGTTGATGGCATTGATGATTTGTTCACCTCGTGATGTGGCTGATTAATCGGCTCATATGTCTCCTTGTTAATCACTGAGGTGTCCAAGATTTTGTTTTCTAATTCCTTTGCAAGATCAACTTGAATTGGTTCAGTAGCCGGAGCTACACAACCATCATCGGGTGACGTTATAGGTTGCACGATTTCATCCATAATTTCAGCATCCTGAATAGAAAAACAAGCAAGATTGTTAGGAATAAAAGAAGAGTTAGAAGTAATACCGTTTTGTGTTGTGGTTGATTCCTCATTAGCTTGTGGCGTTGCTTCATCACTCTGTAAGTTCTTTGCTTCCATTTTCTTTAATTGATCGTCGCTTGTTTCTTCTTTTCTCACAGTCTTCAAACGTCCTGGAAATGGGATAGGTGGTACATAGGGTCTGATATAAGGTAAATCACGAGGAACCGGCTCCTTGTTGACTTCTTTCATCTTTCCCACTGTTGCTTTGATAGTTCCAACTGCATTCTTTTTACTTTCCAGGACCTTTTGGTTTAATTCTTCAAGCTTAGCCTCCAAGCTTTTCCTCTTAGCGTCAAGCTTTTTTAAATTCAGGTCCGCGCCCTCCTTGAATTCCCTAATCATTTCGTCATTCGAGTCGTGCATCCTTTTTAAATTATCCGAGAATTTCTTGACGGCTTCCTCCAATGACTCAACGTACTTGACCTGCTCATATTCTTTGTGTTCTTCTCGGAGAGAATGCTCTTGTATAGCATGAATGTCTTCCTTAACCATATTCATATCACATCCAAGTCCATCAATATGCTTGGTGATGTCACCAATGTCATCCAAGCCTTTGCTATTTGTTACCCAAGTGGTTGCTCCATCATACCAATTTCGTGAATGGTCAGCCATCATTTCAATTGATCTAAGGGCTTGTGCAGGTGGCATTGTAGGAATAGGTCCTTGAGAGTCGAGCATTTGGCGGGACGGGATGTTTAAACCTTCGTAGAAAATAAGGACCATTTGATGGTTGCTGATATCATGCGTTGGGCATCTGTAAAGAAGGTCATTAAATCTTTCCCAAGCTTCATCTAGTGTTTCATCCATCTTCTGTCTGAAACTCCTTATTTCTTCCATCTTTTTGGCAATCTTTGAAGGAGGATAATATCTTCTAATAAATGATTTCTCCAAAAGATTCCATGTATTGATTGACCCAGCAGGAAGCATCTTCATCCATCTTCTGGCTGCACCAGTGAGTGTGATTAGGAACACTCTAAGCATTAATGCATCTTGAGTGACTCCTGGAATGTGGAAAAGATCTGCGATCTCTAATACTCTTCGTACATGCAGGTGGGCATCATCATCATTAGTTCCCTCAAAGAGTTTTTGTCTAATTTCCCTCATGAACTGGCAGCTGATCTCAAACTCGACGTCATCATTAAACTCGGGATATACGATGATCGATCTTTGGTTCCTTTGAGTCAAAGCAATATATTCTTCCATAGTGAGCATGTCAAAACCTGAATCTTCCATATCCTGAAATATAAAAAACAAACAAAAACAGAAAATAAGAGAAAAAGAAAACTAAAGACAAAAATAAAAGATAATAAAAGAAAAACTTAAATTAAAATCCTAAATAGCTCCCCGGCAGCGGCGTCAAAAACTTGATGCAGGTTTTACTGACCAGGTTTTAATATTTGTAATTACTCGTTATACCTATAGTCTACCCTAATGCACTAACGGGCAGTGTACCCGGTCGTGTGTAGTGTAGTATTCGGTAAAACCGAGGTCGTCCCAAGAGCTACGAGGATCGGAAATTAACTTAAGTCTATGTCACGAATTTAAGATGGTTTTGATATTGAAATAATAAATTAACTAATAAGACAAGAAAGCAGATAAAGGCAAGAGATGTGATCAATGAAGGAGAGTGGTGCTAACCTAGTTAATCCTCCTAGCTAGTAATGTCTACGTCTAATTACTTCCAATTACTTCAGGTGGGTCAAAGTCGAGAGGACAACATTTGGTCAATTCGCCCTAACCTATCAGCAAAGATGCCACCACAGGAGAAATCAGGCGCACCGCCATAAGTCTGTTGTTCCCGGTCCCTAAGCCGAGTCATTAAGTACCGCTACATGCTAGATTTATAATAGTGAGTGTCCGGCCGTTAGGAACTTAGACACTCACCCCTAATTCTTAAGTTCATCCAAACGATAGGTGATCAGTTGGTCAAATCGCACAAGTAGAAAGGATCGTCAGTTGGTCATATCTTACCCTTCCCGTCTCGGTCCGCTCACCTAGGGTCAGTTGGTCATATCTCCTAGGCAATTGGCCTCTACCGCCATTCAAAACTACCGAACCAAGGGTGGCTACCAATAAACTATGCATGCATACACTTAAAAATAATTGTACGGAAGTAAAGTAAATGCAAACAAAACAATTAATGAATCATAACTAGGCCACACCGGGTGCTTAGCCAAACATATAATAAATCATACCAACAAAAATGAATAAATCATTAATTGAATTGAACATAATGTTTGATACAAATTACTTGATGTAGAGCTAATAATGATGATGATTGCAAGCGAATTCTTCCTTCAAAGCGGCTTCGGACTGCGGAAAATGCCCGGAGTGGTGCCCTAATCGACCCCTAAGAGAGGGGTGAAGAGAGATACTAGAAAATGCAGATTTAGGGCTGTATTTATAGGCTTCGACATGGTTACGGCGTAATTAAATAAATTAATTACGTCGTAACTAAAGTTACGCCGTAACTATATAATAGTTACGCCGTAACTATATGAGAAATAGCAACTTCGTAGTTTTTATGGTCATCAAAATAAGTTGAAACTTTATTGCACTAGTTTTGACGCTTTTAGCCCCTCATCGCTCTTGTTACTTTTATAACAAGTCCTTGAATATAGTAAACTTCGAAATAACTTGTCACTTTTAATCCCTGGACCTCGAAACTTTGCGCCCAAGTAATAAATTACGGCGTAACTAATTCTCTAAGTTACGCCGTAACTCTTCGTCCGCACTTGATTATCCATTCCGAAATTATCTCTACGGCGTAACTAAATTTCCATGTTACGCGTAACCTTCAAAAATAATTACGACGTAACCATAAGAGTTGGTTACGCCGTATCCTTCAAAGCTCATATTTACGCCGTAACCTTATTAGCTAGTTACGGTGTAATCTTCACATAAAATCCAAAGGCCCTCGTAAATCAATCTTCAGAACATATACTTGGCCTTTTATCACTTCTTTTCCGCTCCAACGCCTCATTTATCCTGAAATGCAAATATGAACGAATATGAAAGAATTGAGTACCATATTAATGCAAATGAGGCCATAAACACGGGAATTTGATATATAAAAGATGAGGCTAATTTGATGTTATCAACCACTTAATTTAAGAAACACCCTCTTAGTGTAATAAGGAAACTGAAGACGCCATAAAAAACATACCTCGCGAAAACAGTTAAATAATACACACAACAAAGAGGAGAGGATTCGGTCTTAAATAGGACCGAGTTGTGCATTCTTTAAGTTAACCACGAGTGGCGGAACCAGGAAATGAAGATGTGGGGGGCAAATTTTTTTTTTTACAACAACAATAAAATGCGGAAGAAAAAACTAGGATCGTAATAATAAATCGAGTAGTTTTACTTTGAAATGATGAATTTATAAAGCTTTAGAGTGTTGAATGTTGGGTTTTAGTATGTGGGTAGGGGGGCAATTTGAGTTTTGGTTGGGGGCACTTTTGAAAAAAGGTCAAAATTATAAAAAATTTACACTAAAATCTCGACTTTTTCGGCTAGCTATAAGGGGGCACTTGCCCTCCATTCTTATGAACTAGATTCGTCCCTGAGCACGACCATAACCGAGTTAGTGTAATGAAGGACGCGTCTAAAAGGGTGCATGACCGAGTGAACGACCGATGCATTATGGGTTGCCTTAATAACTTGATTTATATTTTGACTTCATATGCCTGTTCATGATGTTACACAAATGACGTTTTAAACTGTTGTCCTGAGTCCTGACATAGAAAATGGCCTGAATCTTCATTTTAGTCGCCTGTTCATCGTCCCATGTATCAATGCATTTCATATGTTTTTTGGTGTTTTCCTCAAAGTTCGAATGCCGGTACTTAGCTGAACCAACATCTCACCGAAAATTATGTTGCCGAGCAGTTTTTGGTCAACTGAAGCTACATTACTAACCAAATTAGGCTCTAACATATAACAAAGAAATCCATAACATATTTGCTAGAGATATTTAGTTTTGGGATATCGCGTTCGCGTGATTGTCTTGTGTTTTAATTTCATGTTTCATTTTTGAGTGTCAAGCTAGTTTCCATACTGGTCAATGAAATCGACTTAAGCATTTACAAACCAAACATTGAAAAATTATGAAAAATAAATCTTTGCAAAGAGTGTGTTAGTAGTTTGTTATATTTTCCATAATTCCATTTGTGCTTGGTTTTAGTGTTCCTAGTACTGAGACTAGACACTGTATATGATGGGATTTTTTGTGCTAGCAAGGTTAATGTCGATTTTCTTACAAGTATGGGAAACTTATTTGAAGCTCGAATGTGAAACAAAAGTGTCAAAGGGATGATTAAAACGTTGATATCTACATAACAAGTTCTTCATAAAAAAAGCTGTTGGTTTCTTTGTCTAATCCTGATGCGGCTGGTAATGTACTTTAGGTGGTCATTAACGTCTTGGTAATATTTTATTTGTTGATATTTTGATTGTACAAGCTTTCGGTATTTCAACTTTTGAGGAAGGCACCGGGAAGCATGTGAGGTACCATGGACGACGCGTAGGAGATTGGGGTGTCGATTAACGCAATTCCTATGTGACTTGTTCTTGTGGGCATCAATTTTCCAACATCATAGTGTGATATCATCTTGGACATGTCAACTTGTTTGAAGAAATGACCACAGCAGTTAGCTAGCTGATTGTGGATGCTATTGAACGAATCATGGTATGGAAAATGAGATTTTCTGCCACTTGCATATGTTTTGAATTGTATTAGTCTTACGTAAAAGTCTTATTTGACATTGACACATGAACATGTGAATATTAAGAGGGGGATCCAGCATGCAAATCGATTGCCTATCTATAGTGGTTGTGAGCTTGTGTTAAATAAGGTATTCATGTGGCTTGTTAACCGACAACAATGTTAACAAAATCGACCCAGTTGGGGAACATTTGTTATGTCATTTGCAAGACTACATTTGGGTAAGTTATATGTTCATCTTTTCTATGCTGTCACATTTGGTAATTGAGCATTTCTCATTTGTGGTTTTAAAGTTCGTTTGTTTGATCATCTTTCACGGACATAATATATATTATTGTTTGACACCTTCTTAAGGTAAGTTGAGAAAAGCTTGTTGAATGTTGTAAACCAAGATGTTTTTGGTGGCTACTTAGTAACCAAATTAGGTTCTAACAAAGAAATCCATAATAGATTTGTTAGATATATTGAGTTTTGCTATATTGTCTCAATGTCTTGGGTTTGTTTTCCAAATTTCATTTGTGCTTGGTTAAAATGTTCCTGTGTGAGAGATAAGACACTTGTATATGATGGCATTTTTAGGTTTTTTGTGCTAGCAAGATTGAAGTCGATTTTTTTTACTAGTATGGAAAACTTAATTGAAGCTCATATGTGGAATCAAGAGTGTCAAAGTGATGATGAGAACGTTAATGCCCGCAACCCAATTTCTCTGTAAAATATGTTTTGGATTTCTTGTCTAATCCTAATTTATTTTGTAATGGTGCTTTAGCATATCACAGGTCACTTGGAAATATTTTTTTCGTTGATATTTTGGTTGTACAAGCTTTCGGTATTCTCACTTTTGATGAAGACACCGGAAAGCATGTGAGATGCCATGGACGACAAGTAGGAGATTGGGATGCCGATTAAGGCAATTCCTATGTCACATGATCTTGGTGACAGCAATTTCCGACATCATATGTGTGATATCATGATGGTAATGTCCACTTATTCGAAGAAATAACAGCCGCACTTAATAGATGCCATTGAACTAATCATGGTATAGAAAATGAGCTTTTCTTGTCATTTTCATATGTTTTGAATTGTATTGTTCCGTTAAAGTATTATTTAACATCGACACATGAACATCAGAACATGAAGAAGAGATCCGACATGCAAATTGTTTGCCTATCGCCATATCTATACTAGCTGTGAGCTTGTGCTAAACAACCTATCCATTTGGTGTCATCAACTGATGACAATGTTAACAAAATTGAACCAATTGCGGAAACGTTTGGCAATGCTGCTTTTACCCTTCAATTGTTGGCTAATTTGTTGTTTAAAGTACGTTTGAGTTAAGTTGAGTAAAGCTTGTTGAACGTTATGAAATCATCAATATTTTAGAGTATGTTTGAACATCTTTCTGGGACAACCTTAAATGTGTTACCACTTGATTTGTACAAACATGTTTATTATGGTAGAAAGCATTAAGTTTTTTGAGACTAATGTTTAAATGATTGCATTATGAACCTTCCTTTTGTTGTAATTAGACCACTGAAAATGTTGCTCATTAGAAGCAAAATCTATGTTTTTCGCATCAGAAACTGTTTGTTTCAATAATACAAATCCAGACACCCCAAATACTAGTTGCAGTAACTAAATATTCAGTTTCTGAACGCAAACTTAAAAAAATCTAAACACCCCAAATACTTATGCTTTTTATTTTGGTTACTGTTATGGAAAGAGTGGCGTAGTGACATTATTTATATGGGTCACCTGTTACTACTGATGAGTTTATAAAATATATAACATACAATAAACAAGTAAACATCAAGAGTACACAGCGGAAGACTTAAGATCATAACAAATAAATTAATTAACTGAAAGTATGCGTAACGTACCTCTTGCGAATATCAAATCCCTCGAGCAAAGCAAAACCACCCTCGAGCAAAGCAAACCAAAGAAGTACTTATTGGTGTAAGAATAATGTCTTACAACCACGTTCTTGTACACACGAATTAACCAAACGAATCAAGCGATTGCTAGATCTAACACAAGTCCTCGTTTAAGAAAAACGAAACCAAACTCCCTTACTTTGGGGTGTTAGGCGAAATATGGACTAGAGAGGAGAGGAGAGATCTAGGGTTAATTCAATGCACAAGTGTATGAAACCCTAGAACCTAATCCTCTATTTATACAAGTAGGTAAACTTAGGGAACAAGTTTGTGAATTAGGCTTTGTATAGGCCCTATGGCCGACCACCAATGAAAACCCAAAGCCCAATCCATAACTTTTCCAAGTTTTCCATTTCTAGTCCTTCTCTTTTCCATTTAACGGTCGTTAGTCATTTTTCCGTTAAATACTTAACGATCGTTAACGGACTTAATGTGTAATAATTAATCGTAAACATAAACATTAATTATTAACTTTAATTCTCATTCGCTAATGTGTGCAATCCCGTGGTCACGAGTTTGAATCCGGACATTCACATGTTTGTAAATATATACATTTCCAACAGCTCCCACTTGGATATGTTTACAAACGTGAAATGACATTGGTTAGCGTCTAGCAACACGCCAATGCCCCGGTACAACTCGTGTATGGTTTTCTGGAGAAAAACCAAGTTTGATGATTCATCATCATATTCATCCTTTTGTTTCTAATACCATGTTAATAAGAATATGGATCTCACTCATTTCTTAATTAACTATTCTGTTTCTCGCTTTATGTGATTGATCATGATTACCAATTCTTCGAACATATTCCGAAGACCTTGGGCATGGCCATGCAAACATCTTAACAACCCTACGAGGGGCCCAGTAGTATTATACTTCAAAATAAATTTGAAGGAAACAAATCCCATTTTGACTACAAGCAGGATTCATAAATTTAGCAACACTTCTGAAAACAACCCTTATAACTACCAATTACGTGTAGCGTTAGATTGCTTCACAAAAATGCACTACATCCATGACATATCTCTTGTATCTCAAGTCAGAGGATAAATATCCATGATATACTTAATGACTAAGATCCATAAAGTATCATCATGTGGGTGGGATAAGTCCTATACTCAATTCATTGAATATCATCTGAAATTAGTCGTGCTACGCATCAATATACTTTCAAGTATATTCTAACTAATACTCAGATTTGTCTTAATTCAATATCATTCCCATGTTATTGATCGACAACGGACTATTTAGAATAACTTAAGTTATTCAAGGATTTAAACATGCAAATACATGACACAATATTATAAATGAAAATAAACGTATACCGTACTTTAATTCATTATAAATAATAATTGTTTAACATCCTTTATCCAAATACTAAATAGATCAATGCATGATAATACTAGTTAATGAATTTTGCCACAAGTCATGAAAATCATACTTGTTGACAAGGCATAATTTCAACTAACTTTGATCTATAGGAATTTTGAGAATACTTATTTCAAGAATTCAATAAGTGAATTTCTTGTATATGTTTACACATATCTTGATATTGTCATATCATTCCATAAGGTGCGTGATAACATGAACCACCCTTTTATGACAATTATCTTTCAAAACTTTAAAGTTTTAAAGTATTCTTTATTCTTTAATGTATAATGCAACTATGCTCTTAGTTGAGCATAACTAGTCAACATGGTCATTATCAAGGATACCATGACTAGAATTGAGTGTCATCTCAATTATACCAGCATCATTGTGTACAACAATATGCTCTTTAAATATCCGTAAACATTTGAACAGTTATAGTGTAATGTTGGTGCCTACTAAAACTCAAGTTCTGTTGGCAATGACAATTATGAAACAATTGTCATATAATCATCCATAGAATCTAGGAGCATCTCCAGATTGTGGAATGTGATTCTAAATCCAAACATATTCCTTTAAAATATTTATTACACTAACAACTTTCAATGTTGTCAAATCATCTTGTAATCAAGCATGACACAACAACTTTATACACAACATGATGTTCATGATGAATCTTCAAGTTAAACTTTAAGATCTCATCTATCTTGTCAAAGATATGTATTCATCATGTTCTTTTTGACTCATTTATTTACCGCATATGTTTATAATAATAAACATATATTCCAAGATTGTATATATTATTTCCAAATCTTACAAACGAAGTTTCATTCCCAACTAAAACTTAATTTAAGTGGAATGTAGTTGCCCATACAACATATAAGATTTAAGATAAATAAATAATACTCCCACTAGCTTTCAGGAATACTTATGAGCAATCTTATTTTAATTATTAAATCAAACATTGATTTAATATTAAACATAAGAATCATCTCATAGATGCATGCATATATCCATTCATGGATTCTTGTAGTTTGTACATATTCAAAGATTATTTGAAATCATAAAACTACTTTGTATTACTTATCGTCCTCACAAAAGTAATTTCACAACAAAGAGTTTTGACATTCATTGTCAAAATTTCATATCAATGAAACTAAGTATGACAATTATAATCTTTATACTTTTATTTAATGTATCTAGAAAAGAATATTCAATCATAGTTAATTGCTTAAATATGATTAATATTATTATCACTAGACATGCATTAAATATGTGTACAATATTGTCCATATGATTTCTACATAAAGATTTAAACCACTAGGGTTTCCATCCTTTGAAGAAAATCATCTTCATTTAGATAAACCAAGTATCTAAAATTGATTATATTTATGGACAACATCTCAACATTCATAGTATGATTGATTTACCACAATTCAACATTTGGTAAATTTATCATTATGATTAACAGGCTTACCATGATCATGTAACTCATATTCCTCAGCATATTAAATATCCGAGATATCCTTACGGATCTATGAATGACAATTCCATCATATTAAGGTCTATCATTTTCATGTTTAGCCTCATCATGATATTTGCTAGTGCATTTTAGAAGATTGTGTATTTTGTAATTCAATCTTTCAAGATCTAAACAAAAACTCCCACTTGCCTTTAACAATTTAAAGATTACCTTTAAATAGTTTAGTAAGTAGAGCAACAATACATTGTTCTCTTTTGGGATATTACAAAAACGTTGACAGTTCCTGACATTAGTTTGTTACAACTCACTCTATAAGTAGTTTAACAAATTGAGAACTTCATTTATAAGACTTAATGTGATTCATCACATTCCATAAACAAATGGTGTCTTATCAATCTTCTAGGTTGGAGTCTTATTGAGTATATTCAATCTATACTCAATCTACTAACCTTGATAACTTTTGGAAGAAACTATAGTTATCTTGAATCAAATAATGCTTACAGATTTTGATTCTTCTAATCGAACATACCATAAAACTATGGTATTTCCTTAGAATTAATATTGTAAGAAAATCTAACAATATTTTAGATAACCATCTACTCTTTGGCTTACCTATTTACCAACAAAGTAAAACTTAATGGTACAATAGAATTACCAAGTCAATTGCATGTATTATAACACTAATATTTTGACCAAGTCAAAAGAGATATTAGTTATAATCCCACTATACGTTATAAGTCATTGATCAACTCATTGACTTCATGCATATGTCTTAAAACATAGCAAGTTAACGTCTTACTTTATATTCTAAGTCTTTAAAAGACTTCATGTTTGTGACTTTACAAAATCATAAACATTTATAATTAAAGTAATTATGAACACCACCTCAGGTTTCAATTAATATTTCAAGTTAATATTTACTACATATATTTAAGTCATTCAACGAATACTTAAATTCAAAGTAGTATTAGATTACTTCATTTAATTATGTCATTCCATGAAATGTTCAACGTAAGAAACTGCAAAATCATCCATGCTCGTTCTCACGGCACGTGGATATTTTACCTTGGGCTACAATCTAGTTCACGTTCTCACGTAACATAAATTGTAACTACAAGTGTTTCTTAAATATTGAATGACATAAATATTTAAATATAAAGTAGTCTTTGTTATCATCTTGACACATGTTCTTAATAGGGCAATCATACATATTTAAATGTATACTTTCTATTAGAACGTTATTCTCTTACTTTTCAGTCAAGAGAATCCTTTTAAATCATCTTAATATGTGTTGTACCTTGCACACAATAGATTTCTCCCACTTGTGCATGGAACAACATCATGTAGCATATAAACAACACGATACACGTTCGTTTATTTGATTAATATGATTTGTGTCATAGATATAACTAGTAGATGTAGAACTATATTTTTTAGTAAGGAAACGTACACGACTATCCTTAAAAACATAAGTGTCTACAATTTGGAAAGTAATTATCTTTGAAGATAATATGGGTTACTACACAGGAAATAAGGCTTGTAGCTCCCACTGAATTAGAAATCATTAAAACAACTTCTTATTCAATAATGCAACACAAATGCTCCCATGAATCGACAACATTGTAAGTGTTGCATAACCAGTGAAAACAACTTGCTTGCTTTTTACTTTCCTACACCTTTGAAGAACCATACGTAATTATTACTAAGGTACTAAAAGGTGTATTCTACTATATGAATGATAGGTTATCAATCAATGTTATTAACTCGAAAAATTGGGTATGCAATTTCTTCCTCAACAGGCCTACCATCCCATACTGGTATGTAGTACCTTTAAAGGCTAAAGCAAAACAACTAGATAAAAATATGCTAGTTTGCCTTTTACCAATTTTTTGCGGTAATTAGTCTAGCTTCTAATCTAGTAACTCATATACATGTTTTCCAGTTAACCAACATTCATGTTGTTACAAAGGATTCATTCACCAAATGAGGGTAATGAAATCTTTATGGAAAATAAGATGTGCAATTCATTGCTAAGAGTTACATTAGAATTTAGACAATTCAAATGTTCCTATTATACCTTTCTCATTCATGAAAAGGAATAGGATTGAGTCTCATGCTTCTCCCATGGAAAAGAGACTTCGTTTGTCTTATCAGTAAATTATTCTCTATCAAACATTTGTTAGAATGCTAGAATGGATCAATTTACAAATTAAAGACTAAACCACGTTTACGGTTAAATGTTGCATTTATACATTCAAAAGAATTACAAAATTCAATTTTAGTATTTTCGATAATTAACCTTTTCAATAAACAATTAAATACCCAAGGTTCATATTCATATAACCAATTAATATTTATTGAAAACTAGGATCCAAATTGTCATAATTTCATTACATCAGTTGATCTGCTAGTAATGAACCTTATACAAAATGGTAGAGCATTTGCTCAATTGCCAATTTCAATTGCAATTCCTAGATTTATGGGATTTACATATAGCCAGTATCAATTGCCATGTAAACATGTTTTATCCCATCTTATGCCTTGAGTTGCCAGCTCTCACTACAAAACTCAATTAAGTTGTCCAACTAAAGAAACTGCAAAATCGTCCATGCCCGTTCTCACGACACGTGGATATTTTACCCTTCGATTAAGATCTAAGTCACGTTCTCACGCAAATAGAAAGTAATCTTAGGTGTTTCCGTTTCGTTGGATGGCATATAACTTAAATTAAAGGGTAATAGTTTTGATGTTAAATCAAATATGTACAAAGATGTCATGCATTCATCTTTGTAGCATAGTTTTTATTAAAACATTTATATCTTGTTTTAATGAATAAGCTTTTCATCATCAAACTTTAATTGAGGTATTGGGTTCACCAATCAAGGAATTTAGTGTTAATTATCATCCATTATACCGTACTTTTGCATAAGTGTAAACACTTAGTGTTTCGGATAATTACCACCGAAGTGGCGCATGGAATTAAAACTAATTCGCCCTTAAGATGAGCTTGCACATTTAATGGCTTACTAAGTAGCTCCCTTCGAACTTACAGGGGGGAGGACCAGTGCAGCTAAAGCACAACCTAAGACATCCTTTCAGTGTGACTGTGCGCACTTCTTTAAACCCCTTTTAGTAGTTCATTCTCATGGGTGAGCCGTTCAGACCATTCGTACCAAAGTCATCAATCAATTAAACGATTATGATTACTAGTCTTAAAAATACATGTTTCACCATTGTTTAGGTCAGTTTATTTTTTCTTGTAAAAATACCCTTGTTACACATAACAAACAAGCAAGTATTTATAAAAAATAAACAAATAAACAATGAATGCATAACAAATAAAAGTCATGCATACCAAATAGCCACATGCAAACGGTTTGATAAATCCTATTAATAATCAATTCTAGATTTGACAATATGCATATATTTAATTAAGACTTCCACCCGTTTTCATCTATGTACAAGGTGAACCACATGCATCGATTCATCGATTGCGCAAGTCAAAATTAAATACATACCACATAGCACATAATTGATTAAATTAAAAAATTATTGAGGTCTTCCCCAATTTTAGATCTATCAAAAAATTAGTGTATATCACTTAAATATGAAAGACATACAATAAAGCAAATCCATGATAAAACATGCAGATAATTATCATGGATATAAAATTACACTTAACAATTAATGCAATTAATCATGGTTACGCATATACACATAAAGTTGCATGCATCTTAGGGTTTCTAATCCAATTAAAACAATAGTTTACAAAACCCTAATTAGGGCACCAAAATAAACGCCCCCCCCTTCAAATTAGGGTTTAGGTTTTGCAAACCCTAGATCTAAGCATACAAATAATAACATATTCATGTTTATTTTAATTATGTGTTTCAGTAATTAATTACTTGTTATACAAGGCTCGTGATGCCACTGATGAGTTTATAAAATATATAACATACAATAAACAAGTAAACATCAAGAGTACACAGCGGAAGACTTAAGATCATAACAAATAAATTAATTAACTGAAAGTATGCGTAACGTACCTCTTGCGAATATCAAATCCCTCGAGCAAAGCAAAACCACCCTCGAGCAAAGCAAACCAAAGAAGTACTTATTGGTGTAAGAATAATGTCTTACAACCACGTTCTTGTACACACGAATTAACCAAACGAATCAAGCGATTGCTAGATCTAACACAAGTCCTCGTTTAAGAAAAACGAAACCAAACTCCCTTACTTTGGGGTGTTCGGCCGAAATATGGACTAGAGAGAGGAGAGGAGAGATCTAGGGTTAATTCAATGCACAAGTGTCTGAAACCCTAGAACCTAATCCTCTATTTATACAAGTAGGTAAACTTAGGGAACAAGTTTGTGAATTAGGCTTTGTATAAGCCCTATGGCCGGCCACCAATGAAAGCCCAAAGCCCAATCCATAACTTTTCCAAGTTTTCCATTTCTAGTCCTTCTCTTTTCCATTTAACGGTCGTTAGTCATTTTTCCGTTAAATACTTAACGATCGTTAACCGGACTTAATGTGTAATAATTAATCGTAAACATAAACATTAATTATTAACTTTAATTCTCATTCGCTAATGTGTGCAATCCCGTGGTCACGAGTTCGAATCCGGACATTCACATGTTTGTAAATATATACATTTCCAACAACTACATCTCATGTTTTAAAGATTCAAGAAAATACGACGTTTGCCTTGGTCTACTACTATAATGCTGTACAATTGACATAGTGTTCTTTAGATTATATGTGAAGATGTTGAGACTGATGATTGGCAGCAAATGATCTAGTAAGTGTTACGTATAGATCTTGAGTTATGACCATAGCTATCGAGGAAGTCGAATAGTGAGGATGCATATTGGCCATTGACTTATGAAGAGAATGTATGCAACATGGAGACAATATTAAGTAAACAAGAAATCTTATCTTGAAAATGAAAATTTAGATAATTGTGTGAAACCAACAAGGCACAATGTATCGAGTTCATCTTCAAGAATATGTTTCAAGCAAATTATGTCAAAATATGTCTCATCTGAAAGATACAAATTCAAATGGACATCATTGCTAGTTAAAGAGTTAAGCTTTTTAATGTTTCAGAACTTGAACAGGTATTGGTTAATGGCAAGTAATACATTGTTATCTAAACTAAGTACAAAATTAGCAACAAAACAAAATGTCGATGTAGTATAGTGGTAAGTATTCCCGCCTGTCACGCGGGTGACCCGGGTTCGATCCCCGGCATCGGCGAATTCTTTTTTTTAACTTTCAAAATGCGATTATTTATTTACATTCTGACCCTTAAACTTTTGTTAGTTTACAGATCTTACCTTCTGCATTGATTAATCAACGAGTGTATCAGGTTTGTTGATAACAAATACACCATTTTGACTGAGTTAATCAAGGTAACTAATGTATTAGGCATAAATATTTAAAGTTCTATGAATACAACTGTGTGTCTTTTGTTCATATCAAACTTTCAAATATTGGGTAAAAGCTATAAAATAACAAACTACTTTCTCAAATTTTCCGAGTTGAAATATTTACTTTTTTATTAACAACAATTCCTATCAAACTTTCAAATATTGTTCTGACTTCAACAAATAGATGTGTTATTTTTCACGTGTAGCTAATTTATTTTACATGTGTATTATTTAAATGTCTATTATCCTAGTCAGTAAAAAAAATCCAACTATATTTCCCGCTTATAAAGTCAACCCTATTTACCCCTCAAAATATAGTTTCCCCCGTCATTTCCCACTTTACTCATTTTTTTTTCACCAAACCCTAATATTTTACTCTCAACAATACAATTTGAAATACATGAAATTACTTTGAACAACTAGCGAGATGACTAAAGATATGCATTATACAAGGATTAATTTGTAGGGCTAATGATCAAAAAAAGTACTCCCTCCGTCCCTAAATAAATGTCCACTTTTGACTTTTAAAGTCTTTCTTGTACAACTTTGACCTTAAATACTTTTGTTTGTGTTATATAATACTTGATAAAAATTATACCAACTTAAAGTACATTTAAAACACAATTCATTCATATATTTTGTATCAAGTATTATATAAGATAAACACAAATACTTAAGGTCAAAGTTGAATAAGTAAGACTTTAAAAGTCAAATGTGGACATTTATTTAGGGACGGAGGTAGTACTATACTTGCCACACTTTCCTCTTCAGGGTAGCGAACAAATTTTTTTGCTTTCGTGGGTATTATACTTTCAAATTCATTCTCTTTAGGGTATTTTGCAAAAAAAGTTTGACATTTTTGCCCCTCTTACCCACAAGAGCAAATAAAGGCAAGTATGATTTTTTTTTTATCATTTGTCCTAGTTTTTATTATGTTAAATTTTGGATATGTATTAAGATAATTTATTTAATGATTTATAATTGTGTTAAATCTATGATAAAAATCTTTTGTTTTATCATTTGCCCTAATTCACTTCAAGTTGTTTAACGCTTCAAGCGTTAAACCGAATTTGGTTTAACGCTTCCGCTAAATTAGGAGGAATTATATCACAACCTGAAGTACTTGCATATAAATTTCTGTTCGTCACTTGTTGAAGCATAGACTAGAGAGTAAACTATGACTAGATTAAGGGTGTGTTTGTTTGATTAAGATGTTACACATCCGAATCGACTACCGCATCTGAATCTGACTACCACATCTTACTAATAAGAGGTAGCTATAATGTCTGAATCTGAATGAAAAAGTGTTGTTTGTTTTTTATAATTGTCCGAATAATTTTAATTTTCCCTTTTTTAAGTATATATTAAATTATTACAAAAACGTATCTTGTTAAGTAAATAGTGTAAACTTAAAACAAAACATTTTTATCATATATTTAACACAATTATAAATCATTAAATAAATTATCTTAATACATAACCAAAATTTAACATAATAAAAACTAGGGCAAATGATAAAAAAAAAGTATCATACTTGCCATCATTTGCTCTTGTGGGTAAGAGGGGCAAAAATGTCAAACTTTTTTGCAAAATACCCTACAGAGGATGAATTTGAAAGTATAATACCCACGAAAGCAAAAAAATTTGTTCGCTACCCTGAAGAGGAAAGTGTGGCAAGTATAGTACTTTTTTTTATCATTAGCCCTAATTTGTATTGTTAACTGTAATTATGTAAGACCCTAATTTATTTTGAAACCCTAATTTTCAGATGAACCGAAGAAGAAGAAATCAAAGAAGGGTTTTTTCACCATTTATGTTAGATACGATGGCATGTTTACTGGCGGACCTTTGAGATACTCACAAGGTGATATGAAAGAAATATCATATACTTCTTTCGAAGGTATGTCCTATGAAAACCTTGTGAAAATACTGAAGAGGTTATTTCTAATAAGTCGTTTTTGTAGGTTGTATTATTGTAAAACGAATATCCCATTGAAGTTAGGTATAAAAGAACTTAAGTCCGATAATGATGTTTCTGAAATGTAGAGGATAGTGATGATAATAGTGATGATAATGGGTTTAAGATGGATATTTATCTTGAACACATTGGTTATGATATTTTTTTGATTTACTTGAGATTGAAGATAAGGAAAAAATATAGAGGATAGTGATGATAACTATTCTGGTGATGACTGTGAGGAAGTAGATTATGTGGACTTTCAGAATGAGGTTGATGATGTAGTAATTAAGGATTTTAGTACAAAATATCCTTTTTTAAATAAGCTTTTTAGTGATAAGGATTTATTTAGGATTTATGTTCATAGACAAGTCCCTGTAAGACAACAAGAACCAGAAGAAGATCCTGAGCAGAACACAATAGACCCTGTTTATAAGGTTAAAAAAGGTGTAGTTTGTCCAAGTTTTAACCCTGGTATACCTTGGAATAAGATGGAACCCCATCTTAGGTATGAGGTATGAGGACTCTCAACAAATAAAATTTGCTTTGACCAACCATGGTGTAGCAAATGGCTATCAGTTATGGTATATGAAGAATGATTGGAGTTCTGTTTTGATATACTGTGGTAGGAATGTTGATGAGGGTAGATGTGTGGGTAAAAAAGGTGACAAAGATAGGTTGATGCCAAATGAGAAAAAAAACTCTTTTGAAAAAAGGTGAAAAAGTTGTGTTGAACAATAAGGTAAAGAAGAAAGCAGTGAAGAAGAAACCACTAAAGAAGAAGGTTAGTGTTGAAAATAATTGTGGAGAGGGTACAAGTAAAGGAGGGAACAAGAAGACTTCAGCTCTCAAGAAGGGTAATTGTTGTCCTTTTAGACTATATGCTTCATGGATGGCTAATGAACACTCTTTTTCCAATAAAGTCATTCATACCTGATCATAAATGCTCAAGAAATTACAACTTAGGTGCTCTTGTGAACTATATGTGGATTGCAGGCCAGTATGCAAAAGAAATCATTGCTGCTCCAAATATTCTATACAAAAAAATGAAAGATGACATTAGAGTGAAATTTATGATAGATGTAAGTTTAGGTCAGTGTAAAAGGGCAAATCAGAGGGCATTATATGATCATGAAGGTGGTCTAATAGAGCACTACAGTAAACTGTATGAGTATAGGAATGTTGTTTTAGAAACCAACCCTGGGTCTACATGTAGGTTGGATGTGGATGAATCTTCTTATGGCAGTGTGTTTTTCAAAAGGATGTATATTTGTTTCAAAGGGGTAAAAGATGGATGGTTAGCAGGTTGTAGGAAGGTAATTGGGCGTTGTTTCTTGAAACATACATGTAGGGGTGAATTAATCACAACTATGGGAAGGGATGCAAACAACCAAATGTATCCCATTGCATGGGCTGTTTTAAGGGTAGAAAATGCAGAGAACTGGGGTTGGTTTATTTCTCTACTACATGATGATCTTGCTTTGAATAATGTCCATGGGATTACAATCATATCATATTCTCACAAGGTAATCTTTATTTACATAATAGTTTTATTACAATTACAATAATTGTTAACTACATTCTCTTAACAGTGTGTTTAATTTGAATCAGGGTTTGCTTGATATTGTGAGTGATTGGTTGCCACATGTTAAGCGTAGAAAGTGCACTAGGCACTTATATGCTAATTTCAAAAAGAAATTTACTGGTGTTCAATATCAAAGGTTGTTCAGGACTGCTGCATCAAGTACACTAGAACAATAGTTTGAGTTCTATATGGAGCAAATAAAACAGATTGATCAAAGTGCTTATGATTATTTGATTAAAAGAAACCGTAACTCCTGGAGTAGAGCATTCTTTTAATTGGATAGAAAATGTGCAGCATTTGAGAATGGAATCTCAGAGTTTTAACAGAGCAATTATAAAAGTCAAAACCTATAATTACTATGCTGGAAGACATTAGGCTCTACATAATGCAAAGGTTGGTGGCCATGAATAAGAAAGCATTCTTTTTGGAAGACACCATCACACCAAGTAAAATGAAAACGCTAGCAATACTGGAAGATCAACAAAGGTATATAACAACATAGTTATATAGTTATCACTTTTAAGAACAATCTGTTATAATTATTGATTTATTTCTCAGGCATTGGCATGTATATCCTAGTGGTTTCCAAGTGCTTGAAGTCAGGAAAGAAGATGAGAGTTATTGATAACGCTACACGCGTCGTTCGGGGTCAAGGAAACTTCCTTTTCTTCGAGCAAGTTTTATAACACCCTAGGCAGTGAACCTAATCGTTGTAGTGTAGTAATTAGGGTAAGCCACGGGTATTGATATCGTTCTCTAGGGGAATAGGAATGCTAGTAAGGAGTTACTACGCTAAGGTTAAGGTTGAGGAAGATTATTTTTTTATCTTTTTTATGTTTTTTTAGAAAATGAAAAGGTACGAATCTCGAGGTATTGGATTTGGGGGGGTTGGTATTTCTACCGATTACTCTACTATTATCTAATTATCTAAACTAAGGTTGTGGGAGTCTACGTCTAATTAATGTGTGCTCGTATGATAGTTTAAAGATGTGTTTACTTAGGTTGTATTACTCCTTAATTATCTCCTATTGATGGTTGAGTTGTCACGTCTTATTCTTAGTTGCGTTGTGTGTCTAAAGTTGTAGGGTATGCGTTTCTCCCTAACTCTTTGAACTTACCAAAGGGTCTTGTCTACAAACCCACTAGGGATGATAAACTCCTACTCTAAGACGCTCTTTGGATGGTTTAGCCTACAATTACTCAGGTAATTATATTCTAAGGTTCACAAAGATGAATCAAGCATTAAGTACACAACGAATGACCTATCGCATTACTAGATCATATATCAACAAAGATAAGAAAACAACCAATCAATATTCAATAATTAAGTTTCATACTTTCTAAGCAAACACACAAATAAATTAGCCGGACATGGAGAACATGCAAGCATACACACAAATAATCAAAGACATAATTGAATTAATGAAGCAAAGACTTATCTTGATGTAAGATAGGGTTTAAAACCCTAAAATACTCTACAAGACACCTTAGTTTCGGTTTTAGGTTTTTACTCCAAAAGACTCTCCTCAAAGACTGAAAAATTCGGATTCTATATATAAGATTACAATTGCGACGGCGTCACCTTATGTTTAGAGATGCCGTCGTGTCGCCGCTCATTAGGGTTTCGTCTTGGCCACGTTAACCTTGCGACGGCGTCACCTTGTGTCCGTGGCCGTCCTCTTCGGCGTTATGCGGATTGCATCTAGGCGTCGAGTAGCGACGGCCTACTCTTTACAAGCGGGCGTCGTCGCGTAAATACGAGTTTTGGGTTACGGCCCGTCACAACATTTTGGGGCGGCGTCGCCAATAGCACTTTTGGCCGTCACCCTCTAACTTCAGCAGCTGTGAGTGTCTCGATTCTGACTTTGGCCATTTTCTTCATATATTCTCGCCTTTTCGTCCAAATAAGTGCCATTCCAGCATTTTGCCTTCACGAGACCTAAAAAGTGAAAAGGAACGATATTAAGCAATAACGGATACAAAAGTGATCAAATAAGGACTAAAACGACCCTCAAAATGGTACCTTTTAAAACCTTATCAAATATCCCTACACTTGTTATTTGCTTGTCCTCAAGCAAATGTGCTTTAGCCAATTAATTTATAAGTTAGGGGTCATGAAGCATTAATTCAAAACGGTCCACAACACATATAAGCCTCGCAAAAGTCATAACAAGCACGTAAATTACATACTAGCACCTCACATGGGGTGTTTGGATACTCACATCTCTCTCGGGTGTATATATGAAATATAACAAATAGGAAATGGAAGATAATCACTCATTAACCGGTCCTAGTACATAGATTACCATAGGCTTGAGAATAGATCAAACCTCCATCGCTTTTGTGTAAGCACCTAGGAAAGACTATCAAAGAGGTCTTTAAAGGGTTGTAATGTTAGGCTTACGGTAGGGAAATAAGGGTTTGGTGGGATAGGCTATTTAGTGGTGGCAAGTCAAAAATCTTTATGTTAACTGCATATGAAGAATGGCGTTGCTAAGCCAAGACTCGACACTCTAAACTCTACATAACTGAAATAAATAAACATAAATTTAAAGATAGATGTAGGATGGTAGCCCGTATATATATATATATATATATATATATATATATATATATATATATATATATATATATATATATATATATATATATATATATATATATATATATATATATATATATATATATATATATTCAACACTCTATTTTTTTTTCTTTTCTCTTTTTTTCTATTTTTTTTCGATTTTTTTTCATACACTTTTACTCTACCATCCTCTACGATAACATCAAAATACTAGGGATTTATAGGCATATCCCTACACTTGAGTTTTTATTACTCTAACACTAATTTGACCCGATTTGAAAAGATCAAAACACTTGGGGTACATTATTACGCAAACAAAGGGAATTTGAATTTTACGTTCCCTTCCCGTCATTTCATAAACTTTAACTTTTCCCATGAATCCCAATCGTCCCAAAACTGTATACAAATGATATGACTCGACTTAGCAACTTATGCAAGCAACTAGATAATTGAACTAAGGGTTTAGGGTGATAACAAACATTTGCACTAAAAGTGAGTGCATAAGGGGTAGGCTAAGGCGATTTGGGTGTATATTTGGGGGTGGGGTGTAAACAATGCTCTTCATTGATATTCCGGAAAAACCGAAACATCACGAGAACCGCGAAAAGGATAGGCTCAGAGGGGTTAACTAGGGGTATCGTGTACTAAAGATGAGTACAACGCAAAAGGTGTGGGGGAATTACTCAACCGATATGGAAGAAGTAATTATATTACGGGTATCAAACAAGGGTTATCCTAATGCCTCTTATCATTTAGTTATTCCTAACTACACAAGTGTAGCCTCACTTGCGATCTCGGAATGCATCACAAAAGAAGTTCTAGAATCTAATATACTACCGGTTCACACTCTAAGCATTAAAGATGAATGCTTTAATTCCTACAATCTAAGGGCGATCCTCACATTTTGGTGGAATTTGGGTGGTAAAGGGTTTTTGTGCTAATCATGCAACTTCCTATCCATGAGACGCTTTTGTTAAGACTAATGGCCCACTCCTATATGTCATGAAAAATTTTAAATTTGGTGCCAAAATTACCCTAACCGACATTTTCTCATGGTTTATTACAAAAGTGCAATTGGACAAAGCAAATAATCAAGGATAAGCATAGTTTCAAAGTTCCCGTTTTATTTTCCCTCCCTACACTTAAACTGAACATTGTCCCCAATGTTCTCCGAAAGTATCAAAGTTATGATAAAAGAAGGTAATCAAAAGCGAAAGAAACTAATACTCCCCTGATTAGCTCGGTAGGATCCATGTAAAGTGGTGGTTAAATTCTTTTCAAGAAGAATTATTGCGTGAAAAGCTCCTTCCAATCTTATGTAACTTCTTCTTGACAAACTAAACATGCACACTTGAAGAAAACAAACGAAACCTTCGCGTAAAATCGTGGTAATAATCTATATAAGACTCGATTTAAACTAGGATATAATGCTTGTGGAATGGATGTTTACAGAATTTCTAAGAAAATTAAGACCCGGAAAATTCCAAAAATTTATAAGTAGCTCAGAAAACGAGAAAAAGTAATCGATGTTTTACTCCTTCGACGCCGTCAGTTGCAATCTGACGCGTCGGTTATCCTGACAAAAGCGGTGCGATTTTCTGGAAAAAATTCTGGAAAATTTACATCTTTAGAATCCGGAAAAATTTCTGCAAAACATCCATTATGACTCGATACAAGCATTTGACTCGAACAAACAAACATAAATATCTTTTAGTTAATTGTTATTCTCATGTTTACGTTTCTTTTGAAAACGTGTGTAATCCTCCCTACACTTATCCCTTATGTAGAATACCTTTATATGCAATTAAGACGAAGTTAAAAACAAAATAAAGCATTTTTACAAATTTAAACATGAGGATAAACAATTAATAAAAGATATATGACACTAACAAGCAAACAATTAAACATGGGTTGCCTCCCACGAAGCGCTTTTCTTTATTTAAGAGTCTTGTAGTTAGACTCATAGTCGTGCTCCTACGTTTTCTCATTATCGCCCTCTTGACGGCCTCTAATGGGGGATTCCATGTTGTAGAAGTGCCCTAAAATGCGCTTCTCTAAGAGTTCATCCTCTCCCCAATTGGTCCTATATTCCGGTCCTAGACTCAAGCAATCCTTATAGAATCCGAAAATCTTAGCCATAACATAATCAACACCTTTCTCCCTATCCTCATCATTCCTATAATAGACCGACAGTTTAAGTTCCTTTTCATCATTAGAGAGTGATGAAAACTTCTCAATCTTAAACGGCATTTGGTAAGCTATGTCATCGGTCTCATTCTTGAATCGCACTACTCCTAACGAGGGGTCATAGGTCATCCCGGTGCTTTCTATGAAAGGTTTTCCTAAAATAACATGGGACAAGTTAGGGTCTATGGTCGTGCTAATATCATCCACAATTATGAAGTCCGTAGGAAACGTGAAACTACCTACATAAACGGGCAATCCCTTAACTCTACCAAGAAAATTGCAACTAACATTAGGATCATTGGGGTCTTGCCTAGTTGGAATAGGCTCTTTCAATATCCAATTGTAATAGGTGCTAGTCATTATGTTGATTGGGGACTTGCGATCAATGTAGGCCTTTGCCACAAAAAGGTGTCCTATGGAACATGGTATGTTAAGATTCCAAGGGTTCCCAAACTTGATTCGAGGACTTTTCCTAACATACATGTGACGAAGGTCACGCACTAAGTGAGGGTGGCGAGATAGTTCTTCTTCCGTAGGAAATTTGTTGAAATAGTCAATGTCTACTTCATCTACTTCCTCGGGTGTTTCATCATCCCCAAGTGTATAGTCCTCTTCGTCATTTGTTTCATTAGGTTCAACTAAGGCGATGGTATTGACGAATTGGACATACTTAGTTAGCTTGCTTGGATCCTTAATCTCTATGCCTGAAGGCTCGGGAGTTGAGATAGCATTAACCTTCTTATCGCTATTAGATATGGCTTTCAAAAGGTTGTCTATTTTCCTATCCATCTCGGCTTGTTGATGGTTAAAGCGGTCCGAGAGCTTAGCCATTTGGGTTTCTTGGGATGCAACTAGGTTTTGCAACATCCCTTCGATGTTTTGTTGGTTAGGACCGTTCGGTGGGGGCCATGAGAAATCATTAGAGGTGAATTCTTTGGTTTGTCCCCAGTAGAAGTCGGGCTTGTTTTTCCATGCTTCACGGGTTTCATTGAAATTCCTAAGTCCGGGTGTTGTAGGGAATCTTCCTCCTGCTCCATTAATACGCGAGGATGCGTAGTCAACAGAAGCGTGTTCGGGGGATCGGGTGCTAGTGCGCATGTTATGAGGATCACAAAACGGCTCACACGAGGAAGAAACTTTGTTCACATTGTGTGAAGACTTAGGATTTTCGTAGGAACTCATGAGGAATTTAACTTGATCTTCAAGCTCGATCATCCTACGGTCGGAAGGTTGTGAGTTGATGGAAGGCAAGGAGATTGCCTTGACGGTTTTGGGCATTGGGTCATCCCATTGTCATAGAGGCGAGGTCCTCTATTATTCCCCATGATTCTTCCGCGGTGAGATCACTAAGTTTTCCACCGGCGGCTTGGTCAATGGATCGCTTGGTGGGGAAGTTGACATGATCATAAAAGATCCGGACTTGGAGCCAAAGATCAATGCCGTGATGAGGGACTTTATGGAGTAAGTCCTTGAATCGAGTCCATGTTTCGTAGAGAGATTCACCTTGGCGTTGTTGGAACATCAAGATGTCATTCCTAAGCTTAGTGGTTCTCCCCGGTGGGAAAAATTGAGCAAGGAAGCGAGAAGTAAGATCATCCCAACTTGAGATGGAGCCGGTGGGAAGTCGCTCAAGTCAATTACTAGCTTGGTCCGTAGAGAATTGGAAGAGAGCGCGTGGTCTCCCAGTAGTAGCATCAAGGTCGATGGAATCGGACGATTTTGAGAAATCCCTCAGATCTTTGATTTGGATCTTCGAACGAAGTCCATGGAATGCACATCCGTTTTGCACCAACCGGATGGTGTCGGATCGCAGGGCGTAGTTTGGGCTTGGTCGGGAAGCTCAATGGTGTTCCTATAGCCTAGGTGGCTTGGTCTTGAGTATTCACCAAGAGTACGGGCTCTTGGCGGGTCATTAGGTGGTGGGTTGATGAATGGTAGTGGGTTATCACCTTCCATGATGAAAAGTGATGGGGTTACGAACAAAGGTCACGAAGAAGGGGGATAGACTAAGAGAAAGCTAAAAATGAGAAAAAAAGTTTACTTGATAGGAATCAAGCAAAGAAACCTAAACGAGGTGGACTCCAAACTAGCTATTCTATTCCCGACAGCGGCCAAAAACTTGATAACGCTACACGCGTCGTTCGGGGTCAAGGAAACTTCCTTTTCTTCGAGCAAGTTTTATAACACCCTAGGCAGTGAACCTAATCGTTGTAGTGTAGTAATTAGGGTAAGCCACGGGTATTGATATCGTTCTCTAGGGGAATAGGAATGCTAGTAAGGAGTTACTACGCTAAGGTTAAGGTTGAGGAAGATTATTTTTTATCTTTTTTTATGTTTTTTTAGAAAATGAAAAGGTACGAATCTCGGGTATTGGATTTGGAGGGGGGGTTGGTATTTCTACCGATTACTCTACTATTATCTAATTATCTAAACTAAGGTTGTGGGAGTCTACGTCTAATTAATGTGTGCTCGTATGATAGTTTAAAGATGTGTTTACTTATGTTGTATTACTCCTTAATTATCTCCTATTGATGGTTGAGTTGTCACGTCTTATTCTTAGTTGCGTTGTGTGTCTAAAGTTGTAGGGTATGCGTTTCTCCCTAACTCTTTGAACTTACCAAAGGGTCTTGTCTACAAACCCACTAGGGATGATAAACTCCTACTCTAAGGCGCTCTTTGGATGGTTTAGCCTACAATTACTCAGTAATTATATTCTAAGGTTCACAAAGATGAATCAAGCATTAAGTACACAACGAATGACCTATCGCATTACTAGATCATATATCAACAAAGATAAGAAAACAACCAATCAATATTCAATAATTAAGTTTCATACTTTCTAAGCAAACACACAAATAAATTAGCCGGACATGGAGAACATGCAAGCATACACACAAATAATCAAAGACATAATTGAATTAATGAAGCAAAGACTTATCTTGATGTAAGATAGGGTTTAAAACCCTAAAATACTGTACAAGACACCTTAGTTTCGGTTTTAGGTTTTTACTCCAAAAGACTCTCCTCAAAGACTGAAAAATTCGGATTCTATATATAAGATTACAATTGCGACAGCGTCACCTTATGTTTAGTGGCGCCGTCATGTCGCCGTCATTAGGGTTTCGTCTGGCCACGTTAACCTTGCGCGGCGTCACCTTGTGTCCGTGACGCCGTCCTCTTCGACCGGCGTCGTGCGGATTGCATCTAGGCCGTCGAGTAGCGACGGACCTACTCTTTTACAACGGGCGCGTCGCTTGTAAATACGAGTTTTGGGTTACGGCCCGTCACAACATTTTGGGACGGCGTCGCCAATAGCACTTTGGCCGTCACCCTCTAACTTCAGCATTTGTGAGTGTCTCGATTCGACTTTGGCCATTTTCTTCATATATTCGCCTTTTAGGTCCAAATAAGTGCCATTCTAGCATTTTGCCTTCACGAGACCTAAAAGTGAAAAGGAACGATATTAAGCAATAACGGATACAAAAGTGATCAAATAAGGACTTAAACGACCCCTCAAAATGGTACCTTTTAAAACCTTATCAGTTATGCTGTCAATCTACTACACAAGGTATGTTCTTGTAAGCATTAGGAATTATGTGGTGTCCTTTATGTTCATGATGTAGCAGGCAACATGCATTTGAGCAAAGAACCTGATGAAGGTATTAGTCATTGGTATAGTCAAGATAGTTGGTTTAATGCATACCAGTTTTCAATTAACCCAGTTTGAGGATCAAATAACTCGAAAAGGACTAATGATGCACCACCATTACCCCCACTAGTTAGAAAGATTCCTGATAGACCTCAAAAGGCAGAATCAAAGAACAAAATAAAAATAATGGCATTCAAGTTAGTAGGGTGGGCAGAACTATGACATGTACTAACTGTTGGCAAAAGGGCCATAACAAGGTAGGTAGTAAAAATGCCCCACAACCTAAACCTGAAACTGTGAAAGACAACTAGGAAGAAAAAGAGATAGTGGACATGTTTAATGTGCATCTAGAGCTGGTAGGGGTGGTATAGGTAGCAGAGGTGGTAGGGGTGTTGGTACAAGTGGGAGTGGTAGGGGTGAAGCTGCAAGTGGGAATGCTAGTGGTGTTGGTACAAGTGAGATTTGTGGGGGTGGAGGAAATAATAGGAGAGGTGGTGGAAATAGTAGGGGTGAAGCTGCAACTGGAAATCCTAGTGGTGTTAGCATGTGGGATGTGACTTCAGATGATCAGTTAACAGAAGAACAAGTATGTACTTTAACATCAATTATAGTAATTAATATGCACATGTTAAACAACTTTTTAAGTAATTATGCACTTGTTTAACATAAATACTAAATGACATTGTATGAAGTAGCATTTAAAGAATGTATGGAACAACAGGCAATGAAGGAGCAAGAGATAGCTGATAAAAAAAGACAAGAAGAATTTTTAGAAAAAAAAGCAATTGTATGATGAGTATGGAATAGACATGGACATGGACATAGACATGAAAGAAGAACCTTATAACAGAGTCATTCCACAGTAACTTGTTCTTACAAACAATCCTTCTCAGCCAACCCAAGAATTTGTGATACATGATACACAAGATCCACCAACATCACCAACAACATCAGTAATTGATACAGGAAAAGGCAAAGCAGCTGATACAACTACATCAACACCAAATGAAACACCAAAAAAGACCAGGAACATGAACAAGTGGCTCCAGAAAGCATATGTGAATGGTGGAAGGATTTATCACAAGAATCATGGCAGATATAATAATATCAAAAACCTCAAGATGAGCAAAGCATATCAGTTTGACCAAGATGGAACTGGTTCTACTCCTGATAAAGTATTTGCAGTATCTGATTCTGAATAGGTTAACTATGTTAGGATTATAACTATGTTTTAATGGTCTGTAATGAATATTTAGGAACCTAATCTCCATATTTGTTGCTTTGATTTTGGACAGTAATGGTGGACCAAAAAACAATGACAGTAATGGTGGACACAAAAGCATGTTGGCACATGCTTTGTGGTATATTTTTTTAATGACCATTTAAGTTGCTTTTGACCATCTTGAATGAATCAATATATGCAGAATTTTACTCTCATATTCTATGTTCTATGTTATACTCAGTTTTTCATGCTTTTCTTTGATGCCTTTGCAATCTTGAATGAACCAAAAAGCAATGACACTAATGTTGTTATTATGCTGGTTTAAGCCATATTGTAAGTTCACCTTTTGCAGTTTTAATGCAATAAGTGCAGTAAATGATGAACAAAATGTATACCAAAATACCCCCATTGTCATTGACAAAAATTACATTTGATTACATACTGCAATTGATCTACCCCCAACTGATCTACTACAACTGATCTACTACAGGTGATCTACTACAACCAAAACACAACATTTCTTGGCCAAAATACACCAAATGTCAACTAACCTTACCATATTACATTAAAACAGAAACCAAGCCAATACAAAGATGATCACAATTGACTTCCAAATTAAACACTTTTTTTACTTTTCTTGAGCTGAACCTTTAGTTGCTCCATTTCAACAGCAAGGATAGCAAGTTTTTCTTGGCTACTTACTTCATTTTGTACTTGAACCCTTTGATATGGAGTCAAATCCCTATACATCTCATACAAGTAACCTTTGTACCAATAATTATCTAACTCAGGATCAGACCAATCCCATTTTGTACAATTCCTTACACCTGTTTTTACGCAAATAACAAACAAAACAAAACGTTTTGCATGGGTCCAAGAGGTGAGAGACATGACAGGAAGCTCGCATTTGCACTCATTTGGAAGGTTACCATGGTTTGAAAGGTTGGAAGAAGATGACGACATCAAGCAATTGGGTTAGAAATTAGGGTTTATGAATTGGGGATCTTGTTTAGAAACGAGTTATAATAAGGTAAAGTAGCCGGGTTTGAAACGGGTTAGTATTTTGGGTAGGGTAAACGCCATGTAAGCAGACAGGTCAACACAGGTGGAAATTATCAATAATTAAAATAAATAAAAAAATATTACGTGGAAAACAATAAAGGTAAAATTATTGATATCATGACAAAGAAAATAAGTTTTTGATGGCTTAAATGTTGATAAAAATAAGTAAATGTTTCAACTCAAAATTTTTGATAAAGTAGGTTGTTATTTTATGGCTTTTACCCTTCATACAACTACTTTGTGCAAAAGATAAGCCAATACACAACCTTACACACATGTAAAACAACTAAGTAAACATTAATGCCAAAAGGAATTTATGGCCAAGTTGAACTTCTAAATACCCTTTTTCCAAATACAACTAGGAGTACTCTATTAGTTGCAAACAAAAGATAAATTTCTTGTATTGTCCAACAATGAAGCATCAAGTTTTTATGACTTTTTTTTATATCATTACAAAGTTCTTGCTTATTATCAGTAATTGATACGGGACTTTACATAGCACCCTGCAAAACTCTTGTAGCCTGATAAATCACTAGTGTGAGCCACAATTACATATATTGCGTAATACAATTAGAGTGGTGGGTGCAATGGGCATCTTTAAAATTTAGGTGTCGTCACGTCATCATTTACCATATAACACTATCTTATAATATAAACACCCTCTCTAATAAAATTCCTATAATATACCACCAAAAATACCTCATTCGTCAGAGAGAAAAAATATATGTGATGGAGATGGCAACAAGATGGATAACATATGGAGGTTGGGGTTCAGTTTGGCGGTGCCATGGGTCCCAAAAAATCCCTATAACATACCATAAAGATACTCTACCGAGAGCTCTTAGAGAACTAGATTTGACCTTTAAACCTCATATCAGAACTTTCAAGATCTTACCACTAGACCATCCCGTCAAGATTTATATATCATTTAGGTAAAAAGTTGATGTATGACATTTTAAACTTTTATTATTATCGGTAAGATACAACTGTTATAAAGTATTTTATTTGATCTTAACTATTTCAATTTCAAAAGAACTAATGAACCTAACAAACAAAAATAATGAATTTAATAAGGGCTAATTCCCAAAAGGGGACAAAAAGTTGGGTATTGATCACTTTGAGCTACAAAAATAAAGTCTGTTCTCAATTAGATCAAGTGCGAATGTGCGACTCCATTAAATGTGCGACAAGTGTCCATTTTTTTAATAATAAAGTACAGTGGTAGGTGCGTGTTTTCCTAAATATTTTTTTTCTTATTATTAATGCTGTTAAAAGACCAAAATACCCCCACCATTTATATAAAACATTTCTCTCACATTTACCCCACCCACACACACTATTTTTGCAGCCACCACCTTCTAACACCATCAGATCCGGCATGCCACCACGTTCCACCATCACCACCAGATCTGTTGCACGACCACCACCACAACATAAGAGTCGGACCCAAACATACTCATAACCACTACTCTTTCTCTCTCAGATCCGGCCAACCACCATCAGATCCGGCGCTGTCATATATTTGTTTTTTTCAAGATGCCCAAAAACCCATTTTATTTCCGTCTCCAACAAGATGTTAACAATTATCATGATCAAAGTAAAGACAAACAACAATAATCGTCTCAAGTCAATACCAAGCATATACCACTAGTTTCTATACTATAAAACCGTTCACATAAAGTCAATATGCAAAAACTAAACAAAGCATGAACTGTTGATAAAAGGATGTACACATTTCTCGAAGCCTATTTACATTGATTCATCATTTTTCAAAACCTTAAACTGTAAAAATAAAAAAAATAATAAATAAATCTTACTACTTAATAATGCATTTAGGACTTCCTTAAAAAGGAAGTCTTAATAAGTATAAGCCAACACACTTGCTAAGGAAGTCTCACATTAACACACTTGCTAAGGAAGTCTCACATTGTAATATAAGTCAACATCTTTAGTAATCTTCCATAACACGGTTCATGAATATAAGTCAACATCCGCATCAAACGTTTCAGTTCTGGAAATTGAATACAAATCAATTGACTTTTGTAACAGCCATTTACTTTTGTAACATCCCATCTACTCTCCCTCTAGCCATCTATATATATACTCACACGTTTCTTCCCTATTCGCACATTCCAAGCAGATTGCCTACCACACTTCCATCACCTTAAAACATCAGACCTCAAATATGTTTTTCCCTATTCACAAATTCCAAGCTTGAACAACCAGCATCGATCTATAAAGCATAAAGCTTCTTTTAAATATCACGAAACCTATAAAGAAAGAACAAGAACAAACGTGTTCCTATCCTACCTTTGTTTCGTTTACACAATAATAACAAAGTATACCTACCTGGGTTCGAAACCCACTTCATTAAGTCATTGTCTTTGTGGTTTCGTCGTGGTCATTGTAGTTTGTGGGTGTGAATACAGAAAGAATAATTAAAGGGGATTTTTGTTTGCTTTGGTTCTTGCGTAGCAGAAAAATAAGAAAAGAAAGGTTGTGATTTGTATGTTGTGTTTTCTGTTCGGATTTACAGACAGTAAATGGACGAAATCTTTAGATCTTGTTTAGGTGAGAGGGTGGCTGCGTATTTTAGAGTGAGGGATTTTAGGGTATTATAATTAGGGTTGTGGTGATAAGTTTTGTTATATGTGGAGCAGCATATTTTTTTTTATGGGTTAAAACAAGTATTTGTGTTGGGCTTATATTGGATTTTCACAATATATTCACTAAAAACATATAGGGCTTAAACTCTTGCGAACTTATCATGCTCTTTAGACGTTTTTTTTTTCATCATCTATATCTAACTATACTATTTTATAATATTAATAAAGGTTTTAAAATTTCGCATTGAACATCTTACTTATAATGGACATATTTGTATTAACTGCCCCTTAAATCAATACAAAGTGTTAACCGAATTTTGTTGTTCTGTAATGCTTAATTTTAGTTGAAATTGTTGAGGTTATTGGTTACGTTTGGGTTTCGTAATGACAAAACGACTAATTTTGAGAGTTATATTTTATTGATGAGATCAGGATTAATCCGTTATTAAGATTCACTTAACCGATAAGTTATCGTTTATGTGTTGAGAAATTGAAAATAGTGTGTATTGACAATGAAAATGTAAAAGATATATAAAATGAAAAACATTTGATCACCACAAAAGTAGTCATCGGGTACCCGCCGCCGCATTGCGCGGGTACCCTTCTAGTAAATAAATAAAAACTACTTTTATACAAGCAAGATGAATTCCAAGATGTTAAATGTGATGATTAGCAGATCCATCGACATCCTTTTCATTATTGCAAGTGGGTCAAAAAAAAATTCCGGCGACATCCTTTACTGGTACGATTATTGCAACAGGAATCAAACAAAATTCCGGCGAGCCAGGGGTTGTGTCTTTGTTCTGTTGGTGAGGCGTGGTGGGTGGAGCAACGGGGTGGCGGGTGGAGCAGCAATATTTGGTGACAATAGAGCAATGGGGGTAGCGGTTTAGCAAATGGCCGGCCGGAATTTTTGAGAGAGAGATGGTCAGAATTTTTGTGAGAGAGAGAGGTGGTGATGAGTGTATGAAGTTATGTGTGAATTTATTATATGAAAGAGAAAGGATAAAATTAAAGTGGGGGTATAATAGACTTTTAATACTCTTAATAATAAGACAAAATTCACCTATCACCGTACTTTATTATTAAAAAAGTGGACACTTGTCGCACATTCGCACATGACCAAACTGGGAAGAGGCTTTATTTTTGTACCTCAAAGTGATCAATACCCAACTTTTTGTCCCCTTTTAGGAATTAGCCCATTTAATAAAGAGTAAATTGCAAAAATCATCCTTGTGGTTTGCCCAGATTGCAAAAAGCATCTACGTGGTTGGCTAATTGCATGCGGCCTCCATTTGGAGGAAAGTTTTAATCATTTTGGTCCTGATTTTAACTGGCATTAAATGAATTCCGTTAGAAGTTACACATTTAGCCCTTTTGGCCAAGGATCGTTGGAGCGTCCATCCTTTAAACCACATGAACGATTTATGCTATTTACTCTATGTTTTATATACTTTTCCACATGTTTTTATATATGTTTTTTTTTTATAGATTCTTATATACTTTTATTACTTTTTATGTATGTTCGTATATACGGAGTATTTTTTTAGACGTTTTTATATACGTTTTGTAATTGTTTTTATATACGTTTTAATACGTTTTTATATACATTTTTATACACGTTCTTATACGTATATATACGTATAAACAACGAATATATACGTATACAAAAAGATATATAAAAACATACACAAAAACATATATAAACGCTTATATAAAGATGTATTAAAAATGTATATAAAAATTAAAAACTATTAAAAAAATGTATACGTTTTTATATGTTTTTATATACGTTTTCTATACTTTTTATATACGTTTTTATACGCTTTTGTATATGTTTTTATATACGTATTTATAAAACATATACGTTTATTATACATATATATATGAAAGCATATAAAAACGTATATAAAACATGTAAATTTATATAAGAACGTGTATAAAAATGTATAAAAATATATATATAAAAACGTATACAAAAACGTATATAAGAACATATATAAAAAGTTTAAAAAGTATATAAACATGTATAAAAACAACATATATAAAAACGTGTATAAAAACGTATGTGAAACATAGAGTAAATTGCATAAATCATCCCTGTGGTTTTAAGGATGGACGTTGCAACGATCATTGGCTAAAAGGGCATTCATTTAACTTCAGTTAAAGTCAAGGACCAAAATGATCAAAACTTTCCTTCATAGGGAGGCCGCCTGCAAGTAGCCAACCACGGGGATGCTTTTTGTAATATGGGCAAACCAGAAGGACGATTTTTGCAATTTACTCTTTAATAAATGTTTAAACTTTAAAAAGAATCATAAAAATTTATGTGAGTACGAAATATAACTAGTTTTGGTCTAGGTCCATTAAAAATAGAGCAAACTCCCAAAGTATGGCAAAAAATAGGTTGGTTCAAAACTTAGTCACTTTTTTTTGGTCATGCTCAACTGATCAACTACATCTATTTAATGACATATGTCATTTGCAAGTACAAGAGTTAAGTGAAATATTTTATTATTTTATTTTAAAATTACAAATATACCCTTAATTTTCCACTACACATTACTTCCTATCTTACCCCCACTAGCCCTCATATTTCCCTCCCATCTACCTCTCTCATATGACTGACTCCACCACCACTCCATCACTACTGTTCATTGCTCGACCACCACTGTTCAACTGTCAACTACTCAACCACCACTGCTCAATTGCTCAACCACCACTGCTCGATCACCACTCCGGCAACAAATTTACACAACAGTCAACATAATTTTACCACTTTAAACAATATAAAAGTTCACACAACAAATATTCACATAAAACAATTGGCAACAAAGTCTTTCCATCGTTAACTCATTTAGGTACAAATTTACGATGCATTTTATATTAAAATATTTAAACCTTATATACATCAACATAAACCTTAATCCAAAAAATAAACAACCAAAATTATAACATGAATGACACGTATGATTTCCAAAAAATGCATGTTCTTATTTGCCTTCATTATCCAGATTACATACTTCCATCTGACGTAACCACTCTCACATTAGTTAAATGAGATAAAATGGAGTTTTTTATTTGACCATAGTTATTTTAAAATTTATTTAACAAAACGTAATACTTTCAAATTTATTTAACAAAACATAGTACTTTTACATAAGTCATTAAAAAAAAAACTTGCATACAACTGATCTATCATTAAAAAAAAAGTGATTGAATTCATTCATTTTTAATGGACTATATTGTATTCATAGTTTGTGTAATTAAATTACACTATTGTATATGCGGATTAACAAAAATCACACTGATACAATTCCGGGCTTTATGTCATGTTATATTTATTTAAGATATCTCTTTGTATCGTATTAGTAAAGTGTCATTATTAAGATATGTATTTATGTTTGGTTTGTTTTACAAGCTAGGGTTATTCGGTTATATATACCGAATCATTGTTATTAATGAATCAATCAAAGTTTAAGATAAACAAATCTTTAGTTCTTCTCTCTATTTTTTTAAGGAGTTCGCGCACGCTAAAAGTGATGCCTTATCCCGATACAACCCCTGACCGGGTCGTATCACACACATTAAATATACTTTCTTAATGCTGATGACGAATACTTTTTGAAGGAGAATAGCCTCAGCTTTTATTCTTGACTACTTTGGAAGGGTGTTCAAATATAACTCGCTTGATCTGCCCTCCATGTTGAACTGCCAAAACAAAAATGGCATTGTCTTTAGCCATGCATACAAAAAGAAATTATGAAAAATCATTATAATCTTACCTTATTAATTGAAGAGCTACCAGTAGTTATCTTTATGGAAAAGGATCCC
Organism: Chrysanthemum makinoi; assembly: GCA_910596185.1. Taxonomy (NCBI): domain Eukaryota; kingdom Viridiplantae; phylum Streptophyta; class Magnoliopsida; order Asterales; family Asteraceae; genus Chrysanthemum; species Chrysanthemum makinoi. The sequence goes on from OU343221.1 coordinate 299,353,441, forward strand.
TTGAATAAGCACGCCACTTGTTAATAAACGACAACTCATCGGCGATTTTGAAGGATGTTGATTATCTGTGTAGTCTCACCGAGAAGTTGGCCTGCAGCGAAGACACTGGCCTCCATTTTCTCTATCTCACTAGTGTGGCATTTCATTGCTATGACTTAGCTTGGGGCAAGCCTGTGAAACAAGCAGCCAATATGTCAGAGATCATGGATGTTAATAAGTTTTTGTGGTGGAGCTAGAGAGTAGGAAAATCTTGGAGGATAATGTGTAATCTAATTGTGTGGTTTAGAGATTAGGAGATAAGGTGTAATATTTTTGTTTTGTCCCATGATCTGTCTGTATATGATCTGTCTGTATATAAACAGTACAACATATGTAACGTAAATATGTTTAACCAAATTTGGGTTTTTGAATACAAAGGTGATCATTAATGTGTTTCATTTCATGATCATGGTTTTTCATATATCAGTGTTAATGTATTATGGATTAATGATTTTTATTTTCACATACTTGAGATATTGCTAAAGTTAATTTTTAATAACAGACAAAATTCCTTCTGCAATCCCAAAGTTTGTTTGTTTAATTGGTCAAATAAGTGAATAAAACCAAGGAAAAAAAGAATCTTTTTTCATTTGCAGTTTGGTAATCTTTTTTCAATTGCAATTTGAGTTAGTTTCATCATTTACATGTTACATGTTAAATGTTACAGTAGCCAGAATTGTTAACTTGACGATGTAAACGTAAATTTGAGTTTAGTTTGATACATCAGCAGCTGATACATCAGCAGCTTTGTGAACGATTATACGATAACAATAATTTATATTTCTGCTACTTAAATATACTTAAATTTTTTTGCTATGCAGATTACGGAAAGCATGAAAGATCCAAGCTACGTTGCTAGTTGCTGCTAATTTTGATCATTGCACGGTATGGCTTCAGGACTGGTTGTCTCAAGACGACGTCTTCCTGGATTTAGATGCTTGGTAATCTTGATACTTGTACCAATATGTTTTACAATGATCTTTAACCACTATGAAACGATCACATACTTTTTGAGGCCGATATGGGACACACCACCTCGTCCATTACAGTATGTGCCTCACTATTATGCTGCAAACGCTTCTATGAGTACGATCTGTAAACTCCATGGATGGACCTTACGGTCTAAACCACGTAGAGTTTTTGATGCAATCATATTCAGCAATGAGTTAGACTTGCTTGAAGTTAGATGGGGTGAGCTTGATCCGTATGTCACTAAATTCATCATTCTTGAATCAAATGCTACTTTTACGGGTATCCCAAAGGCTCTCACTTTTGCTGAAAACCGTGAACGTTTTTCCTTTGTTGAGGATAAAATTGTTTATGGTTTTCTTCCTGGTAAATTAGCAACTAAAGGACAGCGTGTAAAACCATTTTCTGTAGAGAGACACCATCGGGTGTCAATGAATGATTTGATTAGGAGTTCGGGTATTTCTGATGGGGATATACTTATTGTAGCGGATACTGATGAAATTCCTAGTAGAAACACTATCAAGTTACTTCAATGGTGTGACGGGTTGCCCCCTATTTTGCATCTTGATATGAGAAAGTATCTGTATTCTTTTGAATTTCCAACAGACCCAACGTGGAAGGCTACAAGCCATATCTACCATCAGAATACTCGTTACATGCATTCACGCCAAACGGAGCTTGTCCTATCTGATACAGGATGGCATTGCAGCTTCTGTTTTAAGCATTTGAGTGAATTTGTTGACAAAATGAAGGCATATAGCCATGCAGACCGTGTCAAAAGCAAAGAACACTTGGATCATAAGAAAATCCAGGAAAAGATTTGTAATGGTGATGATCTTTATGACATGTTACCCGAAGAGTATACTTTCAAGGACTTGATTGGGAAGATGGGACCAGTACCTCGTTCGGCTTCAGCTGTTCATCTACCAACTTACTTGATTGAAAACGCAGAAAAGTTCAAATTTCTTCTTCCAGGGGGTTGTTTACGCCCACCTGAGTGAAATTTTCCTGTCAAAAATATCATATTGAATGAAGATAAGTAGCGCTTAAGTAGGTAGTAGCATTGTGTTGGTGTTTCTTGCTAAAATATCATCTTTACAAGATCGATTCATTACATGTTTCTGTCTTTCAGTTTCAATATTATTATAAGTGTTTTACTTGTGTTTATACGGTTGCAAGAACCTGTCCCAAACACCTTGTTCATCCAGACCGATTCCCAGAAGTTGTGTAAATGAAGAAACAAAGTCAATCGAAGGCCATTTAAACAACAGTGGAGATCAGACATGTGCAAGTATTCTAACAGTGGTATCAGAGAAAGCGTTAATTGATCCAGGGAGAACGAGTACAAGTAGGTCATCGATTGCAGCAAGAAAAAAAAAGAAGGGATATTACAAAAAAAAAGATTGTAAGTGATCGTTATTATTAAGTATTTCTCGCTTTCACCTTATATATTTCAGAATTAGAATTATATAAATTAGAAAGTAAGAAAGTAAGAACCCTGAACCCTGTGTGGTTCATAGCAAGTTAGACCAAATCCTTAGGTTCATAGCAAGTTCCGAGCCTTAAGATTCAAATAGCAAGAAGAACCCTTGATTCAAACTAGCGAGAAAGTAGAATCATTAGGTTTTAATATCAGCAAGAAAGGATCAATTATTTTTTATCAAAGCAAGTAAGAACCAGATTAGCAAGTGGGTCTGAAAAACACAATATTGATTAGCAAGTTGGTCAATATTGAGCAAGTTTAGCAAGAAAACCTGGTTAGCAAGTTGGCGTGTAGCAAGTAAGAGTTTTGATCTTTTGATCAAACACAAGAGCAAGAAAACCAGAAACCATCTCGGTTCTGATTGTTAGAGTAAGCAAGTTAAAAGCAAGCAAGAAAGCATGGTAGGAAAAGAAGGTGACAAGCATGATAACGCATCAAGCAGTGCATCAGTTCGAGAACAAGGAAATGTTTCACTATAATGTCCAAATTTGACCGAAACAAACTACACTACGTGGCCATTGTTGATGGAAACAATATTAAAGGCGTATGGACTTTGGAAAGTGATTGATGACAAGAAAGAAACTGGTAACAAGCAAGAAATAACAATAGATGAGAAAGCAAAAAATACAACGATAGGAATGATATTCCAAACATTACCACAAGACATGTTAACGCAAGTCGCATAATACACCACTGCAAAGGAAGTATGAAACTCAATCAAAGTTAAACATCTTGGAGCCAATTTAGTTCAGAAAGCGCGTTTGCAGACTTTAAGAAGTGAGTTGGAAACATTGAAGATGAAACCGGATGTAAGTGCAAGTGAGTTTGCAGGGAAGTTAAGTAGCATACAAGCCAAGTTTAAAAGCCTTGGGGGTACTCTGAAAGATAAAGTACTCGTGAGAAAACTGCTTAACTCAGTCCCAAAGAAGTTTCTACCGATCGTGGCGTCTATCGAACAATATCAAGAGATTGATACAATGTAATTTGAAGAAACCATAGGAAGAATAACAGCTTTTGAAGAACGGCCTCAAAAGTCAAGATGAACCAGAAGAAAATTATCAAAACAAACTTCTGATGGCAAGTTCAAACAACGAAAGTCATGGTAAAGGGCGAGGTAAAACTTTCAACAAAGAAGCCAAGGAAAGCATGAAATTGAAGAATAGTCCAAATGCACGAGAGACAAGTACGAGTCAAGGAACTAAAGACAAGAGCACTTACAGATGCTATGAATGTGGTGACTTAGGTTATTTTGCACGTGAATGCACCAAATGGAAGAAGAAAGACAAGGGGAAGCAAGCACATCTCATGTATGAAACTGACGATGAACCCACATTATTGTGAAGTCAAGAAAGAAGACGATGGCCTTCCCATCATTTGAAGTGAAGCCTCTCGAAGATCAAGAACCACCTGATTATATCATTAGGGTAATGATATAATTAGTTTGTCAGAGGACCAAATAGTATAGTTTATATATTATGTATTATGAAAGAAAAGCCTGTAAACGTACTTGGAATATGGGCTGGGTCAAATGGGTCGTTTAGGTCGTTTAGAATACAACGGTTAGAATTTGGGTGTCATTTACTTTTACATAAACGGTATCCTCCCCTTCTATTCGTGCCGCTTCAGTAGTATATATAGGTTGGAGTCTGTAAACATTCAACATCATTCATACGATCATCAATCAATAGGAGTTGTAATTCAATACAATCTCATATCAATTCAATACACATTGTTAGTATGACCATTGTTTTACTGCAAGTTCATACATTACATTCTGTTATTAACTCACTGTCCCAAACACCCCTTTACTATTTCATTCGAAAGCAAAACCACACCATGTTGAATTACAGAAACATGTTGGAGAGGAATTGGCTTCATTACGACCCTGTGCAACAACATTGTGTTGGTGTTTCTTGCTAAAATATCATCTTTACTAGTCCTTTAAACTTGTTAACGCTTCGTTATGATCTTGGATTAAAACTTTCTAGTCACAATATCATATTTGCCAATCTTTTTTAGTTTCTTGATAAATAGAAAAGCCTTATGTTAGCGTTTTCAAAATCATCTTTGATACTCATTTATCGTCTTAGATTGATTCCTTACTATCGAAATCTCATATTTGCCACTCGTTTCTGTTTCTTGATTGATACTCTTTGGAAAGCCTTGAGCTAGTGGTTTTTGTCAAAACTCATAATATAAATTATGCCTATCTTTTTAGTCTGTTAAATTCCAATATCATCCAGGATTGAAACTTACCTGTTCATGTTTATTCTTCATTGATAATAACCAAACCAGCACTCTCTAATAAGTTTTTAATACCAATGCCGATAACATCTGTGTATGCTATCCGTTTAGGTTGTTTTTACTGTTACCACGTTCATTTTGCGATGTATGGTGTGAAGTGAATAGAGGATTTGATCAACTGTCACATTGGCTTGATGTGATTAAATTTAGATGAAACCCAAAATTATGAAAATGAAAAGTTTGATGCCCATTACTTGCATTTTCACAAAAAATATTGTTACTTAATGAAAAAATATTGTAATAGCAAAGCATTTATTTCAAATTTCGAAAGTTTTTTTTTTTTTTTTTTTTTGAAAGACAATAATATTATTAAATCAAATACCAGCAAGAAGCTAGAAATTAGAACGAAGCTAGAGCACATTTCACACTTTTTACCAAAACGATCCTAAAGTTACAACGATCCTAGATATTCATATTACAATTACGACCTGAGAGCATGTGTTCACCCAGTCAAAAACATGAAAACGGGTGAAATACCGACCATGACTGCAACTCGAGTTTTATTCCTATAAACTACTCACAAAGAAACATGGGTTGGTCGTTGGTGTGACCACCAAGGCATATAAATAGTACATACAAATTTGGTCCAAACTGGAACCATAATATCGAATCTAAACAACCATTTTTCTCAGAATCTAAACCAAATTATTGACAATTGTTATCATCTAAATTAATTAGATTCAATAATCAAATTCACATATATACTTATTGTTTGGGTTTTGGTCATAGAATAACAACGGATTTTCTTTATTGTCTCGTTTTAATACGTGAACTCTGAAAAAGTTGTGTAAATACAACGAACTTTCATAAAGTTTCAATCTACACATTTTGATGACGTAGTCACGTTATAAATGGTGTCACATGTCATACGTTCAGGTATGACATGTTATTAAAATGTGCAGATTAGAACATTTTGTGAAAGTTCCCTGCATTTACACAACTTTTTCAAAACTCACATACAAAATCATTACATTTGAAAAAGTTATTAATGACCAAAACCCTTATTGTTGGCACTACTGTGTTATTTTTATAATATCAACTTTTATGTTACTTTGTCATTAGCTTGAAGGCCTATATATAACCCTATCTATCTAATATATTTTTGTATGAAAAATTTGATGATTATGGTGATCTAATGTTAGAGCTGCAAACTTTTTTTTGTTGTTAGTTATGTTTTTGTTGTACGCAAGTATTAACAATTCACGTGTACTAAAGAGTACCATGCTTTTGAATTTGTTAGGTTAAGTCATTGTCCATTATCGAATATCTCCAAGAAAAAAATAATATTGGTCATGCTTATTTGAGTTTTTATAGTGACTTTATTTGTAATAAACTAAGGATTTTGCTAGATAAAACACTAAACATTGTGGTTAAATAATGTTTTATTTTATTTTTTGAAATTTACCAAAATAGACCGAGCGACCGGGCGACCTGTACAACATGCTAAGTGTCGGCTTATGAATTCGACAAGTGTCTCAGTACATGCTAAGTGTTCGGCTTATGAACTCGACAAGTGTCTTGTTGTACAAGTTTCCCGATTGCCCGATCTATTTTCGAATTAAAATTATTTATGATTTAAAAAGTGACAAGCCATAAGGCGACTGATCTATTTTAATAAATTTCCTTTTTTTAATACCACTTAGGAATGATTTAAGCTGGATAATAATCTTGAAAAATGGATATTATAAATATTTTATTTTAGGGCTAATAACCTTTTAAAGCAATATACTTGTCAAGAATGGCAGTTATGCGTAGCGAACTAAAAAAATAACTCTTTTAGACATTAAAATTGACATTTTTGTCTTTCTTTAAGTATTATGACCATTTTATCCTTCAAAAAATATTTCAAAAAAAAAATTGAAAAAAAATTTCAGAAATTTAAAAAAAAAAAGTATTTTGAAAAAAATAATTCAAAAAAAAATTTGGAAAAAAAATTTCGAAAAAAAAGGTATTTCGAAAAAAATTTAGAAAGGGTAAAATGGTCATAATATTGTCATAATACTTAAAGAAAGACAAAAATGTCAACTTTAATGTCTAAAAGAGTTATTTTTTTAGTTCGCTACGCAGAACTGCCATTCTTGACAAGTATAATGCTTTAAAAGGGTTATTAACCCTTTAGTTTATATGATAAAACAAAACCCTAAATGAAGACTTTTGTATTCAGAAAAACTAAATCATTTTTTATTTAGTAATATTTTAATTACTATTAGTTTATTTCTTCTAAAAATAATTAATAGAGAACCCTAACTATTTCTTGATTTAGGAAAAAAGATATCAAAATTCATTTTTTTTTAATTGAGTAAAAAACAAACACGTATAAAATAATTAAACTTAAAACATGCAGAGTAATTGTAAGATATAGAATTTCATATTCACATTAAGATCATAATCAATAGTGGAGTATATAAGTTTTAGAGAAAGAGAAAGGGAAATGTTCTAGTAAGAGAAAACTCATGGAAGGTTAGATTCCAAGTGAACATTCAACCCTCTACCTTGCAAGGTAGAGGGTATTTATAGGTTACAAATAAACGACCTCCTGACGGCTTGTGGATCAGGTATATAATGGGTAAAGACCCGTCCTTCCTCCACGGTGTTACACTAAACTAATCTATGCTATAAACTAACTAATAAACTGCTAAGTAATGTAAATAACGACAAGTCTACGAGCTAACTTATGTTATGTAACATTGGGGTGACCGACTCTTCAATACTTGGAATTTCTGATTCCTAACAATCTCCCCCTAAGGGAGGTCACCACATGTTGTACATTTTGAATTCTAGCATTCTATACTTGACTTTGTTCTTGAGCTCGTAGACTTTGCATCATTAAAGAATTCATATTCTGTGGTTCAGTGGTGAATACATCAATGTTCATCTTCAATGCATATTTCGTGGAGGTTATGGGGCCAATCCGCATGATAATGAGTTTTGAGCCAGCTTTGAGATCATCAGCCACATTAAATCTCAGACACTTCCTTTGTGGTGTTGATATTATGTGATGTTGTGACTTTCGGACCGACATGCTCACATTCTGGATCATGATTTCTTCATATCAGAGTAGCGGAAGTTTTTCGTTGATTCATGATATTGGCAGCAGTGTAGCAGAAGCATGGAGTGAAAATATCAGAGTCATTGATGCACTAATCATGATTTCTTTTGAAATGAATGTGTAGAGTGAGCATGCGGCTATGGATTGACCGCTTCATTCTGATCAGCTGCAAATGTCGGGTGTACCTGCATAAACCAGTTAGCAATAAAGCACATGAAAGTGTCTTTGATCACTTTAGTTGAATTGAGGTACACGGCCCACGGTTTCCCGTTGATCAGTACAAATCTTTGTGATAGGTATAATTCGAAGAATTTCCTTGACAGGGTTTCGCAACTGCTCTAGCTGTTCTCAAACCGGAACATCTCAAAGAAGACAACACGGAGTGAGTGAATCAGCGAATTTAAGACCACTGATTGATGAAAAGTGATTTGAAGAAAACAATCGTGTATTGCTCAATAGAAATTGTTTTTGCAATACAACGAAGGTTTTAATGAAAGTCAATTATCAATCATAAAACACCTTTTGATTTGAAATATTCGAACACGGTCAATGTGCTAAAGAAAAGAGTTTTTAAGCACAAAGACCGGTTTTTCAAAGGTATCCGTCAATCCATAACCTGAACCAGGATTGATTCAAAAGATTGAATCGCCCCATTGTTTCTGTTCAGTTGTCACATGGTTGATCTATTTAATAGATCTCACATGCCACCCACCAGGAGCTTGTTTGATGTTGGCTCCAGAGGGCTTTCCATCTTCATTGTGAATATGTTTGCATATCACTCAGATGTTCTGGCAATACCACAAGGATAATGCATAGGACTCAATATATAATCTCTCTTTCCACATCGTGTGAAACAGAGAGTCTTCATTGAAAGTGTCCTAATGAGAGTTATTGATGATCCCGTGGCTCTAGACTCAATATGTGCATATTTGGATCCTGTGCTGGAGACTAGGGAGAGGGTCTCCTTCTTCAATATCAACAATCTCTAAGAGAAAGTCGATAGATAATGTCGGTTCCCCGTGAGAATGAAACAAGTCCTTTTTAAGAGGAACTTGAGTGGTTTGGAAAGTTGAAGTGCAGTGCGTCACTGGGTCCATGACGTCTTGTCTTCAATACCGATGTTACCATCAGTAGGATATGAATTGTACCCGGTTTCTGCCCTATGGTTGAAGAAATGGAGGGCTATTTCTTTTCACCCTTTTCTCATTCAATTCTTTTTCATTCTTCAACCCCTTCAGTGCTTACCAAGACTTCATAGCAAGAACCTTGTTGGGTTTATTCCAGTACTTGCTCTGTCTCAGCCCGCACTCTTCCCATATCTCATTTTTCTCCTTTTATCATCATACCTAAGAACTCTACACTAACTAGTGGATAGTCCCTGGGTAGATCCCTCCGGTTCTGGCGGATCATGGGAACAAATACCTAACCTTATCATCCTTATATCACCGTACATAAAGTAAAGTTGGTCGGTCTATTTGGTATTGTTCATCTGCCATTTGGAACCAATTGAAAACCATTTGAAAATCAATCCAGATACTTAAGATGTATTATCAAAGCATTTTGTACCTGAATTATTTTTGATATTTTTAGAACGAGAACTCCCCCTCAACATGTGCATCAAATATTTGAAATCGTTTTGCACATGGAGGCAGGAGAAAGAATTAACTTCTTTAATAACCATTTTCTAAAAGATATCAACATCACTTCCCTAATCGAATCAAGTGGATAGAGCATTTTTGGGAAGGATGAGGTTTTCATAAGTTTGCTCCCCCTCAATATGTGCCTCGAGATTTGAAAAGAGTTTTGCACATACTAGAGGGAAGTTCTTTGAAGTGCATCCATAATCACCAAACATTTAGAAACCATTTAACACACAATCTAGGTACCTTATATAAAAGCATGGAAAACTTTGTACCCTGAAGGTTTGAATTTGTTTTTGAAATGCTCCCCCTTAATATATGCTTCGAGATTCAAAAATTGTTTAGCACATATTAGAGAGCAGTATGCACTTAAAATGGTCATCTTATCGCATCTTTCATATTAATATCACATTTTCTCCCCCGATCAAAAATTTCAAATCCTTTGAGATTTTGGATCTCAAGTGATTTAAATATGTATGAGACAAAACGTTTGTTGGAGAAAAATGTGTCCAATTTTATATGATCAGAAGTGGACGACACTGAAGTTCCCTTTATAGACAAAAAGGGAATCCATAGTACATATCCTAACACTATTACATACATTATAGTTGTTCATAGTTTGTACACCACTTAATTACACATATTACACAATTGTAAGCAATACAAAACATAAACTACATTCGGAAGATGTCTTCACTCAGTCCTTTGAAGTAGTTTGTAGTGACCGGCACGAAGTCTTCCACCCACAAAGCTTTCAAGGTTGCGATAGATCATTCTAGTCTTCAGTCTTCGTCTGATTTCAGCAATAAACTCTTCACACCTCTTCACATCCTCATCAGACCAGGATTTCGTTTTGTTCCCCGGCTTCATATTAATTTTGATGTCTTTCACCCTAGAGTTTAACTCTTCTTCAACCATCCTAAGTGTGCCATCACTGAATTTGTATAACTCACGCAAACTCATTAACATCCTTGACCCGTATCTGTCAGTGAAGATGACTGCTCTGGGGTTGTCAATCACTATATATTCGTGGCGGTATTCATGTCCATTGGCTTCCCATTTTGGTCTTGTAAGATTGACTCGAGTCTGGTAACTTTCTATTCCCAATTGAAAGTCTCCAACTCTTAGTCGAATGACCAAGCCTCTGATCCAGAGATTGACAACAGCCGAGAGAGCCTTCTTCTCACGAGAAGGAAGATGATCGAGGTGACCTTGGAGGTTCAAAAGATAGAGATCTTCAAAGTCATTTGGCATCAGATGTTTGAAGTCATTCTCTTCTATGATGTGCTCTTTCAAGTCAGCTCTTCGAAGAACAATCTTCTTTAGGTAATCATACCCGTAGATAGGGAAGATCTCTATACCAATAACACTAAGAATACGCAGTCCTGAACGAATAGCTCTGCGTCTCTTCTCGGCACTATGTCTTTCGATGTAGAATTCCTTCTTCTTGAACCACCAATGAGAGATCCCATATGAAGCGGCAATGTCATATTGGTGCTCTTTGTCTGCCCAGAATTGATCTGGAACCAACTGTTTGAGACCTTAATCATTGTAGGTAGCTGCCTTCATCTTTGAAATTGATAGAGCAGGTCTTCTTTCAGAAGTATGTCCACAGAGATAGTCCAGATCATGGTTAAAGAAGAATTATGCCTGAATAGTCATAAATCCAGGTTCACCGCCGAGAGGAAGAGGGTTGTTCACATCAAACCTATTGATCTGTTCACCAACTTGATCATTCAACATTCTATAGCATTCCTCCATTTGATATTGAAGCTGATTAGCATCCGAGTGGAAGACTTTAACTATTTCATAAGCTGGACCTTCAAGATCTTTAGGGGTGATAGATGTGATTTCCTTCTTCTCACAGAACCACTTTATAAAGCTCCCCATATCCCCTGTGAAGTGAAGAAGAGAGTCTTCTGCCGGAGCTTCATAGTTGGAAATGATAGTTGAAGCCCAATTGTTTGCTGGATTAGTTGAATCAGACTCGGGAATAGACCATGAAGGCTCAGGAGTTTGAGGTTTATCTTGAGTAAGCCAACTTTGAGTAACGTCCTTTGAAGGTGTAGTTCTAGCCGTTTTGATTCATCTTCCTTCAATATAGGCATCCAACCAATCTTCATCTTCCGTAATTTTTGGGATGTGCTTTGTAGAAGCATCATCATCTTCAGAGTCAGATTCTTGAGCAACAAAAGATTCTTCATTCATCATTTGCTCTTCTGGAATAGTAGGGATGGTTGGTGTAAACCAGTAATCGACAATGGTTATTTCGGTAGACATATTCTGATGTTTTTGACCACTTGAGGTACTTGTTTGTTTCTGAGTGGTTGGAGGTGGTGATGGTGGGCTTACATTGTGAGAACTGGTTGTTCCTGAGAATCCCCCAACTCCAGATGTGCCAGCACCTCCTGTAGGAGGTAGTGGTGGTGGCTTGGGACCTCCTGACATATCTTTTGAGTCCATTGGAACAGATCTTCTTTTCTTCTTTGACTTCTTTTCACGATTATCAGCAACAAACCGCTCATAATCATCATACTTCATAGATTCATCGAGTGCTTCATATAACTTCTTGTGTGTACTGTGCTTGTACTCTCCTTCCTCATACATTTTCTCCGAGAGAACTGATCTCATGTCAGAGATCGGCAGATCTTTGAATCGTTGTAGCAAGGGAGCCTTCATTGCCCATTCAACCGCATTTTTAATATCGCTTCTATTGCCTGCATTACGATTTCATTGAGATTTAGATTCTCCAGTTTCTTGATACGACTATCAAGGTTGTTGACAACAATAGGAAAGTGTTTCTCAATTGTTGTAATCGTGACTGGCCTCTTCAAGCAATTCCTCTGTTGTTCTAGAAGGAGTTGGTGATGCACGAGGTGGTGAGACGGGGAGGGTGACAGGATCACCGATCGAGACAACTTGTATTAACTCATTAGTGGGATTAGGATGTGGAAGTGCGGTTGTAATAACTTGAGGTTCGAGTGTTGGTGTGATTGATGGGGATGACACAGCAGTGGAGACCTTTGGTGCGGAACATCGGAGGAATCGAAGAAGTATCTTGATGTATAGTGACAGAGAACATGGATTGAACTTCTTCCTTTTCATTCGTTTGCTTATCTGATTCGATGTCAGAGGGACCGTCTTTCAAGAATTGGTCCCCGTATGTAGGGTCAGTATCAAGATTTTTAAGTGAGGAAAGTGATCCAGTAGACACGTTTGTTTCTTCAAGATGCTTGAGTGTTTCTGTAACGCCCCGACCCGACAAGGGTAAAGGAATCACAAGTAATGGTGTCATATCAAAGCAAACATAAATATCCAAAAGAAATCTCAACATAAATATTGAAATAATCCAAGTCAAAAGACTTCAATACATAGGTCCCAGCGGAAAATAAACTCCAAATGAAATGTCTAAGATATAAAGTCTAAAATGGCATCATAAGATCAAAGCTAAAATCTCTAAGGTAAGTCCACACAGCACTCATCCCAAAGCAATACCCAGCTCCAATGCTTAGATACCTGCCGAGGAAGAAAAGAAATGCGGCTGGGCTTCAAAAGCCCAGTGAACAGATATACAAGCAAAACGAATACGAAACAAGAACGAATACGAAATAAAGTGAAAGAAAGATAGTGAAATCATAATCATTTCAAAAGATAAATCAGGATATAAGAATAAGTTTTATAGCTAACTACCTCGAGCCCAAACACATATGCCATATCATAAACATATTCATAATCACATAAGGCTTATTTTATAGGGGAGACCTACCAGAGTTATGAAGGACGTGCATGCACGCAGCATCAATCATCAGATCACATATAGCATATAACATATAATATATAACATATAACAGATCTAGGATGCACCCATACGCCCCACAAACATACATTGATAATATAATATAAATTGAGCTCATAGCAAATATCAGATAAGGGACGTGGCAGAACTTCACTCTACTGCCCTAGAGTCATGTCAGAAGTGCATTACTGACACGGACATGGAACCCCCATGACTAGTTAATAATTGGCTCGGGTGTCAAACTATCTTAGGTCAAATAAGAATGTCATAACTGACATAGATCATATTTTATCAAACGTTTAATCATGTTTTCAAAATCAAAGGTTTCATATCATATAGTTCAAAATCAATGTTTTATGATTCAAAAATCAAAGTTCAGATAAGCAACAGCTCAAATAGACACATTAGGGTTCATAGCAAAGGCTTAGGAAATCCTAATACAAAAGTTAACGAAAAGAAAACATTATAAGAAACCTTTACTGAAAAGGTCAGAATATTTGTACCTTATTCCAAAGCAAATGATCGAAAAGAAGACACAGGGAAAGCAAAGAATTACTCCTTCTTCACAGAACCTATACACATTAATGGTCGTATATATTATTAATGATTCCATAATCGTCCAAATGATCTTTTAATATTTGGCTTTCATACTTAGTATATTTAATGATCTTAATACTTTAGGGTTTTTATAATTAAATGAGACTTAAATGTTTTATACACAATATCGTAGATTAGGGTTCATATGTCATTTATTAAAGTTTAGGGTTAAATGTGAAAATAGTTAAAACGTCATAACTCACACATAAAATAACGAATTAGTATATTTAGCTTCAAAACCCTAATCGACTCTCATTTATATTCTAGGGTTTTCTCATCTTTAATATCTCATTAATATGCATTTACTTACATGTTACGTCTTTTAATGACTCGTTACTTAACCTAACACGTCATAAAAATAATCTTTCCCTTTATGTTTCACCATATACGTTTTTGATTTTATGTGACATACAAGTTACTTATTACTCGTATTAATTACACGTTAACACATTTAGAAGTTCACTTGACTTATAATTACACACGCATATGAGACATGATTCACAAACCATTAGGGTTTGGCATACCTTATTCGATTAACATATCAAAACTAGGGTTTACGCTTACATGACCTTTACTTGTTTAATATACTTTTAAAACTCATATGTGGTTCGGTTCAACTTAGGGTTTCAATTAATAAGTTATTACGCAAGTCTTAACTCATCTACATACTTAACTCATTCAAGTTATCATGTTTTATACCTTAGTCGAATGATATGCATGGTTCGGTTATAATTACATAGGGTTCGGTCCTTATTAACTCGACATATACATAACCCGATTCAATAATACCTATTACGTACATAGCTCTTAAATACTTGTAAGGTTTAATCATTAGGGTTTTCCTTGTTTTGATTCCATTCGGCTCGGTCACAAAACAAAACAACAAACTCGACTAAAACAAAACATATTACAATATATTAACGCAAGGTACATCAAAGGAAGACGAGAATAGGTTATACCTTGACTTGGTTGAGCAAAAATCTCGACACCTAGGGTGTTTGATATTAGGCCGAGCAAGAGAGAAAGAAAAAGAGGCAACAACAAAACTAGGGTTTCACTTTTGTGATTATGTGTTGTATATATAGTAGTTGTATTTGATTTAGGCTTAGGAGGGGATTGGGTTTCGGTTTGGCCCAACCGAACACAACCCAAACGCACACCTTATGGGCTTCGGCCTATGGTCCATCGAACAAAACAAACACGACCCAAATCATTTACGAAACGTCCAATCTTCGTCGTACCAAAATCGATCACGTAATATATTTTAGTTAGGTTTTAATTATTCACAAGTTAAGTTTTAAATTTCGTTAAATGTTATAAATATATTTTACGTATTTTATAAATTTCGATTCCAAGGGTATTTTAGTCTTTTAATCAGATTTTAGATTTTCAGGTTTTACAATTCTTCCCCTCTAAAGAAAAATTTTCGTCCTCGAAAATTGAAATGAAACGAAACGAAAACGAAAACGAGAACGAAAATGAAATGAGAACATACCAAACTATTCAAAGAAATGAGGATAACTAGCTCGCATCGACTCCTCGGTTTCCCAAGTAGCCTCACGTTCAGGATGATTTTTCCAAAGAATCTTAACGAACGGAATGACTTTATTTCTCATAACTCTTTCTTGTTTTTCTAAAATAGCTTCCGGTTCTTCAGATAAAGACTTATCGGATTGAATTTGATCAAACGGATAAGAAGCAACGTGTAACGGATGATAGTTGTATCCCCTTAGGAGTGATACATGGAAAACGTCATGAACATGCGATAACTGAGGCGGAAGTGCTAAACGATACGAAACTTCTCCTATACGTTCTAGAATCTCAAACGGTCCAATAAATCGAGGACTGAGCTTGCCCTTGATTCCAAAACGTTTCACACCTCTAAACGGCGAAACTTTCAAAAATACACGATCTCCGACCCGAAATTCTAAATCACGGCGATGCTTGTCGGCATAACTTTTCTGACGAGACCTAGCTTCCTTCAACTTTTCTCTAGCCACAGCTACTTTCTCATTAGTGATCTCGATCATTTCCGGACCTTCAATCAAGCGTTCACCTACTTCATCCCAGGAAATAGGTGCTCTACATTTCCTTCCATAAAGAAGTTCAAACGGTGCCGCCTTAATGCTAGCATGCCAACTGTTGTTATATGCAAACTCTACTAAACATAAATATTCATCCCAACCGCCAGTCCATTCTAAAGCACAAGCCCTTAGCATATCCTCTAAGGTCTGTATAGTCCTCTCGACTGACCATCTGTTTGAGGATGAAATGCCGTACTAAAATTAAGTCGAGTACCCCAAGCTTTTTGCAAACCTTTCCAGAAACGAGAAGTAAAACGCGGATCTCTGTCGGACACAATAGATGCCGGAGTACCATGAAGTCTAACGATCTCTTGCTGAAAAATCTCCGCCAATTTACCAATACCATAATCCTTTCTGATTGGCAAGAAATGAGCAGATTTGGTTAATCGATCAACAACTATCCAAATCGCATCATGTTTCTTCCGAGTAAGAGGTAGTCCAGTCACAAAGTCCATAGATATCTTATCCCACTTCCATGTTGGAATATCCAATGGCTGTAACAATCCACTAGCCCTTTGATGTTCAATCTTAACCTGCTGACAAATCATACACTTCGACACAAATGTCGCCACATCTTGCTTCATGCCATTCCACCAAAAGTACTATTTCAAATCCCTATACATCTTGGTAGAACCAGGATGAATAGTGAAAGGAGAACTATGAGCTTCAGTCATAACCTTCTCACGAAGTACCTGATCATTGGGAACACAAAGCCTATCTCCACACCATACAATACCGTCATTATCAACCTTAAACTCCGTCTGCTTACCTTCTTCAACATTTTGCGCCACGGCCCACAACTCGCCGTCATCTTTCTGAGCTTCTTTAATTTGCAGTATAAGGTTCGACTCCACCTTCATACTTTCCCAGTATCCATCAAAACCTCGTACACACAACTCAACATCCAAACTCTCTAAGTCACGCAAAATCCTAGGCTCAATCTTGATACTCGCAAGAATGCATGATTTCCGGCTAAGTCGCGTCGGCAACAACGTTAGCCTTACGGATGGTACTGAATGTTGGTGTCATAATCCTTAAGAAGTTCTAACCATCTTCTTTGTCTCATGTTAAGTTCCTTCTGAGTGAAAATATACTTGAGACTCTTATGATCAATGAATATATCACACGTCTCTCCATACAAGTAATGTCTCCAGATCTTCAACGCGAACACCACTGCAGCTAACTCAAGATCATGAGTTGGGTAATTCTCCTCATAAGGTTTTAGCTGCCTCGAAGCATAAGCTATTACCTTTCCATGTTGCATCAAAACACAGCCTAATCCTTTCTTAGATGCATCACTGTAGATTTGAAATCCTCCAGAACCAGTTGGAAGAGTCAAAATAGAAGCGGACACCAATCTCCGTTTCAACTCTTCAAAACTCTCTCTCGTTCATCCGTCCATACAAACTTTTCACCTTTCCTCATCAGTTGGGTTAGGGGTAGAGCTAAGCGAGAGAAACCTTCAACAAAACGTCTGTAGTAACCTGCAAGTCCAAGAAAACTCGACCTCATCATGTCGTAGGTCTTGGCCATTTAGTGATAGCCTCAACTTTAGACGGATCCATGGTGATACCATCAGTAGATACAATATGACCAAGGAACGCGACTTGTCTTAATCAAAATTCGCGCCGAAAATTTGGCGTACAACTTCTTCTTCCTCAAAATCTCCAAAACTATACGGAGATGTTCTTCATGCTCTTCTTCAGACTTGGAGTAAACTAAAATGTCGTCGATGAAAACAATAACAAACTTGTCGAGGAACTCATGGAAAACATGATTCATCGGTCTATAAACACAGCAGGCGCATTGGTCAAACCAAAAGGCATAACGAGAAATTCATAATGACCATATCTGGTATGAAACGCGGTCTTAGGAACATCTTGCTCCTTCACACGTAACTGATGGTAGCCAGACCTCAAGTCAATCTTCGAAAAGAACTTAGCTCCTTGCAGTTGATCAAACAAATCATCAATACGCGGCAGAGGATAACGGTTACGAATGGTAATACGCTTAAGTTCACGGTAGTCGATACATAGATGATGCGCTCCCAAACAGTCAAGTTTTCTCACTCAAGCCGGCCACTTGTGAATGGCCGACCGTAAGAAACTTAAAACGGTTCAGGAACGAACGCAATGAAGATCTGGGGAGTATAGTGTTTCCCCGGGTCGTTATGTCCCAGCGAGCTGTGCGAAGAATCACCAAACGTATAGTGATCGAGGGATTTGAGCGGAAAGAAGGATTGATATGATTATAACTACAGAAAAAGCCAACAAATTACAAAGGCTTAAATGCAAATTAAAGGAAATTAAAAAGATAAAAACTATTAAATAAACGCTATCACTATTTTTAAAATGAAGTTTTTGTTTTTATGTTTTTAGAAAACTGAATTAAAAACTACGCGACGTACAATAGAAAAAGTGAAACTTACACAATATTAACCCTAAAAATATGAAAATGATATTTTTACAAACCTAATGATAAAAGAAAATTTATAGAAAAAGAAAATTATTTTTACAACTATTTAATTAATTATTATTAATTAAAAACTAATTTTAACTATTAAATATTAACCTAAAATACAAGAAAATAGGAAATGAAGCTAGAAAAATAAAATTATGACTTGGAAAAGTCTAAAATAACAAAAGAGAATTTTCAAAACTATTTTTATATTTTTCTGATTATTTTTGTATTTTTTATGAATTTTAAACTATTAAAAACTAATTAAATTATTTCAAAATACAAATTTAACTAGGAAAAATCTAGAAAAATATTTTTTTATCTTTTTATATTTATCTTAACTTAAGAAAAATGAAAAATTATTTTTTTGAAACTTTTCTTAATTTTTTTGTATTAAATGCTAATTAAAAATGCTTAAAAACTAATTTAAATTAAGAAAAATAGCAAACAAGCTTGGAAAAATATGAAAATTTCAGGAAAACTCTAAAATTATATTTGGAATCTAGGAAAAATGGAAAATCAGATGGTTGTGTGTAAGATTAAGCAACTGTTATGCAATGTGCTTATAAATAAGCACTTGAACAAGCCAAATGAACAAAACAAGCCATCAACTGATAACACAAGCTAAAATAAGCTAAAGTAACCAGAATGCAACAAGTATTAACAGGCCTTGACCTCTGATTAGCTGATTACACAGATTTGGCTTATTTGAGTATATAAGCTAAAAACAGGTTTGGGTAGCTACTTTGAGCTTATGCACAAGCTACTAGATAAGCTGAAATTGAAAACCAGTCCTTGGGATCTAAACTAGACCTGGTTGGGACCTTGTAAACCAAATTTGAGCCAAAGGTGAGCTCGATGAACCTGTGCAAGCCTGCACAAAGCGTGCAGAGTCGGTGTCAAGCTGACTCGGTTACTGAGGGAGATGAGAGCTTATTGACAAGTAGTTTTGAGCTTTATAAAAATTTCACAAAAATGTATGAAAATGCTAATAACAAAATAGACCAGTTGAACTTCAAAAACCCAAGATTTCACTTAAGTTGGCTTAAAAATGAATCAAGGAAAAATCCTTTCAGTTTGCCTCAAAATGACATTTTCACTTTTGACTTTTTAAAGCAATCTTGATATTTTGACTTTGGTGAGATTTAAGCTCACTTTAAGGACTGATTATGATGTTAATGGTTGAAATGAGACTAACACAAGCTAGGTCTATGGATTTTGAACACAAAACAAGTGATTTGATCTCTAAAAACACAACAAATAAACTGTTTGAGACAGTTGAAGTGGAATTTGACTTTGACAGGTTACAAGCACAAAAGTAAGACAGATATGAGTTTAATACAGCTAAACAAACATAGCACAACAAGCAATACCCACTGAACCAACCTCCAATGCAGTTTAAATCTCAATTCCAAACACCCTTGTAACTACTGATTTGTAACTTAAAATGAGCTAACAATGATTCATTGTTATGATTGATCAAACTAAGTCCTTATATCCTAAATACAACTTAATGAAAAGATTTAAACCAGTTAGAACTACAAATTAAGATTATGCAAAGAAGCCTAAAAATTAACTTACAAGGGTCCTTAGCCACAATGGCTTGAAACTTGTGAAACCAGAACACTAACCTATATTATCCAACCCATTAGACCTGAATCAACCCAATTCCAACACTGCTTCAACCCATGTCCATTTCCATTACCAAATTGACCCAGTTTGACTTTCTTTGACCAAGAACCACTTTTGCTTAAAACTGAAATGTAAGCTTATAGAAAGCTATTAGAAGCTTGTATAAGCTTATTGGAACTGAGTAATGAGCTGTTTGAAGCTTTTGTATAAGAATTGGAAATGGAAAATTTCAACAGTAAGCTTTAAACATGAATTCTTAACATAACTTGAATTTATAACTGGAAATGGTTTATAATGATACAATACACTTAGTCTGATACAAAGAAACAAAATACAACAGGTTTTTCACTAAGTTAAATACTTTAAGTTAAAACGACATTTTGAGAAAATAAAAACTAGTAGACTCCTTCTCTTGCTTCCCTTAGCTTCCTTTTATAATCCAAGTGTCTTCTCTCTCTCAATATATATGTTTCTAGCCATTGGATGGCTTAAACTGATCCTGGCCTTTGAATGGATTTTTGGCGCCAAAGTTGGATTTTAACATTGGGGTTGAGTGAGGTGGGAGGAGATGCATTAAATGCATCTTGGAGGCTTGTTGAGGTGGGGGGAACATGGTTGAGTGGAGGGAGAGAGGGATGGGTGTCGGTTTTTCAGTTGGAGGGTGAGACTTTTGGCGTTTGCTTATTTTGACCAGATATTTGACCAAGGGAGTTAATAATAGAAAGGGGTCCAAAATTCATAATGACAGGGGGTCCAAATTGTTTAATGACAGGGCCAAATGGGGTGAAGGGTTTAATAATTATAAGAGTAAATTACACCGTTCGTCCTTGTGGTTTGCGTTGACCGCAGGGTTTAGTCCTTTGACCAAAAAAATTGCACCGTACGTCCTTAAGTGTGAAACGTTATGCGCCATTAGTCCTTTGATCAAACGACGTTAAGTTTGACCGTTAAACTCCCCTCGTGTGACTTGCACATGAGGGTAAAAATGTCATTTCATCTACCTCTCACAGAAACACAAACACATTAAACCACATATCCACTCAAATCAAACAAATCAAATCATAGATCCATATGATCCACTCAAAATATATCCACTCCCAAAACAAATGAAATCACATATCCACTCACACAAATACCCAGATTTCAAAACCAAAACAAAGGGTTCATCAATTCCGGCGACACAAGATTGTCTCCGGATACAAAACCACTCATCTTCATCCAAAAATCAATACAACACACTCAACAAAACCAAAAACACAAACGAGTGACCAAGAAAACCCCACACCACCGTCGGCATCAACTGTCTCCGACAATGGTTTATCTTCGATGGCTTTTGCTGGTATACTCTTGAAGACGGCTTCAGCAGAAAAAATTAAACCCGGTCAAATAGAGTCAAATGATGTGGGTTATCTTGATAGATAAAGATTTGTTTTGACGAGCTTAGCTCGAGTGTGTTGAGGATTTGTGGTGTCGATTCGTTTGTTAAGGGATTTGTTAACATGATATGTTACGTGGTTCCAGTTCGTGGATCCGAGACCTTTGTCTATAAGGATTTGGTTTGTGTAAATTTGTTTCGTGTTTTTCTTTAAAGATCAATGATGGGTTTTTGGGTAAGGTCTTTTAAAAGAACCTTTGTCTCGACATACCAAACCTGAGATCTCGTGATTGTTTTTATATTTTTCAAATCTTGTTTGCTTTTTTTTATCTAGTTTGTTTGAATCGATGTTGGTTGAGGTTGTGTAGATGAGATATTGATTATGAGGTTTAAATGTTTGAAGTTTTGGTTTAAATGTTTCGGATCTTATTTTATTTTTTCGGATCCTATCTTGAATGTTTGAATTTGTGGTTTTAATATAAAGGTTTCAAAAGAAACCCGATTCTCTGTTGATTTTAGTCATTAACAACCCAAATTCTTCATTTTGGCTGATTAGGCGGCATTGTGTGTTGATGTGGTTGAAACAAATCGATTGAGGCTTATAGATTAATTCGGGGTTTGTATTCAGGAGATTCAAAAAGTTTTTTAGATATGAGTTGGTTTGTGTTCATATGAACTGATCTGCAAAACGAGGGTAAGTAAAATAGATGGGGGCGCACATTTTTGTGTGAGGCTAGGGTTTGTGGTAGTTTTTTCTTTGGTTTGTGGTCTTATCCACATAAACTACACCGTTCGTCCTTGCACCGTTCGTCCTTATGGTCTTGAAATGACGAATTTACCCTCATGTGCAAGTCACATAAGGGGATTTTAACGGTCAAACTTAACGTCGTTTGGTCAAAGGACTAATGGCGCATAACGTTTCACACTTAAGGACGTACGGTGCAATTTTTTGGTCAAAGGACTAAACCCCGGGGTGTAATTTACTCTAATTATAAGGACCATATGTGTAAATTCTGAAATTCAAGGGACCATTGCTGCCATTTCATCAAAGTTGATCCAAGGGCTAAAAGTGACAATCTCAAAAAGTACAAGGACCAAACTTGCCATTTTCCAATTTTCCAGGGGCCATTTTTGCCAATTTTCAAACTTGAAGGACCAAACTTGTAATTTTCTCAAACTTTTGATGTTTTTCACCAAAGGACTAATTTTGACAAGTTATGATTTTAAAAGGACCTTTGGTGATTTATCTTTTGAAATTAAGGCTCAAGGACTATTTTTGACAATTTTAGAAACTTGGGGGACTGAAACTGCCAATTATGCAAATTTAGCTCATTTTTCATCCGATTTTGAACATTTTGCATCTGAAACATATAAAATGCAATTTTGGAATATTTTTAGTGTTTTGATGCATTCGAGCATTTTTAGGCGTTTTGCAGTTCAGATTTGACCCAAAAATGATGAGTATTTACACACTCATCAATCCCCACACTAAACTATTGCTAGTCCCTAGCAATCTTTTGAGAAAAACTTAATGGATTTGAATCTCTTTACCAAAAGCCATTACTTCCGGAGTAGCCAAATGTTTCAGTTCAAGTAAGAACCATGGTACACCGATAACCATGTGATTTTGAGCAAACCACCGGCTTTCAACGGATTTGATTTGTCTTTACCGAGCCGTTGCTCTGGACTAGCCAACTCTTAGATAAATTATCAATATTATCTTTGGTGAGTCGATTACCAATTATGGTTTTTCCACTTGCCTTTACCACAAGCCATAAACTTGCGGGCTAGCCAACTCTTCACTTTTTAGGATATGGTGAGTGGAATACCATACAATTTTGGGCAAATTGCAAGCCGTCAAGCAGTTTGAGATATCTTTACCAAGAGCCGTTTGCTCTGGATTAGCCAATCCTTTTGTTTATTAGACAAGGCGGACTGATAACCATAAGATGAGTCAGTGTAAAACACTTACTCCAAAAAAAAAAAAAAAAAAAAAAATTTGGCCAAAAACGGGGGAATTAAGCGGCATAATTACATGATAAAATTCGTGAGAATTCCCCCCCACACTTAGAAATGAATATTGCCCTCAATATTCAGAGTACCGGCGGTTATGCCGAAACTTTGAACGTAAAAGGGAAATACTGCGGCCATTATTTAGAAAGAAGATTTTTTTTTTTTTTTTAGAACATGTGGGCAACCCCCCCACACTAGGGTGGTAGAAAGATAGGAAGAAGTCAGAAATATGGGTGAAAACCCATATGGCATGCTACTGTTTTTGATTCCCGAGTCGCTAGCTTGACTCGACCCCGTATTCATTTGTTCATTGGGAAAGTAACGTGGAAAACCAATCTCGATCGGACTTTCGTTCACAATGTTAATAAACATATGAACATCAGAAAGTTCCACACCGACGAGATATAACCGCGGTATTGTTAATAGTAGAAACTATAAGGGATGATACCGGGGTCAAAGATGGTGTCCTCATTCTCGAAAGAGAAAAGGGAAAGAGCAACCACACCATCTGTGAAGAATGGAATAAAGACGTACATGAGAATGCAAGTCCATTCCTCAGCAGAGAGAAGCAAATCACCAGTTGTGACATCTTTAAGCTTAAACTTGAAGCTTAGATGGTGATTGTCAAGAAGATGTCCGGTAGGGAGGGTGGGAAACGGTTCTTCAATCAGCAGGTTTTCCGGAAAAAGGATGTCTCCCTTCGGATCAAAGTAAGTGTTATCAATTCCCGTTGGAATTGACTCATCACTAAGAAAGGCATCGACTTCATTCCAAAAGTGGTCATCTTCCTCATCGAGGGTGAGAGAAGGGATGGAAGAGTCGGGAATAAGACTAGAAGATGATGGATTCTTTTGAGCAATTCATCAATGGGAAGAATGTCTCCCATTGGATCACAAACATCATCATCCAATTCAGATGAAACTGAAGAGAGTTTAGTTTCATCCACAGAGTTAACAAACTCGATGCGACAAACTGATTCGGAGGTGGGACAAGTGGTGTGCTCTTAGAGCTAGCAGTTTCCACCACTTCGATGAAATCTCGATTCTAGATCATCATCATCATCAAGAACACTCTTGACTTCCCCTGGTACACTTTCAAACCATTTGTTTGAACCAAGGTTGATTTTCAAAGCTTTGAGCTCAGCACGTTTTTGGTGACTCGTCTTAACCGTGAAATTTGAGAGTGTTGCATTGAATCTTTCAGATCTTTGATCAATTGTGGCAACTCTCTGTTTGGACAGAGGTTTGGAGTTCTGGTTGATATTCAACGTGAGCTATTCGTTGTCAACCCGTATGGTTAACTCTTCAGCAAACACATCAATCAGAGCACGGCTCGTTCTCAAGAAAGCTCTCCCTAAGATGAGGGGAACTCTAGGATCTGCATCGAATTCTACTACAACAAAGTCCGTAGGGAAGTGAAACCTTCCCACTTTCATCACGACATCCTCGGCTATCCCAAGTGGACGAGTTATGGTACGGTCCGCTAGCTCGAGTGTCATACAAGTGGATGAAAGTTTAGGAAGAGACAGTTTCTTCCATACTGAGAGTGGTATGAGGTTAATGCTAGCGCCAAGATCGGCCAAGGCGGAGCATTGAACCATCCCCAAGAAATCACACGGGATTAGAAATCTGCCAGGGTCTTCAAGCTTTTTGGTAAGCTTCTTGAGAAGGATCGCCGAACATTGCTCATTGAGAGGAGTTTTAGCCATCTCTGAAAGCTTATCTTTGTTGGTGAGTAAGCCTTTAAGCGTGGATGCAAATTTAGGCATTAGAACGAGAGCATCAACGAAGCTTATATCAAAGTGAAGCTCATTGAAGATTTGGAAAAAATTTTCCATTTGCTCTTTGTTTTTGTCTTTGAGCTTCTCATCATTCATTCTTGATGGGTAAGGAAGCTGACTAGACTTTTGAGCCGGGATGGAAGTCATTTCTGGCTCAGGATTTTTCTTCGGAACTTCGGGTTCCGGACTTAAAGCTTGGACTACCGAAGGTGGGACGTGTGCGGTACTTCGTGGGCTTGAGAATTGCACCTTGTCCGTTGTATCCTTGGTAACTTGACTCAATGCTACAAGAGGAGGAGGCATAGGAGTCGAAGGTCCATTATGTGTCTTACCACTAAGAGTGGTAACGGCTTTCAACTCGGCATTGGGATTAGGAATAGTATTGCTTGGGAGTCCTCCAGAAGATGATGAAGCTTTGTTCATATTCATGTTCATGAAACTGCTCATCATATTCTTTAACTCATTTGTCTGCCGAGACATTGTGGTATCAATTTCCTTTTTAAGCTCAACTCTCATGTTATTGATCTGAGTTTGCATTGAACGTATGTTTGACTCAGTAATTTTCATGAAGTCATTTGGCATGGGAGCTTGAGGGGGTTGTTGATAACTTTGATGATTTGGAGCTTGATAAGGTTGGTTGAAATTGTTCCGGTTTTGATTGAAATTTTGAGAGTTATTGAAATTTTGTCCTTGATTCGGAACAAAGCAATTTTGATTGCCGTGGTTTTGCACAGGAGGAAAACCAGGTGGTGTCATACCGCTAGGTGCACGGTAATGAGGATCAGCTTGTGGTCGGTATTGATTGTGGTTTACCGAAGCTACGGGAGCTTGGTAAAAGGAAGCATCGGTTGCTTGACAATCATAATACGCATGTGGACCACTACAAGTTTCACATACCTTGTTTACGGCTTTGACTGGTTACGCTTATGAATTTCGCTTTTGATTTCCTTAACATCCTTAATCTTACAACGGATGGCATCCGTTAGGCGGCTCGAGTTGCTAACTTCGGAAGAGTTACTTGGATGAAGAAGCAGGAGGGTTAGGAGTATTGACTTTGTTGCGAGAAATAGGAACTTTGGATTTTTGCTCGCAAATCTCAATCACATCTTTAGGTCTACGATTCAAGATATTGTCGTCTGCGGCTGCATTCAAAGAATCTTGATCGTTACCGTTCAACCCATTGTAAAAGATATTGACTTGTTGAAGCTCCGTGAATTCATGATGGGGGCATTTCCTGAGGAGATCCTTGAATCTCTCCCATGCCTCTCCAAAGTTTTCATCGAAATTTTGACGAAATCCAGAAATTTCATTTTTAAGATTAGTCGTCTTTGATGGAGGGAAGAAATAATTAACAAACTTTTGAACAAGATCCTCCCAAGTTTCGATAGATCGAGGGGGTTCTTTTTCCAGCCAAATCCGGGCTGTCCCCTCAAGAGAGAATGGAAAAGCATCAACTTGATGACTTTTTGTGGCACATCTTTGAAATTGATAGTTGAAGTCAACTTGTTAAACCAACGGATGTGTGCATACGGGTCTTCACGATCAAACCCGTGGAATTGATTTGTAGACACAAGTGTGATCAAATGTGTCTTCAATTCGAAGTGATCAGAATTGATTACTGGTAAAACGATGGCATCCCCATAACCCTCGGTGGGTGCTTGGAGCATTTCCGCCATAGTACGTTCGTCTGCCATATTGTTGCTTGAAATAGTACGAATCTCGGGTTCGACTATTTGGGCAGTACGTCTACGAGAACGTCTTCTTGGAATTTCTGCTAGATCACGCAAAGGACTCAATGATCTAGAAGAACGAGTGCGCATGCACTAGAGATAACTCTAAGGAATCTCAGAGTTAAGAAGAGGAATTATGAAGATGGGGAAAGAAGATTATTTTTGAGTTTTATGGTTATATATATATAGAGAAACAAAAGAAAAATATTTTTGTGTTTTATAGGTTTTGAGATGTTTTTGGGTTTTTTATAAGAAAATATGGATATATATATATATGGATGGATGGATGGTATGAACAAAGAGTGAGTTTTCAAATCACTAATCTGCTAGACGGAAGATAATCAGCACAGCTCCCCGGCAGCGGCGCCAAAAATTTGATGCGCTCCCAAACAGTCAAGTTTTCTCACTCAAGCCGGCCACTTGTGAATGGCCGACCGTAAGAAACTTAAAACGGTTCAGGAACGAACGCAATGAAGATCTGGGGAGTATAGTGTTTCCCCGGGTCGTTATGTCCCAGCGAGCTGTGCGAAGAATCACCAAACGTATAGTGATCGAGGGATTTGAACGGAAAAGAAGGATTGATATGATTATAACTACAGAAAAAGCCAACAAATTACAAAGGCTTAAATGCAAATTAAAGGAAATTAAAAAGATAAAAACTATTAAATAAACGCTATCACTATTTTTAAAATGAAGTTTTTGTTTTTATGTTTTTAGAAAACTGAATTAAAAACTACGCGACGTACAATAGAAAAAGTGAAACTTACACAATATTAACCCTAAAAATATGAAAATGATATTTTTACAAACCTAATGATAAATGAAAATTTATAGAAAAAGAAAATTATTTTTACAACTATTTAATTAATTATTATTAATTAAAAACTAATTTTAACTATTAAATATTAACCTAAAATACAAGAAAATAGGAAATGAAGCTAGAAAAATAAAATTATGACTTGGAAAAGTCTAAAATAACAAAATAGAATTTTCAAAACTATTTTTATATTTTTCTGATTATTTTTGTATTTTTTATGAATTTTAAACTATTAAAAACTAATTAAATTATTTCAAAATACAAATTTAACTAGGAAAAATCTAGAAAAATATTTTTTTATCTTTTTATATTTATCTTAACTTAAGAAAAATGAAAAATTATTTTTTTGAAACTTTTCTTAATTTTTTTGTATTAAATGCTAATTAAAAATGCTTAAAAACTAATTTACATTAAGAAAAATAGCAAACAAGCTTGGAAAAATATGAAAATTTCAGGAAAACTCTAAAATTATATTTTGAATCTAGGAAAAATGGAAAATCAGATGGTTGTGTGTAAGATTAAGCAACTGCTATGCAATGTGCTTATAAATAAGCACTTGAACAAGCCAAATGAACAAAACAAGCCACCAACTGATAACACAAGCTAAAATAAGCTAAAGTAACCAGAATGAAACAAGTATTAATAGGCCTTGACCTCTGATTAGCTGATTACACAGATTTGGCTTATTTGAGTATATAAGCTAAAAACAGGTTTGGGTAGCTACTTTGAGCTTATGCACAAGCTACTAGATAAGCTGAAATTGAAAACCAGTCCTTGGGATCTAAACTAGACCTGGTTGGGACCTTGTAAACCAAATTTGAGCCAAAGGTGAGCTCGATGAACCACATGCAAGCTGCATAAACTGTGCAGAGTCAGTGTCAACTGACTCAGTTGCACAGGGGAGATGAGAGCTTATTGACAAGTAGTTTTGAGCTTTATAAAAATTTCACAAAAATGTATGAAAATGCTAATAACAAAATAGACCAGTTGAACTTCAAAAACCCAAGATTTCACTTAAGTTGGCTTAAAAATGAATCAAGGAAAAATCCTTTCAGTTTGCCTCAAAATGACATTTTCACTTTTGACTTTTTAAAGCAATCTTGATATTTTGACTTTGGTGAGATTTAAGCTCACTTTAAGGACTGATTATGATGTTAATGGTTGAAATGAGACTAACACAAGCTAGGTCTATGGATTTTGAACACAAAACAAGTGATTTGATCTCCAAAAACACAACAAATAAACTGTTTGAGACAGTTGAAGTGGAATTTGACTTTGACAGGTTACAAGCACAAAAGTAAGACAGATATGAGTTTAATACAGCTAAACAAACATAGCACAACAAGCAATACCCACTGAACCAACCTCCAATGCAGTTTAAATCTCAATTCCAAACACCCTTGTAACTATTGATTTGTAACTTAAAATGAGCTAACAACTGATTCAGTTGTTATGATTGATCAAACTAAGTCCTTATATCCTAAATACAACTTAATGAAAAGATTTAAACCAGTTAGAACTACAAATTAAGATTATGCAAAGAAGCCTAAAAATTCACTTACAAGGGTCCTTAGCCACAATGGCTTGAAACTTGTGAAACCAGAACACTAACCTATATTATCCAACCCAATCACTTTAAATCAACCCAATTCCATGGTTGCTTCAACCCATGTCCATTTCCATTACCAAATTGACCCAGTTTGACTTTCTTTGACCAAGAACCACTTTTGCTTAAAACTGAAATGTAAGCTTATAGAAAGCTATTAGAAGCTTGTATAAGCTTATTGGAACTGAGTAATGAGCTGTTTGAAGCTTTTGTATAAGAATTGGAAATGGAAAATTTCAACAGTAAGCTTTAAACATGAATTCTTAACATAACTTGAATTTATAACTGGAAATGGTTTATAATGATACAATACACTTAGTCTGATACAAAGAAACAAAATACAACAGGTTTTTCACTAAGTTAAATACTTTAAGTTAAAAACGACATTTTTGAGAAAATAAAAACTAGTAGACTCCTTCTCTTGCTTCCCTTAGCTTCCTTTTATAATCCAAGTGTCTTCTCTCTCTCTTCTGAATATATCCCAGCATGTTTCTCAGCCATTGGATGGCTTAAATTGATCCTGGCCTTTGAATGGATTTTTGGCGCCAAAGTTGGATTTTAACATTGGGGTTGAGTGAGGTGGGAGGAGATGCATTAAATGCATCTTGGAGGCTTGTTGAGGTGGGGGGACATGGTTGAGTGGAGGAGAGGAGGGGGGATGGGTGTCTGGTTTTTGCAGAAGCAGTTGGAGGGGGTGAGACTTTTTGGCGCGTTTGCTTATTTTGACCAGATATTTGACCAAGGGAGTTAATAATAGAAAGGGGTCCAAAATTCATAATGACAGGGGGTCCAAATTGTTTAATGACAGGGCCAAATAGGGTGAAGGGCTTAATAATTATAAGGACCATATGTGTAAATTCTGAAATTCAAGGGACCATTGCTGCCATTTCATCAAAGTTGATCCAAGGGCTAAAAGTGACAATCTCAAAAATTACAAGGACCAAACTTGCCATTTTCCAATTTTCCAGGGGCCATTTTTGCCAATTTTCAAACTTGAAGGACTAATTTTGTAATTTTCTCAAACTTTTGATGTTTTTCACCAAAGGACTAATTTTGACAAGTTATGATTTTAAAAGGACCTTTGGTGATTCATCTTTTGAAATTAAGGCTCAGGGACTATTTTTGACAATTTTAGAAACTTAGGGGACTGAAACTGCCAATTATGCAAACTTTAGCTCATATTTCATCTGATTTTGAACATTTTGCATCTAAAACATATAAAATGCAATTTTGGAATATTTTCAGTGTTTTGATGCATTTCTGAGCATTTTTAGACGTTTTACAGTTCAGATTTGACCAAAAATGATGAGTATTTACACACTCACCAATAGACGTATGCTTCCATCCTTCTTCTTCACAAACAAGACAGGTGCACCCCATGGAGAAACACTTGGGCGAATAATTCCACTTTCTATCATCTCTTGCAGCTGTTCCTTCAACTCCTTCAGTTCTACAGGTGTCATGCGATACGGAGCCTTCGAAATCGGTTCAGCACCAGGAATTAACTCAATGCTAAACTCAACTTCTCTAGCTGGGGGAAGTCCAGGGAGTTCATCGGGAAAAACGTCAGTAAATTCGCAAACAACCGAAAGATTTTCAATGTTAGGACTCTCCAAAGATGTGTCCTTAACAGATGCTAGAAAACCTTGGCACCCATGAGCAATCATGGTCCGTGCCTTCATAGCGGAAATGAGTTTAACAGATTTAAGAGGTTGAGAACCATGATAAACGAATTCGAGATGTTTTACGTCTCCAAAGATCACCGTTCTAGCATGGCAATCAATTGAAGCTCTATGATAAGCCAACCAATCCATGCCTAGAATGATATCAAAGTCGACCATATCGAGAGGATACAGATTTGCAAAGCGAATACGATCATCAAAACGAAGAGGACACTTAACGTATTTATGATCAATGATCGCGTGGTTTTTCATAGGCGTAGAAATCGATAAGTGATTTGTTAACGGTTTGGGCTTCATATTAAGTTTCTTAGCAAATGTGATAGATATAATGGAGTGTGTGGCACCGGTATCAAATAAAACGAAGACAGCATAATCATCAATGAAAAGAGTGCCCGTAATGGTACCTGAAGTGCGCTCCGCCTGGTTACGAGTAGTAGCATAAACACGTCCAGTAGTAGTCGGCGGCTTGATGTAGTTTCCAGGAATCGCCGGGTTCTTCTTAGGACAATCTTTAATCTTGTGATCAGTGGAACCACAAGCAAAACAACCACCAGTGGCCTTGAAACACTGCCCCGGATGAACCTTTCCACAAGTAGTACAAATAGGTGGGGGAGGCAAAACCTCAGCTGTCCTCTGTTGACTAGAAGATCCTGAAGCACGACCCTGATTTGCTCCTCGAGCTGGCTGATCCTTGTTGTAACGCTGGTTATTGTTACCTTGGTTCTGACGATCATTTCCATTCTTACCAGCATTTCTATTATCTTGACTCCTCGTCTCAGGGCGCCCAGTACTTCAAACAACTTCTCAATATGAGTGATCCAGTCCTCGGCCTCAGTAGGAGTAGCAGCAGTGCTAAACGAAAGAGGCTTGAGCTTACCGAAACGCTCGAGCCAAGTGTGAATACCGACGGGTTGATTTCCTCCACCACTACCCGAAGCACCATTCTGATTACGAATGTTATTGATCACCTGTTCCATCATCTCAGGTGTAGTAAGACCAGGGAAAAGAGAGTTGAGAGCATTCGCAATCGCAGTATCCATGCTAGTAGCATCATCGTCTCCGTCCACGCTACCAGTAGTACGAGTTCGAACCATCTGAACGATTAGCAAAATGAACAAAGGTGGGATACGAAATGGAAGTACGCAGAAGG
The DNA here is from genome assembly GCA_910596185.1 of Chrysanthemum makinoi. Classification (NCBI taxonomy): domain Eukaryota; kingdom Viridiplantae; phylum Streptophyta; class Magnoliopsida; order Asterales; family Asteraceae; genus Chrysanthemum; species Chrysanthemum makinoi. The sequence continues at coordinate 299,385,644 of OU343221.1, forward strand.
AATCCTAAAGTCTACCCAAATCCTCACAGGTCAAATCCTAAGCTCTAAGGTCTCAAAACCTAGACTCCATATGTCACAGTGTCCGACTACAAGTCGTAAACCTGGGCTCTGATGCCATAAATTGTAACGCCCGACCCGACAAGGGTAAAGGAATCACAAGTAATGGTGTCATATCAAAGCAAATATAAATATCCAAAAGAAATCTCAACATAAATATTGAAATAATCCAAGTCAAAAGACTTCAATACATAGGTCCCAGCGGAAAATAAACTCCAAATGAAATGTCTAAGATATAAAGTCTAAAATGGCATCATAAGATCAAAGCTAAAATCTCTAAGGTAAGTCCACACAGCACTCATCCCAAAGCAATACCCAGCTCCAATGCTTAGATACCTGCCGCGGAAGAAAAGAAATGCGGCTGAGCTTCAAAAGCCCAGTGAACAGATATACAAGCAAAACGAATACGAAACAAGAACGAATACGAAATAAAGTGAAAGAAAGATAGTGAAATCATAATCATTTCAAAAGATAAATCAGGATATAAGAATAAGTTTTATAGCTAACTACCTCGAGCCCAAACACATATGCCATATCATAAACATATTCATAATCACATAAGGCAACATTTTATAGGGGAGACCTACCAAAGTTATGAAGGACGTGCATGCACGCAGCATCAATCATCAGATCACATATAGCATATAACATATAATATATAACATATAACAGATCTAGGATGCACCCATACGCCCCACAAACATACATTGATAATATAATATAAATTGAGCTCATAGCAAATATCAGATAAGGGACGTGGCAGAACTTCACTCTACTGCCCTAGAGTCATGTCAGAAGTGCATTACTGACACGGACATGGAACCCCCATGACTAGTTAATAATTGGCTCGGGTGTCAAACTATCTTAGATCAAATAAGAATGTCATAACTGACATAGATCATATTTTATCAAACGTTTAATCATGTTTTCAAAATCAAAGGTTTCATATCATATAGTTCAAAATCAATGTTTTATGATTCAAAAATCAAAGTTCAGATAAGCAACAGCTCAAATAGACACATTAGGGTTCATAGCAAAGGCTTAGAAAATCCTAATACAAAAGTTAACGAAAAGAAAACATTATAAGAAACCTTTACTGAAAAGGTCAGAATATTTGTACCTTATTCCAAAGCAAATGATCGAAAAGAAGACACAGGGAAAGCAAAGAATTACTCCTTCTTCACAGAACCTATACACATTAATGGTCGTATATATTATTAATGATTCCATAATCGTCGAAATGATCTTTTAATATTTGGCTTTCATACTTAGTATATTTAATGATCTTAATACTTTAGGGTTTTTATAATTAAATGAGACTTAAATGTTTTATACACAATATCGTAGATTAGGGTTCATATGTCATTTATTAAAGTTTAGGGTTAAATGTGAAAATAGTTAAAACGTCATAACTCACACATAAAATAACGAATTAGTATATTTAGCTTCAAAACCCTAATCGACTCTGTAGCAACTCGTACATTTCAGACTATAATTTGACTATTATTTTGACTTATTATTATTTTAATTTTAAGTAATATTACTTTTATAAGTAATTACGTAAGTTCAATCGCGTGAGCTTTACTCGTAACCAACACAAGACTATGACGAGTCTAGGTGTTCTATACTTTTTATTTTCTCCATAGTTATATTTTATATGAACTATTGCTATTTTATCATTTTTACGTAACTTTTGTACTTTTTACGTATTACGCCTATCTGAACCAACGTTATTATATTTTAACAACGTATACGCACGCCGTTAAACATATCACGCATCTAATTTACTAATATAGAGTATATTGATAAGTTTTGACATTTTTATAAGTATTAAGTTTTTATGTTGCCCGATTTTAAGTTTTATGACTTAACGGCTTAACATTAGTAATTACCGAAATCAAATTATACCTTATAAAACTAATACTATCTAATAAACAAACAAAATCTTACCTTTTCTTCCTATCATGCCACGTTAATATGAGACATATGTACATGTCTTGACATTGTGTCAATTAGACACTAATACTAGCATCTAGGATTTTACAACAAACTAACCTGCTATTTAAATGGCACTAATAGAAGTATGTTGTATTCTTTTAGTTTGCATTATCTACATATAACATGGGACAAGGAATTCTTCGTCGTGAAGTAACGACGTGTAAAATAATATTTTTTTGAGGTAAGTTGACTTCGTATCCTTGTCATCTCATCCTTAAACGTGTCATCTCACCGTACTAGCTCCATGTCACGTTTACATCCACCGATCATCGCTTTAATTTGTTTCTATCCATTTTATTTTGCCACCCTATCCCTATATATAATCCCACGTTTTCATATATTCTAATTACACAGCTTAATATTCCTTCATAAACACAAGACATTAATACTTTGAACAAACTTTGTAAACTAATCATGGGATACAAATATGGTAGCCTCTACGGGTTTTACCAACTCGTTCGTTATTCGTTTATCACTTTGCCATTTTTAAGGTGAGTTTTCATAGCCCCGATTTATTCAAGTTTTTACTTATTTCAAACCTACGGGGAGAATACATTGCACATCATTTTTATTACGATGCCAAGTATATCAAATTCATTACATTGCTTAAGTTACCTCATGCCAATTGAATGTCCCCATTAATTACATGAACCGTTAATTAGAAAGAAGCGAGGGTGAGTGGATAGATCTATCGAGGGTGACTCCTCCATCCGGGTTGGTGGATTCCAACTGGTTAAACGGATGCATTTCATTTAATAACATTATTTGAGTTGTTTGGCAAACACACTGTTGGGGCGAACATCATGATCAGTCTAGTTTCGGTGTCATGGACTTATAACAATTGTATCATTTTTGTGACGACATTGTCATACATAATTTATACTTGTGGTAGTCGTATTAAACATTTTCAACAACTCTATGAACTCACTCAACCTTTGTGTTGACACTTTTAGCAATGTATTTTCAGGTAACTAAGGCATTCACTTCATGGCATGCATGTGGACATATCTTAGAGTCGCGGTGACGACGCGTCTCACATGGGATTTCTACATTTTAAAAACATCGTTTGACTTGTACCAAGCTTATTTTCCGCACATAGTAACTTTCATTTGGGACCTATCTTTGTAACTCTGAATATTTTTATTAAATCAAGCGATGTATTTTCCAAACGACACTTTAGGTCGTTCAATATAACTGTGACTGTGATGCTATGACGGTCCCCGGAATTCCATTCGCAAAAGCAGTAATTTGGGGGTGTGACAGTTGGCATCGAGCTTCATTATAGAGAACTAGGTTGCATCATTGACCCTAGACTATAACTACATCATCATAGCATCTCATCATTTCATCATAAGTGCATAGTCACTCTACATGCGGTTTCATACGCACATTTTGCCAGTTATTTACTTTCATTTCAAATCGATTGTCACATTAATGCCTTGAGATACCCATCCCATCACTTTGACATGGAGAATGCCCTGTCATTCCCTATCACAATTTTAACATCAGTTGTCTCAACACCGATAACATCGATGATGAGATGAACCCTTTAGGAGGACGAAGTTGCACCTACACCATCACGATCACCATTGATTCACTGTAGGATCAGGACAAATTTTATCATTCTGTTGGGACAGATCATACCATTTGGTAGGACTTACAGGCTTAGTCCTAATGGACCTATTAGTCATACATTTGATTTGCCGCTTGGGAAGCGTGCATGATTTGACACACCACTACCATCTACCACTAAGACTACAGAAACTACACTATCTCATGGATTTAAGGACTGTGAGAGTTTCAAAGCTGTTGTTATTAGACGACCCTCTGCTCCTACACTTGAGACATGATTAGACTACCAACAGGAACAGATAATAAGTACCTTTCTAGCTAATGTAATCTATATCATTTATTATCTCCACGATAATCACAACCTTTGTTTATTTCATTCCCTATTTCAATTGCCCAATTTTTAATCATTTCGCGACAATACACCACTATCTTACTAGGGGTTAGGCCAACTTTATTCTTGACCAATTAAGAGACTATTACCACTCTATGAGGTTCTCCCATGTATCCTACAAACCATTCCACAAATTTTATTTCAAGTTATTCTGCTAAATGTTATAAATATATTTTACGTATTTTATAAATTTCGATTCCAAGGGTATTTTAGTCTTTTAATCAGATTTTAGATTTTCAGGTTTTACAGTTTCAGATCCAGGCTCAACGTTCTCCAGTGAATCATTTTTCTCACTTGTTGACTTAAAAACTGGGGTCTCTGTGGTAAAAGGAGTCTCCTGATTATCTTCTTGTGCATCACTGGACGCGGGAGATTCAACTGATCTTTCTACCTCATCAGTGTCCATCCCAGTTTGCACTTGTGTAGGTGAAGGTACGACATCTCTTTTCTTGAGAATAAACCGGGTCGTTGTTTTAGGAGGTGGTGAAGAGATATTCAGTAGCATGTGTGCGGCTTGTTCTGCTTCTCCTCCAGCAACTCCTTTACCTTTGTCTTGTGTGACTGGATTGATTTGATGAGGTGCTGACACAAGTTCTCTTATAGTGACTCCTCCTACTGGTGGTCTCTGAGACTCGTTTAGGCTGTCAAGACTTTGCTGAATTCCTTGACGATACGCTGCTTCGTCTTCATCAATCAATTCTGATACTTTTTCAGTAACCTTAGTTCCTTCATCATTTCCCTTATCAACTTCCTTTTTTCTTCTGTTTAGCTATTGTGATGGAGAGACATTAGATACTGAGCTGCCAGGCCTCTTGTTTTTCTTGGGAAGGCTTGAGTATGAGGCTTGAGATTGCTTAGATTTGGAAGAGGAGTTCTGGATGTCAGCTGCATTAGCGGATGCTTTCTTTACATAACTCTTGAAGTAATCCGCATCCTTGATTCTATCATTAAGAAAAGTTTCGGAACGGCATACCGAAAATCTCCCTGTCATATCCTTTGGCACTATATTTAAGATTGCCAAGAATGAATTCATCAGCGGTTTCATGCTTGGCGGACTTCCTTCGTGAGTTGATTACGTGAGTTTGTAGCAAATGACTGATAATGAGTTTTGAGAACCTGATGCTGGGAATAACTCTTTTACCAAGACTTTTTCTTCCTTTGACTTTATTCTCAGAGTTGATTATGTCAGAGATAAATGTGTCCAAGGATAAGATGAATTCTTCGGATAAGTTCAAAGTCAACATTTTTCCTTTGACAATTCCCCACAGATCTGAATAATGGGAGCTCGAACTCTGTGCGTCCACGAAGTTTTACGGTTAGACACAGGTTGAGGATTGTGATGATTGATCTCCATGGTTGATATATTTCTGCATTGATGAGTGAAGAGATCTTGGTTAATTTATCAGGGTACCCCAATTCGTCGACAAAATTTAAGATATCATGAATGGAAGGTGGGGAGATGAATTTGTTTGAAGGGTTTCTTGGTGTGATTTGAAGAGCATCCCTGAGGGTCTCAACCGAGATGTTATACCATTTGTCTCCAAGCATACAGTATGAAGCGAAATCTTTTCCCAAGTAGCAGTTTTCGAATTCTGAAGATAGATGGATGGGATAGAACACCGCTTGGTTAGAGCATTAAAGAAATTGGTGTCCTTCAAGATATCGTGAGCTAGACGGTAGGTAGGGTTATGTTGCCCTCTGTCAACATCTAAGAAGCAGTTGCTCTTAGCAATTGGCACCCATTCAGCACGAGGAACTAATTCTTCATCAGTCAGAATGACATTTTGTGCAGATGCAATATGAACATCAGAAGGTGTGATGTCAGCCATTGAGATCTGAAGGTTACACAGACAACACAGACCATATCCAGGAAAATTGTTAGGGTAAGTTGCAGTTATGGTGTATATGGAGATCAGGATGTAGTAAACTAAACATGAATAGCATGCAGAAACTTATGAGTGTAGCATGTCCTTTTGGAGAAGGCATAAAAAATAGATAATACCAAAGGCGAATTATATACAAACTACAACTGGCATTGGAACTATCATTTGATCAACTCACATAACGCACTACACATAAGTGACAGTAGGTTACCAACATGCATACTACATGATGAATGAGGAACACATCATATGACAACTAGCATCAGTTATCTCGCATGGGCTACAAAGTAACTCGCAACATTCAATAACACAGACAACTCGCATATAATATAAAACAAGTCGCATAAGGCAACTCGCATGAATAAACTCGCATAGGTCAAACAATGGGTGGTCAACATATATCCCAACTCGCATTACAGACATGAAGCAAGTTGCATATGGCAACTTGCATAAAATGACAGATGTTAGCATAGTTAACTCGCATACATTACAAAGTATGAAGCAAGTCGCATATGGCAACTCGCATGAGTCAACACGCTTAGGTCAAACAATGGGTGGTCAACATATATGTCAACACGCATTACAGACATGAAGCAAGTCGCATATGGCAACTCGCATTTGGCAACTCGCATATGATGGAATATAACACGCTTAGTTGACACGCTTAGGTAACTCGCATAAGATACAGTGAATCTAGACATATTGCATAGGGAAGACAACACGCATAAATGACATTGCAACTCGCATATAGCAACTCGTTTTAACACAATTTAGCACCAACACGCATATAAGTATTTCATTAACAAATCATCAGCCCAACTCGCATTCAAGAAATCAATCTAACTGGCTATTAAAAGACATAGCATGTGTAACATCACTTAATATCACGAGACCACAACCACATGTTTAACCCACAATTAAAAACATAAAAAGATTGGAAATCCCAAAACCTCTATTCAAACCAAATGGCAAATCTTAATCCTACTCATAAAAAATCTTCTACGAGCATAATCAAGAGTTATATCAGACATAGGCTAAGTATGAGATATCATTAAATGAGAGTATCTTAGCTATAATCAATAACGATTAAACGCAAACATACAAACCTAATGTCCAAACAATCGATTAAGATGAGAGTCGAGGGGAAAAATCTGCAAATGGATTGAGAAAGGGATGGTTTAGGAACACATCTTTTAAATGTTATGAATATAAAAGTGATCATATAACAAAAAGCCTACCACACCGTCTTGAATAGCAACTCGCTTAAATGAAGGTTGAGAGAGAGATATGTTAATGCATGTTTTGACCAGGTTACTAATTATGGTTTGACCACGACCCAATACGCATACATATGAAGTACTTTAAGCGAGTTGACACAATAAGACCCTCTACTTTGTAACTGCAACTCGCATATAAGGAACAAAGATATAGGAAATAACACTTTTGGTCCCTCAACTTGTCAATGCAACTCGCATTCAGAATCAACATATTAACTCGCTTAATGTATAATAGCAACTCGCATATAACAGTAAAGTAACTCGCATATCATACCAAAATACCACCATACTCAAATTAAATTACTCACACACAATCCTCCCCACATAGTATGCAACAGCCAACTTACTCAAATAAAGCATGCATAATGATTCAGCTACAGGTGCACAATCCTCCCCCTCAATCAATGATATGAGAATAATAGAAATCATTGATTGATTCAGTATTATGGGATGACTACGGTAAGAGCATGAATAATAAAAAATAATATAAAGAGTTACTACTAATCTGTTCGAACTTCATCTAAAATCCCGTGACATTGTTGAATGACATTTCTAGGATCGTAGATGTTATCAATGACAGAAACTAGAGTAAATGTGAAATAATGAATAAAGTAATAATAATAAAGATAAAAAATAAAGTAAAGTAACAATGTGAAAAGAAAAAAAAAATTAATTTAATTTTTTTTTTTTTATGGAAGACCAAATAAGTACGAGTCCTGAAATGAGGTGATCAGGAGTCAGAGTATGAGATGTATCAATTCTGACAGGCTACCATTCCAGAGTGAGCATTCTTCAGTTCTGATGGAAACCAGGTCATGATGTTCATGAACGAATTGAGCATGATACCTGAAACAGATTGAGGACACTTTGCACTAGTAGCACATGCATTATTGCAAATGGGTGGGTTAGTGACAGGTATATTCTCTATTTTTGAATTAATAGAGTCTCTATTTTTGAATTAATAGAGTCAGATCTTGAAGAATCATTACTGGACATCTTTTTAAGTTCAACATTCCTGAAGGTTTTTCCTGTGGGGATCCATCTGAGGCAACTTCTAGGTGAGTAAGTCCGTTTGGTACCTGTAAACTTAAAGACTCTGCCAGTAGGAACCCACTTAAAACAACTGCTAACAAAGTTAGATGAAGTTATGTTCATGTTCTGATCATTGGTCCTTTTGCAATTAAATTGCTTCTTAGTGGATTGATCTGTCATTTGACTCCTTAAATTCCTGATCTTAGATTTCTGAGCCATCTGTTGGAAATTGTCTTTCCTACGGTTGGAATGACTTTGTGAAGTGACTGGATTCGACAAAACCTTATTATTTTCAACCTGGGGGGGCAAGCTTAGTTTTTGACGCTTTAAGTCTTTCTGTCTTAAATGCATTGGGTTTCCTAGTTACAGGGCGTTTAGTGGCATTATGAACAGTTGATTTCTCCAAAGTTTATGGTTTTGTGAGCTTAGTATTCACTCTATTTCCTGCAATTTTCCTAATCTCATTTCTTAACGCAACGATAGTGAAACTCTTATCCTAAACTTGGTCTTTGAGGGCATCTATGTCAGATGTCATGGAGTTGATTTTATCAATCTGTTTGGTCCTACACTCCAGAAGATTCTTCTTTAAGGATTCATTTTCTCTTAGCAATGTTGCAACACATATGGCTAGTTCCTTATTTCTAGACTTAATTTCATTACAAGCATCATGATTAATATCCGCATTCATGTTCAATTGAGTGTCTGACATTTGTTTTTTCAGGTTACGAATGGTTGAGTCTTTGTCTAGAATCTGAGTTTTTAACTGATTAATTTCAAAAAACTCACGGAATTCTGGGAATTCTGGATTTGTGCATGCATTTGAAACAAAAGAATTTTCTTCCTTTTCTTTGTAGTGCAATTTCCAAGGAAATGCAGTGTTCTTCAAGAATTGAATATTTGTAAGAAAGTTCCTCAAATGCCCTTTTTGAAATTACATCATTAGTTTTAAAACATACAGTCTCAGTCTCAACCTTTTCAATATAATCTGACTCATGTGAATCTACAAATTCAGATGGTTTGGATATGTTACCAGATGCATTGTGTTGATCATTCAAGGGTAGCACATCAGATGACATCTGATCATCCATTGGTCTGACACTTGCATCCTCATTACTCGAAGTTGGCATTAATGACTTACTGACAGTTTCAGGCTCCTTTGTTTCTGATTCTTTGTATTCATCATCAGTAGAGATACCATTTGATGCCATTCCAATTTCATTGATGTAATCAACCGATAATGATCTGCATTTGTTCAGCTTTCTGATCACAGCATCCCCTGGAGGTTCACTTTCTTTATTCAATTTATCCTGGGCTTCACTTGCTTTAGCTGCTTCCTCAATGTATGTCTCCATATTATCCATTAATTGGATCAATATATTGGAGAACTCATGAATTTCCATTCCGGTATGTTTCTTGAAGGAGATTACAGTCACATGTTGATCAAAATCTGTTGAGTATTCCCCATTGATAAATGTCTGAAATTGTTTGAGAATCATATGAAGTACGGGTATGGAATCATCTTTTATTATCTTCCTGTTGGTGAGCTGATTCTTCAATTGTTCAAGGTAATCAAACAATGTATTCTTAAGTGAAGGTAAATCTACGGACGGAAAAGGGACCGCATGTCCGATCCATGGATGTGGATAACACTTGTGATATGTGGGAATGAAGCAGTAAGTAAGGTTCAATGCTACATTCAACATGTAATTGCTTTGGGGTTCATTTGGGTTGGACACAAGGTGTGATGGGTTTAGATCATCAGTTGTAGGATTTGTTAAGGTTATACATTCTGAATAGTACATGCTTTGTCTGCAGTCCGCTAAATCATACAGTTTGAGCACTTTAGAAATTACTGGATCCGTAGATTGAGCCATGAGTGTTGGATTCTACGGGATTTTACTACTTTGATTAAACCGAAATTGATTCTTTCACGGGATTTTACTAAACCAAAAGAACAACCGTAAGAATGTAACACGAAGAAGTAAAAAAATCTAAATGAACAAGTAGCTAAACACACAACTCTCTTAAGCAGTCAACTCGCTAAATATCCAAGTCGCATTAGCATCAACTCGCAACACACTCAACTCGCTTAATGAATCAAGTCGCTAAGTAGCCAACTCGCTTTAGTCTCAACTCGCAACACAATCAACTCGCATGAACACTAAGTCGCTTAAATTTAACTCGCTAGCGTTACAACTCGCTAAATAGCTAAGTCGCTTTAGATCTCAAGTCGCTTAAAGAAACAACTCGCTTAGAACCCAAGTCGCATAACGATCAACTCGCTAAATAGCTAAGTCGCATGTACCAACTCGCATAAAATAACTAAGCAACTCGCTTTGAAGAAAAACAAGTCCGAGACTCAACTCGCTTCGTCCTTCTTTCAAAAATAATCACTTTATCAATCCAAAACAACCAAACCACAATGATTTAAGCCTTCCAATTCAAAACATAAACACATATGATGATCCTAAACACAAAAGTACAAGCAAAATTCAAACTTTAACACTAGAATTTGTCCAAATGAATCAAACTCTCCTAAACCCTTAATACCCCAAAAACCTTATGAAATCCACCAAAACAAAGAACATGAAAGATGAGTGATCAAACCATGGCTCTGATACCAATTGTAAGATATAGAATTTCATATTCACATTAAGATCATAATCAATAGTGGAGTATATAAGTTTTAGAGAGAGAGAAAAGGAAATGTTCTAGTAAGAGAAAACTCATGGAAGGTTAGATTCCAAGTGAACATTCAACCCTCTACCTTGCAAGGATCAGGTATATAATGGGTAAAGACCCGTCATTCCTCCACGGTGTTACACTAAACTAATATATGCTATAAACTAACTAATAAACTGCTAAGTAATGTAAATAACGACAAGTCTACGAGCTAACTTATGTTATGTAACATTGGGGTGACCGACTCTTCAATACTTGGAATTTCTGATTCCTAACAGTAATATACACAATAGTTAGGGGTTAAAATTAAAAATTATAAGAACAAAACCACCAACAATTCACGAGTCACACTTCCACAGTTCCACCCACCTTTGTTCTTTCAACCCTAATGTTGCAAATCGAACTACTATAAGTAAAAAATTAAGCGATTTTTGCACTGATTCCGAATACAATCTATGGAAGAGCAATATTTTTTATGTCTAATATCTTGATTTTGTTTAAAATGTGAAACATGGCTTTTAGTTATATTCTAAAAGGGTTTATGATTTTTCTTTTCAGTTATTCATTCTTGATATTCATAATACTAAGTTTTTAAAAACCTGAATATGCAGTTGTGGGGAAAAAATTGCAAGTACTAAAGCATTTGGTTTCTTTGTATTAACGGATTAGTTTAATGTTATTATCTTTGTCTCATATTTGGGAGAGAATTGATTGGCACACTCTGAATTCTTATTTGTACACTCATATGTACAACCTGATGAAGCAATATATAATAAATGTACAACTGTTTATTGCACAGTTTGGAGTGTGCAAATAAAAAATGTGAGTGTACAAATCACTAGCCTATTTGGGATGCTCTCTTTTAATTACTAATATTCTGAATCAATGGATTTTAAAATGATGAAATTCTTGTGAGCACAAACTAGGTTCTACAAGCTATTAAGCACACATATCTTTCATCAAAAGATGAGCAAAATATAACTCAGCTCTTAAACTTGGTAGTAAGGGATATCTCCATATGTACCTCAAGAATAATATACTCCAGATTGGATGGCTTCTATGTACGATATTATACTCTGCAACTTCTAACTGCATTGTTAACGAACTCTTACTTTAGTTGTTTACTTTGCCACGTTTATCCTGTTTGTACTTAAATTTTCTTTTTCACAGTGATGGTTTCTAAACTTTATACTACGGTCATTTTCAGGTTACAAGAAGCCATTCTCACAATCCCTCATGGTATAACTCGGCTTGTGTATGCTTATGGAGCGGGAGATAAGATCTGACAAAGCTATTAAATTCTTCATATGGAATGTATGATTTAACTCATTAGTTACATATATTGAATTATAGTTAATGATGTCTATAACCTCACAGGATTTTCTTGGATTGTTATTGATGCAGATCAAGAATCTAGCTGCAGACTTATGCCTTGATAGAGCTATTGTTCTCGAATTACTTCGTGACCCTCCTCGGGATCTTCTTATGCTGAGTGCTTTGTTACCTGATAAACCTGATTCAACATTATTGAGGCCCGTAATTAAACATGAGGATGTCATTCTATTGGCAAGTGAAAGAGATGCATTAAAGGCTACGGCAACCAAAAAAGTTCCGGTTCATGAAATGCAGATTAACTGGTCTACTAAAAAAACCCTCAAGAAAGTGCATGTTGAAACACTCAAGAGAGTATATAGATGATCAAAGTGCCCACTGTAAGTAAACCTTCTCACGCATTACACGTTTTTTAAGCAATTTCGGTAGAACGATTAGGGGTGACAAAGATGAGCATGTTGGGCTGGGTTGACCCCAATCATTATCATGTCCATGTCTTGCATCCTGTAAAAATAACCATTGTGTTACATTACATATGGTTAGAAAAAGACCTTGGTGACTTTCAACCTCCGCGACACATCTGATCTGTTCACATTTTAACTTAATTTTATTTGTTTAACCTGTTTGATTAGTTATATACTCTGTCCCCACTGGGAGAATGATATCATCTTCTTTTGATTGGTAGCTACAGAAGTTCTGTTATGCATTATGAGCACAGTTTCAGATTTTTTCATCTCTTATTTAGATAGGATAGATGCGTGCATGTCTGAGGAATAAGTGTGAGCAAAATGGACAAACCCTGGCCTCGATACTTTTCCTTTGTGAGTGATGTTAAATTAACTCCTTCCAACACATCATCTTTTAAGATGTGTGACGAACAATAACTTTTAGTTAACAAAAACAATGGATTTTCGGTGATTTACATATCACTGGTAAGATGGTTTTATGATATATACGTTCTCAGCAAGAACGGCTCATCTGATCTTGATTATAATACCCGATGTCAGATGACTGAAGCTAAAAACTTGTAAATTAACTCCTCATATTGAAAACCACATGATAGATATGGTGTTCGCAACATGAATGAGAGTGCAAGTAAAATATATTGATGCTGGTTTAGGGACACCAAAGAAAAATTCCATCATTCTTCTTGCTCACAATGGACACGTGGATATGTGACTTGCTATAGAAAATGTTGAGAATTCTGATCTTTTGAAATTAACAGGGGAGTTGAATCAGCTACTTCTACACCAGATTTGAAAAAAGCATATAGAAAATCAGCACTCATACATATAACATATACAATAGAATTGAAAATCATATGTAAAGGCAAATGTAAAATCATAGGTAAATTCTCTCTATATTCATTTTAGTTGTTGTAGCTTAGGGGTCACTTTTAAGTTTCCATGGTTATATAACATATGGATTAAAAGATTTTCTCAGGTTATGGTTAAACATGATTGATCATGTTAGTTTTGTTGTGAGAGAAAATAAAGTGGGCCTTTGACTTTTATTATATGAAATTTTTTTATTCATTTAACTTATTTGTGATTGGTGAATCATGTTTGACAACATGAGAAGATCCTAATCCATAACATATACAATAGAATGGAAACCAATCAAGGTAAAACTAGCGTATCCTGTTTGTGCTTATAGATGAGCTATTTTGTTTATAAATATGCTGTGAAACTTTAATTTTGTATTGATCTGGTTTGATAGATGTGTATTTGGCATGGTCTTCGACACTAGAACCCTTGAACAAACTACCCCACAAATAGGTAAGCAACCTCGATGCATAAAATAGCAACTTCTTTCATGCATGGATTATGATGAGAGGGGGCGAGTATAAGCATCGGTATCTTTTTAGCCTTGTGAAGGATGGCAAACAAGCAACATACATGAGAAATAATAAACACGTTGCGTAGGTAGCTTTATAGATACAAATAGATTAATAGCAGATGTAACAGTTCTAGCAATGAGAGTTGTAGTATTCAACTAAAACACGTTATAACTGTATTGCTTTTCCACCCGATATGTGATTGTTATACTTATTCCAATCATTAGCAAACGATTTGACCCATTTTCTATGTAAATTATTTTGTTATACAACCCATTTGTCCCGTTTGTCTACTTGAAAAAAAAAAAGAAAAAAAAAAAACATAAGTAATCGGTGATTAACTTCTACCTATTTCAATGCACAGCAATCATTGGCTTACACCTTAGGAAAGCGATTTTTGCTAAGCCATTCCTTGGTGGATCTTCTCCAAAGGCTTAGCCAAGCTTTTGCTAATGTTAGTATATTATATCTTATTATTTTTATGTACCAACTCTCGTGCCATTTTAGTCATTTTGTAATAGCAATGGTTGTATGGGGGAAATATTCAATTTATTGTCGGAATTTATGAAGGCATATGAAGCATTGATGAAAGCCTACGTGGAGCATAATAAGGTAACATTATTATTTTTGTTTAGCCGTATACTTGATTACCATATATAATTTTAACTTTGCATGTGTAACTTTATACTTTATAGTGCAATTTATTTCAAAGTCTTTGATGATGAAATGAAACACAATCTCAGCCACAATAAACTGCATTTAACTTAAGACAATAAAAATGGCAAAATGACATGTTTTTCAAAATATATGTTTGGGACTGTTCTTCAATGCTGAGTTTAGGAGTGTTTGGGACAGTTTGATGACTGCTGAATTTAGGGGTGTTTGGAACTGTTTTGACTGCAAAATTTATGGGTGTTTGGGGCTATTATATATCACTACTACAAAAAAGGCTTTTTAGACCCCCTTATAAAGACCTCCTATGAAAAACACACGTCTAAATAGCTTTCTTGCGCGCTCAATGCTTATTTAAACCCGTTCATTTCATAACAACACGTCTATAAATGAAAATTACATCTAGACCGGGTAGTATTAAATGCACCGGCCCATATTATCTTATAGATAGACCGGCCCGTTAAGTACCCGGTTTAAAAGTAAAAAAGATTTCACTTATATTTTTCAGTTACTTTTGCAGATAGCACTCACCTAACTCCTTTCATAAGATTAAGAGTTCCGAATTTCAGATCCAGAATTATAGCTCGAGTCGTTCAAGAATCAGGTATGTAGCATCGATCCAGTGATCAATTAGACTGGTTTTTCGGTTAGATTTGAGTTGATAGATCCAATATTTGATTATGAACCCTAAACCTCCATTAACGGCGGTTCCAATCTCAAATGCTTATGTTTTTCTTTGTTTCATGAGTTATGTTGCTTGTTCTTCCGCTTACATTCAAAATTATTGCCTATTATTTCGATTTTTAAGAGATCCTTATTAGGGTTCATCACAACTTAAAGCCTAAACTTTGATTTAGGTCGAATTAGTTTTTAAAGCATGTATATTTATGCGTTTTACTTGCTTAAATTTACATGTGTTAATTCAAGATATGTGGGAAAATAGCTTTGTATGGTTAGGTCATGAGAATTGGGGCAGTTTGGTTTTATTTTTTTGTTGTATGTTCGAAGTTTTGATATGTTACACTTAATTGATTTCGTTATTACCTGTTATTAATATATGTTATTTTGATAAATAAGGGTAACTGAGTCGCAACCTTGTGAACTCGAGCTAAAATTGGAGACGATAAAAGATTTAGCAGTCATGGGTGTACTTTGGTCTTGCCATCCTCGATCCCTGTAAGTGTAATATCAGATTTTGTTTCCATTGATCATAAAGAACAATGCCGTGTTGTCAAGGTAAAAGAGATACACTTGCACATTATTTAAATAAAATTTTCATGATTCTTTATTACTGTAGTTTATATCCATGTTCGGTGTCACAGTTAAAAAGAGATGCTAGATTTATATTAAGAAAAAGTTGTCTGGAATGATTATACTTGTAACTCATTAAACGCTAGAAAGATGTGAGCGTTTGCTTTCATAGATACATATGGTGAATCAGATTGCAGCCATTCTAGCGCTCCTATTTTTATAAATATACAAATCCAAATTTTATACTATAATTTTATAATACCTTGTTCTGATGGATTAAAAGCACATGGAATATATGATATTATGATATATGTTTGGACTGTGTATAGACGTTATAGGTGGATGATATCTACATACCAATTGAATTGGTTATGACAGTAGCACTGAGGAGGTGATCCTTTTTGAAAATGTGTCTCCACTCATTATGATTAGTTGATTTTAGGGACTTAATTGATACGAAGTGTCTATTCACCCGTGAATCGTGATGTGTTGATTAGAGTTTGTAGTCCACAATGCCGCAGTATATCTCCCTTACATTATCAAAATTCAAAAGTAAATTTGTTTCATGTTACACGTTGTAGTAGATTTGAATCTGTCATTAATAAGTTTATCTTCTTTTACAATTAAAGATAACATTACACATAAACGCAAAATAGGCATTGCATTATATGCAAGTTCCGTCTTTTAATAATCTGTTTCTTATAGGGAAGAGCACACTTCTGAATCATCTTTTTCATACCAACTTCAGGGAAATGAATTCTCTCGATGGACGGCACGTTCTGATCTGGTCTTTTTTATTTTTATATTTTCTTGATTTGCACTTTTCTCATTTTTCAACCTTATAATAATCAGGTCTCAGACCACTCATGGAATATGGATGGCATTGTGCACCAGGACTGAACCGTGCACCGTTGTAATGGATCTTGAGGGTAACGATGGGAGAGAGCTAGGAGAGGTTATTTTTAGATTGTTATTGTTTTTCCTTTTTGTCATCTTTATAATGTGTTTTGCTGTATGCTATTTACTGATGTTTTATTTCTTGTCCAGAATGATACTACATTCGTGAGCAGGCTGCAAATAAACCTCTTCTGAGAACTGTATTCCAGGTACATATTATGTGATAGGTGTCAAAATAAGCAAGATATGAGTAAATATCAAGCATGATACATGTGAAATTGGTTCAAGTATCTTTATATATGTATATATATTGCAGACTCCTCTTAAAATGCAAGAAAGTCTCTTGAGGGAAGATACCCAGAAGGTATGCCAATTGTGCCGTCTCTTTGTATTTAATTTTTTTATTCTTAAACAGTTACACAATCAATCGCACTAGCTAGTTATGATATTATGTTATTGAATGTAGATATGGGATGGTATTCCCAAGCCAGAAGCCCACAAACAGACCCCGCTGAGCGATTTTTTTAAAGTAAGAACCAACATACATCGTACTTGTGGCGCTGAAAGTTCGTTTTAGAGATAGACTTACAATTCTACGGGGAAATCATGAGAGCAGACAGATCACTCAAGTGTAAGGCCTTACAGAAACTACTTATAAAATATTATATTAAGGCTGTTTGGATCTCTTATTAACAGGACCTATAAAACACCCTTTGGTGGATGTTGTGAGTTACATTTTGATAATTGCTGTTCCTTGATGCAGAGGTCTTTTAAATCACATTGAAGAAATACGAACAAAAACAAGAAGAGTGGGAGAAAGCGATCAAACTTGTTGCTGACACAACTAGAACAACTGATTTGGGTGCTGACACAAATAGAGCAACTGATTTGGGATTACTTTCACACTTTGTATATTGTTCTCAGTTTTGTATGAACTTCCAATGAATTTATGGCCAGATATGGGCTGTTTGGGATTCCTTACTAGAACTTTTATAAAGAAAGCTGTGTAGAATTGCTTGTAAGATTTTTTTTAAAAGAAAAATACACATATAGACCGGTTTATATTATAATCACCGGTCTATATACCAAGTCTTTTAGACCTTCTAACGAGTCTTTTAGACCGGTTGATAACCGGCAGTCTATATAACGAGTCTTTTGGACCGGTTGAAGCACCGGTCTATTTGTGTGTTAATCTTTTAGACCTCCCCCCTTTTAGACCTGCTCGAGCACCGGTCTAAAATGGTCTGAGAACCGGTCTAAAAGCTTCTTTTTCTAGTAGTGTATATTCTTTACTCCAGAATTTAACAACTATGACAGTGCAGGCATCCGTGATTAAGGTATATGATCAACTAGAGGAACAACTTAACTCTTATTAAAATTAATCAAGGTTGAAGCGCCACTATAATTTTAGGTGGTGTTTGGATTACGTTATAATTGAATGAAACTAAATTTACAAAATTTCAGGAGAAATATTATCAAATCATTTTAAATATTTAGTACATTTGGGTGGGTAGAAGGTGGATGTTTGGCATTTTTTTAAAGTAAATCTAGAACATGGAATAATCAAAATTGATAAAGTAAAGTAAAGTAACTCCCAATGCCGTCTTCCACGGGTTATGGGTCCCGTCTGTTTCCTAAGGTGTTTGGGGAGGTTAAGATGTAGTGACGCACTTTTACCTATCTCAAGGTAGAGGCTGCTAGGTTCTACCAAAGGTAGAAAGGACCTCGGCCTTTTGTAGGGAGTGAGGATCGAACCCCTGACCTCTCGGTTGAGAGGCAAGGGGTTTTCCAACTGATCCAACCCTACTTGTTTAATAATCAAAATTGATAATTAAGTGTAAAACACAATTTACATTGCAAAATATAACAGCTTTTGGATATGGTTTTGTTTTAAGTATGGTCAAAAAGGACGGGTTACACCAAACACTCTTTTTTTTTTCTTTTTTTTTTTTTACAATAACTTGATTAGCTAATTAGGATTACTGCCATGTTTATTAAAATCATTATTTGAATATCTTAGTGAAATGGTGTAGGAGGTCATTTGATCATTCTTACTGCTTCCTCTTATACTACGTAGCTACCAAAACTATTTGACCCAACTGACCATATTTATTCCATTCTTTAGAAAGTCAGGCCGAGTTGCCAATCTAATACCAACTATACATAATATAAAACCCTTTATAACCTGTTTTTACCTTATCACATTGTAATTTGCAGGATTCGTATTCAGCTGAATCTGAATCTGATAGCGAAAGGAAGCATAAGAAACACAAGAAAGATTCTCGTTATTAAAAATGGTGATAATGATGATGGTCAGAAAAGGAGCCTGAAGATGCAGGGAGAAGAATATGTATATCTTATTCTGTATATGAAGAATAGTTACTTGATGCATATCTTATTCTGTATATGAAGAAGAATATGTATAGGTAAAAAATAATACTAGTAGTAGTTAGTTTACTCATTTTAAAGATCAAATTGTGTTAATTTGAGATGAAAATTAACATGAGCTACCATTATCTAGTTGCCGTTTTTTTATTTGTGATCCTCCAAGAAGCGATATTGACCTTGATTGGTACAAGTGTATTCCAACTAGTTGGTTTCGGGTATGGAGATTGTGAGTAACACAATTATGAGATTTAATAGCTTTAATTTAGAACATTCATTCATAAGAAATGCATTGTGATGCTCAAATTTAAGAGTTATCACTCCTTATCTCCTGATCGATCCCGATATCTTTCCATACTATGGGTAAGTGCAAGCTTATTTAGTAAAACCTTAAAAGCTTTAAGATATAAATATCAAAATTAATGCATTCAAAACAAGATCAATCTTTATTTTAACATAAAAACAAAACAGAAATTCGAATTTTTGTACTGATGATTAATTTAACAATTCAAGACCTAGAAGACACAATGAACAATCCCTGTAGCAGATAATTTGCGCTTTTTCATCCTATCTCACCTTTCGTATTCTACCATCCCCAACCCTCTATCTTTCCCTTCCATCATCATGACCTTTATAATATCTTTTTGGTACGTACCTATCACTCGATCCCGATATCTTTCCCTTAGTCATCATGACTGTATCATCGTTTTGTTTTCGATTCCGTGTATCATCAATACTTCAGTGGGTTTTAGATCATGAAAGCTATCACCTCGATCCCAATATCTTTCCTTCGGCCGCATCATCATCTCTTTTTAGTTTTCTTCGATCCCCAACCCTATATCTTTCCCTTCCCTCATCACGAACTCCATAAACTCTTTTTCGGCCATACCTATCACCTCGATCCCAATATCTATCCTTTCCGGCATCATCATCATCATCATCATCATCATCAATAGGTATATCTTTCCCAATATCCCAATCCCTTACTTTTCTACGATCCCCAACCCTATATAGCCTTCGCTCATCACAAACTCTTAATGGTTTTCGGAAAAAATAACCTATAGCAACATTGCTATCACCGTGGACCTTATCGCATTGGTTCTTGGCTGTTTGGAGGTATTAGCCTTGCATAAATAAATGCATACAAACTGGTTTCACCTTGTCCAACAAGAGATTGAAGTCCGTTTAGTTTGTGGGCAAAGATCAAGCATCACGAGTGTTGTCATTATTATTCGTGATAAGTAACACGAAGTTGATGCTTCTTATTTCCATCCTGATGGGCACCAAAGTTGATGACATCAACAGCTACACCCCTTTCTTTTAAGGTGGTTCCAAGTTTTGTATAATGATTGCCATAATCACAAAGAGGACTGAAACAACATATACATATATAAGTGAACATGCTAATAAAATAAAACTTCGATAAATATGAGGGAAAATAAGAAGAAAAAAGACATACCTCCAGAACCACAACCAGCCTTTTAAGAGGCTTTTGGTGTTCTTCAATGAGATGGAGAGAAAGCACATCATGAAAGTTACCAAGACTGTATCACCGCCAACATTTGCAAAACCTGGGCAACAAATAAAACTTGATAAATATACATATACAAATACAAACTAAATTAAATAGTTGATAAAGCCGTAATTCAAGAAGCTAATAATTACCACGAAGTCTACTCATGATCAGTGAAAGGTCTTTAGTAGGTTCAACCAAAAGGCGGGTATGATATTGACTCATTGTAGGAGGATTCTTACCACCCATTGCCAGGACGCCAACATAATTCTCCGGATGAGACTGTAAAAAAGGATGTATGTATCAACAAATAAAAATAGAAGCCTAAATAATGTTAATTAAATACTACTTTGAGGTACTTTTCACAGTAGACTCCAATGGCATCAATCTGACTCAAGAACTTATATGATGTGTGGTGTTCCATCCACCTAGAAGTGTCCATACAAATCATAGTAACCTGAGAAAAAAAAAAAAAAAAAAAAAATATTTAATTTATAAAACCATAAACAATAAAATAAAAACAAAACCCATGAACTAGTGGCGATTTAGAAATTTAAAGTAGGGTATGCACAATTCTATTACAGTTAATATGAGTAGAAAATTTTGGTTTTTCGGGTCGGTTTTTAGGGGTTTCAGATTACCGATGACTGTTCAGTTTATAGATCCGCGGTTCTAAACTTGATTTAGTTTATCAAGTTTGCACTTATTCGAGATTGAATTGATTATTCGGTATGTAGTCTAATTAAGTTCCTTTTGTATTAGTGTTCAAATAAGATTATAAATAAAGCTCGCCTTATATCCTTTGATAACGTATTAGTTTTTTATGTTTAATCATTGTGGTAAAAAAACATAAATAAATTATAATCATCAACCAATAAAAATAAAAGACGCAGTTTTTGAATTGTCAATAAAATCATAAAACACTAATCAAATAATAAAAATTATAGAAGTAAACAATAACTTTGAGTAAGATGGCTTGGGAATGGAAAATAAGTGAGCTAAACAAAATCAGTAACTTTACTTTGTAAGTGGGCCAGGAAATAAGAGGATAAAGTCCATCTATTACCACTTTGACCTTCTTCTTCTTTTTTTGAAATCTAAGGGTAAGCAACCACAATTTTCCAGTATTTTTAGGGTGTGCACTCTTAAATTTTTAGCGTAATTTGTAGATACTTTCGAAAAAAATCAATTTTTTTTACACTACTTCATATTCACACAGGGTATGCTAGATCCGCCCCTGAATTATAAATGTGCTTAAGCTAGATCCGCCCCTGAATTAAACCAAAATTGACTATAATATCTAATGATTTACATACCTCATTCGCCATGATTATTGTTTGTTGATCGGGTTTCTTCTTTTTTTTTTAACTGAATCGACTGGAATGATTGAATATTTATAATTCTCATGAAGTCGGTTGGCCCATGTGATTGACTTTCGGATCCAGAAAATAAAAACTGAAAATTATATCTATCATACATAACCTACGGTATCTTTCATATTCGAGGGAATATTCCTTTTTTTTTTTTTTTGGGCCTAATTGTTTGAGCCCGTTTTGTCTACTTTGGCCTGGTTAGTTTGACGCAAAATTGGCGTCGGTGTATTTCTTTGATATACACAAACTTTTCTTCGTTGTGAAGATAACTGCAGTATCTTAGAATCTCACCGACTCTCTCTTTCTCTGTCACCGCCTTTGGGTTTATGGTGGTACAACGCCAACACAACACAGACGCACAGTTGTGGAGGAGAACATCAGATGGACGGAGCCAAAACAGGTGTTTCAGTATAAGGTTGGTTTGATTTTTATTTATGAGGATCTATGTGAAGTCAAAGCCTCTTTATATCCAAAATTGGCTGTTTGTTGGGACCATGAACTTGAATTAGTTAGCCAAGTCAAGCTGTTTGTGTCTAGGAAAATCATGGCTGTATAAATGTTGCCTAAACATGTTATTCTGGTGTCATATGGTATGCTATTGACCCATATACTTGCTACTTTGGCCCCTACCTTAGGGTATGTTTGTTTGATGTATCTTACTGTATTAGTTATTTATCACCAATAGGTAACGTTTTTCTACATAATTAGATGCTATGGTAAGTTGGTAACGCATTAATAGTTTAAGTTTTCGATATCGGCTGAATTATTGTTATATAATATTGTAGGTGTGCTAATATGTGAATTTGACTATAATTTATTTTGTAATTTTGAATAATTTGCATATGTTGGTGTCACACAGCATGAGAATTGCTCATTCCACAATTGTAAATATATGATTTGTAGTCGACAGTTAGCTATGTTACTATATTGTATATACAATTATATACATTGATTTTTTAATGTCCAGCGTTGCTTAGTGGATGGTTTATATGCAGGATATATCTACCTGAGGAAACGTTGTCTTCTACGTTTTCTGCAACTGCTCCCCATGGTACCGCACTAGGTTTTGAACAAAGCAATGTCTTTGGCGATTTCAGCAAGTCGGATGCCATGCATAAGAATCTTTTCCATTTCAAGAGGAACCGTGTATCAGCTAACCCGGCAAACGCGAGGGCCGACGGCGCTATCAAAGGATAGAGTCGAGTGCAGCACAACAAAGGTGCTGAGTAACCTTAGGTTTTTGAAAGGAGAAAAGTTTCAACTTGATGATGTAATCGAAGCGCAGCAACTTGATAGAGATATTGTTAGTGCTATATTTGAAGTGGCACGTGAAATGGAAACAATTGACAAGAATTCACGTGTAAGTCAGCTTTTGAATGGTCTTCTAATGTCTACTCTTTTTTACAAGCCCTCGACTAGGACTAGGCTTTACTTTGAGTCAGCAATGAAGCGGTTTGGTGGTGAAGTTTGATTACTGAGAATGCGCGCGAGTTTTCGTCAGCTGCCAAAGGAGAGGCACTCGAAGGTAAATTCTTGGATGTTCTGTTTTCTTTTGTCATGATGCGCCACAGACTCTGATGTCGACCTTATTTTGCAGGTACGATTAGAACTATTGAAGGGTATTCAGACATAATTGTCGTGAGCCATTTTGAAGACGATGCTGCTAGAATAGCTGCCATGACTGCTAACATCCCAGTTATTAGTGCTGGTGACGGTCCATGTCAGCGCCCTACTCAGGTATGTAATATTGTTCGATCTTACTATTGGATTTTAGTATCAATGCTGGTGACGGTCCAGGTCAGCACCCTACACCACAGTTCCGTTTGACTGTTAGGAGGACCAAAACTGGAATTGCTACATTCAAGGAACAGAAGTGCACGTTAGTTTTGGGTAATACATTACTCGCGCTCATATTCTGATTTCTATTAATCGTTACTATAAATAACAATATTTTTTACATTCCCATCCAGAAAAATCCCCCTTTATATGATGAGCTTTCCAAGGGCCATAGCCCAACGCTACAGATGATTAATCTATGTTTCTTTAGCATGGTGTATTCACGAGATACTTTGTTGCCAAGAACAGATAATCAGGCTTGAAAACAATACTGGCAAAAGAGAAGGTAGAGAATTTCGCATTTAAGAAACTCGATGTGCTAACAGAAGGATGCAACAGCGGCAATCTGAAGGTTAATTTATTTACGTTTAAATTCAGTATAGTTACAAGTAAAAAGTAACTGAAAATGTCAACACTGATTATGGAACAAAACCTGTCTGTAACAGCAGCTTATTGATCTGTTAGAGAGTTATTGCAGCAGCGGTAGCCTGCAGGTATATTCTTAACAACATTTTCACTTTACGTAGACGTTAAAATGTGTCTCGGTTTGTTTATTCTGCAGTGGTATACCCTAAAAAAATAGGAGACAAGAATAAGGTCACAAATAATCTTTTGGTTCAGGTGGTGGTGGTGGCATCATCTACTGGCCAGATTTGGCTGGAAGTAAAGACATATACAGGTTCTCAAAAACGGCCAAAAAATCGCGACAACTTCCATCAACCGTCTGAATTGTTGGAAGCGCCAACTAATCCTATGAACGGTATTGATCTTCCATTGTGCATACCATCGCTGTTAGAATTTGTGATGATTTCAATATATTTTGTTATAACTAATACTGTCAAACCCTCCATTTTTCATTCAACAAAGATAAAAAGAAGGGTGCACATTGACAACAATTCGTGTTTGAATGAAAACTAGAAAGGAACATACCAATAGTATAGCCCTGTCACTTTAGAACTACACTTCTTAATTGCGTTTTAACTATGGTGTATTTTCATTCTGCAGAATAGCACGCTGCCATTGGCAGAAAATAAGCCACTTCTTGCTTTGCAGAACGGTGCATCGTTATAGCCTCTTTACCTTAATTCGCAGGTATTACATTGCATTGCGTATTGTAGCCTGAATACGAACATGAAATACCGTCTTACCAAGGGCTGGAGAAAATTAATATGCAGTATTTGTTATTGTTCATTTGCGGAGAATTGTACATAAATACAGAAATTAGGTTGCGTTGAATGTATTTAAGTTAGCAGTTACTACTTTAAATTTTAGAAACAGTTAGGTTGACTTTTATGCTTCTTTTTCTGGCTTTACCGTTGTCGATCTAGGTTACTGGGAATCAAGGCATGTTTACGATTTTGTTAATTTTCTGTGGCATGTTTACGACTACCCAAAAGCTGCCTTTACCTTTGGTAAACTGCAACTTTGTGCTGCTACCCGTCGTTGTGGTTTACTTTATGGGGGACGGCTTTCGTGTAAATCGATAACTAATGCAAAACAGCACCAAAACTTTGTGTAAACTTTGCAGCTGCGCCGTAATAAAAAACATTTCTATTTCGTGAATAACTTAGGCGTCGAACACACTAACTACGGAAATCGCCTAAACTTAAATTCAGAAAAAAAAAAAATTATTTATAATACCCGCCGCAGCGCAGCGGGCTATTATCCTTGTTTGTAAATAGGTGTCTGAGTTATAATATATTTGGTACCTAAATAAAATTATTGGGCTTAAAAATATTTTACAGTCTAAAAAACTACTTATAATACCCGTGCACGCACGGAGTTTTGACATAGATTATTGACTAGTTATAATGCCCGTGCACGCACGGGGTTTTTTCTAATATTTTGATTTAGTGTATCGTTTGTATATATGTTTTATATATGATTATGTTTACGTAATGATTTTGGAATCGAAATTATGTTTGATTTTTTGTAAAGTTTTTGGTGGTGTTGTGCAAAAAACTTTTTTGAAGAAAAAGAATCTTAGCACTGACAAAACATTGCAAAATTGATGGCTATGTTGGTATAATAAAATTAAAAAATGGTAATATGTACGTCCAACCCGATATATGTTTTTGGCTAGTTTGATTATTTTGGTTGGAAGCTAATCTTCATTTGCACATGATGAAGTGATATTCTTTATGTTATTTGATCAACCTGGAACAAAAAGATGTTAGAATGAAAAGCCAGCAACGTACAACAAAACATAATACAACATGATTAAACTGATCATCCTCAATCATCAATGAATTAACACTTAAAAGCACTTGGCATTTCTTATTAGTTGGTCGTTTAACACGAAGTCTATAGATCTTTTATAAACTCGCAATGTTGTAACTAAACATCATAGTTCCTACCCATAATCATGTTGGCAAAAACTTATCAATTAAAAGTGTTACAATCTCTTAAATTATAACAAACAAAATGATGATATAAGGATATAAATCCTTATAAATATATTGATTAGTTATATTTATACAAATTTCTTAGTGATGTATTTTAGATGATTTTGTACAGACCGTTGTATTACCAAAAACATAAGAATACACATTTAGTACTTTAGTAGTAATAAAATAGTTTTGTTAAAAGGGTCAAACGTAGAATTAGCTCATCCTTACTAAATGCAATAACCTAAAGAAATCTTAAGTTAATCGTAAATATAACGAACCTTAAGATGTAATTTCCCATCCCCCAAGTAAGTTCTTCATCTAATATTTAAAACACTGTGCAACTTGACATAAATTAAAAGTTGAAGATATTAGTATTATCAAATAGCATCATCCCTCTTTAACATTTATTATATAGAAATCTAGCCAACTCATTTATACATATAGAGGATGTGGAAATTTGTGATTTGTGATTTACATATAGAGGATGTGGAAATTTGTGATTTATCGAGTTGGCGGTGTAACAGGCGCAAACATCTACTTCACCACCATTATGCATATTGAATGTGAATTTAAATCAGCTTATTAATTGAAAATACAAAAGCAAAAGATACTCCCTGTGGCTAAATATAAATGAATTCTTATTTGAAATGAAAACGCTATATGGCCTCTATACCGTTGTGATATGAATACCCCAAGGCTCATTAAACTGGATGCTAATAGAAACCGACACTCAAGTCATACTCCGTATATAATTTACATATTTCTTATGTTACTAAGAAAACTTTAACACACTTATGTGTAGGCCAAGTTACATAGTAGACTTGGTTAAATTTAAAACAAAATTAGCTAATGAGAAAACAGGTAAAATGGTTAAAGAGTCGCCTAGAATGAATTTCTGAATTGCTTTTCCCTTTTGTATAATTTTTTTAAAAAACATATTTGGTACATTGTTATTTTAAACTTCAAAGGAACCAAAAGTTGCGGCAAGTCAACATAACTCAACCCTACCCATTTTATACTCGTTTTGACCTGCCCGTTTTGCAGCCAATAGCTAAAAGTGGATGTTTTGATCCACATTTACTAAAAAAATAAGATCTGGATTCAAACCCATCTTATTTTGTTACTAAAATAATAAAACTTTAAATTCTTAACTCATCTTAAAATCAAAATCTCAGACAACATAGTTCGGAGTTGGTGTCAACCAACACCGATTCAATTTCGACCCGAAACCATCTTACCAACCCACCCATTTTTCCCCATAATTTCTGGCCATTGTAGTGAAGTGTACCTGCAGATTTACATCAATAGTGACATGACGCATTAATGATGAGAAATAAAATATAAATAAGTGTCTCAGATTTGATTTTCCTACAAAATACAGATACCTTGTAACAAAATGTGTAAACGCTTTTAAAAGCGAATAATCACATAATTAAGGACATGGAATCTAAACCTTTAGTTAAACTAATTTAATATAAATGTTGGTTATTAGTATAACAAAATATAAGATCAACTGAGGTAACCCTTACATGATGCAAAAAAATGAAGCAAACTAAGAAATTATGTGTTAAGGGGGTGTCTGTTTTAGCTTTTTATGTGGCTTATTAGCTTATATAGCCAAAATACGTCCATTGAAGTGTATGGATACGTTGATGAGCCTATTTTCCCACCTTTCTATCATAAGATAGTCTAAACACTCAACCTTACCTTATAAGTTTATAAATCATAAGCCATAAGCTACTTCTTAAACATAAGCTTAAGCCCAGAAAATCTACAACTTCATGAAAAAGATTCATTATCCTATTCGAACATGACATTTACCTGTATATACATAATGTTAAAGCAAAAGTAAGGTTGTATTAGAAACAATCTTAGGGTGTAGAAGAATTTGCCAGCCAACCATAAAATACAATAAAGTTTCATCATCTTCTGTACTATTCTGAAAATCTATTTTTGACGGTTTGTGTGTTAAAAATATCCATAGTTTCTTAGCAGTCAAATTCAAGCATTGGCATTTCTATAGCACAAAAATCCTATGCAGTTTCTATGGAAGAAAGAAAAACCTAAAAGTCGCAACATTGCCCAGCAGAATCTTGTAAGTGATTATGAACAAAATAAGAATTTGGAGCAGCTTAACAAAGATTATTGTTGGTCATACAACTGAACGTATGCCAAAATCCAACCTTTACTCAGTAACTTCTAATATTGAATTACGCCTTCAGATACAACTTTGTTAAACTCTTAAGTTCCATATTCTAACAAACAATCTAATACAATTGTCAAATTTCATGTCCTAATAATGCTTTACGGACATTTTGGTGCAACATTACTACTATAGAAAATTTACTAACATATACTATAATGCTTACATGAAAACTAAGACCACAAAGTTGAGAAGCTATTTTTAAACACCAACACCAACAACGCATGGGTGAGATTAAATATATATGTTCATTATATTTCATTTATGTTTTAAGGTTCGTCAGCACAGTGTGACGCTTATTGCACACGACTACTATATACTAATTACAACAAAAACTACATAAAGTTCTTATTATAAAAATAAAAATAACGTTTTTATATGTTTTTATTATATATTTTCGACCGTTTTCTTAAGTTTTCATACGTATTTATCCGTCTTTATATGTTTTTGTCCGCTTTTATTCATTTTCGCCCGTTTTCTTACGTTTTCATGCGTTTTCTTACACTTTAATACGTTGTATAATCATTTTCAATAAGAAACCCCAAGCAATCCCTAATATATGGAAGCAGCCTCTAATATATGGATTGTTTGGGATTACTCACTGAAACTGCTTACTGGGCTTGTTTGGAACTGTCTGGGATTGCTTATTTATACTGCTAATAGCCTAATAGGTATAAGCAACTTATATACTACTATAAGCAATCACATACCTAGAGTCATGAACTTACGCTTCGTCACAAATTGGAGGGGAATCCCAATCTCTACCTCAAATTTGTATCTCTCTGTTTCAATTTCTAGTTCCTTAACCATCTCAAGCTTTTGATGCCTTCTTACATCAAGAATCTCTAATGCCAGTGGCACATTCTTGACATACCTGCTTATAAAGCTTAATGATTTTATTTGGTAACTTTATCAAATGTAGCATCAACTTACACAAAGTATAGCCCTTTGACCTCGAAACTCAAATTCTACCTTTTGTTCTTGAACAAAGGAAGTAGCAAATATATAAACTATGAGTTACCGTGTAGTGGTGATTGCCTATCAAGAAAAGGCATAAGAACGTAGTCATGAACAAAAAAATCCAAAGCCCACGATACTAATATCAACAGTGCCAAAAAAATTTCATGCAAAAGAAATTTTTTTAATTTGTTTCATAAGGTAATTGCATACTGGATACACGAACATAATCACATTGAATCTAACTAATATACGGGTTTCTCATCTAAATAACTGGGATAGAGGAGGCAATGTCGACCCATTCACTTATAAACTGGATCGGGTTGCACTATAACATTATATTGTTTTCCTATTATAATTAATACATTACTCATTTATTATACAAAAGTCCCCAGCCCTGTACCAAAAGACCCATTTCAACCCGTATCCATTTTGACCCGTTACAAACCCCCATGTAAGATACACTTTTAGAAGAATAAGACTACAATCATGAATATCTACAAAACAGTTACATTGATATTGAAGTGAACGGTCATAATATTCTTTTGTGTTCATTTATTATCATACAAAAAAACATGAAGACAATTTCGGTTTAGTATCCAATATTAAAAATGCTACCCCTAATGTCAAATAGACGGCTCACTTCTTAAAATTTCAAAATCCTAGATTTGTTGTTCACAAGAGTTACAATCGTGCATCCTAGCCTAGTCACCTAAACATGTAACACAGCGTAATTACTATAATCTAAATCCGTAACTGAATGATGTAGCCTTAGAGATCATTACCAAGACTCAACAAAACAAAATATATGAATAAGATGCTTCTTAGATATAAATCTTTTATATGTTTCTACAAAGATGACAATTGTTGAATGATCCGCAGATAGCTTTGATGAAAAATTCGCTGGAATAAAAAAACTTGGGCTATCAATTGTCTAAAACCATTGTTTCATCAGCAATTATCTAATCAATGGACTTAAAGTGTCGCAAGACAAACATTGAAAATAGTATGAGATACCTAAAATTGATGAAAAGCTGAGAATGTAACTATGTAAGCATCACTTGGTCAGTAAATTACATAGATGACCATATGAGATAAGGTATCTAATAAATAAAAAAAGGTTGCGCTAAATGATACCAATTGCTCAAACAACCATTTTTGCACCTTCATGCAGCAACCGTTTTTGCCCCGGATTGGATTCGAAAAGGTCCATGTGTTTTTTGGTTTTTTTCCCTATGTGATTACATAAACGAATTTTTTTTTAAATTGTATAGACAAATTAGGAAATAATTAGTATTACCTCTTTTCCAAAATCAAAAAATGAAAAATTGTTTAAAAAAATATTACCTAAAAAGGAATGAATTGATTTTTTTGAAATGAAAAATTACCACTAGGGTTTTGTTTTATTAAATAAATAAAAGATTATGTATTAATACGTAATATTTTGATTTTAAAGGTAACCATATGATTAATTATCTTGTACATATTTCGACTCATGCAAGCACTTGATTTTGATATAAGTTTTGTTTCATCGAAAAAGGGTTATTTATAATGAAAGCAAATAGCTCTCAAAATAAATCACGCCAAACTTTCAAATGAATAACAATTTTATGATATGATTAAAAAAATATCGTTTTTTACAAATCAGCCTACCTAATGGACTCTCGAGAATCGAAGCACAACACTTAAGTTGCAGTGATTCGTATACAAACATAATAAAGCATACCCATGATATGAATATATAAATATGTAAAATGCAAGATGAACATAATGGAGTATACCATTATTAGTGGATCCTTTGTCAAATATCAGTGTCATATCTTCCATGAATCCTAATCTCAGAATAAGAATTGCATACAGCACATGCTCAACAGTTCATCCTAAACTGACTTGCAGCATATGATTCATCACAGAATTCAATTGTGGATAGATTTTTGTAATTACTAAAGTGGTCACACAAGAGATCATCAATGTTCACTGAGCTGTAAATATATTACAAACATCTATAATGCATACTCATTTCGAGTTTTGTTACGTATAAGCTTTATAAGTTCATGACCAGCCAAATGTGTGGTTTGATGAGCTTACTCCACCACCTTTAGGGAGCATATAAATATATAATAGCTTTTTCAAAACGTAATCAGTTGTTAACCTCTTCATATAAGATTAGCTCTTATTACAGCGAAACCGCCCATAAAACCACCGACGATTTATTGTTTATGGGCATGTAATATCAAAATGAGCTTGATAGATATGAGAATAAGACCTTACCTCTGAAACCCATCGAAAGATCCGGGCTTGCAGTACATTTCAAGATATTTTCTATAACATATGTTTATTTTTGTGTAATGCAATGTACAACCCAAAGTACCAAACACCACTATAGTGTGTTAAAATTAAAAGAAAAGGCAAGCCAAACATACCCTAAAGTCACACCATTACCATGTACATTTCCCTTCATCTTCTTACAATCTTCCAACTTTTTTTATTTGGGCAACATTTTTATGTGTTATATTCTTTTATTTCAGTTTGTGTTTTTCAAGTACTTTCAGAATACAACAAAACTTTTTTTTTTTTTCTTAATAAAACAAGCAATGTATGTTTTGTTCCTAATAAGATGTTTTCTTAGCTTGCTATATATTTTGACTGTGAGTTCACTAAAGTGTGTTCATGATGTTATACAAACGACGTTATGAATTGTTGTCCTGACATAAAAAAAATGGCCTAAATCTTCATTGTAGTCGCCTGCTCATCGTCCCATGTATCAATGCATTTCATATGTTTTTGAGTGATTCTTGTCAAAAGTATGAGTATACTTAGTAGAACCAAGATGTTTGTGGTGGCTGGAGAATGTACATCGTAACCAAATTAGGTTCTAACAAAGAAATCCATAATAGATTTGCTAGATATATTTAGTTTTGCTATATTGTCTCAATGTCTTGTGTTTGACTCACTTAGTTTTATGTCTGGATGTCAATGTCATTTGCGTACTCGTCAATGAAATCAGCATCAATTTGCAGGCCATGAAAACCTCTTATCAAACCAAACGCTGATAAAATTATGAAGAATCGAAAATCTTTCCATGGAAAAAATAACCACTATCACTGTTTTTTCAATGTTATAGTTTGTTATCTCTTGGAGGGTTTGTTTTCCGAATTTCATTTGTGCTTGGTTAAAATGTTCCTTGTGTGAGAGATAAGACACTTGTATACGATGGCATTTTTACGTTTTTTGTGCTAGCAAGATTGAATTCGATTTTTTTGACAAGTATGGAAAACTTAATTGAAGCTCATATAGATGTGGAATCAAGAGTGTCAAAGTGATGATGAGAACGTTAATGCCCACAACCAAATTTCTCTGTGAAATATGTTTTGGATTTCTTGTCTAATCCTGGTTTGTAATGGTGCTTTAGCATATCACAGGTGACTTGGAAATATTTTTTTCGTTGATATTTTGGTTGTACAAGTTTTCTTCGGTATTCCAACTTTTGATGATGACACCAGAAAGCATGTGAGATGCCATGGACGACGCGTAGGAGATTGGGATGTCGATTAAGGCAATTCCTAAGTCACGTGATCTTGGGGACAACAATTTCCAACATCATATGTGTGATATCATGTTGGGCGTGTCCAGTTGTTTGAAGAAATGACAGTTGCACTTAGGCTAGTTAATTGTAGATCCTATCGAAAGAATCAGGTATAGAAAATGAGATTTTCTAGCTACTTGCATACTTTTTGAATTGTATTGTTCCGTAAAAATATTATTTAACATCGACACATGAACATCAGAACATGAAGAAGGGATCGGAAATGCAAATTGTTTGCATAACGCCATATCTATAGTAGCTGTTAGCTTGTGCTAAACAACGTATCCATTTGGTGTCGCCAACTGATGAGAATGTTAACAAAATTGACCCAATTGGGTGAAACGTTTGTTTTGCCATTGGTAATGCTGCTTTTACACTTCAATTGTTCGCTAATTTGTTGTTTTAAAGTATGTTTGAACATCTTTCAGGGACCTAATACATATTAAGGTATGACACCTTAAGTTAAGGTGAGTAAAGCTTGTTAAGTGTTGTGAAATGGTCAATGGATAAGTAGGTCATTTATTTGTTGCACTCTGTACACTTGATTTACAGAAATCTTGAGTTATGACCATAGCTATCGAGGAAGTCGAATAATGAGGATGCATATTGGCCATTGACCAGGGCCGTCTTGTGGATTTCAGTGGCCCCGTGCCATTACCACAAAGAGGCCCTCAAACACACACATAATATACTTATGTACAAGTAGTGCATGAATTAATTAAGCTCGAGTCTTATATTGTGTTCATATATATAATAGAAGTGCCTGAAATTTGGTGGCCCTCGTCAAGCGGTGGCCCTGTGCAATCGCACCTCTTGCAATCCCCTAATGTCGGCCCTGCCATTGACTTATGAAGTGAATGTATGCAACATGGAGACAATATTAATTAAGTAAACAAGAATTTTAATCTTGAAAATGAAAGTTTAGATAACTGTGTGAGACCAACAAGCAGCAACGTATCGAGTTCATCTTCAAGAATAATTTTCAAGAAAATTATGTCAAAATGTGTCTCATCTGAAAGTTACAAATACTAAAGAACTTCATTGCTAGTTTAAGAGTTCAGCTTTTAAATGTTTCAGAAAACTTGAACAAATGTTGGTTAATGGCAAGTAAAACATTGTTATCTAAATTAAAAAATTAGCAATAACACAAAAAGTCGATGTAGTATAGTGGTAAGTATTCCCGCCTGTCACGCGGGTGACCCGGGTTCGATCCCCGGCATCGGCGAATTCTTTTTTTTTTGAACTTTTAAATGCGATTATGTATTACATTCTGACCCTTAAACTTTTGTTAGTTTACAGATATTACCTTCTACAATGATTAATCAAGGGGTGTTTGAGGTTTGTTGATAAAAAATACATCATTTTGACTGAGTTAATCAAAGTAAATAATGTATAAGACATAAATATTTAAAGTACTATGAATACAAGAGTCTGTGTATGAGTCTTTTGTTCATAGTTCATACAACTACTTTGTGCAAAAGATAAGCAAATACACAACCTTACACTCTTACACACATGTAAAACAACTAAGTAAACACTAATGCCAAAAGGAATTTATGGCCCAGTTGAACTTCTAAATACCCTTTTCCAAATATAAATAGGAGTACTCTATAGTTGCCAAAACAAAAGATAAGTTTCTTGTACTGTCCAAAAATGAAGCTTCAAGTTTTTATGACTTTTTAATATCATTACAAAATTCTTACTTAATGTTACCTTTAATGAACCTAACAAACAAAAATATTGTAGTACAAAATTTTCAAATCATTAATAAAGTTTTAAACTTTAAATAGAATCATAAAAAATTATGCCAGTGTACGAAATATAACCAGTTTTGGTCTAGCCCATTTTAAAAATATTAAATGTTTTTTACTTAAATTCATGTAATATATGAAAAAAAGACTAATCAATTTCTATTACCAAAAAAAGGAATAAAAATTCAATTTTCCATGTGTAATAAATTGACACAAGACTCACATTTTCATACAACAAAACATTCTCTACTTCTCACCCCACCGTAACAACTATAAACCCCACCAATCGTACAGTCACAAGCTCTTCAACCGACACGTGGCAGTTTTTTACTCGTTACCTAGTTTCACAATATTTTTGTTGTTGTCCCATGATCTGTCTGTATATAAACACAACATATGTAACGTAAATATTTTAACAAAATTTGGGTTTTTGAATACAAAGGTGATCATTGTTTTAAGGTATTGTATTTCATTTCATGATCATGGTTTTTTATATGTTTTTGCTTAGGATTCATAGGTACATTGTTTTTTATTTTTTCATCATGGGTTTTGTTTTATTTTATTTGGGTATGTTTGTTTCATAAATTTTATTTGATTGTGTACTAATTGGTGTTCTGTGTCTATGGAATGTTAATTTTGTTGATGTGTTTATGTTAGCATGTTAAATTTATAAAGCGAAACGTTGAATGAGAGGTGATTTGTACACTAGAGTAAATAGTTTGCGTACCATGGACACTTTTTGTAAGTAAATTTTACACTTTTTGGGTGTTTGGGTTAAGTGGTTAATGTTTATCGTGTCGGTTTTAAAACTTTGAACCGGCCTATTAAAATTTGTTTATGTTCTCATTTTAGAAGGAATAAGTACTTAAATACAAGCATAGTTTTGTTTAAAGGAGATAATAGCAATCTATATATATATATGGGACTACATATGACATGTCACTAATGTTGACTAGGCACTTTAATGTTGACATGGCGCATCATTTGATGAGGTGGAAATGGTGACGAGGCTTATTATCCGGTAAAATAAGTAAAAAACAATTCACAGGCAAGGATCGAACCCTGGTTTTGCCATTCACAATTAAGGCCCTCAACCATTAGACCAAGCCATCAGTTGTGATATACTATTGCAAACCCAAATTGATATACTGATACAACCATTATCAGCTTCGTAATTCAACCTAAACCAAATAACCAAATAATCAAATTCAAAACCCCTCCCCTAATTTCCAACTTCAAAATCCCCCTAATAACATTTGATTCTTTGGCGTAATTATTTTTAAATTGAAACAATCCATCGCCTCCACCCACATCAAAACAATCGCCACAATATGATCACGATTTCAAATGATGTTAGCCAGGTTTGTTTGATTTAATTTTTAAATTGATTGATTTATTTTATTGGGATGTATTGATGTGATCTCAAATAACAATATTCGGGTTGATGATCCATAGGTCGAACTGATGATTCACAATCAAATATCATTGTAAGGTATGTTTGATTCTCAATTTCATTCGAAACATGAAACATTATTTTCCAAAAATTTAGGTTTTAATGATTCATGGTAAGTTTTTGCAATTTATAAATTGATTTTTCACTTTCAAATCAAAGTTGTATCATCCATTTTTACATGAAGTTGTATTTCTATGTTTGGTTCATGTTTTGATATTGATAATAGCAAGTAACAACTACTGCACATGTAATTGTTTATTGACACTTTGACCAAGTGATCAGATGTATGTATTGTGGCGATTGAGTTTTTTGTCATACAATTTTTTGTTTAACATATTGTATAGATTTTGTTATGTTGCATGTTTTTTCTCTTTTAATCCCTTTCATTTGTTCAATTTATATTTTGTTATGGTATGTACACTAGGAAACACACTTTGCGATCTTGCTGTTAGGAGTGTTTAGATTGGCTTATATTTTAAGCATTTGCGCTTACTTAATTTTAGTAAAGCTTGAAAGGTCACATTTTTTTTAAGTTTATAAGCTTATCAAGTTTAGGTTAAGAACTTAAATAAGCAATAAGTTCAGCTTGGTAAACCCATTAGGAGAAACAAGTGGGCATATGATCTTTTTTTAATGCAAGTTGTTGATATTAATCTGCTTGCCCAAAAATTCATTCCATTTACAGAATAAAACAATGGTATTTAACGATATTTTGGCTATCTACGTGTTAATATTCTTTTTGAAACATATTTATTTTATTTATTGTTCATTGTGATTTT
Source organism: Chrysanthemum makinoi (assembly GCA_910596185.1). NCBI lineage: Eukaryota > Viridiplantae > Streptophyta > Magnoliopsida > Asterales > Asteraceae > Chrysanthemum > Chrysanthemum makinoi. The sequence continues at coordinate 299,422,751 of OU343221.1, forward strand.
ATTTGTTTATTTTAGTTTATTCGATGCACTTAATTCATTGTGATTTGTTTGTTTGTTCATGTAATAGGTTTCTTTTCAACTCAAATGGGGGATCTATTGAAGGTTAGTAGTTCATCGATGATAAAAAGGTATGATTTTTTTTTGATGATTAATGGTTTAGTTAGAAAATTTTGAAGTTGTATTGTGGTTAATTGATTATAAAGCAACAAGCAGATTAACGTTGTAATAACACTGGTCCTTTGGAAAATTTGTATGATTTGACCCATTTAATGGTTGTTGCAGATCTTTTCTATTGCGTGCTTTGCCTTTCGATGTCATCCCGGTAAGTTGACTTTGGTTCATGGGTTAGTCAGTTAAAAAGTTGGTTGCTTTCTCATGTTAATGTTATATGCACGTTTTATTCGGGATTCAGGTTCTGCGGGATTAAGGAACTGGCCACTGTATTTGTATTCGTGGTAATTTTGTACTTCAAACACATTGCATTGCTTCTTTGGAACTAAAAGTCAATATCAATTCACACCACTACTGTCAGCTTCTGTATATTAAGTTAATGTCACAATTGTGCTATTACTCCCTGTTTTTAAATGATGCACGTAAAAGCGAGTAAATTTTTGTATGCTTTAATTAGATTAGATTTGTGAAATTACTGACAGCTTATGTATGGTTTGTTGCTGCAGCAAGGGAGTTCCAGTGTGAATGTTTACATATGTCGTGCACCATAGTAAGTATCTCTTAAGTTTGGTAAGAAAGGGTATATAGGTGATCTTATTAATTTGCTAGATAATTAGTTTGCTGAGGCATGTATGGAATAAATTAGTTGTAGCAGCTGGTGGAGTTGATGACATAACAAAACTATCATATTTTCACTTCTTATGTTAAGATATGTGTTCCTTTTGTTTAATTCTAGGTTATTTGCTTCATGCTTTTGTTTATGTCTGCTACTAACATGCTACTATATTAATTTTGATGCAGTTACAACTGCAACAACAACTGAAAGAGACACTAAGATCCAACAGAGAATGCTAGCATCTTGCAACAATTGCGTTCTGTTGTGAGTACACTAATTTATATCCTTTTTCTATTGTGATGAGGCAAACTGGGCGGGTAAGATAATGGGCCACAATGGGTAAATGTTAACATTTGATTCTTTGGCGTCTAAAAAGTATAGAAAGAAAATTCTTACTCACTTAGAAAACAATCTTCAATTTCTGCTTCTGCGTTACTTGGAGTTGTGAATAACTTGGGTGTAAGATGAACTTTCATCTTTTCTCTCACACGATCTCATAATTGACGGAAGCATATCGGCAACCACTCCCTTGATAGTAAGTAGTCTATAATTGCTCTTATTTATAAATTTTAAATTTGTACTACTTCCTTTATGTTGGATGAACTTCCAAATAAGTATTTGACCCCAAATCTTGTGGTGATTTTGGTAGAGTCTGATAGACATGAAGATGGAAGTATTTTCGAAGAAGACGCCTCCGAATATGCTTGACAAAAAATCTGTAAGAATCAATGAAACTAAAGAATATATCTTTGATCAAGTCTTTATTTATATCTATATGATTGGTGTTTATGATGTGCATATTAATGATGCGCTGTTTGACCGCTGCCGTGACGAGGACTATCACTTTTTTTATTGTAGTAAGTTTATTTACATAGCACCTATTTAGCCTGTTTCACAATTATTTCATGAAAATCACATGGGTGTTGGGTTTTGTTAAAACGGATTTCATTGTTACATACTCTTGCATCAAAAGGATAGAACAGATTGAATTTAGGTTGGAAAATCATATGTTGAATAGAAGATGTATGGAGCAGTCGGAGTCCAAATCCGTCATAATGTGTCAAAAGACTATGACAGTCCACCATTGAAGAAAAGTATGTATAATAAGACTTTAATTGATTAGGATGTCTAAACATTTATCTATTTGCTTATTAGTACGTTACTGAATATATCTTCTCTATTGAACTTAGTGGCATTCAGACTTTGAGGGGGACGCGTACCTGGATTTTCTTTTGGTTCCTGAGTAGGCCAGGCACAATGGATTTGGAACCAATCTCTTTGAGTGTACCAAGAGACTTGCTATTTCAGAGGGAATGACTCGCATTTTCATGCATGAGGCTGGTAAGACAGTTTAGATAAGTAGACGATTAGAGTCTGTGTTTTGTGAAGATTGTTCTCTCTAAATCTTTATTTTATGTGCATGATGTCACTTGATATTGGTTAGGCGTGACCAGGGTGGGTTGTGTTGGCAGGGTCAATGGTGGGTGTTTTACTACTTTTTTCACCTTTGGTAAGCCTCTTTTATTCATTACATTTTTTATGTTTTTTTGTTCATATCATAATCTGGTTTAGCATTGTGCTAATTATATTACAAACTGTTGCTGCTATTAGTACTTGATACTATGGGATATGGTAAGCTTGATCTCAAACTTCAAAAATGGGGACTTAGATATATGATTAAGCATGTTAAAGTTATATATACAATGGAGAAGGGTCTCATGATCGATTACTTATGTGCTAATTTAGTGGAACCAACTTATATTTTAGTATCATTATTTATATCATAAAATATTCATAAATCTAAACTTTATAACATAGTAGGATCAACAACCACTCTTGAATATAATATTAAGAATTTGTTATTTAAGTATCTTTTATAGGGCGACTTTCGACCCGTGTAAATGTGCAACTACTTGAGTGGTTTTCTTCACTTTTTAACCGTTTGATCTTTTAGAATAAATAACCTGTATCGAACCATGCATAGGTAATGTGTAAAAATGGCTACTTTCTACTTTGTCCAATAATGTTGAAGCTTTGACGAATATAGATGTGTAATTGACGAGCGAAATATTTCCATGGTAACGTTACAAAAACATAATTCTCAAATATATATGTGGTTCAAGATAAAGACGGATTGCTGCAATAGTTGGATGCTACTAAAAATAGGTATAAGCACCTATTAAAAAAACATCAAAAGCTAGAAGCAAAATCAAAAGCAGATGTACTACTTCTATTCATTGACCAAAGTTGATTTAATCTTATAATATTATGTGTATATTTATTGTTTGGTGGTCAATATTTGCTCATTTCACCAGGCGTACATCATATCTCACAATGACAAACATGAAGTTTAAGCCAAGATGGACATAAGCAAGGCTTAGGATGTTGGGATGGCAATTAACTGTAAACTGAAGAACGTGCTATTAAAGAGCCTTGTGGATAACATCACACCATGAAAAAATATATGTTTATTACCAAAAACTAAGCTCCTGCGCTCTTTTCTGGTTAAAGTAAGCTTTTCTAAAAGTTTGATTTAGATAACTACTTTTGAATGTCGTAGAAAAGACCAAATTATAGTGCATTAGTTAAGATATTATTTGGAACATAGCTTAGGCTGAATATGATTGAGTAGACTTTATGTAATTGTCACCTTAGATTCGTTGTTTTGTAATAATAAAGAGCCTAGAAAGTTTAGTTTTATGATACTATTTAGTAAAACCACTGGCATCTTTTGGTTGGCAAAGCCGCTGACTTATGTTTGGAAGATGCTGAGTAAGACAATTTAAATGCATAAATAACAACATTATATCTACTTTTAATAAAGTGTTGTTTGTTTTTACAAAAAACATCTGAATGACCTCTTAACTCTAACTAAGTCAGCGCGGTCGAGAGGTCGGGGCGTCAGACCATTTGCTTTTTTCTTTTTGATCAGACGCGGTAAGAGGTAGCAAGATCTTAATCGAAAGAGATACATGAGTTTTCTTAATGCATCTTACTCGAAAATTAGAAGATGCTACCCAATTTATCACTTTAACTTGCATAGATTTTCTTCACTTTCTACCACTCATCTCGCTCTACCGTAGATGCGCCGTATCCTCCAGCCGCCATCGTTGTCTTCTAGCCACTTCGTCACTAGCTAATCAAAGCTTTGTTAGGTCCTATGTATTTCACTGCTATCCTCAATGGTCCTATGCGTTTTCTTTGGTAATGATTGTTGGTATGTGTGTTTTCTTTGATATTGATTTTGGGTGTATGTCGCTTTCGTGATAATGGTTTTGGTGTCACGTGGGTTTGTGGATTCTTTCTATATGGTTGTGTGTGGGTGTAGCTTGTGAAGCTATATGCCATTTGATCTATCCCTTCGGTCCTAGCGGGTAAACTTTTTTCAATGTCGAATGCTTTATCTCACTACATGTCAGGTGGACTATAAGCCAACTTTTCTACGTGGCTACACAAAATCATATTTTAGTCTAATATATTTGCATTCCTGAGCAATTATGTGAAACTCCTTAAATTTGTATATGTTGATTGTGATGTTTGTGTCTTTGAAGCATGTCTTCATTTAAATTGCTATTTTTAGTGACTTTACTATGTTGATGCTCCATGGTATCTTTATTTTATGATTGAGCTAAAGACATGAAAATGTTAAAAGGGCTTAAAAGAATAAGACTCGAGTGTTTTCTTCCCACACCACGACTTTTGTGGCCATTTCAAGAATGAAGAGAAAGAAATGATGAAAGGTTCTATGTTTGGGGCTTGAGGAAAAAGCGGAAACTACACAAACTACACTACCAAGCGTGCTTTACATAAAGTTCCTTACATACTTCAAATGTTTAATGGCCATTTTGTTATTGCTACACAATTTTCATACATATGTTTCACATTTGAGGTTTCTTATTTCAATCTTCATATTTTGATATTCTTTATGATTGTTTATATGGTATTTTCTATCATTATCAAGTAAACTTATGAAGCTAGCCCGCCCATTCGGGCGGGCTATGAAGCTAGTCCTTTATATACAAATACACAATTTTTCAAACCTACTTCACAAAATACCCCAAAAAATCGGCAACACTTTTGAGAAAAATCGCAAGACTTGCGAGTTTTTTCGAAATTGGAAAAAATATCGAAAATTTTCGATGTTTTTAAGAAAATTCGCAAGACTTGCGAAATTTCTTAAAAATATCGAAAATTTTCGATATTTTTATAATACTAAAACCCTCCCATACCCATATCGCAAAACATACGGTACTTCTTCCCCAACTTGGAATTGAAGAAAAACCCTCCCATACTTGATTTTAAAATATCGCATAAACACCCCACTGACTTTGAATTGAAGAAAAGCCCAAAAGCAATTCGAATTGAAGGTTTAATCGTGCAAAAATTTATATCGAATCACGAATAAAGATTCGATTCCGGTAAGTTTTAATCGTGCAAAAATTATATTAATATTCGAATAATCTTATTGCTTTTCTAATTAGGGTTTTATTTGAATTAGATGATTTTTTCAAATTGGGGGTTTTTCCGAATTAGGGTTAGTTATGAAAATTTGGGGTTCGTGACTGATATGTGATCGTAGTTAGGTTTTCATAGTGATATAAGGCGTGAATTATGATTGCTAAGACTTTTGTTTTTTTTCTTTTCTTAACCAGCCAAACATAACGATTAAGGCCAAAATTACGATTGTTTCAGACATACTTGTAGCTCTGACCGATGCCCAAGTTAAAAAATTTAGGAAAACATGTTTCGGACATTTGTTCGACGTTGTCCTTAAAAAGAATAGCCAACTTTTGATTCATACGATACTTGCTAGTGAGGTTGAAAGCGTACCAAACTAGCTCTCATTCAATATATTAGGTAAACGGATTCGCTTTAGACGCCAAGAGTTTTGTTTAGTTACAGGTTTACGTTTTGGACATAATATGTATATGAAAGAGTGGGTTAAGGACATGACGGAAAATCCATTTAGGAAAAAGGATGTTCCCTGATATTCCAGAAAATGTTTCGGTTAAAGTAAAGGATGTTATGGATATCTTTAATCATATGAAAGATCGGTCAATTGCCTTGGAAGATGATGATGCAGTTAAGATATTTCTTTTGGTGTTGTTAGATAACGGATTCTTGGGCCACCAATTGTCACACAATGTTAGTAACTTTAAGTTCAATTTGGTTGAGCATTTAGAAGATTGTTGGAATATTTTTCCATGGGGGTCGTATATTTGGGATAAAACTTATAAGCAACTTAGAGATGTTGTATATAATCGCAGACTGCTTCATAATGAGAAACACAAGAAAGGGGAAGAGATCCGATACGCATTGACTAGATTTGTTTGGGCTTTTATGGTATTTTTTACATATGGTGATTTTTTGTACATGTTTTATGTTGTTTTTTTTTTAGTTGTTTTTTATGTTGTTTTTCTATTTTATAGATATGGATATTGGAGGCCATCCCGGCTACACAAGTTTATGCCTTCAAAAAGCCGGATATAATTCCGAGGGCTTTGGCTTGGAGATCATTACTACCCTTTAATTGGACGAGATGTTGCACTTTGTTTGACAATGATAGGTTAGACGAACCAATGGAGACCCTTACACCTACTAAAGCCGAAAGTGGCACAAGTTGGTGGAAGGACTCTTTCGAGTATTTTGAAGAAAAACATGTTCAAAGTGAGGTAGTAAGTGAGCAAGTTCAGGTTGAAAAGGACGACCAAAGTGAGTAAGTGAAGAAGAAGAAAAAGAAAAGGAAGAAAGATTCATCACAAGCATCACCTCACGACCCTACATATGACCAGTTTGAAGAGCACTGTTAGTACTCTCAGTGAGACTGTTTCTAGGCTCTGAGGTACTATTGAGACTTTAGAGTCTCGATTGCTTGCATAGGAGGTGTGTTATTTGCAAATGCTAGTTCACTAGTCAGTTTTTATTTCTTATTAAATAATTTTTATTATATGATTTGTAGGGTGATGCACGTGTTGGTACTCTCACCGAGACCGTTTCTAGTCTAAAGGGTACTATTGATACTTTAGAGTCTCGATTGCTTGTGTTGGAGGTATTTTTTTTTAATTTTATTTTTTTAATGGTAGTTCATTAGGAAATTGTTATTTGCTATTAATAATTTGTTATTTTATAATTTGCAGGGTGATGCACGTGACTTTGAATTAGGACGGGAACATGCGGCCATACATGTCACGGGACCGTCATACACATCATCGCATGCATTATATACCTCACGGCGCCGACTACGAAATCTCCGTTGGCTACGAGCGCAAATTACGGCGAGGCACTCCATTGAGGTTTAAGTCACCGATGATCGCTTATACCGTAAGCGTGTGTGTTCGACCTTACCACCAGCAACATCCACTACGACTACCCGGTTCGACCATACCACCACCAGCATCCACTACGACTGCCCCGGTTATGACCATGTCGGTACCCATGACGACGACACCATTTGTGACGACTACGGAGGTATATATCACTAAACAAGTTGTTTAATCGTTTAGTTTTTTATATATAGTAATGGTCTTAATCTTGTAATTTATTGTTTTTTTATATAACAAAAGCCGTTGAAGGATACCATATATACACATTTAGATGCTTCAGATGCTGCCCAAGATACTGGATTCTGAAAGAGGACTTGCAATTCATAAGAATCGAGAAAAGTAGCAAGCCAAACTTGATTTGCGGTTTGAGCAAGATTCAAAGGAATAAATATCCCCTATATTGTCATTTTGCGAAGAATAAGATAGATTGTTACCTTGATTGCTAGCGCAAAGGAATGAGATGTGAACCTTCATTTTGGGATGTTCTTTACCCGAGCAACGTAGAAGGCGGGAAGCTTGAAGGATTTGTAAGTATAATTTTAGATTCTTAAAAAATAATTCATAAAAGTATCTACAAGTGTTCATTATTATATTATTTGAACAACACATCAATGCCTTTATAGAGCTTATGATGAGGGGGAGGAATTCCGCTGCAAATTGGACTCTTGGGCTTAGTGATTTAGTTGCATTCCATATGGATAGCGGTAAGACGATGAGCATGGTATCAACTGTGGATGCATTTCGAGCAACGATAGATGGAACAAATCCGTTGATGCAAACGAACAAGACTAGATGTTCCAGAACACATACCTTTTTTCGAGTTGATAGGTGTTTTGAGTAGGGGAGGCATATTCCAAAATTTATCCTTCTTACATTTCTTGTTCTCATTATCAAATTTTTTACTCTCAATGGATTCACTAACCTCCTCATCAGATTTTCTACTCTCGTCATCAGATTCACTACGCTCATCATTAGATTCACTACTCTCATCCTCGCCAGACAATCTTTTCACTTTCCCAAAAACACTACCCATTACCTTTTCTCGAAGGCGTAATTTATCATCATCTAGCAAATCTCTTTCGTTAGTCTTTTTGTTTTTTGGTGAACCGACAACTTTTTTTTTTTTTTCACGATTAGTGAATCACTTTGAGGATCTGCGTAGGATACACAGAATTCCGGTCACATACATAGGATTCGGAATCCATGCATATGTTGAAAACTATGAAAATTTTGATAAAACTACTACCGAGGCATTTGTGTTTGGTGAATTTGTGTGGCATGATATTCGGTTTGATATACATTTACAGACGAGTTAGCATGAATAAAATTGCTTTGTTGATTGCTTCCCGTAGTTGATAATTGCCTACCATTCACACTAGACTCAACAATACACAACGTAACAATTCTACTACTTTTAACAACAAATTCCATAAATTCATTGACTTCCAAATCATCACATACCTCTACAATATCATTATCCGAATTGTAAGTTACCATAAAATCACTATTAGCATCGATTTCTTGCCTCTCGGATACCGCTTCTAGTAAACATGAATATGATGACAACAATGGTAAAATTAGTATCGTTTACACAATTTAACGGCATATACTCCAACACACCATCCACTCTTTCTCATGTACCTCCTTTACATACCGTATTATTTTGCGGTTTCTTTGTGAGGAATTCATGGAAAAATTGAGTTTTTTTCGTGAGAATTTGAGTTTTTTAGTGAAGGCCGGGAGCTACAATCTCGCAAACTGACAAAAATCTCGCAAGTTTTATCCATAAGTTTGCGAATTTTTTTAGATATTTCGAAAAATTTGCGAAATTTATAAGAAATAGCGCAAATGTTTGACATTTCTTTAAAATATAGCAAATTTTTGATATTTTTAAGAAATTTCGCAAGATCTTGCGATTTTCCTTAAAAATGTCGAAAATTTTCGATATTTTTTTCAATTTCGTAAAAACTCGCAAGTCTTACGATTTTTCTCAAAAACGTTGCGGATTTTTTGGGTATTTTGGGTTTTTGAGTATAAAATGGGGTATTTTGTAAAGTAGGTTTGAAAAATTGGATATTTTTGTCATTATTCTTATATTTAACATGATAATCACATCAAATGGTCCATTTTAACCAAAGAATGTATACATACTTTAAAAAGGCATGGCTTAAAACCTTTATGTAACAGTTGATTAAAGAGTTTAAACACTGATCCAAATTTTAGTTAGTACAAAAGTAAGAGTTTGGATGCATGTGAACATCAATTATGAACATGTTACATGAACATAGGGGCAAAATAATTCAACTTATACTAGAGTCAAGTGTTGCTTGAGAAAAGTACAATAAAAGCTTAAAACTGTAGTATATTATAACAGCCTTACTAATCGGGACCCATTTTAGGAAGCATAATGCTTCTCCATTATTGCCAAATGTACAGTATTGTTGACGACAACGAAAAATATCTAGACAAAAACAAACCAGACGTGACAAACATAAAATAGACACGATTGCTAGGTGTGAGGTTGAGGAGATATGCCTATGTTTCTATGTTATTGACTTATTGTCGTTTACAGTACCCTTTATCATATCAGTTTAGCAAAAAAGAAAAAAAAAAAAAAATTTTGTTCGTTAGCATAAAGAAAATCTTTCATTGAAAATTTCAACTTCAACGCGAACACTTTGAGATGAACTAGTATCCTACCAGCGCAAAACAACGGGTTCGAAAGCGCGTATTATTTATTCTTCATTTAAGATTTGTGTTTGTACCTTCAAAATTTCATTTGTTTTTCTGTAAAAGACAATATTACAAACAAAATTTTCTTTTAAAGATTGCGTTTGCACTTTTAATATTTGTAAGAACGGCAAATGCAATTTGACTGAAGCAAACCACTTTTTTCTATAAGATTATATATTTTATTTTTCTTAAAAAGAAAAGGCAAAGCCAAACGTACCCTAAAGTCACACACAAGCTGTGAACTACTTGCTTCATCTAAATATCTAAGTAATTTTCAAAAAAAAATCTAAATATCTGAGCCGTCCAATTAATGCATTATGGATGCTCTTAGCGGGTGTTTTTTTTTTTTCCACTTATTGAGTAGGCCCAAACTCTTATTTCATCTTAACTAGGGGTGTTGATCGGCTCGGTTATCGGGTTGTTCGGTTCGATTAATTCGGTTAAAAAAAATTTAGGTCAACCCGAGAACCAAACCGAACCAAATTCGAATTCGGTTTTCGGTTCGGTTGAATCTAATTGGGTTCGGTTCTTGGGTTGACTCGAATAACCCGAATTTCACTGTTTAAAAATAATAATAATTACATAGATATTTAGCAAAAAAATATATTTTAAACATAAAAAGTGTTTTATTATATTATGATAACCTTTTAATAGTATTTATTTATATATAAATATTCATAAAAATATATAAATATAAAAAAAATATATATATTTATATGAATTCAGTTTTCGGATTGGTTTTCGGTTCAAACTGCCAAACCTATATCCAACCCGAGAACCGAATTAGTAGTTTGGTTCGGTTCGGTTTTAGCAAATTCGGTTCGGTTCTTAGTTCGGTTCGGTTATTTTCGTTTCGGTTCGGTTTCGGTTTTCGGTCTTTTTGATTTTTTCGCTCACCCCTAATCTTAACAAGAGACGCACAAAAACAACTTTTTAAAATAAGTGGCTAATCTCTAAACATTATTCTAAACCCCTTAATTTAATAAACACCCTCTTAGTGTAATAAGGAAACCGAAAACACCATAAAAAACATACCTCGCGAAAACAGTTAAATAACACACACTTACACACAACAAAGAGGGGAGGATTTCGTCTTAAATAGGACGGAGTTGTGCATTCTTTAAGCTAACCACGACCAGTGGCAGAACCAGGAAATGAAGATGTGGGGGGCAAATTTTTTTTTTTGAAAACAACAATAAAATGCGGAAGAAAAAACTATGATCGTAATGATAAATCGAGCAGTTTTACTTTGAAATGATGGATTTATAAAGCTTTAGAGTGTTGTATGTTGGGTTTTAGTATGTGGGTAGGGGCAATTTGAGTTTTGGTTGGGGGGCACTTTTGAAAAAAAGGTCAAAATTGTAAAATATTTACACTAAAATCTCGACTTTTTCAGCTAGCCATGGGGGCACTTGCCCCCCATTCTTATGAACTAGATCCGTCCCTGACCACGACCATAACCGAGTTAGTGTAATGAAGGACGCGTCTAAAAGGGTGCATGACTGAGTGAACGACGGATGCATTATGGGTCACCTTAATAACTTGATTTATATTTTGACTTCATATGCTTGTTCATGATGTTACACAAATGACGTTTTAAACTGTTGTGCTGACATAGAAAATGGCCTGAATCTTCATTTTAGTCGCCTGTTCATCGTCCCATGTATCAATAAATTTCATATGTTTTTTGGTGTTTTCCTCAAAGTTTGAATGCCGGCAGTGACGGAACTAGGGGTGTCCCGGGACACCCATGGATTTTTGTGACTTAGTGTTAATTTTGATAAAAAAAAACATTGATTTTTTTAAAATGCACCCGATCCTTAAAAATTATGTTTGTAGTATTGTTTAATTTATTCTAAGTGCACATGGTCGATTGGTGTCCTGGTTCCGCCCCTGAATGCCGGTACTTAGCTGAATCAACATGTCACCGAAAATTATGTTGCCGAGCAGTTTTTGGTCAACTGAAGCTACATTACTAACCAAATTAGGCTCTAATATATAACAAAGAAATCCATAACATATTTGCTAGAGATATTTAGTTTTGGGATATCGCGTGATTGTCTTGTGTTTTAATTTAATGTTCCATTTTTGAGTGTCAAGCTAGTTTCCATGCTGGTCAATGAAGTCGACTTAAGCATTTACAAACCAAACATTGAAAAATTATGAAAAATAAATCTCTGCAAAGAGTGTGTTAGTAGTTTGTTATATTTTCCATAATTCCATTTGTGCTTGGTTTTAGTGTTCCTAGTACTGAGACTAGACACTGTATATGATTGGGATTTTTTTTTTGAACGGCTGAGATATTATTAAACTAGCAAGAAGCTAGCAAGAAGAACAATTACAAAAGAGATACAAGCAAAGGATTTTGAATCCAATTGTTCCATGACTTAGAGGCTTATCTATTTCTATTAGAAAACCACAAAAAAGAATAATGAACTACTTTGTCAAATAAAGTAGATCGAAGAGGGACTTAAGCTCCAAAGATAGACTCGTTACGGAAGTTCCACAAAACCCAAATAGCCACTCCAATGATAGCTTCCATAATTAACTTATGTGAAGATGAAAAAGTGTATTGGTCAAGCCAATCGTATAACACTTGAATAGTGTTACATCTAGGAAGAGAAAGGTCTACCCAATTGAAGATCTTCGACCACACGGCCGTCGCAAGAGAACAATCCCAAAATAAGTGATTTGTAGTTTCTGGGCTAATTGCACAGTTAGGACAAAATAAAGAGTTGATTTCGATACCTTTTCTACTCAAGTTCCATATCATTGGGACACGATCACGAAGAGTTCGCCAAATTAAAATGTTAACCTTTTTGGGGATGAATCTGCACCATCTAGTAGAAGTGGGTGAATCAGGAAGCATTGAGTCATCTATAAGATTCCGAGTGTCTTTGACATTAAAAACAGTGGAATTCCCGATAGACCATATCCAAGAATCGTCTTTGTCTGTGAGGAATAAATTACCAAGAAGGCTAGAAAGATCATCTAGCTGAGCTTTAGTGACACCACCATTGATACTTCTTGACCACGACCAAATCCAACCCGAATTCCATTTATCATGCACCGTACAATCAGGATAAATGTCTAGCCGATATAGACGAGGGAACTTCTGATTGAGAGGGGTTTCACATAACCAAACATCATCCCAGAACTTTGTGCTTTTACCATTATTTACTTGCTTCTTGAGAGTGGGAAGAAGGATGATATTCTTGTTGTGTAAAGTGTTAATGGAACCTGCAATCTTAGACCAAACCCCATGAACTTGACAATTATGATAGAAATTAGGACCTCCTTGATATGAGCCATGAATATGGTTAATGAGCTTAACCCATAGGGATTCGGGGTTATTAACATATCTCCATCTCCATTTTTGAATCGGGAGAGATTCAGGCCAAAAGACTACCAATACCTAATCCACCTTTGGGCTTTGAGGCAAGAACTGAATTCCAAGCTACCCAAGAATACGATCTAGAAGCTTGTTTATGACCCCAGAAAAACTTAGATCCAATAGCTTCCAAACGATTATTAATTTGAGAAGGCATGGGAAACATAGAGAAGTAGTAGTTACCGAGAGTACCAAGCACTGAAGTAATCAAGGTCGATCTTCCACCAATGGAGAGCAAGTTAGCCTTCCATTTAGAAAGCCTGTGAGTAAACTTCTCAATGATGGAATCCCACCCTTTACATCGGGACATATTAGAATTAATCGGGAGACCAAGGTATGTGAAGGGGAAGTTTAAGGCTTGACAACCGGTTAGCATTGCTGTTACGGGCGACAAAGCGGAATCCCCACTCCAAAAAGATTAGACTTTATAAGGTTGATCGTAAGGCCCGAAACTTTCTGGAAGCATTGAAGGATGTGAACAATACCTTGGATGTTATGCCGAGACCATTCTCCCAAGATAAGCACATCGTCAGCAAAGAAGAGATGTGAGATGTGCAATGACTCAATATGAGCTCCCTTGAAAAAACCTGCTTGAATTGCATCTTCAATGGCTACATGGAGCCCCTCCATCACTAGAATGAAAAGGAAAGGCGATAGGGGATCGCCTTGTCTTAAACCTCTCCTTATGGGGAATTCTAATGTCGATTTTCTTACAAGTATGGGAAACTTATTTGAAGCTCGAATGTGAAACAAAAGTGTCAAAGGGATGATTAAAACGTTGATATCTACATAACAAGTTCTTCATGAATAAAGCTGTAGGTTTCGTTGTCTAATCCTGATGCGGCTGGTAATGTACTTTAGGTGGTCATTAACATCTTGGGAATATTTTATTTGTTAATATTTTGATTGTACAAGCTTTCGGTATTTCAACTTTTGAGGAAGGCACCGGGAAGCATGTGAGGTACCATATATGGACAACGCGTAGGAGATTGGGGTGTCGATTAAGGCAATTCCTTTGTCATTTGTTCTTGTGGACAATAATTTCCAACATCATAGTGTGATATCATCTTGGACATGTCAACTTGTTTGAAGAAATGACCGCAACACTTAGCTAGCTGATTGTGGTTGCTATTGAACGAATCATGGTATGGAAAATGAGATTTTCAAGCCACTTGCATATGTTTTGAATTTTATTAGTCTTACATAAAACTCTTATCTGACATCGACACATGAACATGTGAACATTAAGAGCACACGGTACCCTAGCTCGTATCGGTGGTTCCATCCCAAACGCGACCCCCATGGTGCCACGAGGATACCGGACCTCGTGTCATCGGCTCTCGCGCCATACCCACATTCACGCGGTGAGTATTTTTTTATTTTTTGTTTTTTGTGTTATATTTGTGTTTTATTGGGTTATGTATGAGCTTATGTCACCACTTTTACCCATGGCACCACTTTTGTTGGAAGGAGAGGTGTTTTGTGCTGAGTGATAAATTCTATGTTATTATAAAAGTGCTGATATAGTAGCATTTTTTCAATGGCAACAGCCCACATCACCATAGGGTACCTTATGCTCTAAGAGGGGGGGTCCGGCATGCAACTCGATCGCCTATCTATAGTGATTGTGAGCTTGTGCTAAATAAGCTGGTAATCATGTGGTGTCGTCAACCGATAACAATGTTAGCAAAATCAACCCAATCGCGGGAAACATTTGTTAATATGTCATTTGCAAGACTACACTTACACTTCAATTGTTGGCTAAGTTATATGCTCACCTTTTCTATGCTGTCACATTTGGTAATTGAGCATTTCTCATTTCTCATTTGTGGTTTTAAAGCTTGTTGATCATCTTTCACGGACTTAATATATATTATTGTTTGACACCTTCTTAAGGTAAGTTGAGTAAGGCATGTTGAATATGTTCTGAACGGTTCTATTGTCAATGGTGTTGTAGGACCATTTTATCTGTTAGAACTCGCTAAAGGTTTTATGGGTCCTTAATGTGTTACCAATTGAATTGCAGAAACATGTTTATTTTGGAAGAAAACATGTTACATGTAGTATTTGTAGAACAATTCTGAATGAGTGCATTATAAACCTTGCGATTACATAGATTCCAGCGAGTCGGGTCTGCTGTAGCCTGTAGGAGATACATACGGTTTAATATGTTTAGGTTGTTTACAGATAACTAATCATGATATATTTTAGGAAGCAAAAATATTCCTCTGGTTCACGCGCAAAGGGAAGAAGAATATTAGTGAAACATTGGACGGCTGGACGCGGTTCACACTCTTGAATTTAGGGTGTTGCATGTGTTCTTCAGGTTAAAAGATTGATCAATCTCACTTTGAAGACTCATTTTCATTATCAATGTAGCTAAACTAGATCTTTATTCTGTTAAATGTTTCCTGATTGTAGTGGATTCCTAGAATTTTAATTATAAGAATATAATGCCATATAATATTGCAAAGCTTCTTTTGTTATTCACTTGGTAATTTCAGTCCTTGCAGCCATTAAGCACAAAGACATAGAGCAACCGAAGAAGTTAGTTCACAAAACTATTGGCTAATCTCATGAGTAACCCAAAAGTACTATGCAGTATTCACTCGGTTGGAGGTGTTAGCCTATATTGTTGTGTATTAGGAATAGTGGGAATTGATGTTGTTGGCTCGTTTGTGGGTTGAGGCATAGTGGGTTGCACAACGGGGGCGGATGGAATGAATGGAGGATTTATATCGGGTGAGTCATCCAAGAAATTGTAATTGGGTGCCGAGGTTGGTTTAGGATACCATGTTAGATAGAATAGATGGAATAATGCTGATTTGATTGATTGAAACAATGATACAATGTACAAATATATAATCAAATGAGGAAGGATCTAGATGCGGGCCCATTACAATACTAATATACTAAGGGAGGGAGGAGTGGTAGTTTCATACCCTAATACCCTGAGGGTGCCACGTCACATCTATCCAATAAAAACCTTCCAACTCAAAACTACCCCAATACTACCCTAACACTACCCTAACTAGACGGAGTGGTACCCGATCATACCTTAACACTATATTTCATAAAAGACAAAAAAGAGAACTAAGCTTATTTCCATTCGGCTTCCGAACTCGATTTCATCCACATTTTCAAGTACCCTAAAGGGGCGGGGCGGTGTAGCCTACTACCCTAACCGAACCCGATGCCTTACCCGCATCCACTCCGTCATGCCTAATACACAACAATATAGGCTAACATATTGTTGTGTATTAGTATATTAGTATTGTAATGGGCCCGCATCTAGATCCTTCCTGATTTGATTAATGTTAGCCTATATTGTTGTGTATTAGTATATTAGTATTGTAATAGGCCCGGATCTAGATGCGGGCCCATTACAATACTAATATACTAATACACAACAAATTAGGCTAACAGGAGGTGCGTGCTTATTGTTGTTTTTTGATAGTTTCAATCTTAGGCATTTAAACACCTGAAAATGTTGATTCAAGCCAAAACATCTTCACCTGTAATACAACCAATGTATCATTTCAAACAGGCTGCAGTAGCTGTGACATCATATCTGCCATATATTTGCGATTTGGGTTTGCGAAATCTTTTTCACCTGTGACCAAAAACAACATTGGTTATGCCAGTTCAGACCATTTATAACCATCTACACATTTTGACTAAATTGCCTAATATATCTTTACATAGATGTTACTCATTTTTAAACACGAGTTTCGCACACTTTTTTATTACACTTACTTTTCATATTAACTATGTAACCCGTGTGACATTAGTCTTATGCCGACCCAACTCATTTACGTTTATTTCTCTAATATCGATTACAATATAACTTAGGTGATTGACTCATTTACGCATCTTTTTCTTAATCCCCATGTGACCCATATGCCATTAATAATATGCCGACTTGGCTCATTTACGATTAAATTAGAACTATTTTGTTTGATTCTTTGTTCTAAAAGAGGGTAAAAAATGCCATTTATGTTTGAACTATTTTGCTTGCTCCTCCATAAATATCAAGACTGTTCTAAAATGAGTGGAGTAGTGAAACTCCTTTTGTGGGAGTGGTGAACCAGATCCTATTCATCATAGGGTTGAAGATTTCTACTATATATCTTGCCATTTGCTATGTTTATATTGATGTGTGCATTCACCATAACCTTCCAACAGCCTCACTATCGCCTAAAAACATTGACACTTTTCCAGTTTGTCACTAAATGACATCTCCCTGAGTATATATACTTTTAAGTACTCCTTTGGTTTAAACAGGTGTCCATCATGAGTTGTTTAGACTGTATAAATACTTACAAAGGTAACATGCTTACTAATAAAAAAGCCCAATTAAACAAGTTTATCGTGAAGTGATGAAGTTATTATTGCAGCTTTTATTGGCCTATGAAGTTTGAAATCACTAAATTCTAAATGCATATTTTCTCATTTCTATATTAAGTTCTTGAAATTTAACGATTATTTGCACTTTTGCAGGAGCACTACAACCTTGTGCAGCTTTCTAGATCAATAATAGAAACATTCATGGCAACCAGCATATCTTATTCTGTATATGAAGAATATGTATAGGTAAAAAATAGGTCAAATTGTCTGAAAAGGCATCGAAATTGTCACTTTTTCCTTTTCCGGGCATCAAACTTTTTTTTTTCCTATTGTAGCACTGAACTTGCCTAATTTTCCTATTGTAGCACCGAACTTGCCTAATTTTCCTTTTGTGACACAAAATCACACTTAAAGTGTAATTAACCTTCTTAAACCCGTTTTAAGTGTGATTTTGTGTCACAAAAGGAAAATTAGGAAAAGTTTAGTGCAACTATAAGAAAATTAGGCAAGTTTAGTGCTACTCGTTTTAAGTGTGATTTCGACCGTTAATTTTTATTGCAGATTAGTCCTTTTCGTCTTTTTAGCGACCGTTATTATATTATTGCACCGTTAGTCCTTTTAAGCGTTTTTACGCGTTTTTGTCCGTTTTGTTCATTTTACACGGTTTTGTTCGTTTTTGCATGGTTTCGTCCGGTTTTACACGTTTTCGTTCGTTTTTGCACGGTTTGTCCGTTTTACACGTTGTTCGTTTTTTTCACGCGTTTTACACGATTTTTTAGTTTTTTTGCGGTTTTGTCGGTTTTACGTTTTCGTTCGTTTTGCACGCGTTTTTACACGATTTTTTTTAGTTTTTGCACGGTTTCATCTGTTTTTACACTTTTTCGTTCGTTTTTGCACGGTTTTCGTCTGTTTTTGCACGTTTTCACATGTTTTTTTGTTTTTACACGTTTTTTTAGTTTTGCGGTTTCGTCGTTTTACACGTTTTTCGTTTTTGCTGTTCGTTTTTGCACGCTTTCGTCCGATTTTTAGTTTCTAACAGGTTTTTTAAACTTTTGCACGCTCATTCGTGTAAAAGCGTCTTGGCAAGAAAACATGCAAAAGCGGACGCGTGCAAAAGCGAAGAAAAAAACGTGCAAAAAAAACGGCAAAAAACGTGTAAAACCGAAGCGTGTAAAACGGATGAAACGATGCAAAATTAAAAATTGTGTAAAAGCGTGCAAAACGAACGAAAATGTAAAACGGATGAAACCGTGACAAAACGTAAAACGGCGAAAAGGCAAAAATGGACGAAAACGCAAACTGGGCAAAACGCGGATAAAACGTGTAAAACGACGAAAACATGTAAAACGGACGAAAAAGTGTAAAAACGGACGAAACCGTGAAAAAAGGACGAAAACGTGTAAAAACCGACGAAAACGTGTAAAAACGAACGAAACCGTGCAAAAACTAAAAAAATCGTGTAAAACCGTGCAAAATGAGCAGCGTGTAAAACGGACGCGTGTAAAACGGACGAAAACATGCAAAAGCGGACAAAACCGGTAAAACGAACAAAAGCGGGCAAAAGCGTGTAAAAAATGGGCGAAAAGGACTAACGGTGCAATAATATAATAACGGTCGTTAAAAACAGACGAAAAGGACTAGCGGTGCAATAAAAAATTAACGGTCGAAATCACACTTAAAACGGGTAGCACTAAACTTGCCTAATTTTCCTGTAGTAGCACTAAACTTGCCTAATTTTCCTTTTGTGACACAAAATCACACTTAAAACGTGTTTAAGAAGGTTAATTACACTTTAAGTGTGATTTGGTGGTACAATAGGAAAATTAGGCAAGTTCAGTGCTACAATAGGAAAAAAAAAGTTCGATGCCCAGAAAAGGATAAAGTGGCAAGTTCGATGCCTTTTCAGACAATTTGCCCTAAAAAATAATAGTAGTTAGTTACTCATTTTAAAGATCAAATTCTGTTAATCTGAGATGAAACTTAACATTAGCTACCATTATCTGTAAATGGTAGGTTCACTGTCATTTTTTATCAGACAAAGTATAAATAATACTACTTGCCGTTAAAAAAACGTTGCTAACAAATAAGCCCCGCCGCAACGCACGGGGGCATTCCCGCTCGTTATTTTCTAGCATTCACTCATGAGATGATGCAAAAAAGTACATACGGTGAAGCTCTTGTTTGGGAAAGTTATCACACAATTCAAATGAGAGGATGCAACGATAGTGCATTGTAAAAACCACATAACAAAATAAAAATATGAATTTAATTATCAACAATATATAAACATACTAACAAGGAAGATCTTTTCAAGGTTACATGAGGGGTGTGAGTGACACTGTACTTTTTTTTAGTGGCAATTTGATTAAAATCTGGCAAGGAGGTAGAAAATAAATACAAGGAGTCGGAGAGGGCATTACAAGGGTTACAAAGCCACTCAAACCATGATGCTTTCCTATATCTATTTGAGATCTACGCAAACGTGTATTGCTTAACATCATTTAGAATGAGGTCTTTATTTGGTCTTTTGGAGTTGAAGGTAGATATGATTCATTCCGGAAGGGCCAAAGGATCCATAGAGTAGATCGAGCAATGGCATCAAGCAAGATGGATCTTTTTGGTGGAACTTTTGCACGGCTTGCAAGAATAAACACATCGTTAAGGTTGTCAATGTGTATATTGTGTAAATTCCACCACTTGAGAACTTCTTTCCATGTAGTTTTGCAACACAACAATTGACAAAGATGTGCTCTTCCGTCTCAAGATCAATATCGTAAATTGGGCAACGAACTGAGTGAAGGTCAATGCCCCTATAATCCAAGTTGATTCTAGTTGCCGTTCTTTGATTTGTGATCCTCCAAGAAGTGATATTGACCTTGATTGGTACAAGTGTATTCCAATTAGTTGGTTTCTGGTATGAAGATTGTGAGTAACACAGTTATGAGATTTAATTGTTTTAATTTAGAACATTCATTCATAAGAAATGCATTGTGATGCTCAAATTTAAGAGTTATCACTCCTTCCAAACGAGAGTTATCTCCTTATCGATCCCGATATCTTTCCATACTATGGGTAAGTGCAAGCGTATTTAGTAAAACCGTAAAAGCTTTAAGATATAAATATCAAAATTAATGCTTTCAAAACAAGATCAATCTTTATTTTAACATAAAAACAAAACATAAATTCGAATTTTTGTACAGACATTAACTGATGAATTAATTTAACAATTCAAGACCTAGAAGACACACATGAACAATCCCTGTAGCAGAAATTTGCTTTTTTCATCCCTATCTCACCTGTATCTTTCCCTTCCCTCATCATGACCTTTATAATATCTTTTTCGGCCATACCTATCACCTCGATCCCGATATATGTCCCTTCCGTCATCATGACCTGTATCATCTCGTTTTCGTTTTCGATTCCGTGTCTCATAAATACCTCCATCAGCTTTTATATAATGAAAGCTATCAACTCGACCCCAATATCTTTCGTTTCCCGCATCATCATCTCTTTTTAGTTTTCTACGATCCCCAACCCTATATGTTTCCCTTCCCTCATCACGAACTCTAGAATCTCTTTTTCGGCCACACCTATCACCTCGATCCCAATATCTTTCCTTTCCGGCATCATCATCATCATCATCAAGAGTTATATCTTTCCCAATATCCCAATCTCTTAGTTTTCTACGATCCGCAACCCTATATACCCTTCGCTCATCACAAACTCTTAATGGTTTTCGGAAAAAATAACCTATAGCAACATTGCTATCACTGTGGACCTTATCGCATTGGTTCTTGGCTGTTTGGAGGTATTCGCCTTGCAATAAATAAACTCCATACAAACTGATTTCACCTTGTCCAACAAGAGGGGTGATTGAAGACCCGTTTAGTTGGTGGGCGCAAAGATCAAGCATGCGAGTGTTGTCATTATTATTCACAGCAGTAAGTAACACAAGAAGTTGATGCTTCTTATATCCATCCTGATGGGCACCAAAGTTGATGACATCAACAGCTACACCCCTTTCTTTTAAGGTGGTTCCAAGTTTTGTATAATGATTGCCATAATCACAAAGAGGACTGAAACAACATATACATATATAAGTGAACATGCTAATAAAATAAAACTTCGATAAATATGAGGGAAAATAAGAAGAAAAAAAAAGACATACCCTCCAAAGAAACACAACCAGCCTTTTAAGAGGCTTTTCGTGTTCTTCAATGAAATGGGACGAACCCGTCATAAGGGCAGTTACCAAGGGTGTATCATCGCCAACATTTGCAAAACCTGGGCAACAAATTACACTTGATAAATATACATATACAAATACAAACTAAATTAAATAGTTGGTAAAGCCGTAATTCAAGAAGCTAATAATTACCACGAAGACTACTCATGATCAGTGAAAGGTCTTTAGTAGGTTCAACCAAAAGGCGGGTATGATATTGACTCATTGTAGGAGGATTCTTACCACCCATTGCCAGGACGCCAACGTAATTCTCTGGATGAGACTGAAAAAAAGGATGTATGTATCAACAAATTAAAAGAGAAGCCTAAATAGTGTTAAATTAAATACTACCTTGAGGTACTTTTCACAGTAGACTCCAATAGCATCAATTTGACCCAAGAACTTATATGATGTGTGGTGTTCCATCCACCTAGAAGTGTCCATACAAATAATTGTAACCAGAAGGGGAAAAAAATAGTTACTTTATAAAACCCTAAACAATAAAATAAAAGAAAACACATGCAATCAACATCTAATGATGTACATACCTCATTCGCCATGGTTATTGTTTGTTGATTGGGTTTTCTTCTTTTTTTTAACTGAATCGGCTGGAACCGGAACATGTGAATATTTACAATTGATCAATGGAAGTCGATCCCTTTTCTTTTTCCTAAATATTGGCCCATGTGATTGACTTTCGGATCCAGGAAAAAAATGAAAATTTGAGTCATAATATATTTGGTACGTACCTAAATAAAATTATTGGTTTGAAAATATTTTACAGTCTAAATGTTGTCCAGACATAAAAAAATAGCCTAAATCTTCATTATACAATATTTATGATTTTTTTAGATAAAAATACTTTAATTTAATTTAAAAATAATAACAAAATTATATAAACTATAAAAAAAAATTAAAAAATAAGTTTATTTAAAATTAAACACTTTTAAATATCTTTGAAGATAATATTTATAAAAAGTCGAGGTGTTATGGTTATACATAACGTGTTAAACAAACGAGTCTAGGTGTTATGGTTATATGTAACGTGTTAAACGACCGAGTGAATGTGCTATGGTTATACGTAACGTGTTAAACGAATGAGTTTAGGTGCTATGGTTATACGTAACATGTAAAACGACCGAGTCTATATGCTATGGTTATACGTAACATGTTAAATGAACGAGTCTAGGTGATATGGTTATACGTAACATGTTAAACGACCGATTCTAGGTGTTATGGTTATACGTAACATGTTAAAAGACCGAGTCTATGTGCTATAGTTATACGTAACGTGTTAAAAGACCGAGTCTAGGTGCTATGGTTATACGTAACGTGTTAAACGAGCGAGTATAGACGATATGGTTATACTTAACGTGTTAAACGAACGAGCCTAGGTGCTATGGTTATACGTAAAGTGTTAAACGACCGAGTCAAGGTGCTATGGTTATCCGTGATGTGTTAAACGAATGAGTCTAGGTGATATGGTTATACGTAACATGTTAAACGACCGAGTCTAGGTGCTATGGTTATACGTAACATGTTAAACGACCGAGTCTATGTGCTATGGTTATACGTAACGTGTTAAACGAATGAGTCTAGGTGTTATGGTTATACGTAACGTGTTAAATGAACGAGTCTAGGTGATATGGTTATACGTAACGTGTTAAACGACCGAGTCTAGGTGCTATGGTTATACGTAACATGTAAAACGACCGAGTCTATGTGCTATGGTTATACGTAACGTGTTAAACGAACGAGTCTAGGTGCTATGGTTATACATAACGTGTTAAACGAACGAGTCTAGGTGTTATGGTTATACGTAACGTGTTCAACGAACGAATCTAGGTGCTATGGTTATACGTAACGTGTTAAACGATTGAGTCAAGGTGCTATGGTTATACGTAACATGTTAAACGAATGAGTCTAGGTGATATGTTTATACGTAACATGTTAAACGACCGAGTCTAGGTGTTATGGTTATACGTAACATGTTAAACGAACGAGTCTATGTGTTATGGTTATACGTAACGTGTTAAACGACCGAGTCTAGGTGCTATGGTTATATGTAACGTGCTAAACGAGCGAGTCTAGGTGCTATGGTTATACGTAACGTGTTAAACGAGCGATTCTAGGTGATATGATTATACGTAACGTGTAAAACGAACGATTCTAGGTGCTATGGTTATACATAATGTGTTAAATGACCGAGTCAAGGTGCTATGGTTATACGTAATGTGTTAAACGAATGAGTCTAGGTGATATGGTTATACGAAATGTGTTAAATGACCGAGTCTAGGTGCTATGGTTATACGTAACATGTTAAACGACCGAGTCTATGAGCTATGGTTATATGTAACGTGTTAAACGAACGAGTCTAGGTGTTATGATTATACGTAACGTGTTAAACGAACGAGTCTAGGTGATATGGTTATACGTAACGTGTTAAACGACCGAGTTTAGGTGCTATGGTTATACGTAACATGTAAAATGACCGAGTCTAGGTGATATGGTTACATGTAAGATGTTAAACGACATATTCTAGGTGTTATGGTTATAAGTAACATGTTAAACGAACGAGTCTAGGTATTATGGTTATACGTAACGTGTTAAACGACCGAATCTAGGTGCTATGGTTATATGTGACGTGTTAAACGAGCGAGTCTATGTGCTATGGTTATACGTAACGTGTTAAACGAGCGAGTCTAGGTCATATGGTTATACGTAACGTGTTAAACGAACAAGTCTAGGTGCTATGGTTATACGTAACGTGTTAAACGACCGAGTCAAGGTGCTATGGTTATACGTAACGTGTTAAATGAAAGAGTCTTGGTGATATGGTTATACATAATATATTAAACGACCGAGTCTAGGTGCTATGGTTATACGTAACATGTTAAACGACCGAGTCTATGTGATATGGTTATTCGTAACGTGTTAAACGAACGAGTCTAGGTGTTATGGTTATGCTTAACGTGTTAAACGAACGAGTCTAGGTGATGTGGTTATACGTAACGTGTTAAACGACCGAGTCTAGGTGCTATGGTTATACGTAACATGTAAAACGACCGAGTCTATGTGCTATGGTTATACGTAACGTGTTAAACGAATGAGTCTAGGTGTTATGGTTATACGTAACGTGTTAAACGACCGAGTCTAGGTGTTTTGGTTATACGTAACATGTTAAACGACCGAGTCTATGTGCTATGGTTATACGTAGCGTGTTAAGCGATCGGAGTCTAGGTGCTATGGTTATACGTAACGTGTTAAACGACCGATTCTACGTGTTATGGTTATACGTAACGTGTTAAACGACCAAGTCTAGGTGCTATGGTTATACATAATGTGTTAAACGAACGAGTCTAGATGCTATGGTTATACGTAACGTGTTAAACGACTGAGTTTAGGTACTATGGTTATACGCAACGTGTTAAATGTACGAATCTAGGTGCTATGGTCATACGTAATGTGTTAAACGAGCTAGTCAAGTTGATAAGGTTATACATAACGTGTTAAACGAACGAGTCTAGGTGCTATGGTTATATGTAACATGTTAAACGACCGAGTCAAGGTGCTATGGTCATACGTAACGTGTTAAACGAATGAGTCTAGGTGATATGGTTATACGTAACGTGTTAAACGAACAAGTCTAGGTGCTATGGTTATACATAACGTGTTAAACGACCGAGTCAAGGTGCTATGGTCATACGTAACGTGTTAAACGAATGAGTCTAGGTGATATGGTTATACGTAACGTGTTAAACGACCGAGTCAAGGTGTTATGGTAATACGTAACACGTTAAACGACCAATTCTATGTGCTATAGTTATACGTAACGTGTTAAAAGACCGAGTCTCGGTGCTATGGTTATACGTAATGTGTTAAACGAGCGAGTCTAGACGATATGGTTATACATAACGTGTTAAACGAACGAGTCTATGTGCTATGGTTATACGTAAAGTGTTAAACGACCGAGTCAAGTTGCTATGGTTATCCGTAACAAGTTAAACGAATGAGTCTAGATGATATGGTTATACGTAATTTGTTAAACGACCGAGTCTAGGTGCTATGGTTATACGTAACATGTTAAACGACCGAGTCTATGTTCTATGGTTATACGAAACGTGTTAAACGAACGAGTCTAGGTGTTATGGTTATACGTAACGTGTTAAACGAATGAGTCTAGGTGATATGGTTATACGTAACGTGTTAAACGACCGAGTCTAGGTGCAATGGTTATACGTAACGTGTTAAACGACCGAGTCTATGTGCTATGGTTATATGTAACGTTTTAAACGAGCGATTCTAGGTGCTATGGTTATACGTAACGTGTTAAACGACCGAGTCTAGGTGCTATGGTTATATGTAACGTTTTAAACGAGCGAGACTAGGTGCTATGGTTATACGTAACGTGTTAAACGAGCGAGTCAAGGTGCTATGGTTATACGTAACATGTTAAATGAATGAGTCTAGGTGATATGATTATACGTAATGTGTTAAACGACCGAGTCTAGGTGCTATGGTTATACGTAACATGTTAAACGACCGAGTCTATGTGCTATGGTTATACGAAACGTGTTAAACGAACGAGTCTAGGTGTTATGGTTATACGTAACGTGTTAAACGAATGAGTCTAGGTGATATGGTTATATGTAACGTGTTAAACGAACAAGTCTAGGTGCTATGGTTATACGTAACGTGTTAAACGACCGAGTCAAGGTGCTATGGTTATACGTAACGTGTTAAACGAAAGAGTCTAGGTGATATGGTTATACGTAATGTGTTAAACGACCGAGTCTAGGTGCTATGGTTATACGTAACATGTTAAACGACCGAGTCTATGTGCTATGGTTATACGAAACGTGTTAAACGAACGAGTCTAGGTGTTATGGTTATACGTAACGTGTTAAACGAATGAGTCTAGGTGATATGGTTATACGTAACGTGTTAAACGGCCGAGTCTCGGTGCTATGGTTATACGTAACATGTAAAACGACCGAGTCTATGTGCTATGGTTATACGTAACGTGTTTAACGAACGAGTCTAGGTGCTATGGTTATACGTAACGTGTTAAACGACCGAGTCTAGGTGTTCTGGTTATACGTAACATGTTAAACAACCGAGTCTATGTGCTATGGTTATACGTAACGTGTTAAACGACCGAGTCTAGGTGCTATGGTTATACGTAACGTGTTAAACGACCGATTCTACGTGTTATGGTTATACGTAACGTGTTAAACGACCAAGTCTAGGTGCTATGGTTATACATAATGTGTTAAACGAACGAGTCTAGATGCTATGGTTATACGTAGCGTGTTAAACGACCGAGTTTAGGTACTATGGTTATACGAAACGTGTTAAACGTACGAATCTAGGTACTATGGTTATACGTAACGTGTTAAACGAGCTAGTCAAGTTGATAAGGTTATACATAACGTGTTAAACGAACGTGTCTAGGTGCTATGGTTTTACGTAACGTGTTAAACGACCGAGTCAAGGTGCTATGGTTATATGTAACGTGTTAAACGAATGAGTCTAGGTGATATGGTTATACGTAACGTGTTAAACGACCGAGTCAAGGTGTTATGGTAATACGTAACACGTTAAACGACCGAGTCTATGTGCTATAGTTATACGTAACGTGTTAAAAGACCGAGTCTCGGTGCTATGGTTATACGTAATGTGTTAAACGAGCGAGTCAAGACGATATGGTTATACATAACGTGTTAAACGAACGAGTCTATGTGCTATGGTTATACGTAAAGTGTTAAACGACCGAGTCAAGGTGCTATGGTTATCCGTAACAAGTTAAACGAATGAGTCTAGGTGATATGATTATACGTAATGTGTTAAACGACCGAGTCTAGGTGCTATGGTTATACGTAACATGTTAAACGACCGAGTCTATGTGCTATGGTTATACGAAACGTGTTAAACGAACGAGTCTAGGTGTTATGGTTATACGTAACGTGTTAAACGAATGAGTCTAGGTGATATGGTTATACGTAACGTGTTAAACGACCGAGTCTAGGTGCTATTGTTATACGTAACGTGTTAAACGACCGAGTCTAGGTGCTATGGTTATATGTAACGTTTTAAACAAGCGAGTCTAGGTGCTATGGTTATACGTAACGTGTTAAACGAATGAGTCTAGGTGATATGGTTATACGTAACGTGTTAAACGAACAAGTCTAGGTGCTATGGTTATACGTAACGTGTTAAACGACAGAGTCAAGGTGCTATGGTTATACGTAACGTGTTAAACTAATGAGTCTAGGTGATATGATTATACGTAATGTGTTAAACGACCGAGTCTAGGTGCTATGGTTATACGTAACATGTTAAACGACCGAGTCTATGTGCTATGGTTATACGAAACGTGTTAAACGAACGAGTCTAGGTGTTATGGTTATACGTAACGTGTTAAACGAATGAGTCTAGGTGATATGGTTATACGTAACGTGTTAAACGAACAAGTCTAGGTGCTATGGTTATACGTAACGTGTTAAACGACAGAGTCAAGGTGCTATGGTTATACGTAACATGTTAAATGAATGAGTCTAGGTGATATGATTATACGTAATGTGTTAAACGACCGAGTCTAGGTGCTATGGTTATACGTAACATGTTAAACGACCGAGTCTATGTGCTATGGTTATACGAAACGTGTTAAACGAACGAGTCTAGGTGTTATGGTTATACGCAACTTGTTAAACGAACGAGTTTAGGTGATATGGTTATGCGTAACGTGTTAAACGGCCGAGTCTCGGTGCTATGGTTATACGTAACATGTAAAACGACCGAGTCTAGGTGATATGGTTACATGTAACATGTTAAACGACCGAGTCTAGGTGTTATGGTTATACGTAACATGTTAAACGAACGAGTCTAGGTGTTATGGTTATACGTAACGTGTTAAACGACCGAATCTAGGTGCTATGGTTATATGTGACGTGTTAAACGAGCGAGTCTAGGTGCTATGGTTATACGTAACGTGTTAAACGAGCGAGTCTAGGTCATATGGTTATACGTAACGTGTTAAACGAACAAGTCTAGGTGCTATGGTTATACGTAATGTGTTAAACGACCGAGTCAAGGTGCTATGGTTATACGTAACGTGTTAAATGAAAGAGTCTTGGTGATATGGTTATACATAATTTGTTAAACGACCGAGTCTAGGTGCTATGGTTATACGTAACATGTTAAACGGCCGAGTCTATGTGCTATGGTTATACGTAACGTGTTAAACGAACGAGTCTAGGTGTTATGGTTATACGTAACTTTTTAAACGAACGAGTTTAGGTGATATGGTTATGCGTAACGTGTTAAACGGCCGAGTCTCGGTGCTATGGTTATACGTAACATGTAAAACGACCGAGTCTATGTGCTATGGTTATACGTAACGTGTTTAACGAACGAGTCTAGGTGTTATGGTTATACGTAACGTGTTAAACGACCGAGTCTAGGTGTTATGGTTATACGTAACGTGTTAAACGACCGAGTCTAGGTACTATGGTTATACGTAACGTGTTAAACGACCGAGTCTAGGTGCTATGGTTATACGTAACGTGTTAAATGACCGAGTCTACGTGTTATGGTTATACGTAACGTGTTAAACGACCAAGTCTAGGTGCTATGGTTATACATAATGTGTTAAACGAACAAGTCTAGATGCTATGGTTATACGTAACGTGTTAAACGACCGAGTTTAGGTACTATGGTATTACGCAACGTGTTAAACGAACGAATCTAGGTGCTATGGTCATACGTAATGTGTTAAACGAGCTAGTCAAGTTTATAAGGTTATACATAACGTGTTAAACGAACGAGTCTAGGTGCTATGGTTATACGTAACGTGTTAAACGACCGAGTCAAGTTGCTATGGTTATCCATAACAAGTTAAACGAATGAGTCTAGTTGATATGGTTATACGTAATTTGTTAAACGACCGAGTCTAGGTGCTATGGTTATACGTAACATGTTAAACGACCGAGTCTATGTTCTATGGTTATACGTAACGTGTTAAACGAACGAGTCTACGTGTTATGTTTATAGGTAACGTGTTAAACGAACGAGTCTAGGTGATATGGTTATACGTAACGTTTTAAACAATCGAAGTCTAGGTGCAATTGTTATACGTAACATGTAAAACGATCAAGTCTATGTGCTATGGTTATATGTAACGTTTTAAACGAGCGATTCTAGGTGCTATGGTTATATGTAACGTGTTAAACAAGCGAGTCTAGGTGATATGGTTATACGTAACGTGTTAAACGAACAAGTCTAGGTGCTATGGTTATACGTAACGTGTTAAACGACAGAGTCAAGGTGCTATGGTTATACGTAACATGTTAAATTAATGAGTCTAGGTGATATGATTATACGTAATGTGTTAAACGACCGAGTCTAGGTGCTATGGTTATACGTAACATGTTAAACGACCGAGTCTATGTGCTATGGTTATACGAAACGTGTTAAACGAACGAGTCTAGGTGTTATGGTTTTACGTAACGTGTTAAACGAATGAGTCTAGGTGATATGGTTATACGTAAGGTGTTAAACGAACAAGTCTAGGTGCTATGGTTATACGTAACGTGTTAAACGACCGAGTCAAGGTGCTATGGTTATACGTAACGTGTTAAATGAAAGAGTCTTGGTGATATGGTTATACATAATATATTAAACGACCGAGTCTAGGTGCTATGGTTATACGTAACATGTTAAACGACCGAGTCTATGTGCTATGGTTATACGTAACGTGTTAAACGAACGAGTCTAGGTGTTATGGTTATGCTTAACGTGTTAAACGAACGAGTCTAGGTGATGTGGTTATACGTAACGTGTTAAACGACCGAGTCTAGGTGCTATGGTTATACGTAACATGTAAAACGACCGAGTCTATGTGCTATGGTTATACGTAACGTGTTAAACGAATGAGTCTAGGTGTTATGGTTATACGTAACGTGTTAAACGACCGAGTCTAGGTGTTCTGGTTATACGTAACATGTTAAACAACCGAGTCTATGTACTATGGTTATACGTAACGTGTTAAACGACCGAGTCTAGGTGCTATGGTTATATAAATAGCGTGTTAAGCGAGAGTTCTACGTGTTATGGTTATACGTAACGTGTTAAACGACCAAGTCTAGGTGCTATGGTTATACATAATGTGTTAAACGAACGAGTCTAGATGCTATGGTTATACGTAGCGTGTTAAACGACCGAGTTTAGGTGCTATGGTTATACGTAACGTGTTAAACGAACGAATCTAGGTGCTATGGTCATACGTAATGTGTTAAACGAGCTAGTCAAGTTGATAAGGTTATACATAACGTGTTAAACGAACGAGTCTAGGTGCTATGGTTATATGTAACATGTTAAACGACCGAGTCAAGGTGCTATGGTCATACGTAACGTGTTAAACGAATGAGTCTAGGTGATATGGTTATACGTAACTTGTTAAACGACCGAGTCAAGGTGTTATGGTAATACGTAACACGTTAAACGACCGAGTCTATGTGCTATAGTTATACGTAACGTGTTAAAAGACCGAGTCTCGGTGCTATGGTTATACGTAATGTGTTAAACGAGCGAGTCTAGACGATATGGTTATACATAACGTGTTAAACGAACGAGTCTATGTGCTATGGTTATACGTAAAGTGTTAAACGACCGAGTCAAGGTGCTATGGTTATCCGTAACAAGTTAAACGAATGAGTCTAGATGATATGGTTATACGTAATTTGTTAAACGACCGAGTCTAGGTGCTATGGTTATACGTAACATGTTAAACGACCGAGTCTATGTTCTATGGTTATACGTAACGTGTTAAACGAACGAGTCTACGTGTTATGTTTATAGGTAACGTGTTAAACGAACGAGTCTAGGTGATATGGTTATACGTAACGTTTTAAACGACCGAGTCTAGGTGCAATTGTTATACGTAACATGTAAAACGATCGAGTCTATGTGCTATGGTTATATGTAACATTTTAACGAGCAGTCTAGGTGCTATGGTTATATGTAACGTGTTAAACGAGCGAGTCTAGGTGATATGGTTATACGTAACGTGTTAAACGAACAAGTCTAGGTGCTATGGTTATACGTAACGTGTTAAACGACCGAGTCAAGGTGCTATGGTTATACGTAACATGTTAAATGAATGAGTCTAGGTGATATGATTATACGTAATGTGTTAAACGACCGAGTCTAGGTGCTATGGCTATACATAACATGTTAAACTAATCGAGTCTATGTGCTATGGTTATACGAATCGCGTTAAACGAACGAGTCTAGGTGTTATAGTAATACGTAACGTGTTAAAAAAATGAGTCTAGGTGATATGGTTATACGTAACGTGTTAAACGAACAAGTCTAGGTGCTATGGTTATACGTAACGTGTTAAACGACCGAGTCAAGGTGCTATGGTTATACGTAACGTGTTAAACGAATGAGTCTAGGTAATATGATTATACGTAATGTGATAAACGACCGAGTCTAGGTGCTATGGTTATACGTAACATGTTAAACTACCGAGTCTATGTGCTATGGTTATACGAAACGTGTTAAACGAACGAGTCTAGGTGTTATGGTTATACGCAACTTGTTAAACGAACGAGTTTAGGTGATATGGTTATGCGTAACATGTTAAACGGCCGAGTCTCGGTGCTATGGTTATACGTAACATGTAAAACGACCGAGTCTAGGTGCTATGGTTATATGTAACATGTTAAACGACCGAGTCTAGGTGTTATGGTTATACGTAACATGTTAAACGAACGAGTCTAGGTGTTATGGTTATACGTAACGTGTTAACCGACCGAATCTAGGTGCTATGGTTATATGTGACGCGGTTAAACGAGCGAGTCTAGGTGCTATGGTTATACGTAACGTGTTAAACGAGCGAGTCTAGGTCATATGGTTATACGTAACGTGTTAAACGAACAAGTCTAGGTGCTATGGTTATACGTAACGTGTTAAACGACCGAGTCAAGGTGCTATGGTTATACGTAACGTGTTAAATGAAAGAGTCTTGGTGATATGGTTATACATAATTTGTTAAACGACCGAGTCTAGGTGCTATGGTTATACGTAACATGTTAAACGACCGAGTCTATGTGCTATGGTTATACGTAACGTGTTAAACGAACGAGTCTAGGTGTTATGGTTATGCTTAACGTGTTAAGGAACGAGTCTAGGTGATGTGGTTATACGTGTTAAACGATCGAGTCTAGGTGCTATGGTTATATTAACATGTAAAACTAATCGAGTCTATGTGCTATGGTTATAAATAACGTTAAACGAATGAGTCTAGGTGTTATGGTTATACGTAACGTGTTAAACGACCGAGTCTAGGTGTTCTGGTTATATATAACATGTTAAACAACCGAGTCTATGTACTATGGTTTATCGTAACGTGTTAAACTAATCGAAGTCTAGGTGCTATGGTTATACGTAACGTGTTAAATGACCGAAGTCTACGCGGTTATGGTTATTAACGTGTTAAAACCAAGTCAGGTGCTATGGTTATACATAATGTGTTAAACGAACGAGTCTAGATGCTATGGTTATACGTAACGTGTTAAACGACCGAGTTTAGGTACTATGGTATTACGCAACGTGTTAAACGAACGAATCTAGGTGCTATGGTCGTACGTAATGTGTTAAACGAGCTAGTCAAGTTTATAAGGTTATACATAACGTGTTAAACGAACGAGTCTAGGTGCTATGGTTATACGTAACGTGTTAAACGACCGAGTCAAGTTGCTATGGTTATCCATAACAAGTTAAACGAATGAGTCTAGTTGATATGGTTATACGTAATTTGTTAAACGACCGAGTCTAGGTGCTATGGTTATACGTAACATGTTAAACGACCGAGTCTATGTTCTATGGTTATAAATCGAACACGTGTTAAAACGAACGAGTCTACGTGTTATGTTTATAGGTAACGTGTTAAACGAACGAGTCTAGGTGATATGGTTATACGTAACGTTTTAAACGACCGAGTCTAGGTGCAATTGTTATACGTAACATGTAAAACGATCAAGTCTATGTGCTATGGTTATATGTAACGTTTTAAACGAGCGATTCTAGGTGCTATGGTTATATGTAACGTGTTAAACAAGCGAGTCTAGGTGATATGGTTAAACGTAACGTGTTAAACGAACAAGTCTAGGTGCTATGGTTATACGTAACGTGTTAAACGACCGAGTCAAGGTGCTATGGTTATACGTAACATGTTAAATGAATGAGTCTAGGTGATATGATTATACGTAATGTGTTAAACGACCGAGTCTAGGTGCTATGGTTTTACGTAACATGTTAAACGACCGAGTCTATGTGCTATGGTTATACGAATCGCGTTAAACGAACGAGTCTAGGTGTTATAGTAATACGTAACGTGTTAAAAAAATGAGTCTAGGTGATATGGTTATACGTAAGGTGTTAAACGAACAAGTCTAGGTGCTATGGTTATACGTAACGGTTAAACTTAACGACCGAGTCAAGGTGCTATGGTTATACGTAACGTGTTAAATGAAAGAGTCTTGGTGATATGGTTATACATAATATATTAAACGACCGAGTCTAGGTGCTATGGTTATACGAATACGTTAAAACTAATCGGTCTATGTGCTATGGTTATTCGTAACGTGTTAAACGAACGAGTCTAGGTGTTATGGTTATGCTTAACGGTTAAACGAGCCGAGTTTAGGTGATATGGTTATACGTAACGTGTTAAACGACCGAGTCTAGGTGCTATGGTTATACGTAACATGTAAAACGACCGAGTCTATGTGCTATGGTTATACGTAACGTGTTAAACGACCGAGTCTAGGTGCTATGGTTATATGTAACGTGTTAAACGAGCGAGTCTAGGTGTTCTGGTTATACGTAACGTGTTAAACGACCGAGTCTAGGTGTTATGGTTATACGTAACGGTTAAACGCGTACCGAGTCTAGGTGCTATGGTTATCGATACGCGGTTAAACGACCGAAGTCTACGTGTTATGTTTATAACGTACGTTAAACGACCAAGTCTAGGTGCTATGGTTATACATAATGTGTTAAACGAACGAGTCTAGATGCTATGGTTATACGTAGCGTGTTAAACGACCGAGTTTAGGTGCTATGGTTATACGTAACGTGTTAAACGAACGAATCTAGGTACTATGGTTATACGTAACGTGTTAAACGAGCTAGTCAAGGTGATATGGTTGTATGTAACGTGTTAAACGAACGTGTCTAGGTGCTATGGTTTTACGTAACGTGTTAAACGACCGAGTCAAGGTGCTATGGTTATACGTAACGTGTTAAACGAATGAGTCTAGGTGATATGGTTATACGTAACGTGTTAAACGACCGAGTCAAGGTGTTATGGTTATACGTAACACGTTAAACGACCGAGTCTATGTGCTATAGTTATACGTAACGTGTTAAAAGACCGAGTCTCGGTGCTATGGTTATACGTAATGTGTTAAACGAGCGAGTCTAGACGATATGGTTATACGTAACGTGTTAAACGAACGAGTCTATTGCTATGGTTATATCGTAAAGTGTTAAACGACCGAGTCAAGGTGCTATGGTTATCCGTAACAAGTTAAACGAATGAGTCTAGATGATATGGTTATACGTAATTTGTTAAACGACCGAGTCTAGGTGCTATGGTTATACGTAACATGTTAAACGATCGAAGTCTATGTTCTATTGTTATACGTAACGTGTTAAACGAACGAGTCTACGTGTTATGTTTATAGGTAACGTGTTAAACGAACGAGTCTAGGTGATATGGTTATACGTAACGTTTTAAACGACCGAGTCTAGGTGCAATTGTTATACGTAACATGTAAAACGATCGAGTCTATGTGCTATGGTTATATGTAACGTTTTAAACGAGCGAGTCTTGGTGCTATGGTTATATGTAACGTGTTAAACGAGCGAGTCTAGGTGATATGGTTATAAAACGTGTTAAACGAACAAGTCTAGGTGCTATGGTTATACGTAACGTGTTAAACGACCGAGTCAAGGTGCTATGGTTATACGTAACATGTTAAATGAATGAGTCTAGGTGATATGATTATACGTAATGTGTTAAACGACCGAGTCTAGGTGCTATGGTTATACGTAACATGTTAAACGACCGAGTCTATGTGCTATGGTTATACGAAACGTGTTAAACGAACGAGTCTAGGTGTTATGGTTATACGTAACGTGTTAAACGAATGAGTCTAGGTGATATGGTTATACGTAACGTGTTAAACGAACAAGTCTAGGTGCTATGGTTATACGTAACGTGTTAAACGACAGAGTCAAGGTGCTATGGTTATACGTAACGTGTTAAACGAATGAGTCTAGGTGATATGATTATACGTAATGTGTTAAACGACCGAGTCTAGGTACTATGGTTATACGTAACATGTTAAACGACCGAGTCTATGTGCTATGGTTATTCGAAACGTGTTAAACGAACGAGTCTAGGTGTTATGGTTATACGTAACTTGTTAAACGAACGAGTTTAGGTGATATGGTTATGCGTAACGTGTCAAACGGCCGAGTCTCGGTGCTATGGTTATACGTAACATGTAAAAGGACCGAGTCTAGGTGATATGGTTACATGTAACATGTTAAACGACCGAGTCTAGGTGTTATGGTTATACGTAACATGTTAAACGAACGAGTCTAGGTGTTATGGTTATACGTAACGTGTTAAACGACCGAATCTAGGTGCTATGGTTATATGTGACGTGTTAAACGAGCGAGTCTAGGTGCTATGGTTATACGTAACGTGTTAAACGAGCGAGTCTAGGTGATATGGTTATACGTAACGTGTTAAACGAACAAGTCTAGGTGCTATGGTTATACGTAACGTGTTAAACGACCGAGTCAAGGTGCTATGGTTATACGTAACGTGTTAAATGAAAGAGTCTTGGTGATATGGTTATACATAATTTGTTAAACGACCGAGTCTAGGTGCTATGGTTATACGTAACATGTTAAATGACCGAGTCTCGGTGCTATGGTTATACGAATGGCGTGTTAAACGAACGAGTCTAGGTGTTATGGTTATGCTTAACGTGTTAAACGAACGAGTCTAGGTGATGTGGTTATACGTAACGTGTTAAACCGGTCTAGGTGCTATGGTTATACGTAACATGTTAAACTACCGAGTCTATGTGCTATGGTTATACGTAACGTGTTAAACGAATGAGTCTAGGTGTTATGGTTATACGTAACGTGTTAAACGACCGAGTCTAGGTGTTCTGGTTATATATAACATGTTAAACAACCGAGTCTATGTACTATGGTTATACGTAACGTGTTAAACGACCGAGTCTAGGTGCTATGGTTATACGTAACGTGTTAAATGACCGAGTCTACGTGTTATGGTTATACGTAACGTGTTAAACGACCAAGTCAAGGTGCTATGGTTATACATAATGTGTTAAACGAACGAGTCTAGATGCTATGGTTATACGTAACGTGTTAAACGACCGAGTTTAGGTACTATGGTATTACGCAACGTGTTAAACGAACGAATCTAGGTGCTATGGTCGTACGTAATGTGTTAAACGAGCTAGTCAAGTTTATAAGGTTATACATAACGTGTTAAACGAACGAGTCTAGGTGCTATGGTTATACGTAACGTGTTAAACGACCGAGTCAAGTTGCTATGGGTTAATGAGTCTATACGTAATTTGTTAAACGACCGAAGTCTAGGTGCTATGGTTATACGTATGTTAAACGAATCGAGTCTATGTTCTATGGTTATGAGTCTAGTTATGTATGGTTAAACCGAGTCTAGGTGATATGGTTATCGCAGCGTCGCGAACGCTTAAAGCAAACGACCGAGTCTATGCAATTGTTATAAACATGACGCATCAAGTCTATGTGCTATGGTTATATGTAGCGTTAAAAGCGATTCTAGGTGCTATGGTTATATGTAACGTGTTAAACAAGCGAGTCTAGGTGATATGGTTAAACGTAGCGTGTTAGTCTAGGTGCTATGGTTATACGTTGTTAAACGACCGAGTCAAGGTGCTAGTTATATGTTATCGAATATGTTAAATGAATGAGTCTAGGTGATATGATTATCGTAATGTGTTAAACGCAAGTCTAGGTGCTATGTTTTACGTAACATGTAAACGACCGATAACTATCTGAAGCGTGTTAGTCTAGGTGTTATGGTACGTAGCGTGTTATGAGTCTAGGTGATATGGTTATACGTAGCGTGTTAAACGAACAAGTCTACTATGGTTATAACGTGCGAACGTGTTAAACGTCAAGGTGCTAATACGTCGAGTCTTGGTGATATGGTTATACATAATATGTTAAACGACCGAGTCTAGGTGCTATGGTTATACGTAACATGTTAAGCGACCGAGTCTACTATGGTTATACGTGAAGCGTGTTAAACGAACGAGTCTAGGTGTTATGGTTATGCTTAACGTTTAAGCGAACGAGTCTAGGTGTGGATATGGTTATAGTCGCTATGGTTATATACGTAACATGTAAAACGACCGAATGTGCTATGGTTATACGAGCGAATGAGTCTAGGTGTTATGGTTCGTGTTAAACGACCGAGTCTAGGTGTTATGGTTATACGTATACGCATGTTAAACGACCGAGTCTACGAGTCTAGTACTATGGTTATATGGTATATGGTTATATACGTAAACGATCGAACATAACGTAAAAACGACCAAGTCTAGGTGCTATGGTTATACATAATGTGTTAGTCTAGATGCTATGGTTATCGTTATCGTGTTAGTTTAGGTACTATGGTTAACGTGTTAAGCGAGCATCAATCTAGGTGCTATGGTTATAACGTAATGTGTTAAACGAGGCTAGTCAAGTTGATATGGTTATACATAGCGTGTTAAGCGTGTTAAACTAAGTCTAGGTGCTATGGTTATATGTAATGTTAAACAATAAGCGGCCGAGAGTCGTGGTTATCGTAACGGTTAAAGCGAAAGTCTAGGTGATATGGTTATACAACTTGTTCGAGTCAAGGTGTTATGGTATCGCACGTTAAGCGACCGAGTCTATGTGCTATAGTTATAAATAGCGTAACGGTTAGTCTACTATGGTTATAACGTAATGTGTAGCGTCTAGTCTAGGTGATATGGTTATACATAAGCGTGTTAAGTTAAACGAACGAGTCTATGTGCTATGGTTATATCGTGAAGTGTTAAGCGACCGAGTCAAGGTGCTATGGGGTTAAGCGAATGAGTCTAGATGATATGGTTATGTAATTTGTAAACGACCGAGTCTAGGTGCTATGGTTATATCGTAACATGTTAAACGACCAGTCTATGTTGTTATATGTTAAGGTGTTATGAATAAACGAACGAGTCTAGTAAGCGTGTTTAAAGCGATAACCGAAGTCTATGCAATTGTTATACGTAACATAAAGCGATCAGTCTATGTGCTATGGTTAATGTTTAAGCAGCGAGTCTTGGTGCTATGGTTATATGTACGCGGTTAAACGTGAATAAGCGCCGAGTCTAGGTGATATGGTTATAATGCGAACGGTTAGCGTGTTAAGCGAACAAGTCTAGGGTGGCGTTAAAGCGTGTTAAGCGGCCGAGTCAAGGTGCTATGGTTATACGTAACATGTTAAATGAATGAGTCGATTATACGTAATGTGTTAAGCGACCGAGTCTAAACGAATCGGTGCGTTATACATAACATGTTAAACGAATAAGCGACCGAGTATGTGCTATGGTTATATATAAGCGAGCGAGTCTAGGTGTTATGGTTTTTAGCGTGTTAAACGAATGAGTCTAGGTGATATATGGTTATAAAACTTAACAAGTCTAGGTGCTATGGTTATACGTAAGCGTGTTAAACGACCGGAGTCAAGGTGCTATGGTTATAATGTACGTAAACGTGAGTCTAGGTGATATGATTATACGAATGAGTCTAGGTACTATGGTTATGGTTATCGTAACATGTTAAGCGACCGAGAATCTATGTGCTATGGTATAGCGTGAAGGTGTTATATGCAACTTGTTAAACACGCTGTTTAACGGCCGCAGTCTAGGTGCTATGGTTATCGTTATAAATAATAACATGTAAAAGGACCGAGTCTATGGTTACATGTAACATGTTGTCTATAACGTGTTAAACGAACGAGTCTAGGTGTTATGTTATAAATAGCGTGCAACGTTGCGACCCGAATCTAGGTGCTATGGTTATATATGGTTAGTCTACTATGGTTATACGTAACGTGTTAAACGAGCGAGTCTAGGTCGTTATACGTCGAACGCAGTTAAGGTGCTATGGTTATATATAAGCGACGTGTGCTATGGATATGTGTTAAATGAAAGAGTCTAGGTGATATGATTATACGTAATGTGTTAAACGACCGAGTCTAGGTGCTATGGTTATACGTAACATGTTAAACGACCGAGTCTATGTGCTATGGTTATACGAAACGTGTTAAACGAACGAGTCTAGGTGTTATGGTTATACGTAACTTGTTAAACGAACGAGTCTAGGTGATATGGTTATGCGTAACGTGTTAAACGGCCGAGTCTCGGTGCTATGGTTATACGTAACATGTAAAACGACCGAGTCTATGTGCTATGGTTATACGTAACGTGTTTAACGAACGAGTCTAGGTGCTATGGTTATACGTAACGTGTTAAACGACCGAGTCTAGGTGTTATGGTTATACGTAACATGTTAAACGACCGAGTCTATGTGCTATGGTTATACGTAACGTGTTAAACGAATGAGTCTAGGTGATATGGTTATACGTAACGTGTTAAACGACCGATTCTACGTGTTATGGTTATACGTAACGTGTTAAACGACCAAGTCTAGGTGCTATGGTTATACATAATGTGTTAAACGAACGAGTCTAGATGCTATGGTTATACGTAGCGTGTTAAACGACCGAGTTTAGGTGCTATGGTTATACGTAACGTGTTAAACGAACGAATCTAGGTACTATGGTTATACGTAACGTGATAAACGAGCTAGTCAAGTTGATAATGGTTATTACATAACGGTTAAACGAACGAGTCTAGGTGCTATGGTTATACGTAACATGTTAAACGATCGAGTCAAGGTGCTATGGTTATACGTAACGTGTTAAACGAATGAGTCTAGGGGATATGGTTATACGTGAACTTGTTAAACTTAATCCAGTCAAGGTGTTATGGTAATACGAACACGCTAAACGATCGAAGTCTCGTGTGCTATAGTTATATCGTAACGTGTTAAAAGACCAGTCTAGGTGCTATGGTTATACGTAATGTGTTAAACGAGCAGTCTAACGATATGGTTATACATAACGCGGTTAAACTAACGAAGTCTATGTGCTATGGTTATAACGTAGTGTTAAACGACCCAGTCAAGGTGCTATGGTTATCCCAGAACAGTTAAACGAATGAGTCTAGATGATATGGTTATACGTAATTTGTTAAACGACCGAGTCTAGGTGCTATGGTTATACGTAACATGTTAACCGATCAGTCTATGTTCTATTGTTATACGTAACGTTAAACGAACGAGTCTAGGTGTTATGTTTATAGTAACGCGTTAAACGAACCAGTCTAGGTGATATGGTTATACGTAACGCTTTAAAACTAATCGGAGTCTAGTGCAATTGTTATAATGCAAATACGTGTAAAACGATCGAGTCTATGTGCTATGGTTATATGTAACGCTTAAACGAAGCAGTCTTGGTGCTATGGTTATATGTAACGTGTTAAACGAAATGAAGTCTAGGGTGATATGGTTATAATGCGAACGGTTAAACGAACAAGTCTAGGTGCTATGGTTATAATGCGAACGGGTTAAACTAATCGGAGTCAAGGTGCTATGGTTATACGTAACATGTTAAATGAATGAGTCTAGGTGATATGATTATAACGAATGTGTTAAAACTAATCGGTCTAGGTGCTATGGTTTTACATAACATGTTAAACTAATCGGAGTATATGTGCTATGGTTATACGTAACGTGTTAAACGAACGAGTCTAGGTGTTATGGTTTTACGTAACGGTTAAACTTAATGAGTCTAGGTGATATGGTTAATGTAACGTGTTAAATCGAACAAGTCTAGGTGCTATGGTTATATGTAACGTGTTAAACGAACGAGTCTAGGTGCTATGGTTATAATGTAACGGTTAAACGAATGAGTCTAGGTGATATGATTATACGTAATGTGTTAAACGACCGAGTCTAGGTACTATGGTTATAATGAACATGTTAAAACCTAATCGAAGTCTATGTGCTATGGTTATATGAAACGTGTTAAACGAACGAGTCTAGGTGTTATGGTTATATGCAACTTGTTAAACGAACAAGTTTAGGTGATATGGTTATGCGCAACGGTTTAACGCCCAGTCTCAAGTGCAAGTGGTTATATCGTGAATACGTAAAAGGACCGAAGTCTAGGTGATATGGTTACATGTAACATGTTAAACGAATCGGTCTAGGTGTTATGGTTATACGTAACATGTTAAACTTAACGAGTCTAGGTGTTATGGTTATAACGAACGGTTAAACTAATCGGATCTAGGTGCTATGGTTATATGTGACGTTGTTAAACGAAAGCGCAGTCTAGGTGCTATGGTTATACGTAACGTGTTAAACGAGCGAGTCTAGGTCATATGGTTATATGCGAACGCAGTTAAAACTAACAAGTCTAGGTGCTGGTGGTTATACGTAACGCGTTAAACTAATCGGAGTCAAGGTGCTATGGTTATAATGCGAACGGTTAAATGAAAGAGTCTTGGTGATATGGTTATACATAATTTGTTAAACGACCGAGTCTAGGTGCTATGGTTATAATGAATACGTTAAACGACCGAGTCTAGGTGCTATGGTTATACGTAACGTGTTAAACGAACGAGTCTAGTTTATGGTTATGCTTAACGTGTTAAACGAACGAGTCTAGGTGATGTGGTTATACGTAACGTGTTAAACGACCGAGTCTAGTGGCTATGGTTATACGTAACATGTAAAACGACCGAGTCTATGTGCTATGGTTATACGTAACGTGTTAAACGAATGAGTCTAGGTGTTATGGTTATACGTAACGTGTTAAACGACCGAGTCTAGGTGTTCTGGTTACGTAATGTTAAACGAACGAATCTAGGTGTTATGGTTATACGTAACGTGTTAAACGAACGAGTCTAGGTGCTAGGTTAAACGTACGTGTTAAATGACCGAGTCCTCGGGTTATGGTTATACGTAACGTGTTAAACGACCAAGTCTAGGTGCTATGGTTATACATAATGTGTTAAACGAACGAGTCTAGATGCTATGGTTATACGTAACGTGTTAAACGACCGAGTTTAGGTACTATGGTATTACGCAACGTGTTAAACGAACGAATCTAGGTGCTATGGTCGTACGTAATGTGTTAAACGAGCTAGTCAAGTTTATAAGGTTATACATAACTGATGCGTGCCAAACAGTCAAGCTAAATCACTCAAGCCTGCCACTTGTGAATGGCAGACCGTAATAAGCTTAAAACTGCCTAAACACGAATGCAATGAAGTCCAAGAGAGTATAGTGTTTCCCCAGGTCGTTAAGTCCCAACGAGCTGTGCAAGAATAGTCAAACGTAAAGTGATCGAGAGGATTTGAACCGGAAAGGATAGTGATTGATCTATACCTAAAGAGAAAGCCCATAAACTACAGGGGCTTAAATGCAAATTAAAGGAATTTAAAAAGATTAAATAAACGCTATCACTAATTTTACAATGATGTTTTTGTGATTTTATAAAATAAAATAACTTAATTAAACTATTTTAACTAAAACGTAAACTCAAATTATCTAAAAACTAATTTAAATGAACTTACTG
The DNA here is from genome assembly GCA_910596185.1 of Chrysanthemum makinoi. Taxonomy (NCBI): domain Eukaryota; kingdom Viridiplantae; phylum Streptophyta; class Magnoliopsida; order Asterales; family Asteraceae; genus Chrysanthemum; species Chrysanthemum makinoi. The sequence goes on from OU343221.1 coordinate 299,466,377, forward strand.
TTATTTATAAAAATTACGCGAGTGCCACGCAAAAACGTAAATTTTATGAAATAAAAGGGCTACAATGTAAAAACAATTTTCTTACGTAACTAAATGACAAAAGAAAATTTAGAAAAAAGATTTATATTTTTTTGACTTTTATATTTTTTATTATGAATTAATTACTAAAAACACTAATTAAATGTTTAAAAATACTAAAACAAGGAAAAAATCTGAAACTTTTATAGAAAATACTTTATACTAATACAGATTTATGAAAATTAAAAAACTTGAAAAAGCTACTTTAAATAAGCTAAAAATAAGCTAACTAAACTTAATAAGCTAAACTGATAAAACGTATATAAGAGATTGATTTTGCACAAAATGGACGAGACAAGTTCCAAGGGCAATTGGCATTACAGGTACCCCTTATCACTCTCACAAGGTGGGAGGTCTCAGGTTCGAGCCTGCCTCCCCACCTTTTTGCAAAACATTTTTTTTTCAATTTTTATTTTACAAACTAATTAAACACACTAAGATAAGCATTTTTTACAACTATGACTTTTCCTAAAAACCACTGATAAGCACAGAATAAGCACAAGAATCACAACAGTGGCAAGAAAAATGAAATAAGCTCAAGTTTTTAAGTTAAAATGGCTATATAAGCTACTAAATAAGCTAAATGAAAACTGAAATAAGCTAAGAACCTGTTTAATAAGCTAAAATGACACTTGAAAAACAAATTGGATAGGAAATAAGCAATGAATAACTTAAAATAAGCACACAGTTAAGCTGTTTACACAGTGAACTGTTGGGTTTCTAAACAACTTATAGCTAAAATTTAAGCACTTATATAAGCTAGGAATTGAAAACTAAGAACTGGAATACAGAGATGAGTGGGTTGGTTTTCCAAAAAGCCAAGATGAACAAGCTAGGGGTCACTAATAAGCTCTGTAAGAGCTTATTAATTGAGCTATCTCAACTGATTATGCAGTGCACAAGAATGGGACAATCAAAAGCTTAATGCAGGCTTATTAATAAGCTGGAAAGGGAAAACTAGCTTGGAATAAAGAGACAGCTAGGTTGGCTACACAAAAAACCAAAATACACAAGCTAAGGCTCATTAATGAGCTTATGACAAGCTTGTGAAAAAGCTTGCTCAACTGGTGCACAGGGCATTATCTAAGACAAGGACTAACTTCTAGCTAATAAATAAGCATTTAATAAGCTGAGAAATGGTAAACTATTATTTTTATATTTTTGTTGAGCAACTAAATATTAATTTCCCAAAAGTACTTAAGCTAAATTTTAATAATAAACACACAGTGAAATTCTAAATTTTATTCAAAAACGGGTATTTGGAAAATTTGACTTTTTAATTACACTAACTATTTGACTTTTATGAGATTGTAACTGATTCCATGAGCTGAATAAGTTGTTTTAAGCTATAATAAGACTGACTTAAGCTAGATTACTAAGTTGCAAGCTACTTTGATGAGATTTGAACTTCAAAATCATAACAGTTATAGACTTAAGCACAATTTAGAGTAAGTTTGACTCAGAGCTTGTGAG